>OY728142.1:554169044-555419044 GCA_963277665.1 Viscum album
CATAATAGTGGTGTATTGGTGTTTGCAGAAGCAATGCATTTTTCAGGTGCTATGGACCAAAACCCAATTTCTCCATCAAGTGCATATTATGGAGTGATTGAAGACATATGGTTGGTGGATTAATTTAAAATTAAAGTTATTGTTTTTAATTATAAATGGTTTATTGGTAACAATAGTTTCATACATGATGAATTTGGAATGAAAGTTGTTAATTTGAATATATTGGAAGACACATCTGATTCTTTTATAATGGAAACACATGAAAAACAACTTTTCTATGTAGTAGATCAATCAGATATGCAGTGGGCTATTGTTTTATAAGGGAAAAAACAATATGATGGTGAGGATGAACTTGATGAAGATGCTGATTTATATGAGATCCCTACTTACAGAGAAAGATTAACAGAACCTAATGATGAGCATGTTGAAGTCATGGTTTGTTCCATAAGGAAATATCGCGACAAAGGAATTTGGGAAAAAAAATCCATTTTTATATTCCTAAAATTACATGTAACATTTGTTTATTTCTTGATTACATTTATTATTTTCGTAAAATGGTAGATATTTTAAGTTTTTTCTTTATAAAAACATGTATTAAAACAAAATAAGTATAAGTTTTTGTTTTTTATTTTTGTTTAGTTTACTTTATCATGATTACCATTACATTAATTATATATCTATTGTTCTTGTGCAGTGACAATTAGTTTACCATTTTTACCATGTTTGCTATGTTTACCATGTTTTAATTTTGTTTAGTTTACTTTATCATGTTTACCATTACATAAATTATATATCTATTATTTTTTCAGTGACAATTACTTTACCATGTTTACCATGTTTACCTTGTTTACCATGTTTACCATGTATACCATCTTGACTAGCATTACCATCTATACCATTGTTTAATATGCCTACAATATTAACCATGTTTACTATTATGTAACTTAGTACAATTTTATATTTTCTGATTAAAGTAGTATTAAAATATTTGAATTTTTATATTTGTGAAAGAATGTTTGTTTTTTTGAGTTGAAGGATAATGACAAATCAATCAGTTGATCAACCACATGATTCTAGAGATGAGCATATTGGTCATACCTTTGGGGAGAAACATTCACAATCTCCTCTTGATGTTCCCCAATCTTTTCCATTTGCTCCCATTACTACAAAGAGTTAAAGAGTTGTTAAACATGGGTGCACATGTTTACCAAAATTATCACTTGCTCATATGTAGGATCAAAGGATTCTCGTTGAGTTTGATGAGGATGATATTCCTAGAGTTCCAAATGAAAAAGATTTTAAGAGTGTTGTATCCACTCAGGGTAAGAGAAAAGTAATCATTTTGTATGATGACTGGAGAAGTCTGTACAAAGAGATAATCTTTCAGTTGTGGGAGAAGATTTTGGTAAGATCTTTTGGTGTTGTTTTCATATTCTTTAAACGTTTCTAGTATATATAATATGTATAACCTCTTCTTTATTAGATGACATTTTGCTATTCCTGACACTGGAAGAGTCAAGAAGAAATGCTTATCGATGGCTTCTAGGAGATGGAGGGATTCCAAATCAACCCTCACATATAATTTCATTTTTGGTCATTTGAGTCATGACAATATATGTCATATATATCCTTTCATAGATGAAGAAACATGGAGACAGTTTGTTGAAAGTAGAAGAAAAGAATCATTTTTTGTAAGGGCAATGTAAACTTTTATAAGCATTCTTATATAAATGATCTTATTACTGTTTTGTTAATGATTTCTTATTCTTAATTTAAATCAAATAATGAAATATCATCAGAAGATCCAATCTAAAAATGTATACCCCCATAGTTTATCTCAGGTAGGGTATACATTATTTGAAGAACAAATTATGGTGGAATTTTTTTGAAAAACTAATAGCTGAGTCTTCAAGCTCTGGAGAGGTGGCCCCTCCATCGCCTCCATCTAGATATAAAAAATAGAAGAGATCTTGGATGGGAAAAAAGGCAATATCTTTATGAAGATTCAAGAATCGTAGCTTAGAGGGTTGTAAGATATCTATTTTATTTATTTAAGTTAACTATTTTCTTCATATAATTTCAATCATTACAGAAATGTTCAATTAATTAATAGAAGATTCTCTTGAGGAGAAGAGCTCACAGGGGTTATTTACAGCTGCTGGGAGGTAAGATATTTTATCTGCAGCATTGGGAAATCCCGAACCTCCTAGTCGTGTACGAGGATATCCGGTAGGTGTATCGGTAAGAAAAGTGTTTCTACATTCCTCAACTACTTAGGTTGAGGGTGTTTACAAAAAAATAGAATCCTTGGAGGCTGAAGTTCATAATAATAATGCGACGATGGAGGAAAATATTAGAGCATTGGTACAGTCTATGATTGTAGACATGCAAAGACAATTTCAGACTGCAAATCCTACTCCTCCACCTCCCCTTACAGACCCCATTATTTATTCCCCACCTCCGCCAGTAGCTCACACTCTCCCACCTCAGCCTGCGGACCCCATTTTTATCCTACTCTTCTGCCGCAACTTCCTACTTATTGCGATTTGTATGTTGATGATCTTTAACATCATATAGTTTCATATGGGTTGGTATATTGTATATCAGATACAATTTCATGATAAATAATTAGAAGTAGAGAATCAGAGGGTCACTATACAGGATATTATAGATAGATCTGCTCAGGTACCATTACCTATAGATGAGGTGACGATAGTTGTACATAGTATCGGCCATTTTTTAATTTTTCCATCCATACTTCTTCAACTCATTAAAATAGAGGTATGTATGTTATATATTTAATTTTTTTATTAAAGCTATTTTATCATTTGAAAACTAATATATTTTTCTATTTAGTTTTACAGGAATACCTCAAAGGTAAAGAAATACTGTATAGACAACAAAAAACACAAATGGATATGACATCAGATACAGATTTTAGTAGTCTTGAAAGATTGTCAAGATATTCAAATTTGTTGACGGATCATTATGAGTTTCCAATGGAAGCTCTTGTATGTGGACGTGAAATAAGTGTGTGGATTATGAAAGCTGATATCATGGAGCTTGTTACTAGAGATAAGTTGGGAATCAACATGGGGTAGATTTTTTCTATTTAAGTCTTAACACCTTTTCCATGCATTATATTTATTAAAAATATATTCTTATGTATGTTTTTTTATTAGGTATCTTTATAAAATTTTTGAGAAGAATGAGTGGAAAGATGTACATGGGTTCATGGACCCGCATTTGATTTCCCCTGAAGCATGTGCATTGGATGAGGAACAAAGAATGGTTTATATTGTTGAAATACTTGAACAGAATATAGTCACACAATGTTGGATGATTCCTTTTTGTGAGAGGTATGAAACACATCTCTCTCAAAGAGATCATTATCTTATAACAGAAAAAACCACTAACCATAATTTTTTTTATCAATGATCATTGGATGTTAGGGATTTTTTTCCCAAGGGAGAAGACACTTTATTGGATATGCTCTATCCATGGTGATGTGCAGGAAAGTTTTAAGAAAATATTTGAAAAGTAAGTTTCAATTTCTCAAAAGTTTTCTATATTATAATGAAATTTAAATTTATCCAATTCGTATTATTTTCTAACAGGGGATGGTTCTAATTTCAAAAAACACACAAAGAAAAGGAGTGCGAAGATCAAATATTTAAATATAAAGGTAAATATCCATTTATAATTTGTACTGTTTGATTTATTACATACATAAAATATATTGAATTTACACTCATTCAAAAAGAATTTCCATTAACAACAAGGAGTCATCGAATGAAGATATTATATGTTAAAATTTAGGTATGAAATAATAACAACTTTGACAGTTGTGAACTTTGACTGGTAATATTTCCTTTTAAAATTTGCCATAATACTTCATTTGATTTATTCATTATACACGTCAACTACTATCCTTTTTATTTGTAGCTATTTGATGACCCTCAACCCTATATTACTGAAGACCTCAAACAATTACAAGTGGAATGGTCAAATTATTTTACAAGTTTGATTGATTTTTAGTTATTTGTAGTGTAAAATGTAATTTTGAATACATTCATTGTAATTGTGTATTTGGAAGTAGTGTTGTTTGGATTTTTTTTTATGTTGACATTTTATGTTTTGAATGTTATATTTGTGAATGTTTAATTTTACTCTACTTCTTGTTTTGGTGTACTTATGATGGTTTTCTGGTATAGATTCTTGTCTGGGGGGGGGGGGGGGGGTTCCAATGGTGTGGGGGGGGGGGTGTTTAATGGGGGGGGGTATCCAGGGGTGTGGGAGGGTTTTCCAGTGGGGCGGGGGGTATCCACAATGTCTATGAGAGTGGGGGGTGGTAGCCCAGGGGGTGGGAGCATTTCCAGGAGGGTGGAAGGGCTGTTTATGGGAGTGGGGGATGTCCAGTGGGTGTCTAGGGGTGTGGTGGTGTCCTGTGGGGTGAGGGGGGTTTCCAGGGGTGTGGGAGGGCTATCCAGTGGGGGGGGGGGGGGTTATACAGGGGTGTGGGAGGGATATCCGGTGGGGTGGGGGGTATCCTGGGTGTCCATGAGAGGGGGGGGGGGCAGTCTAGGGGGTGGGAGCGTTTGTAAGAGGGTTGAAGGGCTGTCCAGGGGGTGTCCAGGGGTGTGGGGGGTGTTTTGCTGGATGGGGGGGGGGGGGGGGTTTATAGGGGTGTGAGAGGGCTATCCAGTGGGGTGGGAGAGGGCGTCCAGGGTGTACATGGGGATGTGGGGGCAGTCTAGGGGTGTGGGAGAGGAGGCACCACCATCCCTCGTGGGGCTGAATGCCGTTGGAAGGAACTCTTCACTCCCACATGTGAAACATTTTGAGATCTCAAGCTTCACATGTGGGAGTGATGATTACCTTCATGTGGAATGCCCCCTAATGGATAGCGGCACCTCCTCTCCCAACACTAGCTTTCCATGGGCTGTCCAGCGGTGGGGTGGGGGGCAGTCCAGGGGTGTGTGGGTGTCTAGGGGGTGGTGGGGAAGTCCAGGGGTGTGGAGGGTGTCCAGGAGGGTGGGGGTTGTCCAGGGGTGTTGGGGGTTTTCCATGTGGTGGGGGTAGTCCAGGGGTGTGGGGTGCATTGGGGGCTATCCAGTGGGGTGAGGGGGTTTTGGTCTATTTTTGGTAACTTTTTGGTCTATTTCAGGGGTGTGGGAGGGCTGTCCAGGGGTGTGGGAGTACTGTCGAGGGGGTGGGGGGATGTCCAGGGGGTGGTAGTGATGTCCAGGGGTGTGGGGGTTTCTAGGGGTGTGGTGGGGGATTTCCAGTGGGGTGAGGGGGTTCTGGTCTGTTTTTGGAAACTTTTTGGTTCAATTGCAGTGGTGTGGGAGGGCTGTCTAGGGGTGTGGGAGTGCTTTCCAGGGTGTGGGGGCTGTCTAGGGGGTGGTGGGGAGGTCTAGGGGTGTTTGGGGCTGTCCAGGGGGTCAGAGGGCAGTCCGGGGTTATGGGGGGTGTCTAGGGATGTGGTTGGGGATTTCAAGGGGTGTTGGGGGCTGTCAAGACGGTGGGGGAAGTGCAAGGGTTTGGGGGTGTGGTGGGGGCTTTCCAGTGGGGTGAGGGGGTTCTGGTTTGTTTTTTTTGTAACTTTTTAGTCTCTTTTAGGGGTGTGGGAGGGCAGTCCCGGGGTGTGGGAGTGCTGTCCATGGGTGGGGGTATACAGGGGGTGAGGGATGTCCATGGGGTGGTGGTGATGTCCCTGGGTGTGGGGGTGTCTAGGGGTTTGGTGGGGGCAGTCCAGTGGGGTGAGGGGGTTCTCGTATGTTTTTGGTAACTTTTTGGTCTTGTTTTAGGGGTGTGTGAGGGCATTCCAGGGGTGTGGGAGTGCTGTCACGTGGGGGGGGGATGTCCAGGGGTGTTCGGGGCTGTCTAGGGGGTGGTGGGGATGTCCATGGGTGTCTGGGGCTGTCTAGGGGTTCGAGGGCAGTCCAGGGGTGTGGGGGTGTTCAGGGGTCTGGTGGGGGCTATCTAGGGTTGTTGGGGGTTGTCCAGGGGGTGTTGGTGAATTATAGGGGTGGTGGGGTGTGGTGGGGGATTTCTAGTGGGGTGAGGGGGTTTTGGTCGGTTTTTGGTAACTTTTTGGTCTGTTTCAGGTGTGTGGGAGGGCTGTCCAGGGGTGTGGGAGTACTGTCCAGGGGGTGGGGGTATACAGAGGGTGGGGGATTTCTAGTGGGTAGTGGTGATGTCCAAGGGTGTGGGGGGTGTCCAGGGGTGTGGGGGGAAGTCCAGTAGGGTGAGGGGGGTTCTGGTCTTTTTTTGGTAACTTTTTGGTCATGTTTCAGGGGTGTGGGAGGGCTCTCCATGGGTGTAGACGTGTTGTCTAGGGGGTGGGGGTATACATGGGGGAAGGGGGTTGTCCAGGGGTGTGGGAGGCTGTCCAGGGGATGGTGGGGATGTCTAGGGGTGTTTGGGGCTGTCCAGGGGGTCGGGGGGCAGTCCAAGGGTGTGGGGGTGTCCAGGGGTGTGGTGGGGGCTGTCCAGTGGGGTGAGGGGGTCTGTCTAGGGGTGGTGGGGGGGCTGTACAGTGGAGTAAAATTTAAATTTTATCAATGTAAATGCTTAATTTTTCATTGGTTCTTGTTTTTTTCTACTTCTGTTTTTCTGGTACGAATTCTTGTTTTGGTTTCTGGTTGTTTCTGGGGAGTGTAGAGGACTACTTAATATTTTTAAGAAATTTGTTTTTCACATCAGTTATTTAAAAAATGACATGATAAAAACCTGGGAAATGGTTTATCACATTGGTTATTATATAACCGACATGAGAAACCATTTTCCATGGGTTTATCAGGTTGGTTATTAAATAAATGACGTGATAAAATCCAGGGAAATGGTTTGTAACATCGGTTAGTAGATAACCGATGTGAGAAACCATTTTTCAGGGGTTTAGCCTGTCGGTTATTTAATAATAGATGTGATAAACACACCCCGCACAGATTTATCACGTCGGTTATTTAATAACCGATGTGACAAACCCTCCCCCTTTGGTTTTTCTAGTTGGTTATTTAATAACTGACGTGATAAAATACTGGGAAATGGTTTATCACGTTAGTTATTAAATAACTGACGTGATAAACACCACGATTTTATGTTTTTATGTTGGTTTTTAAATAAACAATGTAAAAAACAATATTTATAATGTCATCTGTATTAACATCGGCTAAAAACTAAAGTTAAAAATGAAAAATAACCGACGTAAAAAACATTTTTTGCACTAGTGTGATTCTATTCACCAAGAAGGAGGATAAAATATTGAGGCTTTATGTTGAGTATCGGTGCCTAAACCAGGTGACTGTGGAGAAAAAGTACCCACTTCCAAGGATTGACGACCTCTTTGATCAGCTGAAGGGGCACGATGTTTCTCAAAGATATACCTCAGATCAGGCTGTCACCAGCTCAGAGTATGAGTCAAGGAAGTGCTGAAGATGGCCTTCAGGTGTCAGTATGGACATTATGAGTTCTTGGTTATGCCATTTAGTGTAACCAATGCTCCACCAATGTTCATGGGAATCATGAAAAAGATCTTTCAGACATACCTTGACCTCTTTGTTGTAGTCTTCATCGAGGACATTCTGATCTACACGGTTACTGAGGAGGAGCATGCTTATAATTTGCGGGTAGTACTAGACACACTATGATAGCACCAGCATTAATTTAGGCTCTCAAAGTTCCAGTTCTCGATCTGAGAGGTTCAATTTATGGGACATGTCATATTAAAGGTTGGAGTTGCTGTGGATCCATAGAATATTGAGGTAGTACTTTCTTGGGAGCCACCCAAGAGTGTGAAGGAGGTACAGAGTTTACTGGGATTGGCTGGATACTAATAGATGTTTGTGCTAGATTTATCCAAATTTGTAGCACTACTATTATTATTGATGAAGAAGGGGAAACCCTTTTTTTGGTAGGAGAAATGCTGGCATTGTTTTCAAGAGCTAAGGCATAGAATGACTAGTGTCCCCATATTGAGGCTCCTAGAGGAGGGAATAGGGTACGTAGTTTACTACGACACATTAGTTACCAGACTCAAATGTGTCCTAATGCAGGAGTGAGCAGTGATCGCAAACGGTCCTCGATAGCTGACACAACATGAGAAGAGCTATGCTACCCATGACCTGGAGTTAGCAGCGATGGTCTTCACCGTGAATATGTGGCGACACTATATGATGGGTGATTGTTTTACTGTGTACTTTTATCAAAAGAATCTCAAGTATATATTATCCCAGAAGGACCTGATCCTGAGACAGTGATGATGGCTTGATTTCCTCCAAGACTACGACTCCAAGTTATTCTATACTCTTGGGAATGTGAATGTTGTATTAGATGCACTCACCAGGAGGTCTGGTATACAGCTGCTAGGTGAGGAAATGGATCAGCAAGCTACTTTATAGATATCCTTTGTGTATAGAGAGGGAGAAGCTCTTTTTCAGTCTCTTATATTCACTCCCCCACTCCCTCAGTTAGTCAGGGGTGAACAATGTGGTGATGCTGACAGTGAGACACAACGTGCTCAGATATCCATAGGTCAGGCACATGATGGAATTTCTAAAGGTGAGGAGCACATCATCCTTTTTAGAGGACGTACCATGGTACTAGTGTCACTTCAGGAGGAAGGCGTTGAGGGAGTTCCACACTTCCCATATATCGTTACATCCAGGGGTGGAGAAGATGTACCAATATCTTTGACGATAGCACTGGTGGCCAGGAATGAAGAAAGAAGTAGCAAAGTTTGTCTCTCGGTGCCTCACTTGTCAGCAAGTGAAGGGGGAGTATCAGGTACTAGTAGGCTTGGTTAAGCCTTTAGAGGTCCCATAGTGGAAGTGGGATGGGATATCTATGGACTTCGTGACAGGACATCCATGTACATCCATGATTCATGAATCGAATTGGTGTGATCATCAACTGACTCACTAAATCAACCCACATCTTACCGATCAGATAAAAGGGTTCAGTAGAGAGCTAGGGACACCTTTATGTGCAGGAGATTGTATGGTTACATGGATTACCCTCAATGATTATGTTCGATCATGATGCATGTCTCACTTCTCAGCTATGGAATGGGTTTTAGGGGGCTTTTGGGACGTAACTTCATTTGAGCACCGCCTTCCATCCTCAGAAGGATAGCCAGACTGAGTGGACCATTCAGAACCTCGAGGACATGTTGCATACCTATGTCCTCGACTTCTGTCACAGATGGGAGGAGCACATTCATTTGGTGGAGTTTGCATACAACAAAAGCTATCACTTCACCATAGGGATGTCACCTTTTGAGGCATTGTACAGGTGACCTTTCAGATTACCTTTATGCTGGACTAAGCAAGGGGAGTCAACACTAATGGGACTAGAGATGGTATGGTATACTATAGAAAAGGTGCAGATCAAACAGGATCAGATGAAGACTGCACAGAGAAGGAAGAAGTCATATGATGACAGGAGATACAAACCTATAGAGTTTGAGGATGGCGACCAAATCTTTCTATAGGTGTCACCCTGACGAAGTTTACAGAGATTTGGATGAGGTGGAAAGTTATCTTTGAGATTTATCAGACCTTTTCAGGTCCTTAGAAAAGTCGATGAGGTGGCTTACCGCTTAGATATTCCACCACAGTTGCACCGAGTTCATGACGTCTTTCAAGTATCCCAGCTGAGGAGATACTTGCACAACCCTTCCCACATCATCGACCACATAGAGTTGCACATCAGTGATGGGGCGACTTTTACAGATGTTCTAGTAGAAATTGAGGATCGATAGAAAAGTGTCCTTCATGGGAGGTCGATGCCTCAGGTGCACATTCATTGGCAGCATGAGAATCTCCAGGAGAGCACATGGGAGCGGGAGGCTCAGATGCGTGCTCAGTACCCCCACTTGTTCCCTTAGTTTGAGTTATGGCTTATGGGGACGTAATGATCTGAGGTGGGGAGAATGTAGAGACCCATAATTTTCATGTAATTTTTTTTAAATAATAGGGAATTTTACAAGTCTACAAAAATTGACGATGCTTGATTCTGAGACCCGAAGTGACCGGATTGAATTTCAGAACTTTTTTTCAGGTACGTTCAGTAAACATGTGAGTGGGGTTTTCTAACTTTTGAACTGGTGTTCGGAATTGAAATTCGAGGACACCGTTGAACTCGCAATGCCGCTATTTTCTTAGGAAGACTTTTACCTTAATGACAGTTGGTCAAGGCTGAATGTTATTTTTTGGGTTTTTTTTAGGAAATAATAAAATAAAATAATCAAACATTTTATTTTTGTGGTAACCACCCTTATGGATATTGTGGTGGTGGGGACCACAATGTTTTTATACTCTGAATTGAATGCTCGATAGGGTGACCACCTGATCCTAACCTCCCTTGTGGTTATTATGGTGGTGGGGACCACCTGAGGTATAAAACCCTTGAACTCCCCTCTTAATGAGGGAGAAACCTCCCAACTCCCTATTTAATGTGGAGGTGCCTCTTGAGCTTCTTCCACATTAATTATTCCAACCCTACATAATTTATTATACCCTCCATTAATTAATTAATAAATTCAGTTTGAAATTAAGCCAAATTAATATATTAAGTTGGCTAATCCTCATTTGGGTAAAATAGGGGGAACATATAGGCAAAAAGGGAGAATCTTGGAGAATTGGGAGAAAAGATCTCCAATGAAGAGCTTCTTCTCCAAACGAAGAATTCCATTGAAGAACGTTCTTCGGAATCAAGTAAGAGGATGATGCACAAACAGACAATTGAGGAAAATGCCAACAACACTGACGTTCATATTTTCCCAATGATTCATATTCTTCCTCATGACTCCGTCGATGAATCAAACGAGTTAGGGGTTTATTTTTTGTATGATTATATTCCAATGTTCTTACCATTTTAAAACAAAGAACGCAAATGATTTATTTTTTGGGATTGAGAATAAATCATTACAGAAGGTTTTAGGGCCAGGCATTCTTCTTCATGTTATTATTGAGCCACATACTACTACCCTAAAGCGGGGGGTATGGGCCAAAAAAATATGGCCCGACCCCTCTGAAAATCTGGTGATGATTTTTTGTGTTGAACATGATGAAGGCGACGGTGGAACGGCACCGCTTCGCAGCACCCACAGCCCTCGCGCCCCATGGCTATGCCACTCACGGCCCCAAAACACCACCCATAATCGGCGCTATCTGGGCCAGGCCATCAATGTCATCCGCTGCTTCGCCACGCCACCATTCACCGCACCGCCTCTACCGTCGGCCGAGCAGTCGCCGCCATTCACCAGGCCGCCACCCGGTCGCACCACCCACGGTCTTCCGAGCTGCCCCGGCCACGCCACCCAAAGCCTTCCGAGATGCTCTGGAAAAAGCTCCCACAGCCTTCCGGTCCCCTCTAGCTACACCACCCACGGGAAAACCCCTACAGTGGAGCCACCTGCGGTCGAGCCACTATGGCCGATCCGCCCGCGGCTGACCCGCTCCGGCCGAGCCACCCGCGGCCACGTTGCTCCGACCAAGCCGCCTGCGGCCGAGCCACTTCGATTGATCCCCTGCGGCCGAGCCACTCTGTCCGAGCCGCCCGTGGCCGAGCCCCTTAGGCCGAGTCTCCCTATGGCCTCGAGCCACTCTGGCCAAGCCGCCCCATCTGAGACCCCCTACATCCTCGCGCCTTCCGCGACTGAACCCCTACGGCCCCTCGCGGCCTACCAGACCGCCATGTGGGTCGGGCCGCCCAGCATGGTCCAGTACAAATCTAGTGGATGGGGCTGAACCCAACGGGATGGGCCACACTATGGGACGTGCCAGACTGGGTCAGTACGAGTCCGTCCTACATGGTCGGACCAGACCTAGGCCCACTACGACCCATTTACACTCCTTTGGAAATAGCTTGGGCACTGGACATTCGATTGATGTACCATCAGCGATGCTAGAATTTTTGGAGCGAGATGATCCCTTTGTGTATACTACAATGAATTTTTGGATTAAGATGGAGAACGATCAGGTTGGATCAAGCAGAATCTTATTGAGCCCCTTGGACTAAAATATCAGTAACTCACGGACCATGCGTCCGATTGATGCGCTGTCTATTACGGTGATACCCCTTTTATGTGTTGGACCTTTGAGATGCTTCTACATGGGAATTCATGTCAGTTGGAGTATCAAACCATAGCTCGTGGTCCGGATCCTCCTGGAGATGAGAGAGTTTAGTGAGGGAACCCAGTAGTTGGCTGAGACTTGACGACTGCTGACCTTTTCGACTTAGAGTGATTTGACATGCCTAGTGGGAAGCGCCTCTGTGTCATGTAGCAGAACAATGGTGGGGAGTGCCTCTGTGTGGCACGGATGACCCATGGTACTCTACAGGAGGAGTACCTCAACAAGCCATAGTGGGGAGTGCCTCTATGTGACCAGCAGACCCATGGTACTCGACAGGAGGAGTACATCAGCAATTCATGAGGGGGAGTGCCTCTGTGGGACGTGACAGACCCATGGTGGGGAGCACTTCTGTTTGATGTGGAAACCCGATGGTACTCAATAGGTGGAGTACCTTAGCAGTCCATGGTTAGTGGGAAGTGCCTCTGTGTGATGAGGCATGCCCACTATACTCAATAGAGGAGGAGTTCTCCAGCAGCCGAGGTTTTCAACTATGTGACTGGGGATGTTACTTGTAACTACCCCTAGAACTAATCCAGATATGATTTGAGTTAGTACCTCTATGTTTTCTATTGATTGAGATGGATTACTTGATAACTTATGTATATGTATGGGAATATGCCTAAGTATGGTCATCTGTTGATTTCATACTTTTTGGTTTATCCTTGGTGGTTTTTGTGAGAACTTGAGGGTCCCGGTGTCCCTACTGAGTATCGTTATACTCACCCTTGAACAGGATATACTTGCACCTTGTTGTGTTGGATGTTGATGACAGACATCACTGATTGAGATTGGGAGTATCAGGACTGGACGACACCTGAAGGTGGACCATACAGTGTGTCGGTACGTATAGGAGACAGGTTGACATGGATTGCTGAGGAGGTGATCTATACCTACCCTTCAGGTAGGAACCTCAAAGGATGATCCATCAACTGTATTTTTACTTTCTTCAGTTTTTTTGTATTTCAGTTGTACTTATATCTTTATTATTGGCCTTGAATTCCGGCCCCTTTAATTTTATCACTATTTTGGTTATATAGTTTTCATGTGTTCATATCTTAATGTGTTCTTGGTTACGTGAGGTTACAGGTTACAAAGGAAATGCCTTCCTAGTTTTAGGGAAAATGCCTTTTGGTGCTAGTCTCTAGCCCCTGGCCTATGGAAGGCGGGCTTGGGGTAGTCGCGGCATATGCCTTAGGGGACGGGTCGTTACATACATGGTTGTAATTAGTCTAAAAAAATTGGTCTAATAGGATCAAAATAATTTATTGTGAATAGTACCATTTGAATTTTATTTTCCACGGTTAATGGTAAATAGAATAACTAAATGTAAAAGAATATTATAATAATATAAAAGTTCACAAAATTTTTTCCAAAATTCATTGGATAAGTATTTTTCAACAAAAAAACATCCTTAGGTTGAAAATATGACCCAATTTAGGCCACATCTGTTAGATTAGGACATTTATTATATATTATTTAAAGAAGAGTTAGAAATGTCGTATTTAATTTTTGCCAATTATATATTTTTTATATAAGGTTATATAAATAATATGGATGACTATAAAAAATATATAGAAATCAATAATTTTTATCCATATAATCGTATTTTTTTAATTATTTTATCAAATAAATAATTAAATTAAATGTTAACATAATGTTCATGCAGTAATTTATTTATTAAAGGAAGAATTAATTAAATTATAGTAATAATTTTAAAATATATTTCATTTGAAATATTTGATTACAGCCACAGTTGTTTTTGATTACATTGACATGGTAGTGATTACTTAATGTAGTGTTTTCAAATTTTTCATGTTTTTATAACTTTAAAATAATCATGTATCAAATAGTGTCAAAATTGTCATAAATTCATTTTAAAAATAGATACTATTTTATTCAATGATATAAAAGTCATAAAAATTGAAATCTTAGAAAAATGACTTTGATAGAGTTAGATATTTGGTAAATGTTCCAATTTGGGTTATTTTTTCATTTTATAGTATCTATATTGACCATATAGTATAAAAAATACAAGTAGGCACATTTCGAGTCAAACTGTTAAACTATGTGTTAAACCCAAAAGATTAGGATAATTTTGTGACATATAATTGTCAAAAAAACATTTGTTGATAAGATTTAGACCTATACATATCTCATCCTAGAAATAACACACATTTTAGCTATTTAAAACTTAAAATCAATTTATATTAAAATAATAGTCTTTGAGTATCCAAAAGTACCCCACCTCTCTTATAAAAGGGGACCTCTCTTTCTCTTTTATTCACACCCTAAATATCTTTTTCTCATAAACCCCCTATATAAATATACTTAAAAATTCCCTCACGTAATCCTATAGTCAATTATTTAATTATAAATCCAACCTATGGAGTCCTTTTGTGAAAATGAAAAAGAGATACTCGAAGAAGAGGTAATTGTTTTATCAACTATTACAATGTTATTTTAATCTTCTACTTTTTCTTAATATGATGTTTCATCATAAATTTATAAATAATGTAAAATATGAAATCACTGATGTTATTATTATTATTGGGAAACCATATTCCTCCTTTTATCCATCCAACGAATAACAATATCACCATGTGTGTGTATGTACAACTTACTGTCTTCATGACGTGGTGTAAATTGTCAGTCAACAATTTATTATTTGGATAGTATAATGATGATTATAATGGATATAAATAATGAATATGACATGATAATTATTTTTTATAATTAATATCCCATTCAATTTTATACCATTTAATGAGTAAGTAAATGATATCATCACTCGTGTGTACATACGGTCTACTGTCTCTACGATGCGATACGATTAATTATCCACATTAAGCATTCAAAAATAATATTTAAATATATAAAATGTGTAGATATAATTATTATGAACTTAATATAATTATTTATATGAATAAAATACATCATATTCATAAAAATAGTACTTACATGACAAAATTAGAATGGGAAGATGAAACAGTTGACACCCAAAACAATGGTAATACTGAAATATTATTAACCAAATGATATTAGAGGATCATAAATAATTTCATAAATAGGGAGATGGTTCTAGTATAATATATTAACATACATTAAATATTATATATAAGTTTAACTCACCCTTGAATAAATTAAAATAAAAGGTAAGTGTTAATTTCACAATGTCATTATTATCCCAAGTTGTTTATATATAAATATATAATTAGACATATTTATCATCCATACCCATATTTCTTAATGTTTATTTCAATATATGATAGACAATTGTTTAAATTAATTTTTAAACATGTTTAACTTTTCATAAATTCTTTTGAAATGAATCTTTCTATCATTTTCCAAATATTGTACTTTATGACCTTTTCGGAAAATTAAGGAAATAATGTTTTTTAACTTATAAGGAGTGATTAGCTATTCTACACTATTTTGAATTCTTAACATTTTGATGTTTCATTATAATATCATAAGTCTATTTTCAAAATAAATGTTTTCTTTTTATAATTAAGGATATAATAAATGATTTCTTATTAAAAATGGAAATTTTTCTCAAAGTTTTTAATGATTTTATTAGATTATTTTCATGTATGTCAACATCCTTTGTTGGATTTTATTCTTAATTGAGGCTGATTTATTATGTTAAAATCATTCGTATTGAATTAAAAGTTTCATTATATGTTTGAATATGGATTCTCTATTTTTATACCATTCATGGCATATGGTTAAAGTATTAAAATTTCATATGCTAGTTTTAATACTGAAGTTTATATTATATTTCACCTTGTTCATATCAAGAATGCATTGGGTTTATCCATATTTTTTTATTTTAGTTTCTATATTATATATTTTTTCCAACTGTAACATTTGTAATTTTAATTTTCTTCTTAGATAACTAATGTAAGGATATTTATAAATGAGATAATTTTTTAGGTTTATCTGTATTTTTTATAATATAATATAATGTGACACACAATTATTCAATAATAAAATAATACTAATAAAAACTGGGTTGTTCCATCCTATCTATTTTAGGATTACAATCATGAATGTGGGTTATTTTATCAATTTAATTTGTAAGAAAATAATTAATATGAATTAATTGAACATTTTAAAAAATGATGTAATTTCAGTACTTTTTCAACTGGAAATGTACGTTACCTAATGTATTTTTATATCATGGTGCATTTAATTGTTCATTTCATATGATAAATAAAGCTATTCCGACCAATATATCTTGGTTTCATATATCATTTTGAAATATATATAAAGATATCTAAAGTATATTATATTAATTCATATAGACACAAATCCTTCACTGTTGATTAGTATATATCTAAATAGGATTTATAGTTTTAGTCAAACTACTTATAAATAGTAGAGTATATATATTTTCCAATATTTCACCATGAATGAGTTATTTTTGAGGGAATGTGGATCAGTGGATTGAATGTAAAATCATTTAAAGGTGAATAATTTATGTAGGCATATGTATACATCTAAAATAACATAGATTATGTTCAAACATATATAATATCTCATATTGATTTGTTAAAAAAATGTTATAAAAAACAAATATATGTGGATATTTAATGAGAACAAATTTTTTCCAACGGTTTAAAGAGACCATGTGTTGTGGATCAAATGAAAAAAAACATTAAGATGGATAGTGGGTGGCCCATGATTAAATTTGATAACAATCTATGGGTATGACAGTATTGTATATACATTTTATACTAAATATCTAGACAATAAAAACAAAATTATAAATAGTTGTGTATTACGTTTCATTGAAACAATAAAAAATTCTTGTTCCAACAACAAAAACACCATCTCTGCATCAATTTCATATTATAGTGTTATTAAAGAAATATGAGAGGGTGATTTAATTAAATTTTATGTTCCCGTGTTTAACTAAAAATGTGTTATTAGTAATAACTGGGTTAGATATTAATAATTTAATATGAAAATATTTAATATGAATATTATGGAATACACTACTAAACTCTCTATCATAGAAACACATGAAAATAAAATTTCTATGTTCTTGAACAATAAAATGTGCTGTGTTTTATAATTTTAGAGGAAAAAATGGCATTTTTCTGTTGAAAAATATGACGATGATGGAGATTTATGAGAGATCCTGACATTCAAGGAATTATTATTAGTTAATACTAATTACAATATTGTAGACTTGTTTTGTTCTCTTTGGAATGATTATGTGGATAGAATATGGAGAAACAAGCCTTTAGTGGGTTCCTTATATTATAGGTAACATATATTCATTTATTTTTTACCTTTATAAATTTATTAAAATTCTAGATATATTAGTTTTATTTTTTATTAAAATAAATATTTTTTAAAATATGATAAATTTTTTATTAAGATTAGTTTAGTTGTCTTTTTATCCTTTTTTAATTATTTAAATATATATGTAACTGTGGGATTTGTATAAATTGTTTTATAAGCTTTGTTTTTTTATTATATAATGATTCATAAATATATTTCATATTCTTTTAAAATTTTTAAATACTAATGAGTAAGAAAAGAAATATTGTTAGTATTCATTTTGACATTGTTTTTATCTTCTCTAATGAATATGACAAAGAGTGGTTTTTTTATTGTTCTATTTTTTTATAATTTTCAAATTTTAATTAATTTTTTTATATAACTTTTGTATATATATATAATATTTTATTCAATTTTTCCACACTTTTTTATCATTTAATTTATCAATAAATGTTTTATCATTTTATTTAACAACATTATCAAATATTAATAAAAATTTGTTTAGTCTAGTTTATTTTTTTGGAATCATATTTCATTTTTATTTAATTTTATATGTAATAGTGGTATTTGAATATTTGTGACTATTTTTTAATTTTATTTATAACATAAGTTCATATCAAATTGTTTAGTCACCTCGAGCTTCTTGGGAGGACCATAAAAAACTTCTATTGAGGACCCTCCTCATCCTTCTTCATAGTATCCATCTACATCCAAAGGGATAATGAAGTATTTTAGGGTTGGTAAATCTGGTAGCATTTGATTATAAAAATTATCAGATATCAATATCCATGACTAGTGGATATATTTCAAGTTTTAGGATAATTATAATCCTTAGAGTCCAAATTCAAAACCATTTGACACTTTTGTTGCAATGAAATCTTGATCCAAAATTATTATTTTGATTTGTGGTTAGAAAATGTCAAAAAATGGACAATATCTCAATTATGGGATTTAATTTTGGTAAACTCAATTATTATTATTTTTGTTTTAATAAATTTATTATTAATTTATATTTTGTCCTACATATCATATAAATTAAGATACACTAGATAATATATATGTCTAGAATAAATGTATATAATTTGATATAAGGAGGTGGAGATATCTTAAACCAACCCTAACATTGGATTTCATTTTTTGGGAAAGACAAAATAAAAATCCATAACCTTTTCTAGATGAATATACATAGAAGGAATTTATTTAAATTAAGTGAAAATATTCATTTTTAGTAAGTGACATTTTTTATTTTAGGTGATTTTTATATTAATGATAATATTAATGATTTTTTTATCCTTGATATACACAAAGAGGAGATCTCATCAGGTGTCATATCCAAAAATTTACACCCTAAAACTTTATCACGTAGAGGGTATACGTTATTTCAAGAACCAATGATCATTAAAAAGTTTCAAAAAAAAGATCCAAGTCTTCCGGATTTGTATAGGTTGTCCTTTATCCGCCCACATCTCTAAATGAAAAAATTTTATGGGGCCATATCAGAAAAAAAGGAAGATATCTTATAGAAGAGTTAAGGGAAGTATTAAAGAGGATTATAAGGAATTATTTAAGTTATTTAATTTATTTAAGATATTTAAAGTCCTTATATATATATATGTATTCACTATTTAATAATTAAAATATTATATAAAACAATCCCTTGATGGGAAAATAACATAGGTGACCTTCATAAGTGAGGATCCGAAGGATATTTTAGCTAATGTATTAAGAAATCCTAAACACATTTCTCACATGTAAGGGTAAGAGGTAGGAGTATTGGTCAAAAAAGTGATTAGTAAATTTGGATCTTCATCAAATAATGATGTATAGAGAGGTAACAAAGATTAGTTAAAAGATAAATTTTAGGATTTGGGTGAGATGATGGAATAACATATTAAAGATTTAGTACAACCAGTGTTTGGAGAATGGTATAGAATGTTTCAGGTTGTATATCATACTCCTCCACCTTTGTCAATATATCCCACTCCTCAACCTCCACCTGCATTTCGAACTCCTACACCTCCTCCTCCATAGATTCCCATCTATTATGAGTTATATGTTGATGTTTTGTAACATCATTTTTTAATATCAGATTATATATTATTTTGAGGATACTATTAAACATTAAATGATAGAGATGGGTAATCATAGGATCATGATTGTCACGACCCGTCCTCGGGGCCTATGTCGTGACTACCCCAAGCCCGCCTTCCATAGGCCAGGGGCTGGCAACTAGCACCAAAGGCGTAAATCCTAATAAAAATGGAAGGCGTTGCCTTTATAAAGTAAACAAACACCACAGAGTAAGAAAGATGAAGTAAACACTAAGTAAACTGGGTACAACAGTAAGTGTTAGAAAGTAAAAGGGCCAGAATACAAACCCAACTGAAAATAAAGTACAACTAAAAAGAATGTACAACAACTGAAAAGTAAAGCAGCAACGCCGAGCCATCCACTGGAAATCCCACTTGAAGGGTGGGTATAGATAGTCTCCTCGGCTCCTCGGGTCCAGCCGTACACTCCGTGTATGTCCCGCCCAGTGGTCCACCTCTAGGTGCCGACTCACTCCACAAGCCTCAACCACGATCAGTGTTGTCTGTCTTCTGCATCCAACACAATGTAGTGCAGGCATAACTCGTGCAGGGGTGAGTATATGCTACTCAGTAGGGACCCCGAGACCCCCGATGGTCTCCCAGAATCCACGAAGGATAATCCACAAAGGAAAGATACAATCACGAAGTAACAACCAACTTTACTTAGGTATATGCCCATACATATACCTAAGTCATCATTTCCTGTTCGGCTCCAACATCCGAGCCCATGTTCAATCTAGTCCACACAAGAAAGCACAACCCAATCCACACAGGATAGAAAAAAATCATATCGAAGATAATGATTGAATGTCAAGACTCAGCTTACACAGGTATACTTCTTCGTAAGATGATATAGATGATCATATGTAGCCACTAATTCATCTAAGCTGTCAGACCAACGTAGGATACAAGACCAGCTATGTTTTCGGACCCACAAAGAATACCAGACCAGCTACTCTGTCGGACCCACATAGGATCCAAGTACAGAGTCAAATACTGTCGGACACACATAGGATACAAGAACAGTAGTCACGTACTGCCGGACCAACCTAGGATACAAGAACAGTAGTCATCACCGTTGAACCCACAGAGGATTTCAGTATAGTCATCATTGCTGCCGGACCCAGGGATGATCCCAGTATAGTTTTCATCGCTACCGAACCCACGGAGGATTTCAGTACACTCGTCATCATCGTCGTAGTCACAACCAGTTCTAGGGTTCCCGCACATAGCATGCTCGATTCCAGGAGGGTCCGCTCCACGATCCAAGGGGGTCGATACATCAACTGACATGAAGTATAGAGTTGATGTATCTCAATGTTCCGTCTCGTCAATAAAAAATCAATGCGACTTACGGCGCGTCTATCAGACGTCTGGTCTGAGAGTTATTGGCTTTTTCGTCCGAGGGGCCCAATTGGTTTTTAAGTCAAAACCAACCCGACTGTACTCCAACTACATCCAAACCTCGAGTGGAGTAATTCAAAAGAACTGTACCACTAATAGGAATTCAAAAAAGTCGACGACACATCAATCGCACGTCCGGAGCTCAAGTTATAAGCGTTTCCGCTCTAAAGGCCCAGTTGGTTTCGTGTTCAAACCTACCAGGCCAAATCCAATGTTCTCCGAAACCTTGAGTGTGATATACCGAAACGACCATCCCGATCCAAGGATCTCTACACAACTGATGGTGCGTCGATCAGAGGTTCATAGCCCATGTTATGGGCGTTTGAACGGAGCTGTCTGAAAATAGGGGGTTTGGGCCCGGTCCGACCCTGCCCAATACCCCATGGGTCGACCCGGGTCCGGCCCGGTTGGGCACGGCCCGGCCCAGTGGGGCGCGGACCGGCCCGGTTGGGCATGGCCTGGCACGGCTGGCGCGGTCCGGCTCGGTGCGGGGGTCCGGCCCGGCACGGGCGGCCGACCGGACACGACGCGGGCGGGCACCGGGCCGATCTGGCCTGGGCGCCTGCGCGATGAGCAGACGCGGGGGGGGGGGGGGGGGGGGGGGGGTGCACTGCCCCCTTGCTTCAAAATGGCAGACCCGAGGGTCCGCCCTGCTGAGCTGGCGAGGGGTTCAACCCCTAGTTTTTCTGGTTCCGGCCGGCCGTAATGGCCGGCCGGTTGTGCCGCGCGGGACCAGCCGGTCCTGCCTCTTGAGCGCCGGTGGACGGTGGTTCCGACCACCCTCCCTTGCTCTGCCGCGGCTTCTTTTGGCCTGAACATCACGTCGCGACGACACTGAGCTCCTTCGCCGCGTGATATTCCACGTTCCCACGCGGTGCCGTTGCACCACGCCGCCTTCGTTCCTAACCACAATGGTGAACATCAACAAAGGGGGAGGAGGATCAGTCGTGTTCATGCGGTCCGACCTCCTCCTATTAATTTGATTACAGGCAGCTAAGAAAATTAACAACAAATGCCAAAATAAGCCACGAACATAAAACAATCCCCTACCGCGATAATGAGTTGATGATCGGTGAGCGTTGTGGAAAACGAAGTCGCGGGGTGAGTCTCCATACACGTTGACGGAGATCATCAAAGGTGGAGTGGCATCTCACATCGGCTGCGGATAGGAGAAGTAAGGCACAACGAACGATCCTTGTAGTGACGACCTTCTTCGTCAAGGTCTTTGACGTTCCTCGCGTCATCCAACGAAGAAGATGAAGATCCCCAAGGCTTTGTGTAATTTCTCTCAATTCTTCTCATACAAAAACCCCCAAATAAAATAAGGTTCACCCTTATTTTATTAATCCCCATCCATGAAATCAAAATTCAACTCTTAATTAAATACACTGAATGACTTAAGCAAATAATTTAATAAGAGAGTTGACATGTAATTAAGAGTGGGGAGAGGATGAGTTTTGATTTAAAGCTAGAGGGGGTATTTAATGGGGTGTTTGGAAATTTAAGGAGGTGGGGTCTCGTGTGGGCCCCACCCCACATCCCCACAACTTCTTTTCCCTTAACTCATAAACCACTAGTGGTAAAATAAAATTATAATTGTAAAACATATATAATTTTATTCTTCACATTTTTAACAACTTCTCCCGAGAAAACGCACCTTCGAAAAAGGTGTTCCTAAGCAATTAACGGCGCTGCGGTTTCATCGGTGCCCTCAAATTTTGATTCTGAGCACCGGTTTAAAAGTTAGGAAAACCCACTCGTTCGTTCCCTGAACGTACCCGAGCTAAAATTTGGAAATTGATTCTGGGCACACCGGGCCTCAGAATCATGTGCTGTCAGAAACTACATACTCGTAAAATCCCAAAGAAATTTAAAAAAATTCCTTGAAATTTACTATCTTTAAAATGATGTTGGATATTATAAATAGATTAGTAAGTGTACTATTTACCACAAATGAGGTCACTATATTTAGAAAATTATATTTCATTTTTTTTCATGTATAAGTTTCCGAAAAATTACCACCAAGGTATTTATAGATTATATCCTTTTTCTCATATTTATGTTAATTTTTTTTGAATATATTAAATTTTAATTATTTTTCTATATTTTTGTAGGAATCAATTAAAGGTAAAGACATGAAATATAGTAAAAAAGTTCATGCTATTATGACTTCAGATACTAATTCTTTCATACTTAATATAATATCAACATATTCCTATTTTTTCTTAGAATATTATAATCTTCCAATGGATGCTAAAATTTATGGGTATGAAATAACTGTGATTATTTTAAAGAGATATATCACGAAACATGTAAATTAAGAATTTTTTGCATCAACCTGATATATTACTTTTCCAAGTCAGTTGATTATCATATTCATTTCAGTCATTTTAATTTAATAAAACTTACTCATTTTGTTTTTTATGTATTAGATAACATTATACACTTTTTATTTAGTAGATATGACACTGCTATATGGATTTTTTGACCTGTAATTTACTTCATAGGTAAAAATCATAATGAAATATACAAAAACAATAATATATATTATTGAAATATTTCATAATAATACAATTCCTTGTTGGATTTATCCTTATCTTGAAGGGTATGAAAAATCTTTTTCTTATGGTGTCATTTATATTAATTGATTAAACACAAACATTATTTTTTTTTCATATTAGTAGCCTTTTTATGTAATTTGTTTTTCCCCTAAGAAAATTTAACTTACTGGTTATACTCAATACACAGTGTCATTAGGGAAAATTTATACAATGTGTTGGAAAGATACATTTTATTATCTGAAAACTTGTATATTATAAAGAATTTTAATTTCATTTTACAAATATCATTTTAAAATAAGGAATGTATTTCATATAAATTTTTAATTGAAAAAATGAAAATAAAGATAAAATATGTGTGTAAAAATGTGACTTATCATTTATATATACCACATTTTGGATGATTATACTTAATATATTATTTTCAATTCAAAAATTATTTTGAAGTAAAACTATCATCATAATGAAGGTATAAAGAAATACGGAAATTATGTTCTAAGATTTTTGTTTCAAATAATTTTAATTGGGTAGGTTATAAAATTCTAAAGGATAAATTTTATCATAAAATTTCTTATAAATTTACTTATAATTATATTGTGAATAAATCTAAAATTACATCATTTTAATTTTAAGCATTTTAATGACCGTATCCCTTATTTTAAAATATTTCCAAATCACTTATAACGAGAATGAGTGGATTATTTCATAGGTTTGATTGATTTTTTTTGCAATATATATTTTAACATTTAAATTTTGAATTGTTAAGTTAAAATCATTTGAATAACTGTGGTCATTTTCTTGTTATTTTTTTTATACTGTTTTTGGGTTTCTATTGTACTACTACCCTATTTTATTTTAATTACTTTAGAAAATAGTATTTTTCAGGTCTATTATTATATAACTAAGGTTTAATATTGAAAAACATTCAATTTGGAAATTATATAACCAAAATCAAATATAATTTACCACATCAATTATTTAAAATAACTATCATAATAATGTGATTTTATAATTGGATATATAATAACTGATATTGGAGACCCTTCCTGTTATGTATATATTTACTAATTTATATGATAGTATTTTAAAAAATCATTTTAAATATAGTTTTTCAAATTTATTAAAAATAATCGACATAAAAATAATTTTTACAATATCTATTATAATAAAATATCTTGGTAGATTAAATTAATTGTTGTAAAAAACTAATATGTAAACCCCTTTTTTCAGTAGAGATAGAAAAAATTCTTCTTTCCATCCCCCTTCTCTATATAGATCTCTCTACCTCATTGGAAGGAAAACAATCAATCTTACTTTTTTATTTTCACCAATAATAATGTATAATAAAAACATATAAAGGAAAGTAAAACAAAAGAACCTCATATATTTTACATGGTTCACCACTAAGTGATAATCCAGGGAACATACACATAATGATGTTCCAATGTACTAAAATCCATAGTCACACATTATTTTATGGATATAAGTTTTTAGATCGTGGTAAATTTTTCCCAAATAATAATTCCATCTAAATTATTAAGAAAGATTCATTATCAAATTAACAGACACTCTATATTCATATCACCTATGAACTACATCACTAAGAGAAAAGTTTATTTATATATGTGAATCTCACTTTAATAGTTTATGAACATGAAGAACTCTTTCATATCAAGTAGAAGGATCTAAAACTCCTTATATCTTCAAGTACAAATTTTATGCTCAGTTAGAGTCCTTATTAATTTCTCTTATAGTCCTTTAAGTATTGATCATAATGACTACTCAATGCGAGTTACAATTGATTATATTCTAAATTATCATAATTAAAACACATATTATCTAGATAAAGAATAATCTATTAAAATAATTATTTGTATAAGACTACATCTCCAGTCCCTAGATATGTTAATGGAAATATATTTTATTCATTGATTCTTTTATTCAATACCCCATATATAATAATTGAACATCCTCTACCATTATAGAATATCATTTCCTATATGAAAAATAGATATAAATTTTTCTTCCTATTTTCTTGAAATGTTATGAGTAGTTTTTATAAATAACATTCAAACATCCAACACATAATATAATAGATAGTAATAAAATTCATTCCTCTAATATTCCATGATCATTCCCTGTGTCCTATATAATTAAATTTTTTCAATTTATTTAAAATGAGTAAATAAAATCTATAAAATTTAACATCATATATTATCATATTTAAATAAAAAATTAATTTTCATGGTATTCATGAAACTAACGCTTCATGGAATAGGAAACTACATCACGACATGATGTACTTAGAATCCCTCTAATTTTTTATATAATGACATTAACTAAGGCATGGTCCTTGGTCAGCATCGAGATCTAAAAAATCCAATAAATATCTCAATTAAAAAATATTAAGGATCTTGACATAATCTTATCAAAGCTATTTGAATCTCAAATAAAATTTGTCATGTGACCTTTTTCCATTTAATAAATACCAAATTCCTCCACCAACTAGATTTATTACCTTATACAAAATTTGAATCTTTTATAATGTAACAAAAATTTCATTGAAAATTACTTTTCACTCTACCATTTTTAGTGTAATTTTATAATTGTGTCATGATTTATCCAGTATTCACATTCCAAGACCTCACCAACTTATCTCATCTTCTCTCTGTGATGTGGATTTTTTCCATGGACTTATCCTCAACATGTTATCTAATCATATAAATCATTAATTAACAAATGATCCTCATATTTATGGTATATTACTTATCCAATTTACTAAATCAATTAATCTTCCACAACTCCTAATAATATTTTTGCAACCCTGGTTAATTATTATATAAATATCAATATGGAACGGTATTGTCTTCCTTGATGTAGTAATCTCAAATTATCTTATGTTTAACCTTATATAGATCATTATATTAAATATAACACATATTTTTAAAAAATAAATTATTGTTAAATGAAATCTATTAGGTAATGGAATTTTATTTATGTGGTGTTCCCTAACTGACTTATCTAGGAATAATCTTATGTATACGAATTAGTATTATTATAAAAACTCATTCATAATGATCAAATATTCCATAGAGGATCCAATAAATGAGATATTGATTTATTATAATATATCCAATATTTAAATTTATGAGAGACTCGATTATAGTTTGGTCATTACTATTGTAGCGTGATTATATTTCTTCACTAAAACCCCTACATCATTTTCCTATACATTACATATGCGATCATTCATCCTCCAAAACCAAAGGTAATAAGAACAAATAATTTTATTCCTCAATAATCACCCATAAATCCCAAATATACCATCACAATCAATGTCTTTAGTTTCTTGCTTTTAATGGATTACTCACCAATGGGTTAACTGTGATTTTTAAACTCTTATTCTCTTAAATTCAGAAAATATATAGATAACAATATCTAAAAAAATCTTACTCAAAAAGATTATTTTTAACATTATTAAAAAATTTATTTTGTTTTAAATTTTACCACAATTCTATATCTATATTTTAGCATCGTTTATTCTAAAGACATATATGGATTCATAGTTAATTTTATTCTCCCTCTTTGAAAATATAATTCAATGGTATTATTCTACAGGTATATATTTATTCTATCCATATTTTTTCATGTTTTTATCATTAATAAAAAAATTATAGGGATATATTCTCATCTCTACCCACTTGTTGGGATAATCCTTTCTGTAGATTTAGAGAGGTTATAAATCACCCTTTTCATGAACTACCCCTAAAACCCATTTTAGATACCATTAGTTTAAATCCATGTCTCTAGCCTCTATCAAAAATTTGATAATTTTCTTCCAAAATATTTTTATATTTCAACCTTCTACAAAAACTGCTTAATATATGGAACCATGGGCTTAATTTCCCTCCTTTAAAACTATTGTTTTACCTCTTAACCACCTGTTGGACTATTCAATATTTTACTTGTCCATTTCTCCTAACTACATTCACACATAAATTAATTCACCCAAAAATAGTAGTGAGTGAATTTATCAATTGGAAATGAGTCATTAGAAAATAGAATAATCCCACTATGTTCAATCAATGTGTATGAAATTAAATTTTAAATATATAATTTCATATTTGTCTGTGTCACTCACTTACACCTATAAAAATTTGAATTATATCCCCTTAATTTATTTAATGAAACTCTAAATGTATACTCAATCACACTTACATAAGATTGTAAATGAATAAATATTAATGTAATAAATGTTTGATTCATACCACATATTGAATCAATTAATATCGCCTGTTATGATAAACTGTAGGTATCACATGATATCCATGATATTTCTGCCATGAGAGGGTTCCTTTATTTTTAAATGAGGCTAATAATCCTTTTAATGATTATCACCAAATCCCCCTTAATTTCTTCTGATCTTGAAACCAAATATTTAGAGGAAAAACATTAGAATAAGGGATACCAATTATTATTTACAACAATTCTCTTTCAATAGATTTTATTATCCTAAAAATAATTAATTTATGTGACATAGTTATAACATAAAAAATAAAACCAAATTTTATGATTTTTATTTCTTCTTCACTTGATATTTATTTTTACTTATCGATAGTATATTGTAACTTAAATGTGGAATCATATCTCCTTTTTATCACTAAAAATTCTATTAGTAACACTGGATATTTTAGATAATAAGTTTACACTTTTTCAATTATATATCAGGATATATATCATTTGAATTTCTTTATCATAACATGTAATTCCATATTACTATTTTTATGTCCAAAGTGGTTTCTTGACACCACTCTTTTATTCAAATGAGGCCTTGATACCATTTGAACAATCATTTATAATTGTAAATAATCATTAACCACATAATTTATATATCTATTTATTATAATTATCTTCTTTCATCATGGAAAAAAAATATTATTTTAGAACATACACACCCCATAGAATATATCTCACCCTTAAATATACATAAATCCAAAAAATAGTTAAATAAATAAGTACATAGGATATGGGTACTTCTAGAACATCCTCAAGTTATGGATTTGTGATTTTACTTATTTAATTAATCTTCTTCCTTCTACTCACTTCAATGAATTTATAGTGGTCTTCCTTTTAATCACACTTATACAAGTTTCACTCTAGAATAATCTATAGTGTTCTCAATATTTCTTGACATCTGGTTTTAATTTTTTGATATATTAATCACACTATTGAATTATTCTTCCATACATGCATCATTATTGTATACTTATTTATTATTCCTCTTCCATAGGAGTTAATCTAAATCTTTCTTCATATCTGTACATTTGGTGAAAATTTTAAAACCACATGGTAATTTCTCATGATTTTCCTCTTGGATAAAAATAAGGAATACCTAATGTTTTCTTATACTTGGAGAGTATTTCATAATGTATTCATCCTATTTTTTCAATTGTAGGAAACTTATTCCTTTTTATTTCAATTTTTTTATTCCTTCCAAGTGATTTTTTTTGAGTAAATCAATATTGGTTCTTGGAACATAATTCTTTGAACTACAACATTATCTTTCTCAAATGAAGTAAAAAAATATATCATAATAAATTTTATTCTGGTGAAAAAAGTATTCTTATTTTTTATATGAATGGAATATTTTGTTACGAAACCTTTATTACATTTATTACTCCAATTTATATTCTTATAACCTTAGTTTTCTATATAAATCATATCCCATTAAAAACATACCATGTATAGTCTTGCCTTAATTGAAACGTAATTGAAATACATTTTATTCCTCGATTGAGACCTTGGGCTTCTAGACACACACACATGGTGTGTCATATGATTCTTTATTAATAAAAAATTGCATCTATCATACTTTCAGAGCCATAACTTCTGAATTTATCATGAATTTTATATCTTATCATTGATTATACATTTCCACCTTTACGGAAATTACTAATTGAAGCATTCTTTAAAGGGGGCCTCTATATTATTTTTTCTCTTTAAGGAGTTGAGCTTTGATTTTAGCTCTTTTATATTCTCACACCTCTCCTTTATTTAGTCATCCAAATTTTCTAAAATTAAACTATATTCTTATAAATATTTTATCCTCTCTTAAAGGTGATTTTTTAGAGGGATAATAATCATTTTTAGTTCATTCTTCATGGCCATTTTTATCATACTTCATGCACATTTTGTTTAAATAGGTTTGTTTGACCCTTAATGTTTTCACCCATTTACATAATCTATTTATCCAAGATCACAAATTATTTCTTCATACTATTATTCTCCAAAAAAATCGACCATAAAATATATAGTTACCCAATGAATTATTTCCCTTTGATGCATCTTATCAAAAAAGGAATTGATTTTATCTCTATTTATGCTTGAATACTCTATGGATTATTAAATATATGTCATTTTCAATTATTCTATTGAATCCCCATCAACATCATTCTTCATAGGGGAATATTAGTTTATATATTTTCAATAATATTCCAAAACCATGTTATAAATATATTTATCATTGATCTCAATGTCACTTTACTCAGTGAGTGTGCTCTTTTTATTGGCATTCTTCTTCATATTCCTTTTTTATTAAATTTTGGTGTAAGGAGGTCTAAACCTGATTTGGTCTCTAATATCTCATCATAACAAAATTTTAATGAATATATTAATTTAGAATATATATACCTATTTTTTTCATTTATTTTTCATATATTTCATCCAAAAATATCTAAATATCAAAAGAAAAAAATGAATGATATTTTGAATAACTCATTGGATATGGATCTGTTGAAAATTTTCTTTGCATATACATTACAGAGTCATTCATTTTGATTATTCAAGTAAATATATCCTTGAAAATATTCCACAATATCTTCTTCAAAATCATATCGAATCCAATACATTTACTTTTTACAACCATAAAAGTTAGTTCCAATAACAACAAGAGTAATCATAATTGAATTAATGTGCATAATAAATCCATAAACATATTTTAATACTAAACCTAAATAAGAACATGTAGATTTGATACTAATTATTGGGAATAAACTGAATATAATAATCCTAAGAGAGGGTGTGATTTAGGGTTCTAATCAAATTAAAATATTCTTCTTGGAAGTCACATATCCCATTTATTTTTTTCCCTCATCATAAAGAACATGTTAAATCTTACTTCTCCTTTTTTACTAATCACAATGAATATCATGCACATATAAAGGAATCTAAAGCACAAGAATATAAGGATTTATCTTGGTTCATGACTAAGGGATAATACAAGGAACATAAGCATAATGATGTTTCAGTATAACATAATTAATTATCATATATTATTTAGTGGATACAAGTTTTTTTTGGTGATTATCACTTTCTTATAAGGCACAATAACCAGATTAGTTTTTGAAAATAATCACAATCGATCCAAGAGACACTCTCTATTATCCTACTCAATATAATAATTTTATGTTTTAAAATATAGATTATATAATTAATGGTATATTGAATAATTTTTAGACATGAAGGTCCACTCTATATCATTATCGGAAAATGAAACTCCTTACATCATCAAGTCCATATTTAGTGATCTATTGAAGTCTATGTTAGCTACTCCTCTAATCTTATTTTTCTAGATAATAATGAAAATTCAGTCTGATTATCAATATATTATATTCTAAATGACCATTATAGAAAAAAATATTATCCAAAATAAGAATAAAACGACAATAGATTTTTTTCTCCTACGTTAACCACTAGGTATTTCAATTGAAATCTCTATTCTTCTTTGATCTGTCATTATTTAATTGATAAAAAATAATCATTGAATCTCTTATACAATTCTTAGATATTAATTACAAAATTTAAACTATACATTAGTTGTTCTTACATTTTTTTATAACTTATATTAAATGTTTTTATAATCTTCTTCCAGGAATCTGACCCTTAATCCAATTATTGGGATTAGTATTCTTTGGAATAACCATTCATGGCCATTATATGTGCCAAAAAAATTAAATGTTTCCAAAGTCATCCAAACATATGAAGACAATATCCTAAATTTCATTCCATATCATATACGTTATAATTTCAAAACAAATCTATAAGATATTATAGAAACTCATACATCATGTTGAAACATATTGTATTGTCTCATGATACACATCGATTTTCTCCTATTTATGGCTTGATATTATTATTGAAACATGATCCTCAGTCGAATTCTAGAACTTTAAAATTAAATCAATTGGTCATTTATAATTCCTTTAGGATATTTTTGGATCCTCCAATGTATCATGGAATCTCAATTCAATTATGTTGCGATACCCTTTTTCATGACACAATGATCTACCTCCTCCACCTATTATATTCCTCTTTATATTCGAAATTTGTATCATCCAAGATACAAATTCTATGTTATAGTGCATTAAATATTATATATATACCATTTCTGATGTAATTTTATGATTATGTCATGATTTATATAACCATCACATTCCTTGCCTGCCCGAACATCTCCCAAATTTTCAATGTCGAATGAGTTAATCTCATGGACTAATATTTATTGTATTTTTTTACCATCTATTTTATACATTTTATAGTGGTCATAAGATTCATCATGTAGTACTAATTCAGATACAACTAACTGATTTAATTAATATTACACAACTCCTGACAATCTTTACACAACCTTGGAAAATTAATACAAAATGACTTTTATATAACGGTATTTTATTCCATGATTCAATACTCTAATATTATGATGGTCTTAAAATTGTATAGAACATGTTATTTAATTTTACATAACTTTCAAACATTGAAAATTATTCGTATTTGAGAACTTTGTGGTGAGGTTTATTCCTTACATTAGGAATCTACCTCACTATATGATTCCTGGAAAATATCTACCAGATGATTCCATCTATTTTAATCATGTTCATGAAGAAAACACCCACAACATGGTGTACCAGAAAATATAAAGACAACACACTATAATCACCGCACCATGTCTTCATCAAACACACTCAATATAAATATCAACTCACACAACGTTCAAGATAATATAAAATCAAACAAAAATGATTGTCTCACACCTTTTTATGTGGTTTATATAATATGTACTACATCCATGGGAGAAGAACTATTGTATTTCATTTCATTCAACAGATATAAGAATTATAATCACATTTACCAAGATAGAAAATGTAATCACGAATTACATGTAATATTCATTGTCAATGGAATTAGTCTCTCTCTAATGTATACTAATATACCCCTTTATAATAGGGAGAATAAACTAGTCAAAAAAGTGCACTACTATCCGATATTTAAAGAAAAGATACTATATGTCCCTAGTGAGTACTGATCTTGTGTACCAATCAACACCTTACTATTGTTGTCAGTGAACATAAGAGATTTTCTAGTCCATTTCACAAAATATGAAGAATATATAGTGAATTCTATTTAACATCATACAACCCATTGAGACTAATGACCTTACACAACCATCAGAAAATGTTTCTATCTAATCAACCTTTCATCCGCTGAATATATCATGTTGTTATTGTCTGCAACCCATGGTTGAGTTTCCATCTATATCACCCCATTTAATTGTATTAATCATAAAATAATAAATATTCACTTTTGAATAATCTCATACTTGAGGACTACCTCAGGGAAACTCAATAACCTCTCTTATACATTGACACAAGAAACTCCTTCCAAATTAATAAAAATTAATATATAGTGTTCTCCTTCATGATTTGTTCATGCTATTTATAATGAGGTATAGTGTTACACCATATATTTGTGGAATAAAACTTTGGTGAATATATACACTATTTTTTTCATCAATCATAAAAAAATATAATAATATTTCCTCCTATAAATTTTATATAAAATTGTATTTTAGGTTGATGTGTTTCATATTTTCATGAAATATCGAATACCAAGCATAGTGAAATTCACTTTTACTGTCACAAAATAACACTACACCTACCAAAAAACTTGTGTGTTATTCCAGAAATCATAGAAACCATACTAGTTCCCTTCTATCTTCTATTGATGTTATATACTCATCTTCTTTTGTGAAAAAAGTGACAATCTATTGTATATGTGAAATCCAACAGACCATCATTTATCCATAGGTTAAAACAAAACCTATTGTGCTTTTTCGAGTTTCTAAATATTAGGAAAATTCATTATTATAACATCTAGACCCAGTTCACTCATAAGTAATCGAACCAGGTTGGCCACATGGCCTTAAGCACACCTTCACATACTCTAGAGATTGTTGACTAGTAATGAGGGTTGATGATGGTATTGTAGGTAGACTATACTATCATGATCAGAGTTTAAAAAGATATTATAAGATAATAATAATAAGTGTAAATAGAATAATAAATGAACTACATAAGGACGACTCATCTAGATAAAATAAACAATAAAAATCAGAAGTAATATCATATACAAAAATGATGTCCCATTAATATACTATACCAACAAAAGAATACATGGAAGTAGAGCAGTAGGCAAATACAAAAAGCTATAAAAAGAGAAAAAAATACAAAAATCTATCTCTAATAGCTTCAAAATCATAATTTTGGTCCCCTACTACCATACACTATCTTATTTCAAAAAAATCAAGCATCCTATAGTGGTTAATTCCCTTTGTCTCTATCTACATCCATAAAATCTGTTCGGGTACCATCAGATGCCTGAACAAAGTATGAGATAAACTCAATAGGACACTACTAAAATAATCTACTATGATACATCTACTGTATTTAAGATCATAGTGTGTATATATGATAGTGTAAAGAAGAAATGGGACTTATAAATGAGTTGGATTTAGTTCCTAATTGAATCCAAGTGGACACTACAAACTTCGGTATATGCTGGGATTTCTCTAAACATGTGTCCCCATATATATAAGTATATGTAACTATATATAAGTAGAAATATATGTTTTTATATATATTATCTACATATTTAGTAACATATATATATATATATCCGCATTACTATCTAAGACATAAGGAATAACTCCGACATCGGTGCATAGTCACTAGTTTCACATAGAGTAATCAGGAATCCATTCCCAAGTATCCCATTTAATAAGGGAACCCTTGCCCTAGTATCATGGTTCATTATGGACTTCATGTATGAGTATTAAATTTAAAAGGATATCACATTATCAAGTATCAAATTTAACTAGGGAATTTATCCCTGAGTATCGTGAATCATAAGGGACTCCATGCTTGAGTATAAAAAATAATAATAGGTTCTAGTTAAATTTTTGCATAATAGATATGGTTTAAAACCATTCTATAATTAATTGTCCAAGTTTGTAATTAACTATTTAAATAAGATTCATGTGATGTGGTCTTACCACCCATTTTCATTTAATTGTGACAAAAAAATCAATTATTTTGAAAACCAACACCACCTAGAAGGATTTTTGTCCACATTAACATTTAAGAAGTTAAGGGAATTTAATAAGCACACCCAATGGGATAACACTAGAACAAGGGGATATATTTCATCAATGATAAGGTGTATGAAGGAATTTCTAACATGGATACCAATTTAATTTATATTAAACCATATTCTTTATTTAATTAAATGAAATTAAAACATGTTTTAAGATGAACCATGATATAGAACAACTTTAATTTTTGTAAAAATATTGTATCACCGACCTTAAGTAGGCATATAACTCCTCATGTAGTATTATCTTTAGATTGGATGTAGGATGAGATAAATTGGTGAAATAATCCAAATAACTAAAAATAGGTCATATTATCTCACTTGGAAATAGAATTCATTAGGGTGAGATAAATGAAGAAAAGAAAAAAGAAGAATAAATCACACACTATTGGATATCCAACATGATAGATGATAGAAGAATCAGTGTGTATATAAAAGATGAGGCTTAAAGCATTGCTTTGAGGTGAAAAAGAGATCTTATGTAGCTAGGTAAGTGATGCACATAAAATAAAGTATAATGGAGGGTAAAAAAAATTATTAAGGTAGGGTCCAAATCATAATTTCAACTAGTTTTTAAGGGATATATCATTTTACCACACAATTTAGACAATCCATGTGCCAACTGTGCAAACCCATAGGAAATAGAGTTTGGGAAAACCATGAATAAGCTTTTGACCCCTCTATAGGACATCTAAAACACCCCAAATGGATTATCCAACCATGCAACCTCAAGTGCATGGTTTAAAAAAGAATTTGGACTACTTTTTTACCTAAAATTTAGGGCATCGTGCTTTGAGAAATCCTTGGATACTCTTAAAATATTCCTCATTATCTTTGAAACATCCATAAGGATAAAAATAAGGGTTAAAAATTAAAATTAGATCAATAACTGATAAGAAAAATAGATATCTCAAAACCTCCCATCTATAAAATTGATAATCATGGAGTTTCCCTTATGAGGGTGGGGGTAAGACATTGTCAAATAATAGTTTTGGCCACTAAGCACAAACATCAACCTATAACACTCTAGTATTTTCATATACAAGAAATTTATTCTATATCACTTATGCAAGAAGAACTGATGAGCCTCAGATATCCTTTTTACTATGATCAATGATATATATAGGATGCAACCCAAAAGATGCATCTAACTCTAACTGCACCTAATCAAATAGAATAATATGATACAGATCTGAATAATAGTTGAAAATATGAGATACATGGAAGATGTCATGTATCGATTGGTACCTTTGAGGTAACTACAACCAATAGTATACAAGACCGACTCTTTCTATTACCTTAAAGGGTCCAATGAACCTATGTTAAAACTTTCCTTTTTACCAAACTGTTGATTCCCTAGTTTAGTCGAAACATGAATGAATATCTCATCGATTACCCCAAACTCTAAAGCTCATATTCATTAATTAACATATTACTTCTTCTAAGACTAATCTATATCCATATGTTTCCTAATGATCTATACCTAAATTGATGTATCTTGTATGAGATGAGGTCCCAGTAGTATTAACTCTCCTACCTGTAACTAGCACAGGGTTGAATAGAATGGCTTACCTTTTGGGTCCTCATAAAGATCCATTTTTTCAGTGACATGGAAACAATTATTATAAGAAAAACTAGTGAGGGGTAGGTCTTTCTCCTAAAATTCACCATAATATAGAACACATTCGTAGTGCATATCATCTAACAACTATATCATATGCTTGGACTAATTGTCCGTATTTGGGTAATAGTTTTTTCTCGATAATAACTCTAACCCCTGTACACTCAACAACCATTTGCAAATCCAAAACATAAAATGAGAATATTTTTCTGATATGAAAGTACATGGAACTCCATGATGGTTTATAATCCCTCTAAAATATATCCTTCCTAGATCATCCACCAAAAAGTTATTTATGATAGGATGGAAACGAGGGATCTTTTCAACCTATTAATGATCACCCATACTGTTTCACTACCTCATGGGGATCTCATCAAGATAGACACAAAATACAAGGTGATGTTAGCCCATTTCCACTCAGATTTGGGTAACAACTGAATAATCTGTACTAGTCACTGATGTTTTACCTCCATCTTCTGACTGGTGGAACACCAAGTAACAAAAATAGATATCACTTCTTTCATCCATGACCACTGGTATTGGAGGTGTAAGTCATGATACATCTTACTAAGACTAGGATTACAACCCAAAAAGAGGCTTGAGACTCCCAAATCAATTCCTTATGCACATCAGTAGTAACTTATATGCATCCGTGATTACACTAGATCTCATCCCCACAAATGACCCGACCATGTGGTGGGTCCTCACCTATATTTCTCTACCTTAGAAACAATCCCTAAGGATTAAATAGTTGACTCATCTTCACTCTATCAAAAAGTTACGAGTTCACTTGTAATGTTTTAAGGATAGACCGCCAGTGATTCACCTCATATGGGATTTTTGGTTCTCCAATATCTATAATAATTGTGATGATCATGTGTGCTCCAAATCTATAAACTTGTTTTATAAATATATAGATCTCCATAAGACATTTGGATTATATTTTTCTAGTACAACATCTTATGGTTATCTAAATTATGGAGCCCTCATTTTTTATACCCCCTCTCATGCCTCAATAGACATTGAGTATTCTAATATATCATATGATGGTCTATTTTTAGACTCAATATGCTTCTATATGAGCCCAAAAGAACCTATTTACAACTAATTTTAGAATCTAAATCAATATAAACATGGTAAATTTATACCATACTCTAATATTCTAACTTTTCTATGTTCTAATCCTTACAAAAATGTATCTCATTTAATAGAAAATATCAGTCCCTACTGACTTGTCTTTTTTCATCATCCAGTAGATAGAATCCAAAATCACTTTTTATATTCCGACAACAAAATTTGTATTTGACTTTTAAAATAGTTATTCATTATACATAGAATTTACATATATAGGAATGATTTTTTAGGTGGCTAAATTCTAGTTGATTATCATACCATAGTTTTTTTAGAACATACTACCCCATTGGAGGAGATAAATTTATTTAGACTAAGTGTATTATAATGTTCACTAATTTGGTTCAAGTTTCATTATGTGTTCCAAATTATGATTACATTCTCTTTACCTTCACCATTAATGTTTAGTTCATCATATTTACCGTGTAATTATATTACAGTGTTCTGGGAATATGTTTCTCTATCTTGATCCCCTTATTTTGAGAGATGTTTTAGATGTTCCATGTATTGTACATACCACTATTATCAAAGGATAAAAATTTTAACTTATGACTAGTTTCTCTCACCACCATTTCTATTCATTGATTGAATGTTGAAAATAATAACAAACGCATATTTTAGGATGTAAACCCATACTTTTTAGCATCATCAATGAATATCAAAATGTAAAGAGAACTGATGTGGGATTGGATTGGGGTAGGCCCTAAAATCTCGATGTGAACACTTTTTGACATCCAATATCTAGGATTTTATCCATTCATATTTAAGGACATCCAAAACTAATTCCCAAGAACCCAAATATCATATCCTCCAATTGAAAAATGATTATTATTCCACATGGCTTTCTTATTTAGAATTTTATGTTCTTATCACTAAGATGTATGAGCCTAAAATTCCACAATTATGAACTATTATACATTTAAAATATAACAATTACAAATCCATATGGTTTGATAGTCAAATATAGGGTTCCATCCATTACCCTTCATGAAACCATTAGTAATACCTATATTACCTTCCACATTCCATCTTGAAAGATAGTCCCATAGCTCACCTCATAAACTGTACAACATAAATTAATATCTTTCATAGCCCCATCATGTGTCTTAATTCCTTAAACTATAAGAATCCCCCATTATTATTTTATACTATAAAATGATCTTTCCCCATGACTTGTTAGATCCATAATCCATCATCCATCAAATTCAATTTTTAAAAACATCTATACAAATAAATCACCATGAATCCTTACTATTTCATTTGGTGGAATGATGTTTCTAAGTCAATTACACATTAATACACTGAAATGTCGACATTGAATAAGAAATTTGAACTTATATAACTTAAAGACCATCTTAAATCATCCGTCTAATTTATAAAATTATTTTATTGGTTTCCCATATTCCCACAGTACTAGCATGTTAGATATGATCCAAATGATTTTCCTTTTCTTCTCTCTCATGATATATCATTTGATTATTTATTATAAATTCTTATATGGGATGACTATCATCATCCATATTCGTTGAGTTCTATTATAATAAATTATAGGAATTCCCTTTGTATGTGTCATTCATTCAAGATCAATTTCATCAAATCCTCAAATAACAAGACAATTTTTTCATAAAAATTAGTCATTGTCATCTCCATCACATCCCACAACTTTGGTAGTGATAACTGTAGTAAACGTTCCCACACATAATTCTAAAACTCCACCTACACTAATTCGAGCTCACCTCAAATTATCTTGAAATAAATCATGTGATATTATATTGGTATAAATTCTAATAACTTCATGTTGAATAAAATATTCAAAAAAAATTATTAATTTTATTTTTTTCAATACATTTCTATTAGGTCCTTCATCAACTCAAAAATTGGCTTCACCTCACGAATGTTGAAGAATCGGATTTGTTCCAAGTAAATCCTAATAAGAACCCACACATTCCCAATTATTCATTCCCATTCCACATTTTCCATCATCACATGTCAAATTGAAATTAGCAGAATATCCATGTTCTTATAAATAAGATAATCCTGCATCTGTATTCTAAAGATATCAAAATATGTTCTCTAGAACATATATATTTGAACCTTAAATTGTTTTCCAATTATATACATTTGGATTATGGTTTCTCCCAATTAAAAAAAATTAAAATATAGTCGGTGTTACATGAGATTTCATAGACAACGTTAATGAATGAACACTGAACCATAATCTATGATACCAATTATTAATAATTTTCCTCATTATATGATTTCTAGAAAATATCCACCAGATGATTCCACAAATCCAAAACTAGGTCATCTAGATGACTCTCACAATATAGCGTAATAGAAAATAGGATGACAATTTATGAAACTAACCACACCAGGTATCCCTGAAACATTCAATTGAACCCTAAACTCACAAAATATTCATTACAAGAATAAATGAAAAAAATAAAGGAAATAAATAAACTTTTGTTTTACATGGTTTTGACATTTTATCATATTCACATAGGAGAAAAAATATTTAATTCAATTTCAATCAGAAGATATAATTATTATTATCACATTCCTAATGTCATAAAATTAGATTATTAATTTAAAGTATTATTCAATCTCATTGAGAACACACAATTTCAAATTTTTAATAATTTTCTCGTTTCTTATAAAAATAATCAACTATTGAAAATTGGATCACCACCATCCTATATTCACAGATGACCATCCATAGGTCCATAGTGACTATTGATATCTTATATTTATCAACACCTGACTATTTTATCTAATGAAAATAGATTTTTACATATCCATGTGCCACAAACTAAGATGACTCCCCAATAATATCCAATGAACATTATCAACTAAACTGATAAAAGATACATCATACAACCATTGGTTAATTTCATTATCTATTAAACTTATAATCTACTGGAGATATCATGTTACATCTATCTGCAACCCATGTTTGAGTTTCCATCTTATTCAATAGGTCTGATTTACTTACTCTGAACATAAAGAGGCTTCGCATCCCATGATTTTCCACAAAATGTCTGAGACATTTTCTATAGGATTAATTTTACAAAATGGTATGATTATTCTTATTTGACACATATTAAAATATGATAAATTTTTCTCTATAATAAACATTAATACATCTTTAAATTTATTTAAATGTATCCTTTATTTATCATTATATGAAACTAGATTTTTTTTGTCACAATTATTATGGATTTGTTATTTTATTCACTAAAACAGTTCCATAATTTTCTAATTCATTATATATATTATTATGCTTCATCCAAATCCTTAGTAGACTATAATAAAAAATATTATGCCTCATTTATCACCCATTAATTCTAAATATTCCATCACACTCAATGTATTGGGTTACATCTTTGTCAAAGAATTATTCACAATTAGGTTTCCTCTTAATTTTCAACATCTTCCACTCTCAAATACATATATTCTCTTGATAAAACATCATACCCATGAACTCTAATTGTTACAACATTACATTTCATCCATCCATGTAGCCTTGAAAATAAAATTTTAGTCAACTAAGTATGGACATGTACTTCCACAATCTATTTCAATCATGGACTGTGATGTATATTCTTATCATACAAGTATAAAATCCCACCATGGTTGAACATAGTAGAAAACATGATAAAATAAATATCTAATGAACCTTAATTATATCAAATTCAATGATTTAATTATAAAGTTATTAATGTATAATAGTCCACATTCTAAGTATCTTTCCAACCTCAGGTAACATGGATTCATAATAAGAATAAATCCATAAGTATATTTATTTTTATATAAAATTCCATGTGATAAATTTTAATGGTTTAGTCTAGATAATAATTATCCATTTATTATCTCATGAGTATATTATTTATAGAACATAAAATAATTTTTATGACAAAAAATACTAACTTTAATCTTAACATATCATTATAACCAATAATACTCTCTCAGGATTATAGATTAGGTATAGATCAATGTCATTATTTGAGGGGATATTATAATTAAACATTTTATGAAATATATATAGAACATGTGAATGAATAATAAATAGAGATTTTATTTATTATATAATCATGATGCATTTTGGAACCATTTAATCCCTTTTATCATGCATATAATACTGATGGATTCATCCTGATCGTCATATTTTTGTCTCAATAATGGTTTTGTAAAATGAACTATTTTAATAAAATATGATTCCACACAAAATATCTTTACATCACCACTCTTAACGTCCTATAAAATGAAAAATTAATTTTAAAGGATGTGTTTGGTCCTATGGTTAGATCGTGGTTCCTTGTCTTAAAAATAACTCCAATTTTTTTGCAATAAAGGTCAATTAATACGTTAGTGTTAGAAACCGCCCTAATATTAGTGATTCACTTTTCAATACTAAAAAACATCCTTAAAACCTCTATTATCAGAAAGTTCTATAATTATATTATCATGTCTGCTATAGTGGCCTGTTTAAAACTCATCTAACTAATAACATCACTATTTAAGAAAAACAACAAACTAGATTGAGATCTCATATCACCATTGTGGGATTACAAACTATCATATGTGTAACCCATTAAATGTGCTCATTATCACCTATAATTTCCAAGAATACATCCTTAATTATTCTTATGTACTTAAGGATATTACTGAATTAAATTTAGTAACCATCACTAGAATTTTATTGGCATCTATTTTTTATTCTCAAACCCTATGTGAAATTGAGTCGAGTAGATTATAACATATATATGATATGTACTATTTTAGACCATGTTAAATCCTAAAAATCATTTCAAACATCGCAGAAGAATATTTATTCTTCCTTTGATTTAGGTCATACATTATTTATAATATTCCTTATTAGAGTTCTCTATGCTAAAACAATTTATCACATTACATATATTTTTTTACCTATCCAATAAAAATAATATATTAATATTTATAGATCATCAGCCCCCATATTTGGGATGATTCGATCATGTATCTCATCAATAAACAATTTAAAAACTACATATTTATAGATTTTAATGTTGAGATATTATTTCAATTAAATAATATGTCATTTACAAAAAATAACTAAAATGTCACAACACTCCCACTGACCTGATTGTATGTATAAGAATCATTTATATTCATAATTGAAGAAAAATATTTGATTGATTTACCAAACCAAACGTTCGAACACATAAAATATTGTATCAATCTATAAATATATAATTACAACATACTAATGTTAGCAGAATTATTCGGAACTTAAAAAACTTTTGGATGTATCATGTATAACTCCTTGACTAAATCTTTTATGAGGTGTGTGATTTTAAAATCCATTGGATATATTTCATAATCATAATGATTATATTTAGAATGAATTATATCTATATAATTTATCATTATAACCATAGAAAAGTTTTCTAAATAGTTAATACCATCAATTTTTTGGTCACCTTTCTCCACGTTATAAAGTCTATAAAAACCACTCTACCATCCATGTTATTTTTCTTATAAAAACCAACATTCACCCTATTTGTATCACCTATTTACGTTCATCCAAAAATTTTCCAACATAGTTAGGGTACATGGATTACATCTTATATTTCATGGAATTTAACAATTTCTTATAATTATATCCACAAGTGGACTCATATTAGGTAGTTTTTCATCATCTTTGAATATTAATTCTTCATAATTCACTATAGTAAATCCATATCTCTTGGATTTTTGTTGAATCGTACTATACTACTGAGTTTCTTGTGTAACCATATTTTTTTCGTCTTAAACAATTTTTTGTGGCTTTTTATTAACTTTCTCCTTAAGAATAAGTCCTATTTTTTGGTCATGAGCTTCTCTATGTTCAATTTCCTCCCAAAACTCATAAATTTATATATATTTTCTCAGGGAATGTATAAAATCATGCTGTTTTTTTCATTAGTAGGAATATAGATATGATATACCTCTATTACTTTGGGATGACTAAAAAATAATCATTTATCAGACTTAGGGTTATGTTTTTTAGTATCCAAATGTAACACCCCAAGCTTCCATAGTATGTTTCCATTTGAATAATGTGGTAGCTTGTATTGTACATAACATAGAGTTTTAACACACCATGACTAATGAAACTAGTCATTATGGATAGAAATACCCATGGTTTGAAATTTTATAAATTTTAATTTTTAAAATTGACTTCAGTTTTGGATTCGGAATATCAAAATTAGCTTAGGGTGAATTTTTTTATTTTTCTATGAACTTTTAATTTTTGATGAATAGTCAAAAACACTACATTATTGTTTAATATGTACTTTTTATTTAAATAATTAGTTAAATTATTTTAATTTATTATTGGTAAAAATAGACACAAAATACCTCTATATGTTCAATGTAATTAATTGGATTCATTTTATAATAAGTTTAGATATATGAAATTTTATTGAACTTTTTACAGTCTTTTACCCACCTTCTAGGAGCATTTAAATTTTTTTATAAAACATAATTTTACCACTTCTATGATTTGAATTTAAAAAATCCGAGAGACATGGTTGACATGAGTAAGTAAAATGTGGTTCAATAAGATGAAAATATTTTTTTAGAATAGTAACTTTTTACTTTTATTTACCACAGTTCAAAGTAAATAGGGCGATTAAAAGTAAAAATGATATTATAATTACAATAACACATGTCCTAATTCTATTAGATAAGTGTAATTCGACAAAAAACAACCTTAGGAATAAAATATGATCCATTAGGTACAGTTGGATTAGATTAGTACATTTATTATTATATTATTTAATGAAGAGTAAAAAGTGTAAAATTCAAAATTTAATAACTAAACCATTTTTATTATAGGATTATAAATAAGATAAAATTGACTATAAATATTCAATAGAAATTTAAAAATAATTCCTACATAATGGTATTTTATTAATAAATTTTGGATCTTAAATATTTTAATTTATTTATTACACAATGATGATGAAATAATTATGTTATTGATGAAATATTAAAAAAAATTGACATTATAAATATCCAAATAAATATAAATTGAGGATTTTGATGGATTCGACTAAATTTCCAGGTTTATTTTCCATGTTAGGATTGATTAAATGAATTTTATTTAATGTGATAATTTTTTTATGGCTTTCAAAAAATGAGATACTAAACAGTGTCAAAATTGACATAATTGAGTTTTTTTAAAAATACTATATTATTAATTTATATAATATTCTTAAAAATAATTTTCTTTCCAAAAGACTAATATAAAGTTATATATATTAATAATGAACCACTTGGGGTTCGATGGATATTTTATAGTAAGTTTATTAACCAAAAAATATAAAAATATAAGCAGACATAGTAAATGTCAAATTGTCTAACTAAAAGTTAAATCTAAATGATAAGGTTAATTTGGTGACCTAAACCAATATAAAACCTATTTTTTGAGAGGTTTTAGACCCATAAACACCTAATCCTCGAAATAAATCATTTTTGAAGCATTATGAATCGAAAATAATTTATTTATAAAATATTATTTCAAGCTTTTTCTAAAGTGACTCACATCTCTCTAATAAAAGTGTACTTCCCAATATCTTAATTTCACATCTACAAATCCATTTGGCTTGGAGAAAACCATCTCAAATTTCCTCAAAAATTTCCTCACATCAACCATGAGTCCTTAAATGGATAAAAAATTCAACCTATGGATCCCTTTTGATTAACTCAAAGGGAAACACCCAAAGAAGAGGTAATAATATCACCACCCTCTTTCAAGTTCTTTTCTTCTTCCACATCCCGTTTCTTTGATTCCATACCAAAATAATAACTCCAGTACCTTATCCATACTATGATGCTATTATAAATATTATATAGCCATATTCATTACTCTATCCATCCTATAAATGACAAAGTCAACATAAGTGCGTACGTACAGCTTACTGTCTCCATGTTGTGGAGTAGTTTGTTATTCAAACACATCATTATTTTTTATGGGTATAATAATGAGTATAACTGATGTATATAATAAATATAACATGTTAATTATTATTTATATATGATATATCATCCAATTACATACGATTTCACAATAAATATAATTATATTATCGTTCGTTCGTATGTACGGATTACCGTCTCCACCAACGTGATAAGATTCATTCCCCATCGTGATCATTAAAGAATAATTTTCATTTTATGATTAAAAATAATGTTTATGAACATAATGTCATTGTGTATATGAATTAAATAATCCTATAAATAACAAGCATGTCTTATGTAACAAAGCATATAAAGGAAAACATATCAGTTAGCACCTGAAACGATGATAGTACTGAAATATTATTAACAAGGAAATATTAGAGGATTATATATGATATCATATTTATTTATATAGTCATTTTATAGTTTAAAAAAATATAAATATTATATAGGATGTTAATAAACCATCTACTATGTAAAAATAAAAGTTAAGGGTATATTTTACAATATCTTCACTTATCCGAGGTTATTAATACGTAAGTATCTACTAGGACCTCATTATCATCCACATCCGTGTTTTCTTAAAAATGTAATTTGAATCATTTTTACTATTTAATAGACTATTGGTTAAATTCATTTATACCCTTATCTAAACATATTGGTTTTTAAAGGAATCTTTTCATTTTTTCCAAACAATTTACTTTATGACCTTTTTGATGAAATTATTGTAATAATGCCTTTTTTAACTTATACGGCGTGTGCAGCTATTTTATGCCATTATAAAATCATTGAAGATTCCCATACAAGCTTATAAAAATATTTTAAAAATAAATGTTTGCTTTTTAAATTATTTTACTTTTAAATTATTTCAAAATAGAGAGATATATTTCCTTAAAAAAGTTTTGATTTCATCTATGTCAATATCCTTTGATGGATTTTAAACTTGTTTGACGATGATTTATTATGATACAAAACATCCATATTGTATTGAAGGTTTTGTGATATATTTCACTATTGATGTGCTATTTTTACATCATTTATGGATTATGGATAAAGTATTGACATTTCTCCGGCTAGTTTTAATACAAATGTTTATGTTATGTTTAAACCATTTCATATGAGGAATGAATTAGACTTAGTAAGTGACGGGTGGAGTCTACTATAGATCATCAATGCATCTATAGGTCTTATGAGACAAACTAGTGTCTTGGCACAAGGACTTGAAAAAAATCTTATTTTTGGCCTTGGAACAAGGCCTTGATTATGTGGTTATGAAGTCTGGCATTATGCATTCCATCAATATGAAATTGGCTATGGATATTGCATGTAATTATTTGAATAGTTGAATATCCATGTGATTAAGTAAATGTAATTATTTGATTTATGTTGGCCATATTTTGCAAAAGTTTATGTTTAAACGTATAGTGATTTAATCTTATACATTTCCATAAATGTTTATGCTTATTTATCATAGTTTCCGCTATATTGTTATCCTTAATGAGCATCTGAGCTCACCCCTTTCTATGTTTTATTTTTCCTAGTATTCGAAGAATTATATTATGACTAACCCATATGGATAGTCTAAGGGATGGTCTAAGAGATATGAATGTGGTCAGAGGAGACATTGTTGTTTTTGTTTTATGTTTATAATGTAAAGTAAAACATATGAATGAATCTAGTAGTTCCAAGGCTACTAAACTGGTCAGTATTTTAGGACTTGATCCATTGTGATCATGCCAATGTTAGGTAATAATGCACCAACTCTGGGTAATTAGGGTCAGGGCATTACAATTGGTATCAGTTTATGTTTAGTAAAAACCTTGGAAGCTAGATTTAGAAAAACTATGATTAGAGAACATTACCCTAAGATAGAATTTGAGGATTAGTATTGAAGATCTTCATAGAATTGTGGTAATATAAAGATTTTGTGAGTTTTCCAAGAAATATATCCCTGTCAAGATATAGTATGGTAGAGGTGGATCTAGTACAGATGTACATAGGGGTAAAATCCAAAAACACTGCTTTGAGATAGACTTGAATGAGAAATGGTGCGCGATAACGGACCTTGCTGCACTCTTGGTTACAACACTCCCAGGGGATTTTCTTATCATAATTCACAATGTGATTACAAACCATTATGAAGGATATATGAGTATATATCTACTCAAAGAAAACATTTTTATGATTATTGAATATATCCATAAACTGTTCAATTTATGTCAAGTATTTTACTTGTTTGGAATTATTTATTGCGATTGATAAACTAATCTAATGTATTCCATTTTTTAGAAATGGGGCCTTGTTGAAAGAATTTCAACCATATCAATTTCACCTAATCCATATATGGGTTTCCCTCCTACTCAATATAATTATAGTGGAGATGGTGATGCAACTGGTGCTGATCAGATGATCACTATACTGAGACAACTCATTGAGGTTATGAATAATAACCTTACCCATACGGAGTACCCTGATCCACAATGCGGAGTATCAATGTTAAACCACTTCATGAGGAAACAACCACCAACATTCAATGGGAGTACAAATCCATTAGTATCTGAGAAATGGATAAATTCTATAGAAAAAATATTTCATGCTTTGGGGAGTAGCGAAATGAAAAAAGTTTTCCTAGAAGTTTATCGCCTCTCGGGAGATGCAGATCAATGGTGGTCATTAATCGAAAACAAAAAGGAAGATGAGGATGTCTCGAACATAGTATAAATGGATTTTAAAAATATTTTCTTAGAAAAATACTTTCCTTGTGACCATTGAGGAGATATGGAAAGATAATTTATGAGTCTGAGGCAAAATGAGGATAAGAATGTCGCAAAGTATGAGGCTAACTTTACAAGGTTAGCAAGGCATGTAGTAGATTATATACGTAACCCAAGGGGTAAGATTGATCGATTGTTTGATGGGTTAAAACCATTTCTTTGTCGTGAATTATTCTCAAAATCCTTCTCATCATACAAATATATATTCCCATGCGCTATCATGATAGAAAAATAATTCTCTATGTCTTATGACTTTAATGTAAAGAAAGAGAAATAGAGATCTGCCGAACACTCTGGAAATGGAAATAAGGGGATGAAGGGAAACATTGAATATTTATCTTATAGTAAATGTGGTAAGAAACACCCTAGTACTTGATATAAGGGAATGGGATTCTATACAAGTGTGGTGAAAAAGGATACCAAGATCGTGATTGCAAGGGGAAGAAAGTGGTTGTCAATTTTGATTGCTACAATTGTATAGAAAAGGGGAATAATGCAAAAGAATGTCCTAATCCCCAAGGGGACTTACCTTAGAAAAGGCCAAGAGAAAAAGGATAAACTTATGGGATCACTACTATTGATGTTGAAGCTCCGAAAGACATGGTGGTAGGTAATTTAATGGTTTACTCTTGTTTAGCCAATGATTTATTTGATTTTATATCATTTCATGGTTTCATATCTTCCCAGTTTTCTATGAAAATTAAATTTTTTCAATTTGACTTAACAAGGGAGTTGTCAGTCAAAAATACTAAGGGAAGTATCATCGGAATGAAGTTTTGTGAATCAGTTCCCATTAGGGAAAATAAATTTTCTTTATTTGCTGATATCATCATCATAACCATGATTTAATTTGATATAATCCTCAGAATGGATTTTCTTTTAGACTATATTGTGAAAATTTATGGTAATAAGGAGGTTATAATTTTTTATGATTATAAAGAGTACCTTATCTTTAGAGTAGAAATCTCACCACCTAATTCTTATCTAGATCAACCCCCAGTAGCTCTACAACATTCAATTATTGGGGAAGAAGAGAATGAAATAACTATGGGTGAGGAAAAGAATGTTCGAATAGAGGATGTACCTATTGTGGAATAATATGTTGATGTGTTTCTAGAGGATTTACTTGGACAATCACTAGAACGATAAATTGAGTCTTCCATTGATTTAATTCATGGTTCAAGGCCCCTATCGAAGACCCCTTATAGAATGGCCACTGTGGAATTAGTGGAACTAAAAAACAACTAGAGGAATTTCGGAATAGGGGATTTATTCTCCCTTGTATTTCTCCTTGGGGAGCCCATATCCTTTTTGTTAAGAAGAAATACGGATTTATGAGGTTTTACATTGACTACAGGGAGATCAATGCTATAACAATAAATAACAAGTATCCCCTACATCACATTGATTATTTATTTGACCAACTCCATGGAGCACAATATTTTTCAAAGACTGACCTTCTTTCTGGATAACATCACTTGTGTCTGAAGAAGGAAGACATTCTGAAAACAACATTTTGAACCAGGTATGGGCATTATGAGATTACAGTAATGCCTTTTGGATTGACTAATGCACCCTCTGCCTTCATGGATCTAATGAATAGAGTTTTTAAGGAAAATCATGATAACTTTGTAGTGGTATTTATTGATGATATCTTAGTATACTCAAAAGGATATGAATATCATGAAAATAACTTGCACACTATTTTGAAAACTCTTAGAAGAAATGAATTATATGGGATGTTTAACATGTATGAATTATGGCTTATAGAGATTTATTTTCTTGGACATATTTTCTCTAAGGAATTAATCTCTATTGATCCTTCAAAGAGAAAGGCACTCCATGAATGGCCAGTAATGATGAGTATAACTGAGCTACATATTTTTATTGGTTTAGTAGGTCATTATCGACATTTCTTCCATAATTTCCCTTGGTTGGATAACCCATTAACCAAGATCACACATAAAGGGTTTAAATTTGTTTGGAAAAAAGAATGTGAATAATGTTTTGAAGAACTGAAGAGAAGATTAGTCATTGATTTGATATTGACCCTACTATCAGGGAACAATGGGTTTGATATATATAGTGATGCTTCAAAGAATGGACTTGCGTGTTTCCTTATGCAGGATGACAGAGTTATTTCCTTTGTATGACGACAACTAAACATTTATGAGAAAAAATATCTTAATAATGATATTGATTTAGCAGTTGTAATAATTTCTCTATAAATATAGATACACTATCTCTATGGTGAAAAATGTGAGATTTATACTGATCACAGGTGTTAGAAGTATATGTTCTCATAGAAAGAACTCAACAAGAGGCAAAGACGATGGCTTGAACTACTGAAGGATTATGATTTCACTATACACTACCACCCAGCTAAGGCAAATAAGGTGGAAGATGCTTTGAGTAGAAAATATTATGGATTTCTGAACAAGATGAGAGTTTAAGGGGATCTTATTTTCATGGATCTATTAATGATAGATATGGGAATAACCATTCAAGGTGAAACATAAATAATTTTCCAAATGGTTTCCAAACCATATTTAATAGAAATATTAAAGAGTTATCCGACAGGTGATGTGGAGTTTCAAAATATGATTAAATTTGTGAATGATGGGATATTGAGTGAGTTCATATATGAAGATGGAATTTTGAAATTTTGGAAGAGACATTGTGTTACTAATATACCTGATCTAAACAAGGAATTTTTGGATGATCCTCACAGTTCTAATTTCTCTATACACCCTAGGAGCACCAAGATGTATAGAGATTTTAAGGAACATTTTTTGTTGGACAACATGAAGAGGGATATTGCTGATTTTGTGTCAAGATGTATGGTTTGTCTATAAGTGAAAGCTGGAAGGAAACAACTTGTTGGAGTCATGAATCCTATTCCCATACCTGAGTGGAAATGGGATAATATTAAGATGGAATCTATCATGGGGCTACCAAAGACTCTTAGATGGAATGATGCAATATGGATCATTGTTGATTGCCTTACCAAGTCTGCACATTTTCTTGCTATAAGAGAAGATTTACCACTTGAACGTATGACAAGACTATATATTAATGAAGGTGCAAGACTTCAGGGAGTAATCCTAGTGATTTTTTTCTGATCGTGATACCCATTTTACATCAATATTCTGGAAAATTCTTAAGAACGCCTTGGATACTGAACATCGTTTGAGCTCTGCCTACCACCCTCAAAATGATGGACAATCCTAATGGACTATTATAACCTTATAAGACATGTTGAGATCTTAAAAACATGACCTTCAAGGTATGTGTGATCAATATTTACCTCTGGTAGAATTTTCCTATAACAATAGCTTCCATTTAAGTATTCAGATGGCACCATATGAAACATTATACAGAAAAAGATGTCGCACACCAACCTTTTGGGATGATGTTGGTGAAAGAAAATTTTTTGACTCAAAACTTGTTGAGGAAACATTGGAAAAGGTGAAGGTTATCCAAACCCACATCAAAGCAGCCCAAATTTGGAAAAAGATCTATGCCGATAACTAAACGAAGGATTTGGAATTTCATGTAGAAGACCATGTTTTCATGAAGGTATCTCCATGGAAGGGTGTTATACGTTTCAGTAAGAAGGGTAAATTGAGTCCCAGGTATATCATAACTTTCGAAATTCTATAATGAATTGGAGTCGATGCATATCATTTGAATATGCCTCCAAGACTCTCCAAATTCATGATGCGTTCCATGTATCACTGTTGAGAAAATACAAGCCTGACCCAACGCATGTACTCACCTATGAAGAAATTGAACTGGAACCTGATCTGTCATATTGTGAAGAGCTTGTCAAAATTCTTGATACCAGAGAATAAGTGCTGAGAAACTGGATGACTCGTCTGGTAAATACTCTATGGAGAAACCATAAGATGGAAGAGGAAACTTGGGAACCCGAGGAACTTATGATGAAGAACCACCTAAATCTTTTTAAGCAGTAACATTCTATAAAATTTTAGGACAAAATTATTTTAAGGATGGGATAATGTAACACCCATAGCTTCCACGGTACATTTCCCTTCAAATAATGCAGCAGCTTGCCTTGTACTCTACATAGAGTTTCAACACACCACGACCAATGAAACTAGCTGTTATGAATAGTAATACCCTCTTTTTAAAATTTTATAAATTTTTATTTTCAAAATGGACATCATTTTTAGATTCGGGATATAAAAATTATCTTATGGTGAATTTTTTGAATTTTTCTAAAAACATTCAATTTTTGATGAATTGTGAAAACATTGCGTTATTGTTTAAAACCAATGTTTTATTTAAAAATTTAGTTATTTTATTTTTATTTATTTTAGGTCAAAATAGATACATAATACCTATATATTTTGAATCTAATTCATTGGAGTAGTTTTATAATCAGTTTAGATATATAAAATTTTATTGAACTTGTTACTGTCTTTTACCCACCTTCTAGGAGCATTTACAAATTTGCATAAAACATAATTTTACCACTTCTATTATTTGGATTTCAAAAATTCAAGAAACAAAGTTGAAATCAGTAAGTAAAATGTCGTTCAATAAGATGAAAATAATTTTTGCTGAAAAGTAACTTTTGACTTTTATTTACCACAATTAAATGTAAATAGGGTAATTAATTGTCAAAATGATATTATAATTATACTAAAACATGTCCTACTTCTATTGGATAAGTTTAATGTGACAAAAAACCTTAGGAAAAAAATATGATCCTTTTGGTTCACTTGGATTAGATTAGGACAATTATTATTATTTTATTTAAAGAGGAGTTAAAAGTGATAAATTCAATGTTTAATAACAAAAACATTTTTAATATAGGGTTATACATAAGATAAATTCAACAATAAATATTCATTAAAAATATAAAAATATTTCTTACATAATTGTATTTTATTTATAATTTCTAAATATTAAATAATTTAATTTATTTACGACACAATGATGATGCAGTAATTACCTTTTTAATGAAATATTAAAATAATTGAAATTAAAACTATCCAAATAAATGTAAATTGAGAATTATGATGAATTTCACTAATTTTATAGGTTATTATGGCATTTTCTAATTTATTAAATAAATTTTATTCTAACTGATAATGTTTTTATGGCTTTCAAAAAAATCAAATAATAAGTAGTGTCAAAATTGAAATAATTGAGTTTTCAAAACAAATAATGTATTATTAATTTATATAACATTCCTAAATATATATTTTTCAGTCAAAGGACTTATATAAGGGTATATATATTAATAAGTAACCACTTGGGGTTCTCTTGGTCTTTTATTGTATATTTATTAAAAATATAATATAAAAATACAAAGAGTCATGGTAAATGGAAAACTATTTAACTAAGAGTTAAATCTAAAAGATATGGTTAATATGGTGACCTAAACCTATAAAAAAATCTATTGGTTGAGATTTTACTGATTTATCCACACCTTACTCTAGAAATATACCATTTTGGAGCCATTATAAACTGAAAATGATTTTATTACAAAATAATATTAAATGCTTTTCCTAAAGTGACCCTCGCCTCTCTTATAAATGGTACTTTCCCTTCTCTTAATTTGACACCTACAAAGCCATTGGCTAAAAAAAAAACTTCTCAAATATCCACCAACATCCCTCACATCAACCTAGAGTGTTTAATTGCATCAGATAACAAACCTATAGAGCCCTTTTGATCAACTCAAAAAGAAACACCCGAAGAAGAAGTAATAATTTCACCACCCTTTTTCATGTTCTTTACTTTTTCCCTATCATATTTCTTTGATTTTGTACCAAAATAATAACTAAAGTACATTATACATACTGTTATTTTATTATAAATATGTTACAACCATATTCTTTATTCTATCCATATTATAAATGGCATTGTCACCATACGTGCGTATGTATGGCTTAACGTCTCCACGTCGCGGTGTTGTTTGTTATTCAAACACATCATTATTTTGGATGTGTATAATAATGAGTATAAATTATGTAAATAATAAATATTACATGTTAATGAATCTTTATATATGATGTACCATCCAATTAAATATGATTTTACCATCAATATACTGATTTTGTCACTCGTGCGTATGTACGGATTACCGTCTCCACGAACACAGTGAGATTCAATCCCCATTGCGATCATTAAAGAATATTTTTCATTTTATGATTATAAATAATTTTTATAAACCTAATATCATTCTATATATAAATCAATTACATCATATCCATAACAAACATGGAATACGTAACCAAACATGTAATGGAAGACGAATCAGTTAACACATGAAACGACGATACTACCAAAATATTATTTACAAAGAAATATTAGAGGATCATATATGATATAATATTTATATATATTGTTATTTTATAATTTAATATCACTATTTTTACTATTATATATGAGTTTAACATACCATCGACTAAGGATATGTACACGGTAAGGGTTAATTCTACAATCTCTTTAATTATCTGATGTTGTTAACACATAAGTATCTACTGGGACCTCTTTATCAACCACATCAGTGTTTTCTTAAAAATGAAATTTGAAACATTTTAACTATTTAATATACTATATGTGAAATTAACTTATACCCTTATTTTACAATATATGTTTTGAAAGTAATCTTTCCGTAATTTTCCAAACAAGGTGTATTATGACCATTTAGTCAAAATTAAGGTAAGAATGTCTTTTTTGAACTTATATAGAGGGGAAGATATTTTCCACCATTATAACATCGTCGAAGTTTCACATACAAGATTGTAAGAATATTTTCAAAATAAATGTTTTCTTTTATATTTATATGAATTTTAAATTATTTTCAAATAGGAGTAGATATTTCTCTAAAAAAGTCTTGATTTTATCTATTTCGACATCATTTGATGGATTTTAAGCTTGTATGAAGTTGATTTGTTATGATAAAAAACATCCATATTGTATTAAAGGTTTTTTATAGGTTTGACTATGGATGTGTTATTTTTACACTATTCATGGTTTATGGATAAATTATTGACATTTTGTATGCTAGTTTTAATACGAATGTTTATGTTATGTTTAAACCTTTTCATATGAGTAATTCATTGGACATAGTAAGTGACGGGTGGAACCTGCTATATCTCCTCAGTGCATTCGGAGGTCTCATGAGAAAAACTAGTGTCTTGGCACAAGGCCTTGACAAAATCTTATATATAGTCTTGACACAAGGCCTTGATTATGTGGTTATAAAGTCTATCATTATGAAATCCATCATTATGAAATTAGCTATTGATATTTCATGTGATTATTCGACTATTGGAATATCCTTGTGAATAACTAAATGGAATTATTTGATTTATATTGGCCATATTTTTCAGAATTTTATGTTTAAAAGGGTTATTATTTAGTCTTATGCATTGCCTTAAATGTTTATTCTTATTTATGTAATTTTCTGCTATATTGTTATTTTTACTGAGTATCTAAGCTCATCCCTTTATATGTTTTATTTTTCCGAGGATGTGAAGAATTATATTATGACTGACCTGCAGGGATAGTCTAAGGGATATTCTAATGGATATGATTGTGGTCAATGGAGACAATTTCTTTTATTTTTACATTTTATAATGTAATGAAAAACTTATTAATGTATCTAGTATTTCCAAGGCTACTAAACTGATTGTTATTTCAGGATTGGATCCCTTGTGATCATGGAAATGTTTTTTAATAATGTACTGACTCTGGGTAATTGGGGTCGGGGTGTTACACAAAACATTAGATCAATTCTTTGAAATTGATATCTTATCCTTGAGACTACCAGACTATATTTATTTCATCATACTTAATACTACATAAAAACATGTAGGGTCTAACCCATAAGTTTGGTTGTTATAGAATCCAATAAATAGTCTAAACCTATGAAAATAAACAAAAAATAAGTCTTAATGGAGTATGATAGTGTTAAGTTGTGAGATATTTCATTAAATAGTGGTAAAATAATTAAATAAAGAGAAAATGTGGAAAAATAAAGAAGAAATAAGGGGAAACAAGAAAGTAGTGGAAACTAGAAGTTATTGGGATGGGGTTAACTTTGATTGATTTTCCTTTAAAATATTATTCCTTTATTCATGATAAATATATCAAATATAGAGGAATAATTAAAGAATGAATCTAAACTAAACTATAAAAAGTTTTTCCTCCCAACTGGTTATTCTCAATAGTGTTTCAACTATTGGGTACACATATTGAGAATATATTTTGAACCTATTCTAAAAAATATGAAATTATCATCTATATTATTGTTCTAATCCACTAATTCAAGAACATATTATTAGAGTATTTTCATGGTGATTTTTTAAACAATGTGAAAATTAAAATCAATGCTGATGGTTGTTGGATCTTGAATGATTCTAATTTGTTTACTATAATAGAAAATGAAAGAGTAACTACTCAGTTAAAGAAAACAATGTAAAATAATGAAATAAAAATAAATATTATTTCCCACAAAAAGAGTTTAACTATAAGTAATGTATAATTCAAAGAGATACAAAAAATTCATAAAAGTAAGAAAAAAATAAGGAGAATGGGCAGAGTAATCTCTTCTGAGGATATCTAATTTCACAAATCATATTCTCTCCATGTTTTATAAAATTACCTAGTTCTTGCCTCATAATACCATCAACAGATACTCTAATGGTTTGAATTCTATGATTTTTAACTCTACATACTCATTTTGATTTTATGTTACAATACAAATTCCAGTATTTATACCGTGGTCATCATTTCTATCCTTGAATCTATAAACTCCATATGGAAGCTCATTATTTTTTATAGTCTTCTTCAAGAAACTTGATCGATTTCCACCACAATTATTAGTATCCCCACACGGGTTTTTTCTAATTATATAATATTCATTTACAATATTTATTATCTCCCATAAGGTGTAAAAAATAATTACAATTTGGATAAAATTACTCTTATGTATTAAATATGATGTATACATACAATCAATGTTTACAGAGATACACTTTTCTAAATTTTATCTTCCTCAATAAAATGATCCTTATATACTTTTATTTTTAGCCTTTTGGAGATCAAAATATTGGGTAAAATTCAAAAATTGGTGAGATTTATCACATTTATATTAAAAATACATCTCTCAAATAGAATAAATAATATTATTTCTAAAAATAAAATATATTAATTAAATGTTTTACCAATATTTGATCATATGGATAAAAAACCAAAAATGATGTACTAACCAAGAAATCAAAAAAAACTTTAACAAAAACCTCTAAAATTATATCTCATAAAACTGAAGCCTAAAATAAATATAGGTTTTAATTAAAAAATATATTAAAATTAATGTAAATGTAACATATTATATTTTTCATAAAAAACACTCATTTTAATACAAAATTTGATAGAATTTAAATTTCCACTCATAAAGATAATGATTCAAAATATTATAAATTAAACATCAATTTTTTATCTATATACAATAATTTATTAAAATAGATATGGGAAACAATAATTAAATAGGGGATATATAAAATTCACCCACACTTAATCCATTTCTTTTTCTTATGCAATAAATTTATAAAATTCATTTTTAATTATTTTATTTTAGAAATTAAGGATTTTCCATTACAAAAAATGTGGTTTCCAATGCTGTTTCCCCCATGGGTTATTTAATTTATAAAAAATATTCCTCTAAAAAATAAATTCGTTTAAATTTTTGTTTCTAATTTTACTAGAATTATTTAATTTGAATTTTTTTAAAGAATTAGTTAAACATCACAATTAATTCATATATTTTTATGAACATCTCTTTTTCCCCATCCTGATAGATTAAAATTTTTAGAATGTGGAATAATTTTACATAACTAATAGAAAAGTGGGTATAATAATTATCATGAAATATTGTTAAATAATCTATTATTTTTAACATAAAGGATAAAATGATCAACCCGTATTAGAAGTTAATTTCATAGACCATTTGAATTCAAATCAAATTATTTTAACTCAATAAAATACATTCAAATAGAATTAAAATTATAAAACATACTCTAAATGTTTTTGTAAAATAATTTTTTTTAATACAGTAGTGAAAAGATATTCGATGGTTGAATACATGGTTTATAATGAGATATGAATCCACTCAATGTGAAAAAATAATATTTGATTTCAAGAAAAGATTTCAGTGACTGAAAATAAAAAATGATACTTAAATAAAACTAATTTTCACAAAACAAAAATAAAGGGGTTTTTATTTGTACAACATTGAAATTAAATTTTGAACAAAAAATATACCTCTCCCCAAAATTAAAAAAAAACATTGTCTATAATGTTGAGCTCTGATATGGGAGATAAAATTAAACAATTTAAATAAAAAACTGAATTAGACAGGTCTAAAAAATATTTATGTTTCACAATGATGTTTAGAAATATATTTTCCGCTAAACAAAATAATAAAATCTTATCATCCAATAAAATTTCTTATAATTTAATACATAACAGATTCAATGAATAATTCATGATTTTTAGAGTGAAATGAAAGCAAACACTTTATGAGTTAAAAAACATCTTTATAGAAACCAAAAAATAATCCTAGAATTATATGATTCCATCATGAAAATTCAATAAGATAATTAGGAAACCACATTGTTTTACCAAGGAATTTCCATGTGAAATTTTATTTGTAGAGTAATTTTCAATTATTTAATTTTCAAAAATAGCATCTTGTTTGAATAAATAAGGGATGAAAACATAAGTTAAAAAGTGAATAGAGTCTCTCTTGACATAATAGCCTTTCTCTTTCAAGTTAAATGAAATAAATCTTCCTTAATTGCATTAAGTAAGGACCTAATTGTTAGTTTGTGTTTAGTTCCTACAATATGAAACAAAATTACAATAGATTCTATAAGATTAATCTTAGAATAGAGAAAAACTAGAGTTTTAGTTTTATGGAAATGTGATTCATGTTGCTTCAACATAAAAATACTTTCTCTCATTAAAGAGATTTGTAATTTTTATCTAATGAATTACACAACATATTAATATTCGAGAATATTATGGGGGGGATATATTGTGAAGAGGAAAACAATAAGAATATTTATTCTTATTCAAAATAAAATAAAATACATCATGTTTTCTATGGGTTGACTCCAATGAAGTACTAATTTTAAAAATCTCAATTACACTCAGTGAAAATTCTATTTTAAAGTAAAATGATAACATCGAACCCTTTTGGATTCCTCTCAATGTAAGATTTAACCATTTTTTCATAAATTTTAATTGGAATGTTCTCCTCTCAAACCAACTCCATAGCTCTATTAAATAACAATATTATGACTCTAAATGGTCTAAAACATTTAATCGTTATTTTACTAGGAAATGGTTTTAATCATAAAGTCAAAATAACGCCTATATTCACCAACCTTTATTTGTATTTTTTGAAAGATAGAATAATGATAAGTTGATTTTATTTCCTAATAGAACCTAATAGTTAAATATTATTATCTTATAATCTCTTCTAACTCACGCAATGCGAATAATATTATCTGATTAGTAAATTTTAAATCAAACTGTAATACTTTTATATCCCAATAAGACTTATTTGGAAGATAAATAAGTTAATAGAATGTTATTATGAAGAGAAATATAGAAGGCTCCATCCCAATTAGGGTCTTAAAGGTTGTTCCATAGCCCTAAAAGTTATTATATGACTTAAAATACTAGTATTTTCCTTAAATAAAAATAGTTTTTTTCCTAAAATATTATTATACTCAATATTGGAAACTTATATTTTTTCAATTTAATGAAGATTAATGTGGTTCTAGTTGAATTCAAACATCTATATTTTTTCCCTAATGTCTTGAATTTAAAGTTCTTAAAGTGTGTTCCATTTTCACTGGTGATGGTCTTGGGGACTCAAAATCTAAAAAAATATTCTTATTAATGAATTTGAATAAACTATTTTATTAGTATTTGGGAAGTTATATAGTAACTACCCACATTTATATATCATATGTATGTACTACTATATACTCGTTCCTTGAGATGATGAGAATGGTCAAAAAAAATACAGCCCCTACAAATAAAAAATTTCATCCTTCCAAATTCCATTCTGGAGTAGCACTTGTATTATAAAAACATTTCCTATTATTTATTAATTATCACATCCAGACACAAGAATATAAGATTCCTTTATTATTATTTTTTATAATAAACAATATTTTAGCCTTTTTTATATTTTCTTTCTTCCCCATGGTGTCCACCCTAAGGTGAATAGTGATGAAATCAAAGGATGGGTATCATTTACTCGTCGAGAACACATCAACTAAAATTACCATCAACATATCTACTATAGAAATGTGGGTTATTCCAAATTTATTAATTCAGGTCTAAAATATATTTAATCATATTTTTTTGGAAAATATTTACAAAATTTTATCTTATAGCTAAAAATAGAGAAAAATATTCATAGCAATTAATTTTATTCACTTAAACAAAAATTAGTTTTTTCATAATAGAATAAATAATTTATCTCTCTATGTTCATCACTTTAGGTATTGGGTAGCATAGATAGGTGGTCATCCACTAAATTTTTCTCTCCTTTTACCCCTACTTTTTATGTAAAATTATTTTAATTAAATGTTCCACCTAATAAATCATGGGTTTTCATCTTCTTTATCTATATGTATTTCTGGAAAAGGTGGTCAGTAAAACCAATAACAATAGTCCAAATCAATAATTGTCTAAATATTCAATAGAAACAATGATTAAAAATAATTTTTTCTCATTAGATGTGTAATTACATTGAGAATAATGTTTAAACCTACTAAAATAATACACGATAAGAAATCCATTTTCTATAATTTTTCTCTAAAATTTCCGAAACAGATAGATTACTTACATCACAAATTAACTAAAAGGGATGAATGAAATCTTGTGAAGGGGTTATTGGTAAAAAATTGAGTTTTTCCTTATGAAAAAAAACACTAAAAGAACATATCATATATAATAAATGGTTTATACTTTAAAAAAGTGTGAAAGGGTTCGTTGATATCTTTTAAAAATCATTGATGATCCTCTAGTAAAAAGTGACATGCCTTAAAAATATTCTAACACCATTTTTATTTTCAATAGTGGGATATTTTCAAACAACCTCCATATTTTCATTATCAACTTTTACATCCTTTATAAAAACATTATAAAAAAATTCCCTCAGTGGCCATGAATTAACATTTATCCCCATTTTAAATATGGTTGGTATATTGAAACCTTAGAAAAAATGATTCCATATTTTTTAAACAACATTAAAAATCCCTTCCAAAAATTGAAATTTCATATATTATTACCTCAATAATCCTCTCAATCATGTTTTGAAATAAATATATCATGCATTATTGAATCTTATTCAAGGTATCAAACAATTCAATCAGAATTCACTAGTAAGACAATATCACCAAGGTGTATGTTAATGTGGTTTTCTATTGGAACTCTAGGGTTGCTGGACTCTTTTTTGTAACAGTAATACCTATCAATAATATAGTAATGTTAATTCACAGCAAATATCTCAATAATTTGGTTTAAAAAAGGAATATGAAAATGGTTCTTCCCACTTGATGAATTGATATTCCTTATGTATATATAAACTCTTCCCATGGTTACTATTCTAGTATGTATTTGTTTATTATCTTTATTTTTATTATTATGGAACCTATATTTTTTAGAATCAATTTTATTGGGATGACCCGAGGAATTTCAAAAATGGGTAGATAATCAAAACAATTGGTATTTTTAAAAAAATTTCTCTAAAAAATTATTTAAGGTTGGGATTGATCCTCATTTGTTCTTCTATCCTCATTTATTATCAGAACACATTGGGATCTTATATATGTATAATAAAGTGTTGATCCACTTAATATAATCTATAATCCAACCAATGGAAGTTTTATACCTTTTAAACTCATAAAAACCCTTCTATTTTTTAATTTTATCAAATTTAATATAGATAATGAATAACAACGATGAGTTTTCACCTAGATTAGAGTATTTTAGGCTAGAAATAAGAGGTTCAAGCTCTATGTGGGGGGATTATTGATTGAATAGTAGTATCATGGGCCTTTGTGCTCTAAGGTCATCAATGTGTTTCATAAATAATGAAAGATAACTAAATAAATCCTCATCATCATTATTTTATAGATTTAAAAGATCCTCACAATCAATTTTTAGATATATTATAAATATGTATTCATCAATAAATATATCATGTTATTACGAAACCTCAACATCATATCCATAATCTAGTTCATTTTCCTTATAAAAAATAATAAGAAAACATGATTTAGCTGGTATGGTTTTACTATTAATTTCTTTATTAATTATTAAACAAATTTTCCATTATCATTAAGAGTTTCATCACATTCAACTAGAATATCTATAAAGTTATTTATATTTTTTGGTTGTACCATAAAACACTATGAAACATTAAATTATTCACTATTTCACTAAGTGTGAGGATTGATTTTTCTTTATCAACATCGATGGATGCCCTATCGATAAATATGGAATATACTACCGATAATTATTTTGACTTATACATTACAATTAGTATAAATAATTATGAAGTTATTATTTCTAAAAGGTTTTCCTATCCTCAACAAAATTCCATCTACCCTCTCGCTGAGGAGAATATTGGATCAATATTTTATCTATAAGTCTAATATAGTAGTTTGAAACTCACTTATTCTATGGTGTTTGAATAATTAAAATGGGGTGAAATTGATACTCGCATTATGGTCACAAAAATAGTTAAATGTACTGCTACCTCATGGGGTTCATGTAATGAAAAATATGTATGGGCCGTGAAGCTTGTGAGGGTTCCTATTTTAATGGATGAACATCAATTGAATGTCAGGTTGTATGTAGTTAATTATTCCAAGTCCTTTTTTGATACAATTTTCTTTAATGATTTGAAATATGGTAAAAAAATTTAAATATTCATGGAAATGATTACTTTTGTGAATTTTATTATATAGATCAAGAATATGGAGTGTTTTAGTTTCAAAATTTATATTCTTGATTCATTATTAAAAAGGATTTTTTTGTGGCTAATTCTTCAAAATAGTAGGAATACGTTCCTTTTATTACCTAATATTTTCATTCCATTTATTATTCATGACATTAAAATATTTTTAATCTTGTTTTTATTATGAAATAGTATATTTTAATTTAAATAAATCTTAGTTTTCCAAATTTCTAGATTCGTACTTTTTTGGAGTTTAGTTTCTAAATTCATTCAAAATTTTATTATAGGTTTCCCTAAAGGATTCTAAAACTTATTGGTGAGAATATAGACCACTATTATTATTAGATTCTATTAAGTTATCATTTGGGTTTACCTCATGTTTTCTAGGAAACCTTCCTTTATCTCTTGTACTCATGTCTTTGAATATCTAACCCACTTGAAACTCCAATTTATTTACTCGATCATATGTTTCAGCCTTATTAAAATCATGTATAGAATTTTTTTAATTATATTTACCTAACAACTACATGAAAATAGACATTAAATATTCATGATAATTATATGGTTCAACCTTATGTTCATTTTGGAATTGTGGCCTCGACCATGGAGGGAATCCATGGGCAGTAGCATGTCTCAAAATTATTTTCTCTCTATGTCACAAGTTAGGATGGTTTTTGTAGAAAGTTTTATAGTTAATGGAAAATGATTTATCCCTATATTTGATCCTTGGTCAATAAATAGAAAAATTATCCTTTAATAAGGGTTGGTATGGCATGTCAATGTTTGGTAAGAAAGTTTCACAATTCTCAAACATGTAATATTGATGTAATTACATTCTAAGAGACTAATTTTGATTTTAACATTTAATTTGATAAACATTTTTTGCCATTACGATCCCCTATTTAATGATGTTGGTTTTATATTTCATTATGTTATTAATTCATATTCATACATGACCTATTAGTGTTCTCTCATCTAATGAATTTCATTATCTTATAATCCTAGTGAATTGAATTAAGGGAATGTGGGTTAATGATTTATCATAATTATTTATAATTCATGTTGATGTGATTAACTCTATAATATTGGTCTTCTAAATTTTTACATTACCATGAAATAAATTCATAAAAGTCATCTATAAGAATATGGTAATGGATATATTGATGAAGAAGTTTAATATTTGGATCATTCAATCTATATTGGGCCTCATTAAAGGGGTCTCTATACATTTCTCAAAAACATTTTATTTTGTTCCCAATATTTATATGAAGTCTACTTGGAATAAATTCATTATAAATTAATTGTAAAAACAATTCCAGGTGAAAAATATGTTTTCATCTATTATTAGAATTTTTTTTTTCTATTCCCCTTAATACAGAAGGGTAACTCTCTCATTTTAAGCTCATTTCCATTCATCCCTTGTAGTGGTATTTATTTCACAACATTTTAGATATTCTTAATGAAATCTATGGATTCGTAATTTTTTATATCCATGAAATGATTGTAGCAGTGGATGATAAGATTGTTTCATATCATAATTTCATGCTCGAGGATCTATCTTAATAGAATATGGATTTCCAAACACTTAAATTAGATGTTATTCCCTCATCCTCGGACAACTAAAATTTTGATAGAATAGGTCCGATTTAATATTGAACTCATTTTTAGTATGTAATCACTCTCTCAGGTTCCCCATTTTATCATTTGTTAATAATATATATAAGATGTATGTGAATTTCAAGAATTATAAGCTCTATATTTTTGGATAATAACCTTGTGTGAATGAAAATGAAAAGCCATGTAGGTAATTATAAAAATACACGTAATATTTAATAAAAAAGTTAAATATTTTTTTGAAAATAGTTGAAAACATGGATTATTTGTGTTTTTCTGTTTTTTTTATTTATTATTCACATGAAGAATTTCAAAACATTAGATGAAAAATATGATTATTTTAATTTGGACAACCAAAATAATTATTTATTATCATACTAAAAAATTTTGTATTAATAATTAGTTTTGAAACCACAAGGAAAGTAGGTGCAGAATCCAAGAAACAAACTAAACCCTAAAAATAAACAATAAAATAAAATAAAAAATTTTGTGGGCGAGTTTTATATTGTGTGATATGTGATTATATGGTGATGAAATAATGAAATGGTGATAAAATTACAATTAAAAAAATAAGGAACCAGTGGAAACAAGATAACATCAAAATCTAGTTATAAATGGGTTAGAGGAAACATCAATAGCTTACATTTTAAATAGTATTCCTTAATTCATGAAAAATAAAATAAATATAGAGAAATAATTCAATAAAAAAATTAAATTCAACTATCTATATAGATGGATCCCAAGAGGATATTTTTTGCAATTTATCGACTCCTGAGTACAAAAAATGATAAGAAATAGATAAGTTGTTCCCAATAAGATCAAATTATCATTGATTTTGGTATTCTGAATAACTATTTAAAAAAATATTTTATGATTATTTATTATAGAGATAATTTTTATTGTTTTAATTTCTAAATCAAGATCATTATATATTGGTTCATTATGTATAATTTTTTTAATATAATTAGAAATGAAATAGTAAAACATAGATCTAACAATAAAACAAAAATGTAAAACAATGAAAGAAGAATAAATTTTATTTCTTATAATATGAGTTTATAAAAATATCATAGTTGATTCATTGATAAAAAAATAAATTAATAATATTATTTGGAAACTAAATTGAATGGGGGGAGTCTTTTCTATTATGGAGTTCCAGTTTCCCACCTCATTTCTTTCCAAGTGCTATTGATTCACCTAGATTTTACCCACTACACTCATTAATATATCATTAAATGTAATGAATTACATGATTTCTAACTTGTTATAGTTATTTTAAAATGATTCCTTACCCTATCTACCATCAGTGAGCACCATAAAAATGTCATCAGCCTCAAATTGGTGGGATTTTTATGAGAGATCGTCATTATTCATCATCATCATCGGGTAAATCAAACTATGATCCACCAAATTTTTAGTTATACCAATGTGTGTTCTTGATTATTCTATAATAATACTTTGTAATATTTGGTACCTACCATTATTGAAATGTTACAGAGTATCAATATTTACTCAATTGTTTTAAACTAAAAAATCTAGGGATGATGTGGAATAATTAAATATGAAATGTCCAAACTCTAATTTTATTAATGTTTGGGATATGATTTTAATTTATATGTATTTATGATTATGTGTATTTTATCCCTAAAAAATTATTCTTAAATAAAGAGTATCATATTTCTACACAGAGTGGTATCATACTTACAATACATGAAAATTATCCATACAGGTTGACCCCTTCCTGAAGGATTCTTGTAGAGACAATACATCTATGAGTATGATGACTTCATGGGTAGTAATCCTTTTTACCTATGTTAAAAACATCCTTATGTCTAGTATAAAATGACCCTTTATGCATTGAAGATGATTTATAATAATAATTTATATTTATATAGATCCATATAGAAAAAATTCACCTCCCTTAGTCAAATTATCCTTACGAACTAGACTTTAATCATTATGGTGATCAACCTACAATAAACAATTCAACACCTAGTGAGATTTATCAAATTAGAATGAAATGTATAATTTCCCAAAAAAAAAATAAATAATGGAATTTTCAATCTTCAAAAGGGGATTTAAAATGTCTTCCAAAAATTTATTTTAAGGTTAAAAACATGGAAATAGGAATTAATGATTTTAGAATTTAAAAAACTTTTAGAAAACCCTCTAAAATATTATAATATTGAATGTTACACAACAAATCAACATATTTTTTCATTTTAAAATATAATAAAATTAAATCAAATATTTTTTAGTCTATGTGGATCTAAAAAAACTCATTTTTATAAAAAATTGAACTAATCACAATTATCACTCATAAAGATAGTGAATCAAAACAATATCAATTAAAACAAATTTTTCATCAAAATTAAATATATTATTAGAATTGGTTTGGAAAAAATTATCAAATTAGATGCACATCAACAATTTAAAATATTTTTAAAAGATATGTTGGGATACTTAATGGTCCATTTATCATATAGTGTCTTCTCGACAATTTTATATGGAAATAATAAAGTATATTTTTAGTAGATTCATGCACATGAAACCATAATGGGAAAAACATTTCCTGATAAATAATCACAGAAAAAACTATGTCTAAAATTATATGGTTCCTCCTCGAAGATGCACCATTCTAGTTTTGTGTTTCAATAGGTTTGAGTTATGTATACTTTCCACGATCTCTTAGATGTTTACTGAATTTCTGGATTATGTATTAACCAACATGAGTTGATTAGAGAATCATAATACTTTAGAATAATTGATTTTTTACTTTGTTATAAACTATTTGATACATTATTATGTTTAAAATGTGTGTCTTATCAGAAATAAATAAACATCCGGATTGAAGTCTTCATTAAATTTTATAGTGAACATATACCCACCACTTTTTTTATATACTCATTAGTCCGTATATATCATTATATATATGATCCAACAGTCAAATAGGCCTATCATATTTTCATGAAAAGCAGTTTTATTCATCTTTACTACTAAAAAAGAATCAAATGTTTAAAATTATTCATAATTAAATGATCTTAACAATCCATCTCTAAAGATTCATTGGATATGTTTTTCATTTATATGTATTGGGAGATAATTCAAATTTTTATTAGCCTTAAATTCAACAATGATCTTCTTATTTTGAATCTTATAAAGTTGATTATCCATTCCCATAATATATAATATATTCCTTCTATTCCCATTTTAATAGAACATTACATTTACATATATAAAAAACTATTTTTCATAATAATGAATGAGAAGAAACTATATTGTACCAAAAAGACATATAAACAATATTTCTATTTAAAAAATGAACATAATAATAATTTTTTATTTTTTAGATTGTGTTCATAGATAATATGTTCTACCCTCCAATTTCATAACTCTTACCACATTTCCAATGCTTATATCTACGTCGCCTTAATTTAATTCTTTAATATTTCCAATAATATGTTTATTATCACAAATGTCTAATTCACACCTTGTATCCAATACTCAGGATTCATAATTATAGAAATTTATCTCTATAACAATCACATCCATGTGATCATAATTGTTTTATTTGAGAACACTTATCAACCTTGTATACCAATCTTGAATTATTTTATAAGTTTTACGTATATGAAATATAAAAATGATAATCATGATTCATGTCATTTTCTAAGGAAACCCATATCTTCATGTGGGTATCATGTTTTAGATCTATTCATTATGAAATTTCAATTAAAGTACACCCACTATAATAATTACCACATACATCGTTAACATTAGTGAGACAAGATCCATATTTCATTGAGTAATGAGACCGATTTTGAAACCCTCTCATAACTTAATTATTATATTAGGCCATCAATACAGCAATATAATACATGACTCTTTTATAGTTGAGTGAATAATCCATTTCCATAGATTATCATATGGATATAAACTCAACTATATACCTCTATTATCTAAAATCACAGGGGTTTTAAGCTAAGAGCCACCTAATTATTATAACAAAATTTTGTTATCGAAATCTTAGGGTTATAAATTTCCATCATGTCTTACAAATGATAATCAATGGGAACCCTAATTTAGAAGAACCTACTTATTTGAAAGATCATGTTCATGACATGTCTTTTCATTGGAAAAAATTTCACATTTAATATTCTTGTGGATTCTTTTTAAATTATACTAATTTTAATATACACCGAATAAATATTAAAACTACATTTTTTTACATCTCATGAAATATTTATTATCTCTTCATTTATTCTTATATATGTATGCAATATTCAAACAATTTAGTATTTGGAATCTCTATTTTATAAAAATAATTAACATGTTCAATCCATATTAATGTGTAACTCTTTACAGAACTCATAGTTTGTGTTACTCACCTTAAAATAGAATCTGTACATATTTACACATATCTAAATATATCCAATGGATGATCTATATGAAACCATTTTTATGTAAATGATAAAAATAATATTAAACCAATAATATATATTTGATTTGTCTTAGAGATAGTGATACTTGAGCCTCCGGGCCAGTGAGAATTCTAAACCAATTTTCATCTACATAAGGATACTTTAATCAATATAAATTTTAATTGCATCATATTTTTAATAACTAATATATATAAACTATACTCAACCCCTAAATTTAATTTTATAACTTAATAACAAACCCAATTTATTATAGATAAAAACTAAACCTTATATTGCATACATAGAACACAATTAATAGAATAAATATATTATATGAATCAATTTATAATATAAATTTAGGAAAAAATAATATTTATATCATATAATAATTTATATACATGAATATTAAATAAATAAACAAATAAATACAATTTTTATTTATTTTCTCAATATGATATATTAATTTGAACATTTCATTTTTCATTTTTACATATAAATGTTCCATTTATTTTTCCTAATAATTATTTTTCGTAAAACTTTTATAAACTATAATCTATTTTAAGAGTGTGTTTTTATTTTTTTTAAACCAAAATAATGTTATTACTTAATATAATTTAGTAATGAAGCACCCATGGTAATATCTAATGATACATCCCTTTAAGAGTTTCATTCTATCATAATTTTTGATATATTTAAATTTCATAAATCACTATAGAAAATTGATTCAAAAATATTTTTCTAAATTATTATAATTTTGTTAAGAATGAGAACTTTCCAAAAAGGATAAGTCTCATTTATGGAATTAAAACAAGGATACAAAAGTATAAAATGATTATTTTTTAGATATAATATTTCCAAAGGGTGTAATGATTATGAGTTACTTCATTGAGATATGTCTATTTAGTGGCCATAACACTTTACTTTCCAGTCCGCCTGCCATGTAGTTAGCTTCACATAATACATTTGTTATAATATAGCTCATTAATGAAAGGGATTTCATGCAATTTATCCATAAATATAGTTTCCCAACATCAACCACATTGATGATCCTGATAATTTTAGTGTGAGGAGAAGTAGTGGTACCACAAGGACCAAAGAGACAACCCAATGCATCACCAAAATGATTTATGAAAATTGAATCATTCTTAGAGGGACCAATATTTCCTATTTATATAACATCTATGTTGAATTTAATTCAACCATGAAAAAGTGGAATCCATTTAACATCAAGGATTCTAATGGAGGGAGATTATTACCATAAATTTCAAAATGCATAAGAGAAACTAAATCTTGTATAGTGTTATCCCAAAACAAGTTTAAGGATCATTTGTTCCTTTCACAACAAAAATGATTTAGGCTAGCACAATTTGAAGGAATAATTTAATGCCTCAATGAATCATTTTATTATGGTTGGACCATTTCTCATGAAATTTTTTAGTGCAGGCCACAATGAGGAAGATCATAGTTTACATGAAATGGGATACCTTATACAATGAAACTAAATTCCCCATGATTCAAACAGTGCAAGTAATATAAAATTTAAAGATATCACTCATTGCAATATATAATGTATCCATTGTAACACAACTAACAAAATATATGATCAATATCATCCCTATATTTATTAAAATGATCACATCTTGAGCATAAATTGATGTGCAAAAACTGCAAAAAAATAATCTATACGAATTTTTAAATGAATCACTCTCCAAGAAAAAGTCATTATGGAAGGGATAATCCAATATATTGTAACAACCTTTACCTTGTTGCCCATGTTTTGACTACCCCAGGCCCGCCATATATAATAAAGGGGCTACAAACTAGCACCAGAAAGGTGTATCCCTAAAACGAGAAGGCATTTCCTTATAACCTGTATAAACATACAGTACAAGAACACAACAAGAAGAAACCACTATGTAAACTGCTGTAGTAAAAGAGTGCTAAAAGTAAAGGGGCCAGAATACAATCCCAAATGTAAAAGTACATGTATAACTAAGAAGTACAATAGAAATAAAAAGGGAAAAATAACTCTTGGATCATCCACCAAAGATCTTACTTGAAGGGTTGGTACAACTTAAGATCAATAGTCCCTTCATCATGTCACACCAAATGGTCCATCCCCAAGCACCGTCCAGTCATGGCTCCCTCAGCCTCAATCAATTTTTGTCTTTCATCTGCACAAATACACAACAAGGTGTGGTCGTAGCCTATGCATGGGTTAGTATAATGATACTCATTAGGGACCCTGAGACACAAGTAGGTCTCTTGGAGTTTCACAAAGGAAAAACCACAAAGCAAGACCACAAAATCAATGCACAAATCATTAGAAATAAAAAATTCTTAGGTATATTCCCATACATACACCTATGTTGTCAAGATACAGTCATCTCATAAAGGAAGAAAGAATACCATAAAGGTAACACCATGAAGAAAGAAGTACCACACATGTAACACCACGATGATAGAAGTACCAACCCGGTAATACCAAGAATATAGAAGTACCACATAGGTAAAACCACGATGATAGAAGTCCCACATAGGTAAAACCACGAAGATATAAGTACCACATAGGTAACACCACAAATATTAAAGTACCATACAGGTAACACCACGAAGATATAAGTACCACAAAAGTAGCAGGACAAAGATAGAAGTACCACACAGGTAACACCACAAAGATAGAAGTACCACACAGGTAACACGAAAAATATTGAAGTACCACACAGGTAACACCATCAAGATAGAATTACCACCCAGGTAACACCACAAAGATAGATGTACCACAAAGGAAACACTACGAATATAGATGTGGAACACATGTGACATCAGAATGTTAGAAGTAATACATAGGTAAAACCACAAAGTTAGATGTACCACACAGGTAACACCACGAAGATAAAAAAACCACACATGAAACACTATGAAGTTTGAAGTACGACATAGGTAACACCACGATGTTAAAATTACCACAAATATAACACCAAAAAGTTAAAATTACCACACATGTTACAACACAAAGATATAATTACCCTACCGGTAAGACCACAATGATAGAAATACCACACAGGTAAAATACTTTGCTCACAATCAGTTATAACTTATGTACATAAGTATAGATGATTAGTCGTATGGCTAGATAATCTTATTCTATTACGTATCACTACTTCTGACCGACACAGGATCGATAAGTAACTAACCCCTATAACCCACATAGGATTGATAGGTAACTAACCCCCACTGACCCATATAGGATCTGACTCACATAGGATCGGTATTCGCTGACCGACACATGATCACTGAGCGCTGACCCACATAGGGTCTGACCCACACAAGATCGGTATGCGCTGACCCACACAAGATCGTTGAGAACTGACCCACATAGGATCTGACCCACATAGGGTTAGTTTTCACTGACCCACACAAAATCGTTGATCACTGACCTACAGAGGATCAATGTTCTTTTTTCACATTACAGACTTCCACAGGATTCCTCACACCCGGTACATTCGAGTTCTATAGAATCCTCCTCTAAAGATATAAATCATACTTCAACCTCCAATAAGCTTCAAAAACTAGTAACCCAAAGGGCTGCAATGTCTTAGTAGTTCCAACATGATAGATGGTACGTCAATCAGATGCCCAGTATGTGAGTTATACGCGTTTTAGTTCCGAGGTCCTGGTTGGATTTGGGTTTGATCCAACCTGGCCATACTCAAACTATCTCCAAAAACTCAAGTGGATTATTCCAAAATGGTTTTCTTGATCCAAGGATCCCAATGCCATAGAAATTGCATCAAATGGACTTCCGGTTCTCAAGATATGGACCTTTAAGTGTTTCTAGGTCTTGTTGGGCTACGGTCCGGTCTAACCCGGCCAGGCCGGCCTAACCTACAAGGGGGAACGAACCGACTAGTAAGGTGTGGCCCGACCTTCAAGGGGGAATGACCTACAAGGCGCATGACCCACTGGATAGGTGGCCCACCCCACTGGGTTGGTGGCTCTCTGGATAGGCGACCCGGCCACGGTGAAGCGTGGCCTACTAGGGGCTCGCACTCGGTGGAAGGGGGGAGTGACTCCCCCCTAAATTCTAGAATGGACCAGAGGCCATTCATATCCTCAATAGTGGAATTTCCACTTGTCACTGCCACATCATTTGTGGGACTCGATGGATCAGGTCCTTCCTTCTGTCGCTGCCAACCGGTGGGCCAGCTGCCTTCCTCCGGTCCGCCGCAGCTGACGAGCCGCTGCTTGAGTCCTCCAACGACGCAATGGTCATGCCACCTTCTCCTTTCATGGCTGGATGGTGTGCTGACCGACTCCCCCAACCACCACGGTTGAACTGCCGTGTTCGGTTCCTCCGGCGACGTGGGTGCACCACCTCCTTTCTAGCGGCCGACTGATGCCAGCTACCGCCTCTGTCCCTACATGTTCTGGTCACCGGTACCACCGCACTGGTAGTTTTTTATAGAGAATGTAAAGGGTTATCAAGGAAGTAGAGGGTCTGTGCCATCTTCGTTAGGCCCATACCATCAGTGCAATATTGTAATCATGATGAAGATAAAGAATAAACAGACTCTGGGAATTTAAATCATGTTTAACCGCTACCTCTTAAACACGTTGGAGAACGTCTGCACTTGTAGGTTGATCAATGAATCTTAGTTCATTCAACAGGATTCCAATGATGTCGATTGCATGTCATCTTTCAGTTCGGGGTTTCGATGTCGCTTGTCACTGCTCGCTAGAACCAGCTCCATCTTCCAAGTGCTTTTCATCTCGGTACTCCTTCAGCACGTCGTTTCTTAGCGAAGCTGTGCCGACACCTCTCCCCAAGATCCATATAAATTGGAGAGGGGGAGGGTTTCTAATAGTGTTGGTAATTAATGGGAGTTCATTAATTAGTAATCTTTTCAATTCTCCAATAATACTGTGACATTAGAATGAACTTTCAAGTCATTTAATGGCTTGACACATAACTGGTCCCACCTCCACTTGTCCGTTGGAGGATATGATATAACCAAAATAAAGTAAAAAATATTTTATTCATTTCTTTTAATAAAATTAACAAAACAAATCTTTTTCTTCGTGCCTACTATGGTCAAAGTAATGTCTCCCATAAGCGAATTTTGGTGCTGCGGTTTCAATGTTTTCCTCAGATTTTTAATCCAATCACTTCATTGAAAGTTAGAAAACACCACTCATGATTTTTTTGAAAGTACCCTAAAAAATAAGAAATTAATTTTCAGCACATAGGGCCTCGGGATCATGCACCACCAATTTTAGCAGACTCGTAATAATTCAATATAATTTAAAAAACATTACATTGAAAATCCGGGTCATTATATTTCCCTCAACTAAGGGTTTTTCATCCCTAAAATCCACATCATTGACCAAGACAAAAATGAGGGTACTGAGCATTAATCTGATCCTCCCGCTCCCATGTGGTCTCCTAAAAGTTGTCATGCTACCACCGAACTCACACACGAGGGATCAACCTTCTATAGAGGGATCACTCTTATCGATCCTCTATATCCACCAGGAACTCTATAAAAGTCACCCCATAATCATAATCCAACTTGCCCGAGTCAAGAACGTGCGATGGATAGTGAAAACATCTCCTCAGCTAAAACACAAGGAAAACATTATGCACTCATTTCACCTGTGGGGAAAGAGATAGACGGTACACCACCTCACCCACTCTACTAAGAATTTGAAAAGGCCCGATGAACCTCAAAGATAGCTTGCCACCCAACCAAACCTCCGCAATCCTCATCAGGGTGATACCCATATGAAGATAAGGTCTCTCTCAATATCTCCTCTTGAATCATCAGTAGTTCCATGGTTCTTCATATGAAGATGATGACGTGCTCCCCACTTTTCGAAAATCTTTTAGGAGACCATCTTGACGGTATCTGAGCACGTCGGGTATCATAGTCAACATCCCTAAGTTGTGCCTCCCGAACTCATGGAAGAATTTTGATAGTGATTGTAATATACTAGAGTTAATCTTATCCATCTTTATCTATGAAGGATATCCGCAACATGACTAGCTTCTCTAACGCCTCACTCAGTAGCTATAGAATAGACCTTCTACTGATTGTGTCTGGTACCACATTCCCCATCCCAGGAGTATAGACTCTCTCAAAGTCATAGTCCTGGAGGAACCCAAGACATTATCATTGTTTTCATCTGCTGAAAGCTCTAATGACACATCTCCATCCACAGGGAAGGCTCCCCCTTCTTTGTCAAAGCCTTCAATGGTTCCGCAACCCTAGAGATGTCTGGTTCAAAACATTAGTAGTACCCAACCGAGCAGAATTCCCTCTCTCTTCAGGGATGTAATCCTATAAGCATGTTTTGAAAATATTTCCTCATACTCTGCAACTCTTATTGGGAACTGAAAACTTATGCTGCCACGAGTTTAAGGCTAACCGACTCAAGAGTGACCAAATGCACCCTCCTATGCATGAGTTTATCTAGTGCTGCCTAGGTTTCCATTTTTTTCCAACCAAGGAAAACCCCATTCCAACTTTGTAGGTACACCACAAACTTTTTTCCAAATACATTCTATTTGAGTATGAACTATGGATGTCCATTGCATACCCAAACAAACTTGGTAAGGCCTCGATGCTGCCACCAAGAGGTTCCAACCAAAACTCTCACCTCAAGGGTCATATCACACCGTCAGCATAAGTGTTTTTATCGAGTCTCCTCCAAAAGTTATCTCCAGTCTTAAGGGTTAAGTCAATGGTATAACCAGAAACTCTAGGTCTTGATCAAGATTCATGGTAAGAAAGAATGATTGGTACCTATGCCTACTAATATGGAAATTAGTAGTGGACACAGACCATACCTAAAATCATTCCTAGAGCCATTGGGTCACACTCAATGACTGCTTGCAGTTACTCACTTCCCCTGTCCTCCATCTCCCTTAGCCTTGTGGGGATCACATTTGGGGGTGGTTATAACATGTCGAAAAGTATACCACCTCATGCTTCTCTCCTAGCTCCATTTCCACATCTGCTGCCCTGCAGATTCATCTATCCATATCACTTCATCTTCCGAAATCATTTTACATGCCCAAGTCTCCAATGCTAGCATCAGTTTCCTACATTCCCACTACATAAATTCAATGGTTGTATTTGCTCATCCAAATAACATTCAACCACAAAGTTTCTCTATAGCACCCTAACATACATAAGAATGCTTAGAGGAATAGTGGCGGCTCATATGTCTCTAAACACGCCTCCCTCAGAGGTTTGAGCCTTGAATCACTAAACATACTATATTAATTGACTACCATGGACGATCGGTGCACCTTGATGAATACTCAGCTATCAACATGTCATCCTTCTAAATCTCTAGAAGATATAGGGAACACTCACCCCCTATATTTTTATGGAAAGAGACCCCCTACTATGAGGAAGGTTCTCAGGCTTGTCCACTGAAAAGTCACCTCATCATAATATCAGGATAATCTAAACCCTATCATCATTCTACTAAGCCACATAGAAGTCTCTCTACCGGGACCACCATCTCTTTGAATGGTGCATGTGCTAGATGGAAACTCGGTCACCTCCTCAAGCCAGTCCGTAGCTGCCTGTGAGTCAAGATTGCCTCAGAACATGAGGGGTATCTGATGATGAAACACGTGTATGGAACCAATCCTACATGTGTCATGTACCGTACCACTGGTGGTAACATCTGACCAATGGGTAGTGATATAGCTAGTAAACCACCCGAAGGTGCTAACGCCATAAGAGGGCCCTGCACCGAGTCCTCATAATTAGATGGGCCATCATTTTGCACTCTCTAGGGAATCCTAGCGTGATGCCTACATAGTGGAATACTAATGGGGAATAGGTGTACCACGGTCATTAAGTTATACCTAGTGAGCTGAATCAAAGGAATCATATGAAAAACGTTTCAAAAACACACACGATCTGTGATTTCGTGCTATGAGTCAGAAATAAGAAATTAGGGTTCTGGTGTATGGATACATCTACCAATGCACCAATACTATATTCACCAAACTAAAAACCAAACTCATAACACATAACACTATTGAAACATAGACAAGATCAGAGTCCTAGTTCTTTGGTAGAAATAACTCCTCTGATACCACATTGACACGACCCATCCCTTGAGTCTCGTGTTGTGACTACACCAGACCCTATTTCCATAGGCCAGGGGCTGGTGACCTGAACCAGAAAGGAATATCCCTAAAATGGGAAGGAGTTTCCTTTTAACCTGTACAGCCACACAGTCTAAGAACACAATAAGAAGCTACCTCTATGTAAACTATTGTAGTAAAAGTGTGATGAAAGTAAAGGGGTTGGAATATAAGCCCAACATTAAAATTAAAAGTAGAAATGAGAGGTACAATACAACTAAAAAGGGGAAAATCCTAGATCATCCACTGAGGATACTACCTGAAGGGTATGTTCAAATCATGATCAGTAGTCCATGTGTCATGTCATGCCAAATGGTCCACGTCTGAGCACCGTCTTGTCCTGGCACCCTCATCCTCGATCAATGTTGTCTGTCATCTGCACAAGAAAAAATAAGGTACGGGCATAGCCCGTGCAGGGGTGAGTATAACGATACTCAGTTGGGACCCCGAGATCCTCGTAGGTCTCCTAGAGTTCCACAAATGAAAAAACACAAAGCAAGACCACAAACTCAAAGCACACAGCATTAGACATAAACTCTACTTAGTTATATGACCACACATATACCAAAGTTGTCAAGAGACACTCATCTCATACATGAGGAATGTATACCATAAAGTTAACACTACGAAGGTATAAGTACCACACAAGTAACAACATGAAGATAGAAGTACCACATAGGTAACAACACAAAGATAAAAGTACCCCACAGGTAACACCACGAAGATATATGTACCACACAGGTAACACCACGAATATAGAAGTACCAAACATGTAACACCACGAAGATAGAAGTACCGCAAAGGTAACACCCCGATGATAGAAGTACTACATAGGTAACTCCATGAAGATAGAATTACCACACAAGTAACACCACAATGTTAGAAGTATCACACATGTAACGCCACGAATATAGAATTACCACACCGGTAACACCACAATGATAAATGTAAGACACAAGTAAAACAACGATGTTATAAGTAAAACACAGGTAACACCATGAAGTTAGAAGTACAACATAGGTAAAACCAGGAAGTTAGAAGTACCACACAGGTAACACAACAAATATAAAAGTACCACATAGGTAACACCATGAAGTTAGAAGTACCAAAAAAGTAACACCACGAAGGTAGAAGTACCACACAAGTAACCCCACAAAAATAGAATTACCACACATGTAACACGATGAAGATAGAAGTACCACACAGGTAACCCCAAGAAGGTAGAAATGGCACACAGGTAAAAGACTCAGCTCACAATCAAATATAACTTAAGTACAGAAGTTTAGATGAGTATTCATAATGCTAGATCATCTTATTATATTAAGTAGACCTACCTCTAACCCAAAAATGATTGATAGGTAACTAACCCCTGTTGCCCCATATAGGATATGACCCACACATGATCAGTATGCGCTGTCCCACACTGGATCACTAAGCACTGACCCACACAAAATCTGACCCACATAAGATCGGTATGCGCTGACCAACACCAGATCGATGAGCACTGACCCACACATGATCAGTGTTCCCTAACCCACAAAGAATCATTGAGCGCTAACCCACAACAGATCGATGTTCATCGTTCACATTACAGCCTCCCACAGGATTCCTCACACCTGTTACGTTCAAGTTATGTAGAATCTACCTCTCAAGATATCGGTCGTACATCGACCACCCCAATTCTCCACAAAGGAGTAACCCAAAGGACCTCCATGTCGTTAGTGTTCCAACACAACAAACGGTGCATAAATCAAACGTCCGGTCTGTGTGTTATAAGCACTTTAGTTCCGAGGGCCCAATTGGATTCTTGTTCGATCGAACCCATTCAAACTCCAAACATCACCAAAACTCAAGTGGAGTATACCAAAAGAACCTTCTTGATCCAATGATCCCAATTCCATATATGGTTACTCAAACAAACATTTGGTTTTCATGATATGGCCCTCTATGTATTTTTGGGTCTGGTCTGACCCGGTCGGACCAGCCCAGCCCAACCCGGTATGGGCGAAACTAACCCAGTTTAGGTTGAACTGACCCAATTTGGGTCTAAAACAACTGGACATGGTCATGGAGGGATCGGCTAATTGGTCCTAGGTTGGGCCCAGCCCGTGAGAGGGTGGCCCGATCCATAATGGGGGTGGGCAAAACCGCAAAGGAGCATAGCCCTCTAGGCAAATAGCCCGCTAGGTAGGCGGCCCACTGGGCAGCGACACGCTGGATAGGCTGCCTAACCATGGTGAAGCATAGCCCGCTGGGTGATCTCACCTGGTGGCATAGGTGAACAGCTCCCCCCGAATTCTCGAATAGCCCAGAGGCCATTCGGCTCCTCCAAAGCGGTGATGCCATGTGGCGCCGGTAGGTAGCTTGTGGGACCCATTGTAGCGGTCCCATCCTTCCATCACTATCGGACGGTCTGTTGGCCGCCTTATCCAGTGGCGCGTGATGGCGCACCGCTCTGCCACCCGTGACCTACCGGTGTGCCGGCTAGCTTCCTCTAGTCTACGACGTATGACGAGCTGTGTCCTGAGTCCTCCGATGACCCGTTGGTCTCACCGCTTTCTCCTTCCACAACAAATTTGTGTGTCGCCCCCCCCCCCCCCCCCCGACTGTCGCGGGTGATGAGCTGTGACCAGTTCCTTCAGCGGTGTAGGTGTGTCGCCTCCTTCCTCACAGCCTCCCAATGCAGGCCACAACCTTGGTCCCTACAGATACCGGTCGCCGGTAATTCTGCATTGACAGTCTTCTACAGAGAATGTAAATGGGTAGCAAGGTAGCGGAGGGTCTGGGCCGGGTTTTAAGCCCATTCCCACTGTGTTTTCTTTTAATCACAAGGAAGGTAAATAATCAACAAACTCATGGAAATTAAATCAAGTTTAACCCCTTCCTCGTAAACTCGTTTGAGAAATTCTGTGCTTGAATGTGGATTAGTTAATCTTCATTCCCACCACATGCTTCCAATGATGCCACTTGCATGTCGTCCTTCGGTTCGAGGCTTCGATGTCGCTCGTCACTGCTCCCCAGAACCGGCTCCGTCCTCATAGGGTTTTGCATCGCAGTACTCCTTTAGCACATCGTTTCTTGGTGAAGCTATGTCAACACCTATCCCCAAGCTATTTATAAATAAGAGTGGGGGGAGTGTGTCTAATGGTGTTGGAAATTAATGAGGGATCATTAATTAGGAAGTGTCCCAATTCTCCAATGATACTGTTACATAGGAATGAAGGGTCAAACCATTTAATGGCTTGAAACATCGCTGGTCCCACCTCCACATGTCTGTTGGAGGATAATATAGAAACAAAATATAATAAAAAAATTGTTTTATTTATTTATTTTAAAATAAGTCCCAAAACATAAATTTTTCTTTGAGCCTACTACAGTCAAAGTGAAGTCTCCCTTAAGTGAATCCTAACACTGTAGATTCAACATTTCACTCAGATTTTTAATCCGATCATCGATTCCATAGGTAAAAAATTCCTCTCTTCCATTCACTGAACGTACCTTAAAAAAAATTCAGAAATTAATTCCGGGCACACTGAGCCTCGAAATCATGCACCGTAAATTTTGACAAACTCTTAATAATTCCATATAATTAAAAAAATTACATGAGAAATATAGGCCTTTATATATATGTTCAACTATTTATCCCAGATGTAGATATGGACCTGTGTGATATCATGATAATACAATTTTTGAGGAGAATTATCTAGTGGTAGTAGTCTCCCAAACAAGAATATCATCACTATTTATGAAATTATAGTTTAAAATAATTATTTTAATATCAATAGGATGAAAATCCAAGGAATCCTCAATTTTATCCTTAATAGAAATATGTATATCAAATGGTATATCATGGGGGATTAAGCTATTAAAGTTCATAATATCTATCCAATTATCTGAAAATAATTGAAAGGGGAATTAGTAATGACCAACCATTATGAATTAAGAGAAATAGATGAGAAGGATGTTAATAGGGTGGAACATTTTTTTTGATAACATATATTTCACCATTCCAACATTGTGCTTTTCCAAAAATATGTCCTTTAGATAAGAAAGATCTTACGAAATCTCCTTGATAAGTCTCCACATAAAATTATCCTATGAATCCTAATAAAATATGTTGATGATTTTATTACCAATCCCTCTAATATCAATTAGTTCAAAAAATTATTTTCATGTAATAGTGTCACATTTTTGTTGAATTATACTTCTACTAAAAAATTACTTATATAAGCACTAATATTTTCAATTATGGGGGTTATCCAAAGAGAAACTTTAAATGATCAAAAGAATTCAAAAATGATCACCAATTTCACAAGACTAATCCTTCCTGCAATTTAAATCACATTTTCTTTCTATGAGGCTAACTAATTTTTAATATGGCTTAAAATGTTATAAATGTTCCCAACACGAGGGTTTGCCCAAAACATGGGAACACCCAAATAGATGAATGGAAACACACATTCACAGATCCCCAGATGAATATTGATTTTCAGTTTTCTAGAATCATGAATATGCACATAAGCCTCAGCCTAGTTTGGGAGGTATCCTTATGTGCATGCACGAGACCCAAGTTTGAAACCAGGTGGAGTCATATTTTAATGGTACTATAGCAGAATTGTAGCAGGTACTATAGCATGTACTGTTTGGAAATATAGTAGCCAGAACTATTCACCTTGGTCCACCGGTTTGGGCTTAGATTCCTTAATGCCTTCGGGCCTCCCAAGCCTTTAGGTCAGTATGGGTTTTAAGCCACCATTAAGGCCTTCGGGCCACCTCATGGAATTTAGGCCACATGTAGTTTCCCAAGATAGAATTTACAAAAAAAAAGGAGCAGCCTAGAGGAGGATTCATAATAGTTGCACTCACCAGAGCAGAACCAATGGATTTTGAAAAATGAGAGGGTATGGTTATGACATCGGGACCAGCCTGTTCTTTCATGGGAATCTTATCCCAATGGCCATGTGAAGGTGGAGAGCCTCTATCACGATGAAGATTCTGGGGACGGTCGGTTCCTTGTAGTTATAATCTGGTTGAGTTCCCTATGACCTTCAGGTCATGTAATGTATTTTAAGCCTATGTTCCATGTAATCACTAATAATAAAGGCCTTGTAAGGGTTCCCCCTAATCCCTTGAAAGGAGGGTTATCAAAAATCAATAAAAAAGAAGGCCTTCGGTCCATTCAGGTGTAGAAGTATGAATATTTTTCCCAAAATATATGAATGATTTGTTCCAACAAATCATCTACACTGATAATTTTTCATATTGAAGGATTTTATTTTTTGTGTTCTTGATATATATTTTTTCTCACTAAGGGAAAAGGATTATTTATTCATTATATAATAAATGAGTTGGAGTAATAAGACATCTTCCATATTTGATAGGATTCAATTTTTTAGTATTCACCATGTTGAGGAGAATCCTTCTTAATTAATCCTTAGTGATATAAAAAATTATTACGAAGAGTGGGTCACCCTGTCTAACACTTATTTTCAAATTTATGTATTCTTCAGGAGAGCCATTGATAAGCATTGATACATGGGATGAGATCAAAAGGACATGATCCTATTTCTGGAAGGCCTCATCAAATCCAAATTTTGATAATACCTTACAAATAAATCCCAAATCTAATGTATAAAAATCATTTTTAAGAGTATTATTTGAGAAATATTACCACTTCTAATGGGTTTCCAATTAATTTTAACACTATCATATATAGTGATAAGGAAATCTAGAACAGTTATAACTTCAGTGAATCCAAACTGGATTGGGGACACAATCTAATTGGTAATGCTAGAATGCCTATTTGCAGAAAATTTTACCAATGATTTTGTAAATGGTATTGACAAAGGAAACAATTCTGAACAAGTGAATCTCATTTTCATTTTAAAATTTATGAATGAGAGAATTAAATTGATCATTGATGCCTTGAATTAGATAGCCTCCTTTTAAAAAAATTATTTACAATATTGCAAACATCAAAGTGACTTATATCACAAATTTTTTGAAAGAAAGAATTAGTGAATCCTTCAAGACCAGGTGACCTTCTTGTGTTTAAACCAAAAACGAATTTTCTAATCTCAAAGTCAAGAGTATCTTCAAATAGATTAAAATTATCCTCCATATTAAAATTATTGGATATAATATCATCCATTTATTCATTATATGTGTTTGGATGATTAAATAGATTCATGTAATAAAAAAAATCACGAGAAGACAAATATTATTTTTTTCAAGTAAATTCTTGTTATCCCTAAGAATTGTCAAAGACCTATTTATTTTCCTAACCCTTTTAAGAGATTTTGAAATATCGGTGTTTCTATCACCATTAATAATCTATTTGACTTTATATATTTTTTCTCCGCACACCTTCTTTGAGGATTGGTAAAAAATTTAGGTCATGAAAAACCTTATTTTCCATATCAATGCCTGTGGAAAATTCTGAATCAGTATCATTATCCAAAATGTAGTGAATAAGGGATTCAATATGATCAATTATTTCATCAGTGTGACTAAATAATTTTATTCACCAAACATTGATATATTTTTTTGAGAATTTTGAGTTTTAAAATACAAGTCAAGGCATCATCCTTAATGTAGAGATAATTTCATGTTCACTAGAAATTTTTTCTAAAATCAAGGTGTAGGTTCCATGAATTATTGAATATAAAGGTAAAGGGTGGTCTTGGAAATTTGGTAACGAAATTTTCCTAAAAAGGGGATGATTATAATTGAATTTTGAAAGAGTGGAGTTGGAGATAGATGCCAAAGAATCAAGGGCCAAATCATTAATAATGGTTCTATCCAATTTATTGTCCACCATCTTATTAAGTTCTTTCTATACCAAGTATATTTTTCTTCCCACCAAGATAAATTTATAAATATTTCCTTTCTCAATACATGAATTGATCTCTCAGGTTGAGGTTATGAATTTATGCATTTACAACCACTCATACGGATCCAAAATGGCATTGAAATTTCTAATAAGGGACTAAGGAAAATAAATTGAGAGTCATATGTATTGTATGTTCTATACTATCCCCATTATTTCTTGGCCAAAATCATAGTAATATATAAAAATGAATCACTGTTTCACTCCCACGTAATTGTAGCTAAAAGTGACAATTATTTTTATAGGGAAATTAGAATAAACTATCCAGTCTCAATTGAGAAAAAACCAAAAGCCTCTTGATATTAGTGTCAGAATGGTTTTTATTTTTATTTTGGTAATCTAGATTATTAGGAGAATTTATATTTTCATAATAAGTCATATTTAGGACAAAAATACCAAGGATATTAGGTTATTTATTGTTTATAAAATTATTGAGGGCTCTAATAGTTTTAGGGTTATCTAGTACCAGATAATACCAAAAATAGGATTTTTATTTAAACTTGTGTTTGGATAAAGATATAAATTTCCCCCTTCTAGAATATCTATTTCTGATTTATTTTATGGTGGAAACTATCTTTTTAATCATTTCTTGAGATTATTCCTTAACATGATATTTTTATACTTGAGCTACCTATTGGATTCCTCGGAGCTAAATGATTTTCATCATTAATGCATTGATCTACCACTGAAACATTTTTTTGTACATTGTACATTATTTTGAGATGTGGGACTATGATTGGTAGTGCATTGGACTTCCACTAATATATTCATGGATCTTTAATCATCTTTAAAGAGTTCCTGCTAATTGTATTTCATTGAAATGTCATTTTGTATGGCCCTGGGAGACATATTTTCAATATACTCTTGATATTCACTACTTCTGGTTATAGAAACATCTAGAGGTGTTCTTAAAAAATGTTGGAAACATGAACAACAGAAAAAGGAATGTCATTTTTTTACATGATTATTGAAAATTTTTGTTTAAGAAGATCCAAAATGGTGATATATTGGGAATAGTTATGATCTTGCACTACCTATGTAGATATATTGTATGACTATAGAGAAGGGATATTGAGAATGTACCCTTTCTTAGAATATATCTCAAGGTGAGTCTCTATAATTTATCTTCATGAACTTTTAACAAATATCACTGATGATTTCTTTTCATAATTTTAATTAACTACCAGCGAAGAAGCACAAGTATTTTTAAAACAAGACTGAGAGCTTTAACATATTCATACCAAACAAAGGGGACACTATAATTAAAATAATTGAGAGGATAAAAAGGATCACAATATAATGGGAAATTTCATGAAATGTTTCTTCAAAAGTCATTTATTTTTACTCTATTGATAATTTTTAATGAAAATGATTGACATAAAATGAATATTGATCTTGAATTTACAAGTCAAATTATCATAAAAACACATTCATATTTATTAACATGTATTTATAAATATAGAAGATAAGGACTAACAAAGTTACAGAAGAAATAAACATCAATCAATGATCACATTTTAATGTTAAGAAATATGGATAGAATTATAACATTGAAATAAAAGATATTAAAACTATAAATGATATAAATATTTGGATCCACTAGTTAGGACAACTATAAATCTTATTGGGAATCATCGAGGTGAAACTAGAAAATCATGTATTCATCTTTATTATAAAAGGCTCTATCTCCTCTTTCGTAGATTCTATATAAAACATCTATGTCTCCTACTCCTTAAAACATCACTGTATATTCAACCCATTTTCCAAGAAAGTTCATATACCATATATGTATGAAAACATGTACATATTTATTTACTTATTTCATTCATTATATATCAACATAAACATTTCATAGCCATTTTTTCAGGTTGTAGCTCTCTGTTGGATTTCATTTTTTGTTCTTCTAGAAAGCATGTAATAAATTGTCCCCACTTCATACAAAAAGTTTTAGTGCACATGCATCCAACTCATCATGCACATGGTTGCATTCAAATATCAGTTTAGTCACAATCCTTCATAGATACATATTTTAATTTTGTAAAGGGGCAATATTATGCTCATGTTGACCCACATAATTTTCTCTCATTAACATGTTTTTCATATTATTAATTTTAAGCATAATAACTCCCTTAGAAAAAATTAGTTCACCAGATAATTTCACATACATATTAGTCAATCAATAATGACTTCACCCTTGTCATCCATTCCTTCAATATATCATAAAAAATTCATCAGTAACTAGGTGTGAATTGACCCACACCTCTGGAACAATAGATTTTTGAAATCGAAATCAAATTCACATATAAAAAGAAGTTAGTGAGTGGATTTTCTTCCTCAAATCGATCGTATCATGCCTTTGTAGGACTCAAAAGTATTCGATAAAAATATAATTCCCATATCAAATTCCATCATGAATGGTGCCTCATATAATATTTGATGGAAAATTCCTCATATCACCCATGAATTTTAGTATGGAGCCCCAAAAGTGCCGATGTTCTAAGCCTGAAATACCTATGAATAGAAGAAATTGATCACAACAAGTGGTCTTAGAGAAATTTTAGAGCCTATAAGTTATATAGGATGAAGTATTCCCCAAAACAGTTTTACAATGATTGTGGTTCTCATTTGAAGTAGGTGGATCAATGGTTTCTAGTGTTGAAAGTCATCCTTATAGTAGTGGTCCAGCAAAGAGTCCCAATTATGAGAAATAAATGGGTTAATATTGTTGGATAAATGAATTAACAATGAAGGGGATGTCCAATTGTGTGGTATTCAGTTTTATGGGTGTATTTTTGGGAAAAAAACCCAAGTACCACATCATATTCCATCAATAATAGTGGCTCTTATATAAGTTTGTATGATAAATTCCCCCTATCATCCATGAGATTTAGGATGGAACCCTAGAAGGGCCTATGTTTTGAGCATGAAATACCTATGTCCGGAGAAAATTGATACCAAAAAATAGATCATAACAACACCCAACAACTCAATATCAACATGGATGATTCAAACCCTTCGTACCAAAAGAAACAGGCATCACCATATCTCAAATCTAAGAATTAATTCTTTAGAATCATCATCATGTAAACTAGATTGCAACAAATTGATCTCAAAATAACATCTTTGATCAGTTCAACTATAGAAAACCATGAGAGATATCCTCAGTCTTCAATCAAGCTCTGCTTTCTTCATCAAGGCTCGTTATTGGGATGAAATCAGTCGACCCTTATATCATCACTTTTAGTCATATACAACATTTCTCAGTCATCCAAAACACTATATTCTTCATAAAACCTATTTTGGTTCATCTGAATTTTCTATCTCCATCATTTTTGCAACCGTAAATTCAGCTATCTTAAATGTCAAGGATTATCATCTTCACCGTCATGGCACCACTATTCGATCTTGGTTACCTTCATTTTTTTCAACATTTGTGATTCTTCTTTAGTAGATCTGATCAAGTTACATGTTGTTGTTTATTCATATCTTTGGTATCCTATTGGTTTTAATTTATCTTCAAAACTAATCACCTTGAATGTAAGATGTTTGACTACAATTTTCATCAATAAAGTTGATGTTCGATATCAGAATCAAACAAATCTAACAATATTAGTGCCATGATCATTTATTGCTCACTCCAATAGTTTCAACAATGCCCAAAATTCATATTCCATTTTTTACCTCACCAATGTTCTTGATGTTGATTTACTATCACTAGAGATCCCATTGGCGGCTCAGTCTTTGATTTTGTTCTATCATTGTTCTCTTCTACACATAATAATGTTCTCTTTGATACTTAAGATAACTATCTTATGGGCGATTTCCAACCATTTCACTTATGTGAAATTCATCTTGTTTCAAATTTATCTTATAAAGATAATAATTATTTTAGTCAAATGGATAAAAAATATCCTACAAATTGAATTTATCTTACAAGAACAATTGAAAAACATCCAAATAAATCCACAAAACATTCATCCTAATAATTCGTACAACGACCTCAAATGGTCTTACACAGAGACTTAACGATATCTAACATTAATTTATAACCTTGAACATAGTAAATGAAATAAATAAATTAAAGAATAAAATAAATAAAATTACAGTTCTAAAAATAAGTTATCATGGTTAATATGTTTTCAAAAGTGCAAACAACCTTTAAATGGAATAAATAATTTAAATAACCAACAATAAAAAATTGAAACAAACCTAAAAATATAAATATTAAGATTAATAGGAAATTAAAAAATATATATTGATAACATAAAATTAAACAGTGATATAAAAATTTAATGGAAAATACTAAACACAAGAAATTAAATCAATTAATGAAAAAGAAATCATATTTCCAAATATAATTTAATAAATTTATAGTTTCACCAATTATTTTTCACTTGTTAAAAATACTTCAATATAAGAAAATTTTCATTATAATAACACATCAAAATACCATTATTGTTTTGAAAATCATGCATAAAATATGACCACATCCAATTCTCTCCCATTAGGCATTTACTTATCTTATATAAATCACCTAGAAAAATTCAATGGAGAAAAATTAATCTCTAAACAAAAACATAATAATACCACATTAAATTGATTTTAAAAAATATTTTCCATTATGGATTCTCCCATGAAAAAAATGTGAATGTCCCCCTAAAATTAATGAACTCATTAAAAAATTGGTTATTATTTTACAAAAAATATTATGAATTAAAAATATTTAGGTAAATTTAATATAAATCAATTTTCATTCAACTGGAAGTATAAATTTCTCTTTAATAATAGGATAATATATTAAAAAATCGAAGAAGTCATAAGAAAATAGACACAACGATTCATGAGGTGAAATGATAATTTATTGGTGGAATAAATAATACATCCAATAGTTAATGAATAAATAATTAATAGATAAAAAAGGTGTTAACATGGATTAGTATTTTTCTTTAGTAATCCATTAGGATGCATATCATATGAGTTAAATTCAAATTAAATTGTTTAATGACAATAATTATTGAGTAATATTTTCCCAAAATTGTAACTAAAAACAATTTATTTAAAGAGGGAAATAAAAATTATTTTTTAAAAAAATCAATAAGTAAATAATGATTACACTTTTAAAATAATCCTTATATTTTTTTATTTTAATAAAAATAATCACCAAATGTAATTCCCCAACCCCAAAAGCCCAGTGTCAATTTATTATTTTATTACATTTGTATGATTATAAGGAATAAAATACCGAAGGAACAATCCGTTTAGTAGGATTTTAATGATATATTACATACATGATACTAATAATACATTGGGAAAATAAAATAATACATGATAAATAATAAAAATAAATAATCTGCATCTTTCAAAGATTATTCAAATATTTCTTCTTCATGACATGGGGAAAAGAAACATAATATGGGTGAGATCGATTTTTTGGTAATGGTAAGTAAAATGGGAGGAATAATGAATCAATGGAAATAAACCAAAATGGAAAGGTAAATAACTAATATAACATTCCATTAAAATAAATAGCTAAGGAAAAATCAACATGGAAAGGTTAGAAACTGAAACACATTCCATTTAATCAATGAATTGAACATGAAATGTATTCATAGATATGTCGACACAAAAATATGATGGATTCATAATAACTAAAATATCTTTGAAGGAAATTCATAAATCTTGTACATGATATCTTATGAACTTGCGAACCTATACTATCATTATCCATCCTCCAAACTGTCAAAAAATATATGTAGAAACTTGTTTAATTTGGCCAACTTAATCATCTCATGAGAACCTATCAATTCATCAAGAAGCTATATAATGAATAGGGTCCAAAAATAATTACAAGTGAAATAAATTCCTAATATATCATTATAATATTAATCAATATGAGATATTCTTTATCAAAAATCATAATTTAATAATAGATGCATATTTATCAATAATTCATGAGTTAATCAAATAAATGTTAGTTTAAACACTATATGTAAAATGATATATAGATTTGGTATTAATAATATCCATTTAATAAAAATATGGATATTCAAGTAAATTTCCAATGAAAAATGATTAAAAAAATTATTTTTTCCATATAATGTTAACAATCTCAAAAAAAGTGAAATTGCAAAGATAATCATTAAGAACGTTCTGGATGAGAATAATCATTAATCATTCCAAAGTGTCACATACCACTTTGAAACTTTTAAATAATAATACCAATGAATGTATGAAATTCAATGAAACTTATAATATCATTATAATATGAATATTTATGATATTATGTGTCAGATTATAGTATATTCCCCATATAATAGTGATTTGGTTCATAATAATATATACATCTTTGACGAACGTAAATTGAGACAAAATCCTTTATAATAACCTTATTTTTTATGGGGTTGTATTTATCCCCATATATAGTTTTTTAATATATGTTAATAAAATATAATATAACCATAATCACGTTCATAATATCATATATTAATTGTTTATTATATTTTATTACCCGTTTGTTAACACTCTTTTATTATATTAACTATTTCGGTATTAATTTCCTAGTTTCCTCAAGTATGTTTTGGGTTGTCATTTTTTGTCCCTATTAATTAAATAATGATTAAATAATCTACAGAATGCATACTATTAGTTAATGATCATATAAATTAATTAATTATGTATTTATAATAATCAATAATATTTAGTTATAATAAATGATGTGCATCATTCATGGAGACAATATGTTTTAGGTACGCATAAACACTACTTCAATTTCATTGTCCTATTATAAGAATGAAAGGTAAAAAATAAAAATTTAAAAAATATTTAAAGTATCATATATATGTCATATATTTTATATAGGTTCATTAAAATCACCGTTAATACATTCCATGTATAGCGTGAACAAATCACAGATCATTAAAGAGGTAGTAGTCCACACTTCCACAAATAATGTTATCATATTTACAGAAAATGAAATGTATACATGTATGTGTCATAAAAAATTACAAAAAAATTATGAACATATAAATATCATAAATATCATATATAAATATATTATCCATCCCAATTAAAACCATGATATGTGGTAAAGGAAGAACGAATAATCATCATTTCGTGAGGTAGTTGTTCTCTCTTCACATAAACAATATGTTTGCTACCCATTACATGGGGTCATGTTCAAATGTAGGTATATTAACTAATATAAAAAATACAAGAATATGTATTATATTGGTTTTTTATATATTCATAGAATATGAATATTTTAGGGATTGTATAATTAAAATTAAACTTTGAATATTGAGGAAGTTTGTTACCTCTTATTCGAGTAATTCCTTTTGTTTTGTACCAAAATCATTCCTTGGTTTGATTATTGCCCAAACATTTCTTCTATTATGAAGGTAGTTATTCTTATGAGTAATTTGGGAATATATTTCTCAAGGAAATGTGTCTTTAGATGTGTGAGGATGTGGGAGGAGAGGAGGCCTTTTTATATTGGAGGAGGAGTGGCACTCTTGTAAATTTTGTAAAAGGAAATTCCACCCATGTTTTTCTCATTAGAATTGGATCCAATAATGAAAAAATGTTGATAAAGAAAAATATATGGTCTAAATATTCCCATAAAAGGGCTCTTAAAAATTTTTCTTGGTCATTGGGGCCCTGAATATTAAGGTTTAGTCGCTTAGTAAGCTTGATTTTTCCTTAATAATTGTAAATATTTTAAATTACGTTCACTAATATTTTTAGATAGAAACTATGTTGAACTTATTAGACATTATAAATTATGATAATTCCAAATAAGGAATCAATTTTTATAAATTTCAATCACATAAGTGGTATAATTTATTGAAATTTAATCCCATAGATGGGATGACAAAGTAGGTTTTTAGGTAAAAATGTCCAAAATATTTCCATGTTTTTATAGTCAATTTGAAATTTCAAATGATTCCAATGAACAAAATATTATTAATTGATAATAATATTATATAATTAATCTTTAAAAATAATTTATAAAATAAATTCACCTTAAAAATAAATTAGATGAAAATGCAGTTTTGAATTAAATTTTAGTATTTTTCACTATTCCTTAAAAATTAAAACTTCTCCGAAAAATACCAAAAAATACCGTAAGAAATTTTTTATATTTATATTATAAGGTTGAAGTTTATTTTGAGATATTATAATTATAAACAGTTTATAAACTGGATTTTAGATGGTTTCACCATTAGAAGGTGCGAAAACTACCTTTTTGAAAATATAGTTTTTTATGTGTAATATTGGGTATCTTCTTATCTTATGCCTATAAAATATATTAGATGAATGTAAAAATAATATTTTAGATGTATAATATATAAATTTAATCAATAATACTCACTAAAAGTAAAAAATATAATTTATTATGATAAAACAGTTTTGTGAGCATAAAAATGGGTTAATATAAAAATATTCCCTTTATATACAATTGGTTATTATATTCATTTCTAATTAATTTATAAGAAATGAATTGATTTTATATTTATTTAAACAATATATTTTCATAATTTAGTTAATCATATTCATAACTAGTAATGTAATGACTTGTTTAATTATTATTATATTAAATAATATTATTATAATAATATATTATTGTTCGGTTAAAACATGGTCTTGTGTATAACACAAGCTATAGAACAAGGCCATTCTTTCATGTAAGGAAATATAACATAGTGTTTGAGTTCATTGAAAGGTACATAATATATCTAATCAATTTATAATTGTAAATATATTTTAATTATCGGGGTATTATATTACCGTACAAATTAGGTGTCGTATGTCATACATGCTATAAAATATAAAGTTCTTAATTTATAATTTTAGGGTGTTACATTCTAACCATGTTAATTAAATTGTGTCATTGTTATTTAAACATTATCATAGTAATTTTTTGTTATTTCCTATGTTGAAATCCAGCATCATGAGAATGGTCCATAATACAACATCTAAAAACGAGAGAATGAAAAGTGAAAAGTTCATATGGACTAACATATAACTAGGTCCCTAATTATTAAAACATTAGTTTAAGGTAGAGAAATATACTTGGAGGAAAACTGTAAATATTTATAGGGAGTGATTAAGTACATCAATCACAGTCTCATGAATGATAAATTGAAAGTTGAGAGCATCAAACTCATAAATCTGTGATGATTTGTAAAACCAACGGTTCAAAAAAATAGTTATTAAGATAGTCATTTTGTTTCAAAACCATTCTGAGAAATTCATTCACTCTATAAGTAAATAATAAAATAATGTTTTCTATAAAGATAATTTTTTCCTTCGACTACACCTTGAAGTATTTCTAGGTATTCTCTTAGCACAAGATGTATCATATGGTGAAGTAAAACATTAAATTATAAAATCATACCAATTATTAACCATTTCATTAATGATTCACTTTTAAAAAATATTATGATACAATACTCTGGAAGGAAGGTCACTGAATTTCCAAAATGAACTTATCATTATCCTTTAATCAACATTAAGATTCTCTTTAATCATCACATACTGAATATTTGAACATATTCATCATATATTCTATTAAAATATGGTAATGACATGAATTACCATAATACATTAATGGGAACATGAATTATTCATTATTCGTTAAGTAAAAAACCTTTTATTGGATATATTCCTTCAATGGAAATGTGTTGTAAACTCCATCCATGATAGCATAGACCACTTGTTAAAAATTCATTAATCAGTTCTAAGGTAATCATCACTTTTCCAAATACATTATTTCTTCATCATTTTCTCATCATCTAGAACATATTATGGGATTTATTTCCCTTAATCATGTGTTTTTTGAAATGTTTAACTTTATACTAAATAACTTTTCCTGGTACCATTCAGTATATGATCTCAAATATATAACGAAAATGTATTGTAATAAAATCATTTCATATTTCATAATTCTTATAACCAGTACATCATTGATAAATTATTCAAATGACATAATTCATGAATAGGAATATTAATCATTCTATTTCATCTATAGTAGAATCATAACATCAATATTATCCATTAGCATCATTTGGGGTATATTCTTTTGATTCTTGAGACATTTATTTTCATATATTCCCATATCCTTATAGTTGTAACATTGAATGGTATAATTTTTATTTTTCTATTTCAATTCCATATCATAATTACCCTTATCTCCACAATTATAACAAACTCCCATTCCCTTACTGCATTTTTAGGGTGAATCTTTCCATAGTTATCACATATGAAAAAATCCTTTTTCCCTTCTTACATTTATTCAACTTTTTCCCTTCCAACCACTTATTCTTTTTATTCCCATAAAATTAATAAGCCTTGAATAATTATATACATATATCATTAATACTGGATATTATTTCCTCCTATTATGAGAATACATCAGATAATATTTTCATTAGAAATGATCAATTAAGACCATGAAAGATATGGTCCTTATTACTCTTACGATATCACACATTGGTGGAGTCCTTATTCCTTATACTAGTTACAATTTCTAAACAATGGAATATACTATATTAAATAATATCATAATGTATAATCCCAAAACTAGTGATATAATTATTATAAATTGAAAGGCTAATATTATAATCATAAAAATGGTTTCTTTGGGGATATAATTTATTTAAATCCTTCATATTGGTTTATAAATAAAAAAAATTATCCTAAGAGTATGCCCTGGGAGTGTCAAACTAATTGCACAGTAAGGTCCATTGTCATGTACTAGGTTACGCCAAGTTAAGCCAAGCACACCTTGTGAGAGTTGTTACTCCAAGGTACTTCTATTCCAGAACCACATCCACTTGTATTATTTAGGATGGGATGCATTTCATAGAGTACCCACATAATACCTACCTTAGAAAAGTTATAGGATGTTCTTCTATACATGTCCACAAAGTCAATATTTGGGTTCTTTTCCCAAATCTATGTTTTTTTAAATCACGTTTCCAAAGATTCTATTAAACTTCCTTTGATACTAACTATAACACCCTAACCCCAGAAGCCCAAAGTTGGTGAATTATAGTATTACATTTTTATGATTAAATGGAATTAAATCATAGATAAACAATCAGTTTAGCAGTTTTTCAAGGTATATTACAAATATGATGCCAATAATATATTGGTAAAATAAAATTGAACATGATTAATATAAAAATAAATAAACTACATCCTTGAATGTTTATTCAATGATTTATACTTCCTAACCTGAAGAAAGGATACATAATAAGGGTGAGCTCAAATTTTTAGTAAGGGTAAGTAAAATGGAATAAAACAATAGTAAATCGAAATAAATACAAATGGAAAGGAGAATAACTAATAACACATGCCATTGAAGTAACTAGAAAAGGAAAAATCAAAATCGCAAGGTAAGAAACTAAAACACATTCCATTTAATCCTTGAATTGAAAATTAAATATATCCATAGATATTCCAACACAAAATATAATGGATGAATAATAAATAAAATATCAATGAAGAAAATGATTAATTAAATTAATTCATTTCTTAGGCACATGAGGACCCATACTATCGGGATCCATCATCTGGATAATTTAAAACTCTATATAGAAACTTGTTTAATTTGGCAGATTTAACCATCTCACGAGAAGCTATTGATGCATCAAGGATATATATAAAGTCTGGTATCCACCGATAATATCATGTCCAAATAATTCCTCATATAAAATAATCAATTTAATCAATAGATAATATGGCTTATCAAATATGTGAATTGAATAAAAGATACATATTTATCAATAATTTCCCAGTTAATCAAATAACAGTCCATGTAAACACCATATATAAAATGATATCTGGTTATGGAAATAATAAAATCAATCATAAGAAAATTTTTATTTTAAAGCAAATTTACCATAAAATTTATTATATTAAATTTATTTTTTTCAAAAGAAACTTAGCATTCACAAAAGGATGTGAGATTGTAATGATAATCATTAAGAACATTCTTGAGGAGAATAATCATTAAACATTCTAAATTTTCATGTACCACTATGAACACATTAAATTATAACAACCATGAAGGTATTAAAATAAATTAAACATATAATATCATTAGATTAATAATATTTATGATATTATGTGTCAAATGGGAATTATATATGTCATATAAAACTGAGTTGGTTCATAATAACAAATAAGTCTTAATAGAATGTAAATTGATATGAAATCACTTATCATAACCTTAATTTTTGTTCTCTGGTGTTTATCCTTCAATATAGATTATTAAAATAAGTTACTAAATTATAGATTAACCATAATTTTGTTTTTAATTTCATATATTAGCTATTTATAATATTTTTACATGTTTGTTAATAGTCTTTCATTTTTAAAATATTTCAGATATTAATTTCCTAGTTTTCTCAAGCATGTTTTGACATATAATTTGTTGAAACTATTAATTAGGTAAACATTTCATAATATCTAGAATATAAATTTTTAATTAATTATAATATATATTTTTAGTACTTATGAATTCAGAATAATCCAAAAAATTTAGAGATAAGAAATGAAGTGCACCATTCATGGAGACGGTATGCCAAATGTACTGATGAATGCTACTTCCTTTTCTTCGACTTATAATAATAATTGAAGGTATAAAAATAAATATGTAAATAATATTTACAGTGTCATATCTATTTCATATATGCTACATAGGTTCATTAAAATCACCCTTAATATGTTCAATGTATAGCGTGAACTGTAATGTCCGGGTTCTGGAAGCCTCCCAGAGGGGCCCCATACCCGGTTGGTCACATGGACTCAAGTGCATTTACCTGAATGCCAGAGGCTACCGACTAGTAGCGAGGGCCTTGGGTGTGATAGTAGGGAAGCTATTCCCTCATTAGAAGAGTACACAATGGAAGTAAGTAAATATATAAAAGATCGGAAGCAGTAATAATGACATACAACAGTAACAGCAGAAAACTAAAAGTATAAACTAGAGGACATATATAAAATGATGCATGATACATATGTCTAGGAAAACTACCAAAGAAGTCTCAATGCTGAAATTCAACAGTGCTAAAAAAAGTGAAAAATAAAGCAGATAAACTCCTCATCATCGCAAGCCATAGCATGGTCCCATGCTCTCCATCTCCACAACATTTCAAGTACCTCAATTAGAAGGGAACATTACCTTATCTATATTTGAAACAATATAATCTCTTTAAGCCCAAAAGAATGGCCCAAACATGGTGTGAGACTAAATCCTAGTAGGCAAACATCCAAAGATCTGTGATTAACAGTCAGTGAATATATGGCAGCTAAAAGTGCAGAAAACATCAAACCAGAAAGTGCTCAGCAGTAAACAATCGACAACTTTAATATCAAGCAATAGCTAAACAAACAGCTAAACCTCACATAGGTAACCCTCTGGGCAGTGCACTAAGCCTAACCCCTATGGTTCAGTCATAGGAATATATAAATACTCCTTGAGGGAGCACTCATAGTCAATTCCCCTTATAGTCAAAGGTAAAGAAAGACTTTCTGAGGAAGCTCACACAGTAAATTCCTCGTATAGTCTAATGTAGTAAAGGACTCTCTGAGGAAGCTTACACAAACAATTCCCCTAATAGAACCAAGGTCTAAGACCCTATGAGAATGCTCACATGGTCAATTACCCTTTTTTCTTAGGTCGTTCAATTAAAATAAAGACTCTTTGAGGAAGCTCACTAGGTCAATCTACCTATATTATAAACCAATCAAGGAGTATCTGAGGAAGCTCACTCAGTCAATTCCCCTTATATCCTCAAGTGGTCCTAGGCTCAGTGAGGATGCTCACTCTGTCAATCCCCCTTATAGCATAATGTGCTCAAATACTCTCTGAGGAAGATCACTCAATAAATTCCCCTTATAGTGTACTACACCAGGTTCTCACGGCCCTGTATATGTCAATGATCATAGCATTACGATATGACCAAAGTAAACCTACAGAACTACTTGTCTAATAGTCTACAGAAAATCAAGCATGTCAGAATAAAAACTCTCCATCCTACATAAATAGGCATGGAAAATAGGGAAGGCATCCAAACTGGCTATATAGGACCAAATGGTCGTAAACAGAACATGCAGGGGAAAACATCCAAAACATAATAATCAACCCTATTCATATACAAATAACTTATACGCAAGCACACAAGCATGGAAGGAAATTAGTAGGGGTAAAATGGTAAACATGCAATACCTCGTTCAAATGTATTGGTGGAATTTTCACATAACACTCAAAGATATTGAACGAAATGGAACAAACCATCTACCTCAAAGGATTTGACAGAAAACCCAATAGACGATGAATGCACAACAAAACTGGGTTGATTCTCTAAAAACCCACCTTAGATCTATTATCCTAACAAGACCAAGACCAAAACTCGCCAAACATGTCATCCACACACTTAAATATACCCATAATGGGTGTAGATAGAGAGAAGAGGAGAAGTAGCTCTAAGTAGATCTAAGAAACTGAACAAGAATGAAGAATAACGTCTACATTCCTCAAGAATCCGACTTCAATTCGCCCAGAGAAGCATTCAGATCGATTCAGGAATGATGGGAGAACCTTCTTTGATCTTAGGAGAAACAAAATCCTGAGTTATGGCTGCTTAGGAAGAAAAACATGCCACTTAGAGGAAAAAATGTGTGTGATCCACTTTTTTAGGATCTCACTTAAGTGCCCACACAGTTTTCTCACATGGTTAGACAAACCGTGCGCTAACCGTGCATTAGCCACTACCACGGATGACCCTCCATGCTTGGTTTGGCTGTATAGTTAGACAAACCATGTGCCACCCATGCGACTTCCCCTTTGCCTCAAAACACCATTCATAGTCTTGTCGACTCTCCCATTTAACACCCTTAACTTTATAACCATGAAAAGAAAAAAACATGGTTCATAAACCTGGAAAGATAGCCCAGGTTCTTAAAAAGTTTTCCCCTTAAAGAAATTCATCCCTGAATTTCCCTTGGAAGGCAACACAGAAGAAGAAACCCTGAACAGCTCCGGCCACTACAAATGTACATCAGCCTCCTTCTCCCAAGTCTCTTCCTATACTCTCCAGCACTTCCATAACACCTTTAACAAAAAATTATACTGCCCACAGAGAACCTTGTTATTGTGATCAACAATCCTGATAGGATGATCCTCCAAAGATACATCCCCTTTGAGATTAACCTCCTCGGGTTGGAAGACGTGAGACGGGTCTGAGAAGTAACGTCAAAGCTATGAAAGGTGGAAGACATCAAGCATAGCTCTGTACCTCTAAGGTAACTACAACAGATAGGCAACCGACCCAACTCTCTCCAACACCTCAAACGACCCAACGTACCTTGGTGAAAGCTTACCCTGTCTCCTAATCCTCTTATGTCCCAACCACAGTGTGGCACACAAGAAAACCCGACCCCCATCCTCAAAATCCAGAGGTCGTCTCCTATGATCAGCATAGGACTTCTTTCAAGACTGTGCAGTAGCCATCACATTTTGAATCAACCATATCTGCTCTGTGGTCTCCTGAACAAGATGAGGTCCCAGAAAAGCTAACTTCCAAGCTGTAGCCACCATAAGGGGGATCAGAATGACCTACCATACAAATCCTCATAAGGTTCCATCTGAATAGTTTCTTAAAAACTATTGTTTTAAGAAAACTCCACAAGAGGTATATGCTTCTCCCAAGAACAACTAATATCCATAATTCATGGTTGAAGCTTGTCCTGCAGCACATGAATTGTACGTTCGGACTGGCCATCCGTCTGGGGGTGGTAAGCTATACTCAAAAGTACATGTTCACCCAATGCCTCCTAAAGCCCCTGTCGGACCCATGAAGTAAAACATGCATCTCTGTCTAAAACAATGGAGTGTGGAACTCCATGAAGATGTACAATCTATAAGATGTACAACCATCCCAAATCATAATCACTAATGGTATCCTTGATCAGAAATAAGTGAGAAACCATCGTAAGACTGTCATTGAAAACCCAAAATGCATCATTACCTTGGGGAGACCTCAGAAAACTAGTCACAAAATCCATCGCGACATCATTACACTTCCACATGGGAATTGGTAACTGTTGAAAAAGCCTTTCTGGTCACTGGTGCGCTACCTTCACCTGCTGATAGGTGAAACACCTCATGAAGAAACCAGCAATATCTCTCTTCATACCTAGACACAAATACTGATAGTGTACATCACAATATATTTTAGTGACACTAAGATGAACTACCCAAATTGAAGAATGAAAATCCTACATCAGCTCTTCATGTAAGTCTGCTGGCACCAATACGCTCCCCTGGAAATGAAAGATCACATCCTTGATTATGGTCCATCCAAGGATAAGGTCCTCTCCTAACATGTTCTCCCATAGTAATAGGCCTTCTAAATTTGATTGATGCCTCATTCACACTCGATCAAGAAGAGTAGAGGTAACAGCTACAGAAGAACGAAATGTTTGTCCCTGTCTATCGTGAACCTCAAAATGCATATCATAGAACATAGACATAAGCTGCCACTCACTACTGGCCTCCTAAAATGCATGTGTTTGAGTCCTCCTGCTCAACACATTAGCCACTGTGTTTCCTTTCCCAGACATGTAGGCATGTTCAAAGTCAAAAGACTGAAGGTACTCAACCAACCTTCACTGTCTAAAATTTAGATCACGCCGAGTAAAGATGTACTTGAGGCTTTTCTGGTAGTTGAAAATCACAAAATTCTCTCCCAGAAGAAATTTTCTCCAATAGCGTAGATCATGAACAACAACCGCCAACTCCAGATCGAGCGTAGGGTAATTCCTCTCATGTGTACTCAACTATCGAGACCTGTACGCAATGGCTCCATCTCCCAATATAAGAAAAACTCCCAACCCAATACTTGATGCATCACAGTAAATTGTATCTATCTCTCCTATATCTAGAAAGATTAGTATCGGTGCTGAAGTCAACGTCTCAATCATCATTTAAAAGGATAAATTACAATAATCTGTCCATAAGAACATTGTACCCTTCTTAGTTAGACTCGTCAGTGGTGCTGCTAAGTGTGAAAAGTCCTGAATGAAATGTCTGTAGTATCCATCATGCCCTAGAATACACCATACCTCAAAGACTTTCTTTGGTCACTCCCAAGAAACTATTGGCTCTCTTTCTATGGGTCCACTGATACTCTAGTCTCTGAGATGACATGACCTAGGAAATGAATCTAATCCATCCACAAGTGGAATTTTGAGTGTATAACATATTACTGATGCTCTCTCAGTGTACTCAAAACGATCTCAAGGTGTGTGGCATGGTCGTGTCAAGTGTGATAGTACACCAAGATATCATCCATGAAAACCACCATGAAGGAATACATGTATAAATGGAACACTCGGTTCATTAGTGCCATGAAAACTACTAGCGCATTCATGAGATAAAACGACATAACCATGTATTCGTATAGATCATACCTACTCCAGAAAGCTATAAGAGGTATATTAGATGGTCTAACGTGCAACAGATGATAACTGGATCTGAAGTCAATATTAGATAACACATAGGCTCCCTGAAGCTGACCAAAGAGATCATTAATCCTCGTCAAGGGATATTGGTTCTTGTCCGTAAACTGGTTCAGCTTTTGAGAGTCCACATAATGCCTGAGGGTGCTATCTGCCTTCTTCACAAACAGGACAGGAGAACCCCAAGGAGATGTATTAGGTCAGATGAAACCCTTTGCCTGCAACTCCTCCAACTACTTCTTGAGCTCCAGAAACTCTATTATAGCCATCCTATATGGAGTAATGGACACCAGTGCCGCTCATCGCACAAGCTCAATCAAAAAGGCTACCTCTTGATCTGGAGGAAAACATGAAAATTCCTCAAGAAAAACATCTCTAAAATGATACACCACTAGAGGAAAGTCCTTTTGTGAAGACCCATGGTCATCCAGATACAGACTAGCAATATAGGCTGTAAATCCTCCTAACCCATGATGCTCTGGACCTGCTCTACTTGCCTGGACATCCCATTCTATCTTAGGAAGAAAGGATCTACCCTCTGGTGATATCAAAATCACCCTATCGCAGTAACAGTCGACGACTACCTGGAAGGGAACTAGCCAGTCCATTTCGAGATTGACATCATAGCCTATCATCTCTAGGACATAGAGGTCACATAGAAAGTGACACCCACCAAAATCTAGAGGGAACTCCTTGAACTGACGTACACTAGCCGTTCTAGTCTGTAACAGAGTGTCTAGTGTCCATATATCATTAGAAGAAAAGATGTAGAGACCAAGGCACTCCATGACATCAATAGATATAAAGATATAACAATCCCCTGTATCGAAAAGAGTTGAAGATAAAAATGATCCAACTAGGATCATACCTATAACTATTGATGTTTATTGATCTTTCTCTTGTTGGGTCTGCTCCACTACAAAGGTCTGGCCTACTCCACATCCTTGTGACCCTGCATGACCACTCTGAGCTGATATACTCTGCTATCGCTGAATGACTGGTGACTGACCACCACAGCCATGACCTCTAAATTGGACAAAACGTCTAGAAGAACTCCATTTCCCTAACTGGTAAGAAACTATTGGTGATTCTCCCAAATGCAAAGTAATAAAAGAACCCCTGTCACCAGTTTATGGTGAAAACAACTAACAAAAGTTCTGAAGATGGCCCGTCTTTCCACAAGATCGGCACTCCACTGGGTCTCTAGGGTAATGTGGCCTCATTTTCCCACTTCTCCTGCACTCGTAGCACACAACCTGGATACCGGAAGATTCATCCCGCCTTCTCTAATCTCCACATGTAACCTCCCTGCGGTGCTCCCTACTATCATCAGGCGGAGAACTATCTTTGGATGCCAAACCGCCTTGGAATTCAACTCTATAATCCCTAAATTTGGGCTTTGTGGTTAGATCATGGTTGATCATAGAAGATATCATGTTCAACCTGAAGATGTTCACCTGCTATCGGAAGTCATGCCTCAGACCATCCTCAATCTTCCATGCAAGGAACAACTCATCACCTCTTAGAATAGGAGTAAAACATTATAGCTCGGCAAAGTGAGAGAAATACTCCATAATAGAAAGAGTACCCTGCTCCATACTCATAAACACTCAGGATTTATCAGCCCTCAAGGTATCCAGATAGAAGAAGTGAAAGAACATACATTGGAACTCATTCAAAGTAATAACTTGCTGATGTCCCTCCTGTGAGATCATATCCCACCATCTCTTGGAAGAGTCCTGAAACATATAGGTAGTGAGATTGACCCTCCTCTCTGGAGGTGTCTCCAGATACTCGATGATAGTCTTCATGGCTTCTATCCATGACTCTACATCTTGGGTTCCTCCATCCCCTTAGAAAGTCGGAGGATACTACAGCTAGAAGACCTGCGTCAAATCATCCATCGATGGGGCAGGAGGCGGAACTCCATAAAGGGTCTACATCATCCTCATCAATTCCTCCATGAACTGTTCAACCACACCTATGTTAGGTACAACGGCTGGTTCCAAGGTTGGCACAACTGGAGGATCTATAGGTTGTCCTTGACCATGCATAACCGGTGTCTGATTGTCATCTGAAAACTGGCACACAACCGGAGGACGTTTCAGTGGCATGACACTACAAGGACAAGAACACACCTTAGAACAAGGTTATCAAGGACTTAAAACAAGGAGTGTAAGAAGGGAACATGGGAAAAAGAACATTCATGTCTTACAAATCTTGACTACACGATGTGTACATTTCCTACGCGGTGTGTTCCCTTATGTCATTTTCATGGGCGTGTACTCCTGCCTAAACTAGTTGTGTAACACCCCAAACACATGGCGTGTTGTCTTAAGAGACGATGTTTACTTGATCCCTTTTCCCCTACCCAATTCCTTCTATATGGTTAAGAAACATGGCTCTCCTAAGTCAAGACTACACTGTGTGTTCACGGTAGACATGGCGAGTACTAGACAAGCTTCACCTGGCATGTGTTGTTAGTGAGATGGCCTGACACATGTCCCACACTACACGGCGTGCTCTGGACAGACACGGCGTGTACCTGAAGGTGTAACACCAACCCGTGTTGTTTGTGACATGGCTGGGTACCTGGGTCTAACTAAACGACATGTTCAATACTGACACGACATTTATACCATAAGGTTTTATCCATCCGTGTTTTCAGTTACACGGGCGAACACAAGGTCAGCACTACATGGCGTGTTCTACTAGTACACATCGTGTTCCGACCAGACTCTCTATCACCCTGTGTCTCATCCCACACAGCTTATGACATGGTTTGAGACTACACGACGTGTAAATAAATTACATGGAATGTACTTAAGAAAAACATTTTCCCCCTGAACAAAAGAACACATGGCGTGTACATAACACTACAAGACGTGTATTCTGGGTTTTTCCGAACAGTAAGCCTCAGAAACTACTCCAAAACCCAAAAAACACTAAAAAGAACAAGTAAAGTTCCAAATTTCAATCTATGTGGGTCCATACTCCCTAAGAATCATGTAATGGCATCTTCTACATGCTATAGCAAGGCAACAAAGCAATGATCCTCCAAATTCCAGTCTATGAGGCCCCATAACACCTCAAGAACCAAATTTTGGCATCCACTAAAACAAAACCTTACACAAAAACACCTAATCAAAACAACATGTATTCTTATCAAGGCATATATCACAACAGCATGAATATTCTACACAATGTCTATCACAACAACATGTAATCGATAATTCATTCAAGATGACATGACAAGAATGCATGAAATGTGATTTCTAGAAAGTTCCTATATGATGCATGAGATGGCATACCCCCATATCATTGGGTTGTGATAAAATAGAACCTCGAATACATCAACTGTAATAAAACAAAACGTGTGAGTCAACCAATATTGAAAATTAGATCAACCGTAAACTTGCAAAACCAGAAGAAATTGCAATAAACAAGTTAAATTGGATTTTCCCTTTACACGGGTTAGTTACTCCCAGGAACAACTTATTACCAAGAACCTATTCCTTCTTATCCATTGCTAAAGGCTCCAAATGTAAATCAAGAGAAAATAATCCTCTAATACCACTTTGTAACATCCCTGTTCCAAAATCCACCCAGTGGCACCCCGTACCCGGTTGGTCACATGGCCTCAAGTGCATTATCCCGAACGCCAGAGGCAGCTGACTAGAAGTGAGGGACTTGGGTGTGATAGTAGGGAATCTATGACCTCATTGTTATAGTACACATCAGATGTAAATAAGTATATAAAAGAGCGGAAGTAGTAATAATGACATACAATAGTAACAGAAGAAAACTGAAAGTATAAACTTGAGAACATATATAAAATGATGCATGATACATATGTCTAGGAAAAATGCCAAACAAGTCCCAATGCTAAAATACAATAGTGCTAAAAAAAGGCAAAAAAAGCAGATAAACTCTTCAGCATCACAAGCCATAACATGGTCGCATGCTCTACAACTACATAGCATATCAAGTACCTGAAGTAGAAGGGCGCTTGACCTTATCTATACCTGCAACAATATAATATGTTTAGGCCCAAAAGCATGGCCCAAATAGGGTGTGAGACTAAATCCCAGTAGGAATCCACTTGAAGATCTGTGCCTAACAGTCAGTGAATATATGGCATGTAAAAGTTTAGAAAACTACAAACAAAAAAGTTCTCAGTAGTAAACATTCCACAGTTTCAATATCAAGTTACAGCGAAACAAACAGCTAAACCTCACACTAGTAACCCTTTGGGTAGTGCACTCATCCTAACCCCTCTAGTTCAGTCATAGGAATATATAAAGACACTTTGAGGAAGCGATAATATTCAATTCCCTTTATAGTCAAAGGTAAAGCATGACTCTCTAAGGAAGGTCACATAGTCAATTCCCCTTATAGTCTAAGGTAGTTAAGGAATCTTTGAGGAAGCTTACATGATCAATTCCCCTTATAGCCCTAAGGTGTAGGACTCTCTGAGAATTCTCACATAGTCAATTCTACTTATATCTCAGGCCATTCAATTGAAACAAAGACTCTCAGAGGAAGCTCACACGGTCAATATCCTTATTGTCTAAAGCAATCAAGGACTATCTATGAAAGATAACTTGGTAAATTCCCCTTATATCCCCAAGTCATCCTAGGCTCTCTGAGGATGATCACTCGGTCAATCCCCCTTATAGCCTAAAGTGCTCAAATACTCTATGAGGATGCTCAATCGATCAATTCCCCTTATAGTCTACTACACCAAGTTCTCACGACCATGTGTAGGTGAACGAGCATAGTAGTGCGATATGGCCAAAGTAAACCTACATAACTACTTGGATTACATTCTACAACAAATCAACCATGTCACAATACAATCTCTTTATCCTATAACAACAGGCATGGAAAATAGGCACGGCATCCAAACTAGCTAAACAGGACCAAATGGTCGTAAACAGAACATGCAAGGGAAAAATATCCAAACCACATCAATAAACCCTATTCATATCCAAATAACTTCTATGCAAGCCTACAAGAATGGAATTCAATTATCAAGGGTAAAATAGTAAACACGCAATACCCCGTTCAGGGGTATTAGTGTAATTTTCATATAATACTCAAAGACTTCAAATGGAAAGGCACAAACCACCTACCTCAAAGGTTTTGATGAAAACCCAAAAAAAGGAAGAACACACAAGAAAACCAGGTTGATTCTCCAAGAACCCACCTTAGATCTCTTCTCCTAACAATACCCAGACCAAAACTCATCAAACTTTTCATCCACACACTTAGATCTACCTATAATAGGTGTAGATATAAGAAATATAGAGAATAGATGAAGTAGATCTAAGTAGATCTAGGAAACCAAAAAAGAATGAAGAAGAACATCTATATACCTCAATAACTCGACTTAGATTCACCTAGAGAAGCCTTCAGATCGATTGCGGAATGATGGGAGAACCTTCTTTGACCTTAAGAGACATAAAATCCTAATTTTTGGCCGCTTAAGAATAAAATGATCCATTTAGAGGAAAAAACATATGAGATCCACTTTTTTAGGAACTCAATTAAGTGCCTACATGGTTTTCTCGCACATTTAGACAAACCTTGCACTAACTGTGTGTTAGCCACTACCTCGAGAGACCCTCCATGCATGGTTTGGCTGCATGGTTTGACAAACCACGCGCCGCCCATGTGACTTACCCTTTAGCTTAAAACATCATTCAAAGTTATCCCAACTCTCCCATTCATCACCCATAACATTATAACCATGAAAAGAAACAAACAAGGGTCATATACTAGAAAAGGAGATTAAGGTTCTTACATGAACGATCACATCGCATTAAGGAGGAGGTAGTCCACACTTCCAAAAATGATTTTATCTAATTTACTGAAAATGGAATGTATAGAGTTACATTTTATAAAATAAATTAATAAGAATAAATATATTATAAATATATTATATATCATATATAAATAATTTTTTCATCATAATAACCAACATGAGAGGTTGTAATGGAAAAAACGAACAATCATTGTTTCACAGGGTAATAGTTCACCATTCACATAAATAGTATGTCCACATCCCATTAGTTGGGGGTTTTTATATGTCTATGTGGAACCTTTAACATAAAAAAATAGTATACATAGTATACTGATGTTTTTATATGATCATTGAATAAGAAGAGTTTAATGAGTGTAGAATGAAAATAAAAATAAAAAGCTTGAGGAAGTCTGTCACCTCTTATTCGAGTAACTCTTTTTGGTTTTGTACCAAAAGGATTAATTTAATGGATATGTAGACAAGGTGAGTCATCTAGAATTATGGTAGGGATGATGAGTAGTTATTTGGGTAGAGTTTGGTCGAGTCAAAGTGTCTTGGGTGGTGTGAGGAAGTTGAAGGAGAAGATGACTTTTGATTGTTGAGGAGGTGTGGCACTCTTGTAAATTTTGGGAATGTGAATTACACCAATGTTTTTCCCATTGAATGTGGATCAAATAATGAAAAAAATTAAATAAAAAAGATTATAGGATCTAAATATGGAAATTTAATGGCTCTTGGATAAGTTTCTAGGTCATTTGGGCCCCCTAAGATAAATTGTTAGTCCCATATAAAGCTTTATTTTTCCTTAATAAATTTAATTAATTTTAATTACCTTCACTAATAGTTTTGGTCAAAAAAAATTTACCTTAACATACAATATAAATTATTATTATTATGAATATTTAATATAATTTTTCAAATTGAAATAATATAAGTTTAATAAATTAATATAAATTTAATCCCGCAGACGGGATGACAATGTGGGTTTTTATTTTAAAAATGTCCAATAGTTATCCATGTGTATTTAATAAATTTCAAAATAAAATTGACCAAAATTACACTAATTATTTTAATCAAATTTTTTTTATCTAATTAAACTTTTAAACTGATTTATAATAAAATTTAACCGTATAAATAAATTAGATCTAAAATATTTTTTGAAATAAATTTCAGTATTTACATTGTTCATTAAAGAATAAAACAACCCAAAAAAAACCAAAAATCACACTAAGAAAAATTTTATGTTCTTTATCCAAGGATAAAGTTTATTCTAACATAGAAAATTAATAAATGGTTCAGAAATTGGATGTAAAATGTGTTTCCATTAAAAGGCCGCAAAACAATCTTTATAAAAATATAATATTTAATGTGTAATATTGGTTTTGTTGTTATCTTATGCCTATAAAATATATCGTATGGGTGTCTGAATATTTGTTTGGATATATAGTATATAAATATCATCAATATCACTCACTAATGGTAATTAATTAAATTTCTTAGGATAAAATATTGTTATGATAATAAAAAAATATTAAAAAAATATTCTCTTTATATTAAATTGGTTTGTATATTAATTTATAATTAATTTTGACCAATTAAATCAGTTAATATTTACTTAAACCAAATATTTTCATAAGTTATTTGATCTTGTTTATAACTTATAATTTAAAAACTAGATTAAGACTTATTATATTAAAAAATAAGATTTTTATAATATATTATTGTTTGGTTAAAACATGGTCTTTTATATAATGAAAGCTATCAAACAAGGTCATTATTGCATGTAAAGAGACATAGAATATTGTTCTATAGAATTGTAAGGTATTAGATATATCACATATATTTAAAATAGTAAATGTATTTTAAATTATTGGGGTATTTTATTACATTACACACTTGTTGTCATGTGTCATACATGCTATAGAATATAAGGTTCTTACATTAGCATTTTAGGGTGTTACACCAAAAATCTTATTTCCCATCGATCTCTAAACTAGATTTCTTGATGTAAATAAATGGTCATTGGAGCTCCCATTGGCCTATTTCGATTCAATATTAGTCTATCACCATTATCTTTCACGTGTAAGATTCTTTTATTCCATGGGTAAGATAATTATATTACGCAGGGATTTATATCCATTTCACATAAGCGACATCCCAATTTTGTCAAATTTATCTATTTTTAGTGAGAATTATTTTACACAAATGATATAAATATATCTTACACAACAAAATATATCATATGAAAATAACTAGAAAACATCCATCTAACTCCTCCTAACATTTATCTTACTCTATGCATTGCTAATTCAGATAATCTTACGTGGAAACATAGTAATCTCTAAAGTATATTAACACCATAAACCAAAAGTAATAAAATAAAAAGATTAAGTAATTAAATGAATAAATAAATGATAATTATATAAATACTATAACATAGTAAATTTATATTCCAAAAATAAAAACTAAATTTTAATGAAAAAAGTAATAAATAAATAAAATCAGTAGTTAATAATTTCAAAATCCTTTTTATGATTTAATTATTAAATATTGTTTAGATCAATTAATACTCCTCCCCATACGTAAAAATTATCATTTTACCCGTTGTTGAACATCTAACTGGAGGAATAAAAAAAATAAGGCTAAAATGAATTATCAAACCCACACAAAGAAATTTTTATAAAATGGGAAAATGGAAAGATCACTAAATTTTTTCCAAAAAAAATAAAAACAATCAAAAACTCACATAGTGTGGAAAATGTTTCCTAGTGGTAACCACTTAAAATATTTAGCTCAAAAGTAAAATTATTAAACTACTTTATGATAAAGTAATTGTTAAAATGGATTACCAACCAAGAAAAAATATATGTCATGTCATGACACTAATAACCATTCTAAAAAACCAATTTAATAGTAGAAACATTACCATTTCATCAATATTTTTATCATGTAGAAACTCTTCTAGATAAATTTTTTAACCACTTAATTTCCAAATAAGTAGTAGGAGAAAACATATTTTAAAAGAATGAAATGAGATGAATTAAAAATAATAACTCCCATAATTTTGAAGATTTATTTTACTTTTTAAATTATCAAATATATCGATCCTTGACATTGATGATAGTCTCTCTGGTCAGTTAAATTCATGGTACTAGATATGGATAAAAATAACATTAGACATAAGAAATGGATACTCATGTCAAACGTATAGAATGCATAGAATGTAAGTTGGTTTAATCAAGATGATTTAGCTTTAAAATTCTATAGATAATTGATAATTGTAATGTTTCTGCTCCATAATGCGCAGTTATTTAAAAATAAATTTATTAATGGTATACAATGGGGACAATAACTTTCTTGTAATATCCCATTATTTACTGAAGAAAAAAAAAACAAAAAAACATAACACTACAAATGTTTTATACCCAAACCCCACAATTATTATAAAGAAAAAAATTGAGGAAAGATACAAAATGCAGTATTTTTTGTATTCAACTTCAAAAAAAGTAACTGACCCATCAGATGTTCTTTAATCTCTTCTTTAAATATAATAAGCCTATTTCCATTTATATTTAATGGAATATCCTTCCTACAATCTCTAATATATAAAACACTTAAAAGGAAAATATTATTTACAATAAATTTACCTTCATATATGGAACAAAATTTACCTGGGAAGAGTTTATTAATAGAGTTATATAGATTTATGTTGTCTACATTCTGAAATTGATTATTCAAAATCAATTTTCCACAAATGACCATTATTTTTTCTTTTAAAATAATTTAATTTTCATAATAATTGTTTCTTATTTATTCCAACTTCTGAAAACAAGTATTCCTCTCTTTTAAAACTTTAAATAGATTCAAATTTAATGGCTTAACTACCATAGAATCATTATTTTTTAATTATATAGAAAAATACAAGCTCTTCCAAAAAAATCATGTTGGGTGGCATCTCAATTAGAGTCTTATAATATTTCATATACTCCCACAAATCAAAATTTTAATTTGTAATTTCAAATCCTTCCTATTGAGGTTAAATATTTTCACAATAATGTTATTAATTTTGCAATTTTTGATTTCAACCGTAGATTTTTTTTGAGGAAGATAGGCTGTAGAGAGATTATGAAAAACCCCATCTATTTTCACTATATATTCTAATTTCATATTAATAAAAATGAGTTCCATGGTTTATAATAATAAACCATTGTAACCTAAATCAATAATACAAATTACTCTTGAAAAATTGAGACACCAATATAGCATCAGAAGACTTGGTTGGTATAACTTCACTTCAGTAGGACACATAATCTATAATAATAAAGATATAGGAATATCCAATGGAATGTGGAAAAGGGACTATAAAATACATTATACAAACATCAAATCCATAACAAAACAACAAAGGTTATTTTTGGATATCATGTTATTAATAAATTATTCCTTGGAATTGACACAGATTACTAGTCAAACAAAACATATAAGAATCTTTAAAGACAGTACGCCAAAATAATCTAGAATATAACACTTTTTAATTATTTTTTGATAACAAAAGTGACCTCCACATCTCAAACTAGGGCATAATTTGGACAAAGAATAAATTTCAGAATTTCGGATACAACTATTTAAAATTAGATTAATTCCTAAATACCACAGGTAAGGATCACCCCAAAAACACTTCCTTGACTCATAAATCAATTTTTAGATATGATTTTTGGAAAACCTATGAGTATTAATATTAGTATCTATGAAATTAATTGTGTCAAAAAAGTATTTTTTTTTCTAGTCAAAAATAATAGAATATAGTCTCTCCCCCTGGAAGTTTTATATGATGATTTCAATGAATAAATTTCATTGCAAAAAATCAGAAGATATCTTACTCAAATTAGCATATATTGTGTTATCAAATCCTTTCCAATCTTTTATATATATGTTAATTTCTTGATGAAACAAAATGCATTTAACTATCCTCAGTTTTGATTCATTCTTCTTCATGGAATATCTAATTGCATAATTTTATGTGAAAACCTCAAATTTGGATCCCAACATATAGAATATAAAAATATCATGGAAAAACCAATGACTAAAAAATATTTCTCTATTGTAGTGTAATTAGACAAGAAAACATCTAAATTTATAGAATCATAAGCTAGAAAATGTGATTTCTTTTCTACTCCACTTCCTAGAAAACCCCATAAATCAAATTTTGAATCATTAATGATCAGTTCAATAAGCGAGTACCAATTAGATGGTTGATATATTTCTAGGGACAATAGATTTTATATAAGTTCATTAAATTATTTCTTACACATCTTATAAAAGATCGTAAGAATATATTTTTATAGAGATATTTTCAAAGGTAAATAAATTTAGCAGAAGTATTTTGTGAAGATCTTATAGAATTTAACATAGCTAAGAAAATATGCAATATATTTCATAGTAGTTGGAAATGTTATTGAATATTTAATATCGACCCTGGACATATATACTTGAATTACATTCCAAGACAGTTCATAAAGAAACAAAATTCTACTCTAAACCATAAAATTACATTTCACATAGTTGAAAATACGTTTATTTCCCATGCACAACAATTTTCATAAATCACTAAATGAATAGACCAAACACTATAAAACTATCCATATAGACCCCGATATATTTTTCATGAAATTTAGAAAATATTATAATCCTTCTCTTTGGAAGGTGAAGGTTGAATTAGAATATTCAAATTGAATTCTCATATATAAAAAGTTTAAAATGAATATGTAAAAGTTGTTTTATCTGAGTCCTATAGAGATTTATGAAACTGTAAATATCTATAAAAACTATACATTATGAAATAATTGGATTGGACAACTAAACATTTAAGTATTTTATTAATCAAAGGCAAGGTAAAGTTGTCCTACCTAGCCACTACGATTGTCCTAAAATATTCAATGCATACCCTAAACTTATTGGTTATCATAATGGAAAATAATTATCCAAATTCATTATTAACAACTATAAACCCTCCCTTTTTAGAAGCAGCATGTACTGGACATACCCATTTTTTATCAAAATTAGGGTAAATTATAGCTGTTTCCAATAAGGAAGTAACCTCTTTATTTAACCACTTCAATATGGGGAGGATTTATTCTTTTGTGAAATTGTCTAATAGATTTGAAATTTTCCTCTAAAAGAATCACTTGAATACACATAAAATTTACAATCCATGGTAATTCATCTAAAGGCAATACTATTGAATTTTTATTCACCCTATGGCCTTTTAAAAAGTTAGTTCTTTTTCTCACTATATAAACAACATGAAATTACAATTGGATTTTTTGTTTTCCTTCCATGTTGGAATATTTTAAATTCTCAAGAAAATAATTATGTTCATCTGTGGGTGGGCTGTCCTATTCAGAAAAAATTTGTTTTATGGGATCCTTGACTTATATATAATAAACTACATCACCAAGAATGATATAAGATTCCTTAAACACAAATTTAATAGAGAAAGTTCTCTCAAGCATTGAATATGTTTCATCCACAAAAGAAATTTCTTATTGAAGTTCACAATCATGAGGTAACTCTTCAAGAATATTAGTAATAATATTCAGGTTCATCAAAGTGAAATTTTATGATGCTTAATTAGTTGGATAAATATTATCCATATATATTAATTCAGTTATATCTATTTTAGGCTGAATTTCACTTAATAAATCATAATTTCCATCAATATTAAATTATCAAAATATATTAGAAAAATCACACTTTATATCAATATAATTTTAAAAAAACATTTATTTTTCATTTATTTCCATGGTATGAAATGTCAAAAAATCCTCTAGTTCCATAGAAAACTTTTTCTTTAAAAATTAATACAAAAAATTATTGGTTATATAGTCCCATAAACTTCGTCATTTGATAAAATTTCATTTCAAAATAAATATAGTGGTTGGTTATCTTGTATAAAATTAAGATATAAATATATAGAAAACCAATCAACAAAGTTAACATATTGTGGAAAATGATCTTCCCCAGTGTTTTCACAAATTCAATGATAGTGAAATCAACCATATAACCTCCAACCACTAAAGTTAATGTACCATTTAAGAACATTAATAATTGATTTAATAGTTTCTTAGAGTGGTATCTAACAAATTAAGTGTGCATGTTTACTACATATACCATCCACCATATCTAAACCATAAATGAATTAATAAAAATAAATCTTTTACCCGTACCAAAACATCTTAGATGATATCAGCTGGCTCTACTAAACTCTTATTAGAAAATTGGATGATGATACCCAATTTTTTGAGCACTCTAACACACATTGATTTTAAAAAAAAATATGTCAGAACATTTATGAGGGATCATAATTTTCAAATACAATTCATGAATTTATGATTTACATTTATAAAAAGAACAGAAAAAATACATGGATTCTTCTTCTATTTAATAGGGTGGGAATCTTGGATAATGGAGGTAACATTTCTCCCTAAATTGAATTTATCTACACCCCTAAACATTGTTTTATGAGATCATATTTTTTTAATAAATTTATAGTATCATAGGAATTTTTCACACAATCTAACAATAGTTTGTTAAACTGGACATTAAAAAAAGTTTCAATCACTTCATTTTCTTTTTCTATTTCATCATTATTTTTAAAAGGACTACTCATTAGGTAATAAAATGGATCTATATACATTTTAATGTCATATACAACTTTTTGATTCCATTTTGAACATCCGATAATGTTTTTATGATCCTTAAAAGTTAATTTAAGCTTTATTTCATCCATTTTATTTTTATTTTTCTATTATATTGGTTTGTGAAATTTAGTTTGATTAATAGGTTCAATGAAATAAAAAATAGTTGAAGTTGGTGGTTTTACGACTACTTCATGTATATTTGAATTTGTTTCAAACTAGGTATTTCTATTTTAAGAGACCTTTTCATTTATTTCAACATCAAAAATTTTAATTTCAAACACACTTCCCATAATTATGTCATTAAAATTCACTCTTCTAGTTTTTTTCAATTAACCATGTGATGAAAAACATTAATTTCATTGATTTTTCAAACAACTAAATTCTGCTTCTGTTTGACTCATTTGTGTTACCATATTATTTAATAGAACTTATTATTATTAGGAAATGTCTTATTGGTTATTGACTATATCCTCACATTAGCAATCATTTCTGTGATTGATTTTCCATTTTTGTCGAACTTGATTCCGAAAAATTGCAAAATTCTAACTAGATTGGATTCTAAATTGATCCTTACTGTTCCAAGTAAATTAATTTATGTTTTGGTGATATAAATTTTTATTCTTTTTTTTCGGTTACACAAATTTTATTTTCTATTATTAATTCTAACCGTGTATAAAATATTGGTTGGATTAAAAATTATTATGTTGACTTTTCTATTTGAAAAATTGAATATTTAGGTTATTAAACAAATACTTTACATGGAAAATACTATTGAATGATTTTTGGATGGTTGAAATTAAAAAAATTGATGATTGGAATGATTAGAATATGAGAAAATTCCATAGTACATTTGAATGGTAAAATCAATTTTTGGATGATTTTGTGGAGGGACGAAGTTAGAAAACATTTTCCTCATCATGTTGGCTAGATCACCAAAATGACTCTATATATAGATCACATTCTGAACTAGGAGTAGACACATCCATGTTAGGTTTGACATGAATTAATCCACTAGTACAAACTGTTTTTAATTTTTTTATATTATAAATAATATATCTATAATCAATGATATTATTATCCAATAACCCTCCTCCTTAAAAATCATCTATTCAGCTCCTATGCATCAAGAATAACCCCTCACAAAAATATTATACTAGAAGATGATTGGAAATATGGTGTTGAGGGAAGCCATAAAAAAGTTTCTTATACCTCTCCAAATATTCATTTAGTTTCTACACTTATAACTACACAATCCCATATATATATATTCTCTTTTAATGATATAGTCATGGTTTTTAGAAAAATTTCTCATGGATGGTTTTATTGAGGATATGACAACTCTCAATAGATGTGGATTGGGAGTAGTGCAACCACTCATCATCCATCCCAGAAATAGAAAAGGAGAATACAGTCATCTTTATCTTGTACTCACTAACCCATTATATTTTCATGGTGATACGCACCATGTGAAACTGTAGAAATTTATTTTGTGGGACCTCACCCAGAATGCCATCGAATTTTGTTAAGTGGTGATTCATTCCCAATCTCATATCAAAACTTGAATCTATATCAGGGTATCAAAAATAATTTTTTTTGGTTTTTATAATTTTAAGTAGCATGCACTTTAATAACTCTTTGATTATCCATTTTTTCTACATTTCGAAGGTGTTCTATTTTTTTAAAAAGTTGTTCATGGTGGTTATTTTTATGATGTTTCACCTTTTTCTATACTCTAAAATTCATAAAATTGTTTATTTATTTATTTAAATTATTTTGGATATCATATTATAAGAATTTTATGATTAAAAACTATCAAGTTTATTATCTAACTTACATCATAATTTGAATTTATTCTAACAACAAAATTTTTCTTTTTACTTTTTTTTAAAGATGTTTATAATTATTTTTCAATTTTGTTTGATAATATTTGGAAGCCTCCCATAAAATAAAACCAATTTATAATTACATTTTTTAGTCATTTAAACCTTTGTTGAGTTTTTATATAAAATACTACAATAAATAGGGACCAAAGTTTTTCTTTAATTATGTTACCCTTTAATAGTCTCTTTATATCATGTTTTTTTATATTTACCTTTAAAAAATTATGGGAAAAATTAATTCAAAAATAATATTTTAAATTATTAAAAATTTAAACATATGTAAAAAACAACACCAAACTCATAGACGGAAGAAACATTGTCCTGGTTTAGAAATTCATATATATATATATATATATATATATATTAGTGAGTCCTCATTATTTTTAAAAAACATAACAATTATAAATCTCTAAACACATATATTGATATATCAATTCACGTGATTCATTAATTTTATTAAATTAAGGTCAACAACCAATATATTAGTATTTTTTCTCCTTTCTATAGGATTTGATCGATATAATCAATGATCTTCGAGTACAATGACACAGTCAAGTCTCTATGTTCCCACACTACTTTCACAAGGATTTAGAAATATAAATAAATAGGGTAATGTTCAATCTCTTTCTCTGCTTGAATTTGAAAGGAACATTTATAGATTGAAACGTTCCAATCAGTAATGTGTCATCCTCATAATAGAAGATAAGGGTCAAAAACTAACAAAATAATTAAACATTAATCAATAGTCAGATGTTAATGTTTAATAATCTAGATTGAATTATGATTGTGAAATAAAAGATATTAAAATATATAACGATATCACCATATTAATCCACTAGTTTCATCCACTAGAAATCAAAATATACATCATAATGATCTTGGGGGAAAATTCACTCTTCATCTTCATCAAAGAAGGTAGGATAACCTATTCACTAGAATATTTATAATACCTCATTCTCATGATCTCCCAAAAACATCTCCATATTTGCTCCCACATTTCCAAATTGTTCATATCCCTCCATCTATATGGAAAATAAATATTTGATAATTTATTTATTATTTCACTATTAACTGGAATATCTCACATCCCTTAATTCCAGATGGAAACTCTTTGATGGATTGCGTAATTTTTTTCCCTAAAAAGCATGTGAAAACAACTTTCCCCTTAAAAAATGTTCACATGCACTTGAATCCAGCTCAGTATGCACCTGGTTTCTTTCCAAGCTCGGTTGAGTCAACATACACCTCAATATATTATTTTAATTCTAAATTGGTGGCACGTTATATTCATGTTGATCCTCGTCACTTTATTTTGTTGACACACTTATTATGACCTTTATTTTAGGCATACCCTCACACTCAACAAACATCAACTCACAATTTAAATGCATATAAAACCTATAAAAACATCGATGACTTCACCTAGTTCATTGGTCCCTTAAATATATCACAATCATTTTATCTGTCACCTGGTTTGAGTTGAGCCACACCCCTTTGACCAAACCATTTGGAATGTCAGGCCCCTTGAACCTATAAAAATAAATGAATAAACAACATTTCATTATAAAATATATCTCATCCAACATCAGTAGGCCTTAAAGGTGAAGATCAACACCCAATAGCTAAAATTTGACATGGAAGAGTGAAAGCCTACATGAAAAAAGAAGCTAATATCACCATATCTTGAATCTCATAACTTCTCATGTTTCAATGAATATTAAGGAATTTATTATCCTTAAAATAATCACTATATGAATCATATTGAAATCATTTAATCTCAAAAAATCTCTCATTGATCAGTTCAATTATTGAAAAACATGATAGGCATCATTGATCTTCAATTGGGGTTTTTTTCCTTCGTTAGGGTTCACCACTAGTTCGAATTTGGTTAGCCCTTATTTTATCACTTTTATTCATCAACATTATTTCCTTTTCAGTCAGAATCATATCTTTTTCATAAAAAATACTTTGGATCATGATAATTTTCCATCTATATTAGTTTTAGAAATAATAAATTCAGATACCAGAAATTTTATGTTCATCATTGTTACCATAGAGGAAACACTTCACAAGATCAGGTCACATTTTTTGTTGTTTAAACAGCACAAATTCTTCCTTCTCAAACTAGTCATGGTATATTTTTTATGGTAATTATCTTTACAATACCCTATTATGTTCAATAGATCATGGAATCTCATTTCCTTAGAAAGATGAATCCGGACCATAATTTTCTTCAACAGAGCTCATGTTCGAGCTCAAATTCAAACAACACCAATAGTAGTGGTTCCATGATTCATTATTTATCACATCAATAGTTTCTATATTTCCCAAAATTTGGTTTATAGTTGGTCTCCACACGTGATTACTTATTCTTGATTCACTATCATTGGAGATCCCATTAGAAAATTGGTCATCGGTTTTAGTCCACTACTATTATCTTCCACACGCAAGATTATTATCTTCTACATGAAATATATTAATCTTATGTTTAGCTTTCCAACAATTTAACATACAATTAATTATTATTATTTCAAAATTTATATCACATGAATGAGATTTATTTTAAGAAAATTGATGAAAATATCTTACACAACCGAATTTATATCACGTGAGAAGTATTAAGCATCCAACTGACTCCACAAAACATTTATCATACATTTCACATATCCATTTCAAATAATTTTTCATAGAGAATTAATAATATGAAATGTATATTATTTCCCTACATCATAATAAATAAAACAAAACCACTACTAAAGGAAATAAATGAAAAAATTATAATTATAAAAAGAAGTTAATATAGTAAATTAAGATTTCAAAATGAAAAAAAATATTTCAATGAAAAAATTAATGATAAACATCAATTAAAAATTAAAATACCCATAAAAATGAAAATAGTAGGATTACTAGGAATAGAAAAACTCCATTATGAACTTTAATGAAATTATACTCTCAAAATTTAATCGTAAATACTAAGAACAAAACCTCAAATCAATTAATTCACAGATAATCTCACTTCCAAAAATTATATAAAAAAATCATAATTTAAACCAAAAAAATTCAATTAATATATAATAATTTTTTGTAAGAAAATTTTTACCATAAAAACACATTAATATTTTAGGATTGATATAAAAATAATGCATCAAATATGACCGCATCAACTTTACTCACACATGGAATTTTCTTTTCATCCAACAGTCACCCAATGAAACACATTGGAAGAAAATTAATCTCTAAAATGAAAATTAATAATACAACATTTAATTTATTTAAATAAAAAACCCATCATGGATTCAATTGAGAATAAAATTGTAAATTCCATATCAAAATAAATTTTTTTAGTGAATTTTTTTTTATTATTTTAAAAAATATTTTTGAAATTTAAAATGTTAAACTCTATTTAAGAATAATCAATTTTCCACTAAATATAAGTAAAAATTATTATTTACTAATAATATAAAAGACTCAAAAATTTAAAAAATCCTTAAAAATAGAAACTCTATTGAATGTGGGGAATTTATAATTTATTGGTGGAATAAATAACACATCCAACAATTATTGAAAAAATAATTAAGAGTTAAATATTAAATAACTAAACCTATATTAGTATTTAAATTTCATAATAAATGTAGATTTATATTTTATGAGTTAAATCCAAATTAAATATTTCTTAGAAAAAAATTATTTCATAAAATATTCCTAAAATTGTAATGAAAGAAATTTTTTTCAAGAGGGAAAGTAATATGATTTACTCATTTAAATCCTTAAGGTAATAATCATTAATCTCCATACATATTCATCATAACATTAAATTTTAAGAAAAATAATAACACAATAAAATACATTCACAAAAAATTTAGTTTTCAATTGGTCTCCTCAATGAAATTAATGATGAAGATCAACAGTAATCAGAGATCCCTTTGGAATACTAGGATTTATTTTTTTCCACCACTATTCTCTTTCATAAGTATGAGAATTATCTTCCTTATAAAAGATAATTGTCTTATACAGATTATTTCAACCATTTCAATCAAGGGGAATATCAATTATGTGAAAATAATCAGATGTGAGTAAGAATTACTTTACACAAATGGTTGAAAAATATATTACATAGTTAAATTTATCTTATACGAATAGCTATAAAAAATCCAAATAACTCCACCTAACATTTATCCTACATTGTACATGTCTTTTTAAAAAAATATTTTGAGACTTAAAAATATCTAGTAAAAATTAACACCCTAGACTAGAATAAATGAAATAAAAATATTAAATAATTAAATCAATAAATAAATGATAATTATAAAAATAAGTTAACATCATAAATTAATATTTCATAAATGAAAACTAAATTTGAATAAAACAAATTAAAAAAATTAAAAATGACATGAAACCAAAAATTTCAAAGGGTATTTGATGGATTAATAGTGAATTGTATTTAAGTATAGTTAATAACCATCTCCCATACTAAAAACTGAAAATTATTCCGAATGATGAACATTTAAGAGGGGGAATAAATAATAATAGTTTGGAAAAAAAATATTTTAAAAAACACTCCAAAAAATTATCATAAATGGGGAAATGAGGAAGCTTGTTAAATTTTATCGATACAAAGATAATAAATCAACAACTCATAGCACGAAAACTATGATTCTTAGTGGTAACCACTTCAAAAATTCAGCTCAAAAGTAGTATTTGTATAATAATGTATTTTCAAAGAAGTATTAAAATGGATTACCAACCATGAAAATAAAATTGAGCATGAAATGAAACTACCAAACATTCTAAAATATAAAATTTAATTATAATAACATTTACCTTTCATCACTAATTTCATCATGAAAATAATAATTCATATCTAAATTTTAACTAATTAATGTCCAAAGCATCAATAGTAGAAAAAATGTTACGATGTATTGAAAAAGATCATAATTTAAATGAATAACTCCCATAATCTAGATGCTTTATTTTATTTTTTAACTTCTCAAATACAACCAAACTTGATTTTGATGAAAATATATCTGGTTGGCAAGATTCATGGTCTAAAATATGGAATCAGATTAATGTTAGATTTAGTAATTTCTAACTCAAGTAAAAAGTAACAAGTGTATAATAAGTAATTCGGATAGATTGAGTTGCTTCATATTGTATCTTGTCTTGATCATAAAGAATTTTAATGTTTCTCCTCCATAATGTGTAGAGAATCCTAAAGAAAAATATTTATGGTGAACAATGAGAAAAATAAATTTCATGTAATATAACTTAACTCATAGAGAAGAAAAACTAAAAAAAGAAAAAAAATAAAACAATAAAATGTTAATAACCAACCCCCACACATATTCTAAAAAAACAAGAAATTATCAATAATTTCATTTTTGACACAATTAAATTAATTTACCTTTAAATACATCTATAAAAATTTGTAATATAAATAAAATCCTTTAAAAAATCCCTATAAGGTTAATTTTATCTCTAAATATATAAAGAAAATTAACTATTTTTATTTAAATTAGTTTTATTATTTTGTAAAAAATATATTTCAATTTTTTTAAATTAAATTAATGTTGTGTCAGTGTTTCACAAGTCTTTCTCTTAATTATTTCATCTCTAAAATAAACAATAAATTACCCTAATAAAAAAAATATACCATTAAAATAATTTTTTTATTATATAATATAATTTGTATTTATCCTAATAAAAAATATTATATATATTAAAAAAAATTATACATTTTTATCTTTATCTATCACTTTAGTGTTATAACGGCCAGAATCATCACCAAATAGAAAAAATTTCATACATTTGAAGTTTGGTTGATTGTTTATGAAATATAATCATAAAATGAAACTGATAAATGATTTAGGTTGACTTTGAATCCTTTATAAAAATAGTTTTAACCATAATTACCAATTTACCCTTATCATTGTAACAATTATATACTATTGTTACTATTCATAATAACGGGAAATAAAATTGAGATATTTAAAAAATATGGACCCATGATTAAAAATATGGAATCTATTTTTCATGTTTTAATTTGAATAATTGGATTAAATTAATTAAATATTAAAATCCAAAATAAAATGAAAAATAGATTTTTTAGAAAAAAATATTTTTAAGAATAAAATTTTTTTATACTAAATTAAATCATTATATTGATTAAAATTAAATTAATTAGTTTATTAATAATATTAAGTAATTTATTTTACATTTAAACCATTTTAATACAAACTGGGTCTTTGTAAATTCTTGAAAAAAAAAGTTTTCAATAAAAATTGATATTTTTTATTCAATAAAAAATAATACACATCAAAAAAATACCAAAAAATAACCAAATGATAATAATCATATGGCTATTTAAAATGATAATTTCATTTCTTAAAATGAATTTTCTAAATGTGTGATAAATTAACTATATTTTTTCTCATAGAATTTAATATAAATGTTTTTGAAGAAAACATATTGTTGAAGAATAAAATGACATTACTAAAAAATTTAGTTTTTTTCCTAAAAATTAATCAAGAAATATTTCTTGACTATTAATTTTATATATATTTAATAATTTGGTTATTCATATTCATACCATCTAATTCAATGACTAGGTTATATAATATTTAAGGGTTCATTTAGGCTCAATAGTGCATGTTGTATATGCTATCAAGCATTGGGCACTTTTAAATATTTGAGATATTACAATTGAGATAAATTAGTTGTATGTTATAATATAATAATAAAAATGAAATTAAAAAATTAGTAAAAGGTGATAAAATACAAAATTTTACATATAAAAATTAATAAAAAATGTAAAATGTTATTAATTATACTAAATTAAACAATCTTTGTGTCATATTCCTTAAACAAGTTCACTAAAATGTTAAAAATTGGTCAAAACCTTTTGAACACAGGGGATAATATATAAATGAGAAAAACTGATAAGAAAAATTTTAAATAAAAAAATATCAAAAAAAATTAATATTTATATATATGAAATGATTGAGTAATATACAAAAATTTTATCATACATGTTAAATTATTTGAATTCAATTAAAAATACATTTTGAAATTATATTTCTCAAAAATTGAAAAATATAAAATGTTTTATAGGAAATAAATATATAGTACATATAATGTTGGTATAAAACTAAAGGATTATTTACACATATTCCTTCTCCAGGATCCTTTCGTATGACACAAGTCTTATTTATGTCAGGGTCATCAAAATCCACTTATAATCATTCCACAGACATATAAATATTTCACATAAGGCATCATCATCATTAATTTTTTCATTACTAAAATCCTATTTTTCCATTAAAAAATTATAGCATAGTGAACATATTATGGGTCAAGAAAAATATAAAAAAATCATATAGAGTCATGATAAATGGGTAATTTTTACATCCCAATCTAAATAAATTTATTAGTATAATTATAAATTCATCATGTTTAACACTAATGTTACTCACTATCCACTTTGAATTGTACACATAAACTCAAAATATAATTTAATTACTATCCCATATATCATTAATAATTTCATATTATGCACATGATGTGGAGATTGGGTTGTTGACTATATTACTCGAAATATGAGTTACTTTAATACATACAAAAAAGTATAATTATGAAATATACATTTTTTTCTTTAGTATGAAATTTATAGTTGTTAATTTCATACGTGGAAAATGTTATCAATTTAAAACTTTGGTTTCCTACTAACCATCCCAATTTTTTTGATGCATCAAATCTTTCATGAATGATCTCTTCAAAACCTAATTTTTTATTATTATCCAAAAGTACACACACATATTTATTATTTAGATAACATTTTTTAACACAATAATATATGGTGTTATATATTACTAAGAATAACCATTATTATTCCAGATGATTAAATGTTATTCCATTATTATCTCACCCGGTAGTGACTTTACATTCAACCCACTGACACGCCTTTTCCCTAATACAAATTTTTTCGCACCGATATGTTGGAAAAATGATGTGTTACATTTCTAAAAAGTAGTTCATAAAAAAATATTCCACCTCCTTAGAAATAAATTTCTCAATAGTGAAGGCTTATAGTTGATGTGAATTCTAAACACACCCCTTCAATATCATAACATATGCTTCAAAATGAAACATCCAATGTAAGTATAATGGACCAAAATGGTTTATTTATCTCACTAAATGAACCAAAAAATAGACTATTATGTTAAAAATGATGTAATGAATATTTCTACTTGAAAAAAAATTTAATACTTCTCCAAATTATTCAATTAATTAATATCCATCACTTTGTAACAAATCAAATTTTAAAAATAAAACACCTTCCTGAAATTTAATTTGAAACAGATAGATATTATTCCATGTAATTCCTCTAGTAATATTGGTTGATTCCCGAAAATAAAATCATGATATTTCATTCCAATTAATATCAAAACAATTAGTGAAATAAATTATTTTATATTCAATGTATAACTCTAATAAACATTGATTCCATGAAGGAACTAATAAAAAATGATTTTATCCCTCTTAGATAACAAATGCAAAGATAAATGAAAGTTCGTTTTTTTATTTAGGATTGGGATATAAATCCAAACATATTATGATTAACAATAATTATAATATTAAAATAATTTCATCATCATAAGTTCTTTTAATATATAACATTATCCCAATCAAACTAACATAGATATTTTTCTCAATATGAATCAAATAATTTTTGTCCTTGACTTACTGATATCTCCAATATAGAGGATAAAAAATATTGATCTATTCTTGAATATATTTCTTTTATTACAATATATGTTTATCATTCTAAATGTGAAATTAATATATTTATCCCTCTCAAAACACCAATATTTTAACAAAGTATTTAGAGAAATATAAAATTTATTTCATCCATTTAATGTGTTTTCTAATATTTATTAAGAATGATATATATAAATCATCCTTTTATAGACCATGCACACTTTTTTCTCGCACATTAAATTTTTTAACCTGAAGTCTCGTATTTAAAAAATAGAAATGATTTGTTGTACATAACACGACATCTTGAAAATTTTCCAAATGCTAGCGACTCGTTTATAGTGAACATAATCATTTCATGAAAATGAAAATATTTCATTATATTAGAATCAAAGACTATGATACCCTCCTCTGATAGGAGATTAAAATAATCAATTATGGGTGAAAAGTAAACATCAATATCATTTAAAGTCTACCTTGGTCTATAAATAATTATACTCAATATGATATATTTTCACATCATATAAAATTCAAGATATATATTGAAAATTAGAAAATAAATAGGCCATGAACTATGTTTTATACTATGGCTATGATATCCAAATTTGATATTTTTTTACTTTATTTACGAATAATGGAAAAGTTTTAACAATTTGATTCCATTGTGGATAATCATATGGATAATGTAATTTTTCATTAAATATTCACTCATCTCCATTATATCATAACAATATTTTCATTATTTATATTCTAAAAAAAATGTTTCAAATGAATTATTATATGATGATATGAAATTTTCAAAGTTCTTATCATAATATATAAATCAACATGTAATTTTCTAACTTATATTATAATTTTATATATTTAGGACACTCTAACAGACCATTTTATTCCTTTATATATAACACACAATCGTTTTGGTAGGAATGCATATTATTATACCCCAATCCCATTGAGCATAAATATTTTTACACAGTATATGTAAAGTCCAAGAATTTCCAAATATATACCTTATATTATTTGGGATTATTACAAGACATCAAAAATTGACGAATCATGATTCTGAGGCACAGAGAGACCGGAAAATAATATTGAACTTTTTTTAAGTTATTTTTAGTAATCATGTATGTGGATATTTATATCTTTTGAACCGGTGATTCGATAAAAAACATGAGGGAACTATTGAATTTGTTGAGCTAGGATTCTCTTAGGCTAAGCATAGCTTTGACGAAAAAGGGTCAAAAGAAAAAGTTAATTTTTGGACTTTACAAAAACAAATAACTCAATGAGTTATTTTATTTCATTCATTGAAATCGATGAGGGATGGTGGTGGGATCGTTGGATTGTCACACCATTTAATGGATGATTACACTTACTTGTGTAACCGCACCGTTGGGAGATTAATAGGTTCATTAATTAAATAAATTATAGAACCTCCTTAATTGTGCAGTGAGTTAAACTCCTCTCTTTATCTATTTAAACAATTATTAGACATTGGTATTGTGCACTCATGAAAGGAACCTCTAATGAAGTGTCGATGATGACTTAATCCAACGTAGAACAAAGCTTTGATGCCTTAGAGGATTCAATCTGGAGTTCGACGAATGCGAATGAACACACTAAGAATTCTAACCTATCTTCCTCATCTGCACCATCTAACAATGTGTTTGAGGTTTGTGGTTTCCTTGTTTAACTAAGAGCTATTCATTCTTGAATTTCTTCCCATGTAATAATACTAACGCCGAGTTCGTGGGTCAAATGGACAAGGCACGAACCGTCCGCTGATCAGAGTATCTATTGTGTTCTTCATGGGAAAATGATAAATATGGAAGCAATTTGAAATAAAGGGCCACACAATGTAGGAAATTTCTCGGGAGGACCATAGGTGCAGTCAGGAAGAAAATAGGACCACTAGAGAAACACGAGTGGCCCGCGGAAGTATCATCTGCGTGGAGGCACTGGAAATTGAAGGAGGTGGTGGTTGGAAACCACCGTCCACAAGAAATTAGCGGCACTTGAAGGCACTACGGTGGATGAATAGGGAGGTCATCCAAAACCAGCCACATTGGAGGTGGACGACACACCATGGTTGAGGGTGGACTCACGGTCCACGTGTTCCGTAGGTGACTGCTCCAGCGGACAGGCCAGGTGGAGCGGTGCAAACTGGAACCACTAATTGAAGTCCCCAAACGGTAGAGCCGTTTGGAAGGGAGAATACCCCTACACTAGCCCACATGCTAGGTGGTTCTACGGCTGGGCATGCTGTGCCAATATGGGTGGTACAGACCAAACCAATGGCCCAGTGGTTCAGATCTGACCCATACCCACTTACGACACAATTTTGATTAAAGGGAATCATCTAAAATATCGTACATTCTTTTGAAGAACTTTATATGTCACTAGAACACTTAGGGCGAGACGGTACATTTGAGATACTCCACATGGGTTTTGGAGAATTATGACGTTTGTATGGGTTGGTTTGGACTCGATTCCGACCAGGCACCACCACTAAAATGCCTATAACATACAGACCTGGCGTCCGATTGACATTCCACCTATTGCGTTGGAACCCTTGTGTTGTAGCAGCTCATCGAGTTACTTCTTTGTGTGACTTCATGGTGGTTGATGTATGACCAATTTCTTGAGGAGTGGATCTTCCTATAATCAAGCATTCTACGTTCGAGAATTGAGTGGATTGTAGGGATTTGAAGAGTTAATACTGATCATGTGTTGGTTAGTACCTATCGATCTTATGTGGGTTAGCGCTTAGTGATCCTATGTGGGTCAGTGCCTATCGATCCTATGTGAGTCAATGATCAACAATCCTTTGGGGGTCAGTGCCAAGCGATCAAATGTGGGTTATCATCTATCGATCCTATGTGGGTCACCATCATAGCCTCTCAACAGAATAAGATGAGATAGTTTTATGACTAATCATCTATAATTATATACTTAAGTTATACCTGATTTGAGTTGAGTATTTTTCTTATGCTTTTTTTATTGAGATCATACACTGTGGATATTACTTTTTGGAATACTGAGTGACCTTTAGGGGTCTTTGGGTCCCTACTGAATATTTTTATACTCACCCCTGCATGGGATTCACCCACACCTTGTTTTGTCTTTTGTATAAGATGGGAAGCTTTGACTGAGACCCAGGGAGCCCGGAATTAACGGGGTATGGAGGTGACCAGTTGATGTGGAGAGCCTTAGTGATGAGTTTCACCTACCCTTTATGTAGGATCCTTGGTGGGTGACCTCAGGTGCTGTTTTTTCCTTATACCTATACTTCTATTTCAGTTGGGCTTGTATTATTGACCCTTTTACTTCAATAATTACATTTACACTCCGTTGAGGTTTTTAGTTTTTCTTGTACCTTTCTTATTTATTTGTGTTACAATTTTGTAGAGTGTTCTATATTTTTGTGTATATAGGTTTTGAATAATTGCCTTCCTTTTTATGGGATATGCCTTTCTGGTACTAGTCGCCTACCCCTGGCTGATGAAAGGCGGGCTTAGGGTAGTCATGGCACCATCCCTAGGGGACAAGTCATGAAAAAGTGGCATCAAAGTCGTTGGTTCTACTGAAGAACTAAGAATAAGATCGTTTTAATGGGGAAATAATGTTAAGTGTTTTGAGTACTGTTTCCAATTTGGGGAGTCTAGTATTGGCGTGGAAGCTGACGTATACATACACCAGGACCCTGAGTTTGGATTTCCGACTCATACATGATATTACTGATTTCATGTGTTTTTGGAATGTTTTTATTTTGATATCTTTTGAGTCAGATCACCAGGTATAACTTATTGTCTATCACCGAATAGTTTCATTATAGCATGTCATCACATAGATAGATATCCGGGATTACAAAGAGAGTACATGATGATGGACCACTGAGCGATGAGGCTTTGGTGTAGGGACCACTTATAGCGATGGTACATTCAAGAGGTGTTCCAGCAGCACCACCACCCAAACGGAAGAAAATTTCTAGCAACCCACCAGTAGACCATGCACACCGACTGAGAATATTGACTGAATTGTAGAGATAGATGCATCAGAGGTTTCGAGGAGAGACAGATCCACAAGGGACTATGGATTGGTTGGTGGTTGGGGAATGGGTTTTTCACTTGGTCGGGACAACAACAGAATAGATGGTGATCCTATCTTCAAGCCTCTTATAGGGCACATCAGGGAGATTGTGGATCCTGATACTCTAGATGCACGAGGAGGCAACACATTCCTGGTTGGACTTTGAGGGTCTCTTCAGGGTAGAGTTCATTCCAATGACTCTATTCTCGGTGTGTATTCAGGAGCTTCTGTACTTATATAAGGGAATCCTAATAGTAGCCTAGTACTCTACGAGATTATCTGACCTCTCTCGCTACTCCCCCGACATGGTACAATCCCCTTTCTTCAGTGCTCAGACCTTTGAGCAGGGTCTCCAATGGGAGATCAGAGCATTGATGATATCACTCAATATATTGATGCATTTTGGAGTTCTAGAACGATAACTCTTGGTCGAGGGCTTCCTAGCTGAGCAGGCACTGATAATGAGAGCCACCACCAGACAGCAGGCAGATGAGTCATCTGCAGCAGGAAGTCGGTAGATGATGTAGAGGACCAAGCATGCCAGACCTTCTGGAGGGTGACTAAAAGATGTAGGGTCGAAAGTGCAGATATCATGGGATATAGGAGTTCAAAAGTGGAGTACACTATTCTACATGTGTGGATGTAAGGGTCACATGGCTCGCGACTACCCAACCTGTCGGACTGATGAACATCAGACGGTTGAGTGACCACCGAGGAATAGGTAGAGATTTGAGCGGGGATGTCCGTAGGCTAGAGGATGTCGCAGAGGAGTTGTACATGTAGCAGGTGGTGGGAATTTATTTGAGGTTCTACTACCACCACCCCCAAGTGGTCCACCCTGACCACATGGACTAGGTGGAAATGGGTGTGCTCATATTCAGACAATAGAGTCCAATGATCGCAGAGCTCCAGTGATTATTCTAGGTACGATCTATGTCTACTACTCCCTGTCTATAGTACTTATAGACGCAGGTGCCAGTCACTCGTTCATTGTAACTACTCTCATTCAGTTCTCAGATATTATGATGGAGCTGTTGGCTTGATCCTTATGTTTAAGGACTCCTACGGCATAGGATTCGATGATTACACACTAGTGCAGGCAGTGTCAGCTTACTTTAGGAGGCGAGAGCTTTAGCTAGGATCTCTTAGTAGTAGTGTCGAGTCTATATGATATCTTCTTTTCTATTGAAATTTTATCTATGGTCCAAGATCAGAGTGACAATTTTAGGGACAAAGAGTGATGTGGTAGTGGGGATGGAACCAGGTTTTCCATCGCTAGAGAGAAGGAAACCTTTGCAGCTCTGGATGGACTTTCTCAGAGGAGGGTACAGTTGATCACTCATTGGTTGGCTAGCATTTCCCTTAGTGCAGTTGACGAGAGAAGTATGAGTTATCCTATAATGGTGGACCAGTATGCTAATGTCCTTCCTGATGATTCTCCAAGATTACCTCCTTGTAGAGAGGTAGACTTCTACATGGACCTGTACCCTAGGAAATCACTGATATCTACACCAGCATGTCAGATGGCACCTGCGGAGCTTCGTGAGTTGAGGGTACAGCTAGAGGACTTGCAGGGTAAGGGGTTCATAAGGCCAAGTGTTTTCTCCATGGGTACACCTAAATTTTCTCACCAAAAAGGTAGAATGGAGTTTTAGATTTTTCATGTACTATTGGCGCATAAACCAGGAGACCATGAAGAACAAGTATCCACTCCCGATGATTGATGATCTATCCAACCAACTAAAGGGATCATGGTGGTTTTCATAGTTAGACCTCAGATCAGGCTATTATCGGATCAGGGTATAGGATGAGGATGCACCGAAGATAGCCTTAAGATGCCGATATAGCCACTATGAGTTCTTGGGGAAGCCCTTCAGTGTGACCAAAAATCCAAAAGTGTTTATGGGGATCATGAATAGGATCTTACAACCTTACCTTGATCACTTCATGGGAGTATTTATTGAAAACATCTCTATATACCCGGCGTCGGATGAGAAGCATGCTATGAATATGTAGATAGTTTTGGACACACTCTGAGAGAACCAACTCTATGGAAAGCTTTCAATGTGCCAATTCTAGATACGGGATGTCCATTTTCATGGTAATGTTATCTTAGAGGCTGGAGTTATAGTATATTCGGTAAAGATAGTGGCAGTTCTTGCTTGGGAGCCACCTAGGAGTGTGACCAAGGTGTAGAGTTTTAAGGGGTTGGATGGATACTACCAGAGATTTGTACCTAACTTTTACAGGGCAGTATCACCCATGTTCTCTATGAAGAAAAGGGAAATCCTTTCTTGTTTATTGATAGGTGACAACAGAATTTCCAAGAGCTGAGGTGGTGACGGATGAATTCCCCCATCTTTATTTTACCAGAAGAGGGAATTGGGTATTTAGTTTACTACAACAGTTCAGAGACTAGACTAGGGTGTGTCATGATACAGCGGAAGCATTGATCACATATGGATAATGAAAGCTACAGAATAATGAGTAGAACTATGAAACACATTACCTAGAGTTAGAAACAGAGGACGTTGTGCTGAAGATGTGGTGACACTACTTGATGGGTGAACAATTTACTTTTTATTCTGATCACAAGAGTCTTACATATATCTTCTCATAGAAGGACATGAACCTGAGGTAGAAATGATGGATGGGGTTCCTCCAAGACTATGAATTTGATATAGGCTACAATCCTAGGAAGGGGAATGTAGTAGTAGACGCACTCAGCAGGAGGTCTATTCTATGGTTGGTGAGTGAGGAAACAGAGCAGCTATACGTATTATAGTTATCCTTAATGGATAAAAATAGAGCCACATACCTTTAGTCCATGAATGAAACTCTTCAAATTCATAAGCGAGTAGGGGAGGCACAACTTGGGGATGTTGACTGCAAGGCCCGACATGCTCAGGTATCCTCATAACAGGATCCTAATGGATTTTCGGAAGGTGGGTATCATGTCCTCCTTTTCATAGGGAGTGCCATGGTACCAGTTATGCTATGAGAGGAGGTGTTGAGGGAGTTACACACATCCCCTTTGGTGGTAAATCTTTGTGTGTTGAATACATACCAGGACCTCCTATGTCAGTACTAGTGTCCAGGGATTAAGAAAGCAGTGGCAGAGGTCGTTTCATGGTGCCTCACTTGTTAGCAAGTGAATGTTGAGCACCAAGTTCCATCAGTCTTGACTCAGCCACTTGAGGTGCCAAAGTGGAAGTGACATGTAATATCAATGTAATTATTGGTAGGGATACCACATACATCTAGGTTCTACTATTCTATTTATGTTATCTTTGACCGACTCACCAAGTCGGCCCACTTCTTACCCATCTGAGAGAAGGGATTAGAAGATGGCTTGCGGCACCTATACATACCAGATGTTGTATGGCTTCATGGGGTGCCATCAAAGATCATTTTAGACCATGATTCTAATTTAAAAACATGGTTTCATATGGGATTACAGGAGGAATTCAAGACTCATCTATGCTTGAGAACTGCCTTTCATTCTTAGAAAGATGGTTAAATGAAGCAGACCATACAAACGCTTGAGGACATGCTTCGTTCTTGTTTACGTGATTTTGGCCATAGTTGGGAGGACCAACTACCCCTAGTAGAGTTTCCATACAACAATAGTTATCAATACACCATTAAAAAGGAACCATTTGAGGCTTTGTATGGTAGACCATGCAGATAAACTCTATGCTGGACATAACCAGGGGAGTCAACAATTATGGGTCCTGAGTTGGTACGAGCTATCACTAATAAGGTACAGATCATCCAGGATAAAAGGAAGACTCCAAAGATATGGTATATGTCTCAATCCAATAGTATATAGAGACCCTTGGAGTTCGAGGAGGGAAACCATGTCTTCCTACATGTCTCACCCTAATGAGGATTACAGAGATTTGACTGGGGAGTCAAGATATATTCAAGGATCATCAGACCTTTTCTAGATCCTCAGAAGAATATGAGAAGTGGAATACCTCCTAACACTAACCCCATATATGAAACAAGTGCATAATGTTTTCCATGTGTCGTAGATGAGGAGGTATGTGTATGATCCATCACACGTTATCGACTGGGGTGAGCTGGACATTGATGATGGGGAGATGTTCGCAGAGTTCCTAGTAGATATAAAGGATCAACAAGAGTGGGTCCTTCATGGGTTGTCAATTCTTCTAGTGTGTGTTTAGTGGTAGCACGAGATTATCTAGGAGAGAACATGGGACCAGGAGGCTAAAATTCATGCTCAGTACCTCGATTTGTTTACTTGTCCTTTTATGTGGATTTCAGAGATGAAAATCCCTAAGGTGGGGAGAATGTAAAGACCAAGAATTTATATATAATTTTTTAAAATTATTTGGGATTATTATGAGTCAGAAAAGAATGATGTCATGTGATTCTGAGGCCCGGAGATACCAAAACATAATTTTGATCATTTGTTATAGTACACTCAATAAACGTGCAAGCATCGATTTCTATCTTTTGAACTGGTGCTCAGATTAAAAATCTAAAGGAACGATTGAATTCACATAGCATGGATTCTCTTAGGCGAAGTATAACATCGACTAGAAAGGGTTGAATAAAAATTTTAATTTTGGTACATTACAGAAAATATTAATAAAAAAAATCAACGAGTTATTTTACTTCTTTCCTTGTAACCAATTAGCGATGGTGGCAGGACCACTGGGTTATCAGACCAGTTAATGGTCGGTTACACTTGCTTGTGTAACCACACCATCGGAAGAATAACGGGTTCATTAATTGAATTTTTTAATGAACCTCACAAATTGTGCGGTGAGTTAAACTCTTCTCTGTATCAATTTGAACAAATCTTGGGAATGGGTCTTGTCCACTCATGAGAGGAACCTCTAAAAAAGTGCCGACATCGACTTCATCCAATGTAGAATGGGGCATAGATGCCTTAGAGGATTCAATATGATGATGGACGAACTCCAATGAAAATTCTACAAATGTGGACCCTTTTTTCCCATCCACACTGTCTACAAACATGTTTGAGGTAGGGGGTTTCATTGTTTATCTCAGAGTTGTTCATTCTTGAATTGCATGACATTTTATAATGCTAACTCTGAGGGTGTGGCCCATATGAACAAGGCCCATATCCTACGTCGATCTTAGTATTTTTTTTCATTGCAGTAAAGCTAAAAATATGTTAGAATGGTGAAATTGATGGTTGTTCAGTGTAGGAATCGTCCTGGGAGAGCCATAGGTGCAGACAAGAAAAAAAATCGGACCACTAAAACTTCACCGGTGTCCTGCAGAAGCATCATCGGCACCGTGGCGCCGGTGACCGGAGGAGAAAATTGATGGAAACCACTGTCTATGATAAGATGAGGGAACTTGATGGTTCTGAGGTAGATTATGAGGGTGGTCTACTAGCGCCGACCGCATTGGAGCTGACGATGCGCTGTGGCGCCGCGCCGCAGAGGAGGGTTAATGCTTTGAGCCGCGGCGGAGGGAGGACCTGTGGTCCGCATGTTCTGTAGGTGACATGTCCAGTAGACAGGCCATGTCGAGAAGTTCCAAATGGCTCTTCTAATTGATGACCCTGAATCGTTGATCCATTCAAGAGATGACTCGACCCTAATGTCAGCCAGCAGGCCGGGCAGTTCGGTGGCCCGACGGGCCACGCCCAGCTGGGTGGGTCGTGCTAAACCAACAGTGCTGTTGGCTCGACTAGGAATAAATGAACCGGGCCCATCCCAGCCCTATCAGGTCGGGTAAGGTCGGCCCAACTTGGTCAGACTGGACCTAGACCCTCTTACGGCCCAGCTTCCATTAAAGGGATATATCTCTTATATCATACATCTGTTTGACGAACCGTCTGTGGTGCTGGAACCCTTATAACAAGGTGGTCCTTTTGAGATATTCATCATGGGTTTTGGAGAATTTTGGAGTATGGTTGGGTTGGTTCAGTCTCGAATCGATCTATGGCCTCGTCACTAAAATAACTATAACATACAGACTGGGCGCCCGATTGACGGGCCACCTGTTGCATTGGAACCCTTGTGACATTTTAGTTCATCATGTTACTTCTTAGAGGTACTTATTTATGGTTGATGTATGACCGATCGATTGAGTAGGGAATTATCACAAAATTAAGCCTTCTATGTGTGGGAATAAAATTGTTGTCTTTGATGTGAAGAATGAATAGTGATCATGTGTGGGTCACTAGCTATCGATCATGTGTGGGTAAGTGCTCAACGATCCTGTCTAGGTCTGCCCTCATCGATCTTGTGTGGGTCAGCGCCTATCGATCCTATATGGGTTAGAACTCAGTGATCCTGTGTGGGTCATTACCTAGTGATCCTGTGCGGGTTAGTATCTATCGAACCAGTCTGGGCTAGCAACTGAGAATCTCGATTGAATAAGATGATCTAGATTTACAACTAAACATATATACTTCTATACTTAAGTTATACCTAGTTTGAGTTCAGTCTTTTTCTTGTGATTTGTGATTGAGATCCAAATTTGTGGTAATTCCTTTGTGGAATTCTAAGAGACTTTTGGTTTTCTCAGGGTCCCTACTGAGTATTATTATACTCACCCTCTATAGTATTCACTCGCACCTTATTGTGTCTTTTCTAAATGACAGACATCTTTGACTCAGACTCGGGGAGCCAGGACTTGATGGTGTATGAAGGTGACTAGTTAATGTGGAGAGCCACTATGACGAGCTATACCTACCCATCATGTAGGATCTTTGGTGTGTGACATGAAGAGATAATTTTATTTTTAATTGTACATATATTTCAGTTGGGCTTGTATTATGGCCGATTTTATTTTCAGTACTTACATTTACACTTGGTTGGTGTTTTTAGTTGTGTTTATACCTTTCTTATTCTATTGTGTTCTACTTTTATGAGGTGTTCCCTATCTGTATGTGTACATGTTTTTAGGAAAAGCCTTACTTTTTTAGGGATATGCCTTTTCAGTGCTAGTCAACAACCCCTTTCCTATGAAGGGCGGGCTTGGTGTAGTCAAAACATAGGCCTCGAGGGATTGATCGTTACAATATAATTCAAATATGGTATATTTCTATCATTAATGAATATGTACTTCAATAAATTCAATAATACTATTAAAATATTATCACTCATCTAATTATAGATATCAAGTTAACCAATTTTAACATTATTTATTAAACTATAAATTCCATAAAACATGGATAATTTTTTTTCCTGTGATGCCATAAATGTTCACAATGATTGGTGTTTTATCAATTACTTAAACATCAATATCATGAATCATTTATTCATTTTGATCAAAATTTTCATCTTGAAAATATCCATCATCAATAAATAATGAATTCTTTTTCATTTCACCATGTCAAATCCATGAAATGCCTATCATATTAAAACCATTGTAAATTAAGTGATCCTTTATCTCTATATTTTACAACATTATCATATTTTAAAACATCATGCATGGACATAAAAATAAGTTACTATTTGGAACATTTCATTTGGAAAATTCTAAAAAAAATCATCAACACCATTAACATATCTATCACTTGTTCACTATGTAGTAATCCATCTTTGATTCATTATCACCTATAACAAAATTTTATGTACATAATAGAAGCTACATTATTTTAAAATTTTAAATTCAATCATACATTAAAATAAAAATATAAAATATAAATATTTATAAAAAGTGTATAAAAATAATGATAAAAAAAATTATAAAAACTAATCTAAATAATTAATACATTATATTCTTTAAAAATGAAAAAAATTATACATTATTTTTATAACTATTCTTTATCGATAAAATAACTCATTCATATATAAATGTTCATAGGTTGAAATATATCTTCGATTTAGTTTTATATAAAATAGTATACCAATATTTTTTTTTTCTAATACCCTCTTTCATATATTTTGTATAGAATACATGATTGGTCATATGATTGGTGGTTAATTCTAAAAATATAAAATTTTTAAATTATTAAATAGCTTGTATCAATAATTTATAAAATATAGTAAAAAAGTTACAAATATTTTAAAAAAAGAAAAAAATATCCTTAAAATAATGAAATAAGTTAAATAAAAATTATATTGTTTTATAAAAAAAGAAAATAGGTAATCATAAATTATTATATAAAATTCTCTTTATGTTTGAAAAAATTAAAAAAATTTCAAAATAAAATAGTTAAATCAAATGTATTTTTATTCAATAAATCTATAAAAATGAATAAAAATTAAAATTATTACCAAAAAATATATTATTCTCAGTCCATAGATAACATATATTCTACATTAAATAATATTTATTTCAAAAAATAAAATACATTTGAACAAGAGAGTTCTCATTCTTAAAAAATATACTTTGTTAAGTACAGTAAAAAATATAAAATTTTATATTAATAATTTTCACATAAAAAATATTTTAATTAAAAATAAAATTTATTGTATTTATTAAAATAGTTTAAGATAATTATATCTAATAGTAATTACATAATTGTAATTGACATTTTAAATAGAAAAAAAGTATTATTTTTAATAAAATTATATAAATAAATATGTATTAATAATAATTGTATAACTAAATATGAGAAAATAAAATGTAACATATTTCTATAATTTAGAATAATATATTGAAAAACAAATAATTTTTTATTTACTAAACAACATACATGAAAAAATGTATACAATAAATAATCAAATCATTCAAGATGCATAGAAAAAATGAATATACTCATAATACAATCCCTAAAACACAAGAATAAATGAATCAAATAAAATTTTAATAAATTTTGAAAATAATAATATATTTAATTGATTTATACCTTATAATTAAAAAATATAATAAAAATATTTTGTCTTTTATAGCGGGGAGAGAAAAATCGATCACATGCGACAAAATATAATGGTGGAAAATGATTTTTAAAAGCTGTAGAGAATGACCAATGATGAAAAACTATAGAAGATGATTTTGGGGGATGGTGTTCAAGGGTATATAATGGGTATGTTCACTAAATAAGGGTGATTGTGGGAGAGTTTCTATGAAGTATGGATACTATGGGAGAAATGGTGGTGGTAGTTGACAACATTAGAGTTAGGTTTTTGTTTTGAGGAAAAGGGGCGAGTGTCTTTAGGGGTTAAGAAACATAAAATAATTAAAAATTTGGCTTGATATTTATATTTTATTTCGGTTTTTAAATTATTTTATTATACCACAATAAAAATTCATTTTAAAATAATATTATTCTCAATTTTGTTCTTAACCTACAACACCAAGCTTTAAGAAAATTGTGATATATTCTATCAGAACACTTTCTATAACTATTATAAAACAACCATTAAATTATAAGTATTAATAAGAATAAACACATAATGAAAAATACCTGTAAGATTTTACATAAGGAAAATTTATTATTTAATTCATAATAAATAAGTACTAAATTTTTAATACAGTAATATTATGTTTCAAAAATATGTTTTCTTCAATATTTTTATTTCATTTTGTATTAAAAATTTATAATTAATATATTCCACTTTTAAAAATTATATTTTATAATATGGATATAAATTTTTAAATTAGATCATAAAAATTATATTATGGTGAAATTTGATTTTTTTTAAATTTGATTTTTCAATGATGGTTAAACATTTATTTTCATTAAATCGAGTAATAAAAAAGTCACATTACATTTCAAATTTTATTATATTTTTACATAAATCTCTTTTAATATGAAATAATATAATTATTTATATATGAATAGTCATTATACCTGATTTGGGGGTATGAGCATTTTTTTTCATAAAAACACAATTTCCTAAAAACTGTTTTTTGTGTGTTTTATATATTTATATGAAAATTGATTTGTTAAATTTATATAAAATCAATATTTAAAAATTGATTCAATATATGGAATTAGGATATTCATATTTTTTAATTATCTCCCTTTTATTTTCTCTAATATTAATTGTAATATTATTAAATATATTCTACCTTATTTAGGGTAAAACATATAGAGTTGGGTTAAAACTAGGATATAAGGCCAAAAAATTAACTAAATCCTATATTTTTTTGATAATTTTTTCCACTATAAAACAAATGTTTAAAAATTTGATAATTTAGTACCACTTTTCAATGATAATTACTTAATATGATTTTAATTAACGATATGAAAATAAAATTCCATTCCCTTTGTTTTAATATCTCTAAAATTATTTCATCATGAAAGAAGATTTTATATTTGTTTATAAACAGTTTTTTAAAATATTATTGACTTCTTCTAAAATAGTTAATTTTTTATTTATTATTAGTAATGGAATAATTACATTATGTGATAATGCAACCTCAACACCATTCATGATCAAGTAATTGAAACATCAAGTAAACAATTTTTAAAAATATTAAAAGTAATAAAAATTAAGATGAATTTTTTAGTTAAATTATTACTTTGATTAGTATATCATATTATTTTTGTTTTATAATTTTAATTTATAATTCAATTACTATCTTGATAAAATTAGTGTAAAACTATGTGAATTTTCCCAAAAATGGATTTAATGGTATATTATGTCAAAAAATTATTTATTTAATGATTTAAAATTCATAAAAATATTATATTTTTTCATTTTAAGGAGATATTCATGATAATATAATCCATAATTCACATATGGATCACTTTTACTTTTATAGTGACTTTCTTGACTCTAACAGTGTAATAACATTGATCTCATGGTAACAGTCAAGAGGGTTATTGGGGGGGGGGGGTTAAAACTAAGAGATAAGGGTGAAAAAATAACTTAAACTCGTTAAAATTTTACTATATGAGAGATTTCAACTCATCTTCATCATATCCTTTAAATGTGTCATTTTTATTTCACTTCAACATGAATATTAATTTATATTTATTTAATTCTTTATGTAATTCGACGGGTTCCCCTCCCCTCACTTATAAAGGGCACATCATATCCTCCCTTCCTTATAACTTTTCCAACTATTTCCTAGCCAATACATGCCCAAATAATTCTCCAACATCCCTCCGCATGTTCTAGAGATCTTATTCTTACAAAAAAAGACCAACCCTAGAAGGCCTAAGGTGTATGTTAAAAAGAATATCTAATAAGAATGTATAATTCCAAACACACCTATTTTGTAACATACCAACCTAATAGCCACTAAGAGGCGCCTCAATAATGTTATTCACATGACATCATGTGAACCCCCATATTCCATTGGTTTTTAACTAGTAGTGAGGGTCAAAGTGTTATAATTAATATACTATACACTCATAATTTGAGTAGCACAGTGTTGTAATAATTGAATTAAAAATTGAAGCATAATATCAACATCGATTGGAAGGTAAATAATCTAAATAATATAAATAGTCATCTATAACAATTTTGAATACCATATACATAATTTTGTACTGTTATGTCTCTAAAAAATAGAATCATAAAACATAGACGTAAGAATACAAATATATAAGCGTATCAAAAGAACCAAAAATTACAATAGAATATCTCTAGGGTTTATCATGAATCATATCTTGATTCTATGATCCCTCAATCCCATGATCAAATAAATCAGGTTTCAAAAACTGAACACTTTTTTTTATACCTAATTGAATCCATGAAGTCATTCTGGTTACCAAATTGTGGCCTGGTCAGGGTCTGATATATACTCAATAGGACACCACCAATGGTGTCTAGAAGTATCAAGTTGTTATATATAATATGAGCAGTGTGTAGATATAATAATGGTAAATTAGTAAGGTAAAATATAAATGGTCATCTCTAGTTCATGAAGGACACTAGGTTGACACTACCTACTTTGGCCCATGCAAGGATAACCTCTAAACAGATTTCATCACAACCATATATGTATAAGTGGATGTGTATGTGTGTATATTATATTTATATATATATGTAATGACATTTATATGAATATATTTACATACATAGTTCCATTTAGGACCTCATTCATAACACATGTATCTATGTATAGTCACTAGAGTCTCATAAAGTGGTAGGGGACATTATTCTCAGGTACCATAGGTATAAGGGATGCCATGTCTGAGTATCACAAGTATAAGGGACACTATGCCTGAGTATCACAAGTATAAGAGACTTTATTAATGTGTATCATAATTATAAGAGACCCCATGCCCAAGTATCACATGTATATGGGACTCCATGTCTGAGTATCAAAGGTATAAGGGAATCCATGACTCGGTTTCATAGGAATAATGGACACTATGACCGATTGTCTCAAGTATAATGGAATCCATTCCCATGTTTCTCATTTATATGTGATATATATGTAATAATTTTTATAGCCATGTATTTATCTATTTAATTCTATCTAGGCCTAATGCATAAATTATACATCCATGTATAGTCAATAGAGTCTCATAAAGTATTAGGGGATTCCATTCCTGGGTATCACATGTATAAATGATGACATGCACGAGTATCAAAAGTATAAGGGATTTCATTCTTGAGTATCACAAGTATAAGGGATCCATGCATGAGTACCATATATATAAAGGATTCCATTCTATAGTATCACAAGTATAAGGTATTCCATTCACATGTATCATAAGTATAAGGGATTCCATGCCCTAGTATCACATGTATAAGGTACTCCATGACCGACTATCACAGGTGTAAGGGACACCATGCCATAGTATCACATGCATAAGGGATTCCATGCTTGAGTATCAAATGTACAAGGTATTCCATACCAGAGTATCATAGTGGTAAGGTACACCATTCCTGAGTATCGCAATTATAAGGGACGCCATGCCTGGGTATCACAGGTATAAGGGATACCATTCCTTAGTATCACAAATATAAGGGATTCCATACCTAGGTATCATAAGTATATAGGACACAATACCTGAGTATCATAGTTATAATGGACATAATTTCTATGCATCATAAGTAAATGGATGAGTTGACTGAGTATCACAAGTATAAGAGAAATGATACCCAAGTACCACAAGTATAGGGACATCGTGCTGGAGTATCACAGGTATAAGGGATTCCATGCCTGAGTATCACAAATATAATGGACTCCATGACCAAGTATCAACATTAATAGGGACTCCATGCCCAATTATCATAGGCTCAATGCATTTCATGCCTGGGTATCACAAGTATTAAGGATATTATTCCATAGTATCACTAGTATAAGGGACACAATGCCTAGGTCTCACAAGTATAGGGGATTCCATGTTTGAGTATCACATGTATAAGGGAATCCGTTCCAATGTATCACAATTGTAAGGTATTCCATTCCTAGGAATGAAAAGTATAAGGGATTACATGACCTTGTGTTACATGTATAAGGGACTCTAGGCTCGAATATCATAGGTATAAGGGATCAATATGCTTCAAAAATAATTGACATTCCACTTTTGATAAGGGTTAACCATTGAATATATTTTAAAATGAGCTGTGGTCATACCCCTCACATTTCATTTAATTCATTATACTCAGTACACTTAGAAGTTAGGGAAAACCAAATAGAATATGGTTTTTCCACATAAGTAATTATAATACCACGGGTCAATTCTATAGGCACACCTCAAAGTGTGGTAATAGTCAATGGGGGCCTAATTAGAAATAATAATGGGATACTAGGTCCTTACTATCTAGGAAATAAATTTAAAAATGGTTATGTTTATTTCTAATGATCCCATTGAAACTATAGTGTGTCGCATCATGGCTCATAGTATAAATAAATTATATTTGAGGGGTGACTACTAGACCACCTACCTTATGGTGAAAGAGGAGTACTCAACTAGTATAAACTTCTAATTCATCCTAGAACCAAATAAATTACTAAAACATACAACCACCTTGAAAATAAAGAATATGAGATCACTCCAATATATAATAGAAGATTAAACAATCAAACAGGAAAAGAAAAATATGGATAATGTCTTTGACTGATGCACTTCCAACATTATGGAATGTGGCATGATCGGAGGAACAACAGATGAACAAAATAAAAACCCTATCTTTAGTCCAATAGAGAGCTTCATCGGGAGGAGATCGTGTGAAAGAGAGAATAAATATGGGGATGAGGAAAAATTAAAGTGTCGTTCCTTTTCAAAATACACCCATGAAATTAAATTTGTGTGTAATTTCATTACACACTGTATAAAGAATTAGATTTTCCCCTTTGGGATAAACCAATACATGTCATGGATTAGGTCTATCCAGACCAATTCACACTATGTATATTAAATAAACATATTTTTTAGTACATGATAAGAAATTGGTCTTAATCATAGTCCATCCTCCTATTTCATTCCATCCAAAGTCAAAATGACCATCCCTATGGTTTGTTTTCTCGGTTTTATCCAAATAGAGAACTCAACAAGTGATTAATCTATGATTAAAATGATCTATACCTGATATAAAGAAATAGATTCTTACAGTCTTCCACCCTTAAAAAATCATCCACGAGTTTCCTTTCTAAGGGTGGTAATGTTTTTTAAGAATAAATCTATCTACAGAGCATATACTCCAACCTCTCTCTCCAAGATCTCATCTTTTATGTGACCATGCATCCATAGTGCCGATACTAGAGGAACTGATCCACCTCATAGATCCTTCATTATATGGTCCACAATATAGATTAGATTCTCTTCAAAGGATGCATCTACCATTAAATCAACCTCATTAAGATAAAATATATGAGAAGGATCTTAATAGTATTGTTAGATATATAAACCATTGATGAAATCATTCATAACCTAGTACCATTGAGGTAACTAGAATCAATAAGATATGGGCCTAATTTTATCAACTAGCTCAAAATTTCCAATTAACCAAGGTGAAAGCTTTACCATCCTTTGAAACCACCGATTCCCCAGTTTTGTTGAAACACATAAGATTACATGTTATCTGACCATGAACTCTAGTGGTATATGGTAGCGATCAATGTATGAATTATTTCTAGATAAAGTTATATCCATTCACTTCATGATCAACTGAAATCTCTCTGAAGTCTCATAGGTAAGATGAGGTCTAAGTAGCACTACCTCCCTAGCCTCTAACCATCACAATGGTGAATGGAATGGCCTACCATATAAAGCTTCATATTGATCCATATGTATTGTCACCTAAAATATTTAATCATACATGAAATATAAACTACGTATATGTCTCTCCAAATTACATTCAAAATTAAGGACATATGATCCATTCATTTGCTCTAGTTCATGTATCGTCTATTCTAATTAACTGTCAGACTGAGGGTGATAATGATATGATCAAAATTACCTATATACCCAAATCATTCGGTAACCCCTTCTAGAAACTTGACTTGAAATGAGAATACCTATATGAAAAGATAGTATGATAGACCTCAAGTAAATATAAAATCTCATAGACTTACAGTCTCCCAAGATCATCCATTGAGAAGAAATATCTAATAGGTAATAAATGAGGACATTTTATGATACTATTGAGGATCACCCACATTGAATCATTTCCTAGAGGGGATATTGGTAATCTAGTCGAAAATATACGGTGACATCAACCCATTTCTATTTAGTAATGGGATATTTATGTATAATTCCTACTGGTCACTAGTTTTTTACATTTACCTATTGACAATTGTAACACCGGGTAAAAAATCATCTATCTGTCTTTTCATACCAGAACATGACTATTAGAGAAGTAAATCTTGGTAAATCTTTTTTAATTCTAGGATGTAAAACCTAAGTAGAAGCAAGGGAATCTTCAATTAATTTATCCTAGATGTGTATAGGAACCTATACTCTAAATTTATGTTTAATACCTCATCGTTATCAATGATCCATATTAGTGTTGGTCCTTACCTATAACACTATCTCCTAGAAAAAATCCATCGAGATATTATAATTACCTCATCTTCAGTCACTAAAGAGATGAATATGACACTACTAAGGATATAAGGGTAGGTTTCTTATTATTGTCATGTACAATTAAATAAATCCCAAAGAAAGTGTCTATAATATTCCACTCGCTACCGGCCTCCTACACTGCCTATGTCTATGTCTTCATGTTCAAGGAATCCCCTATAGGTTACTATTTCCATGTTTATAAGAGAGATCAAAATCGAAGGAATATAGGTATTCAAATATCCTTCTCTAGGAAAAAAACAATTACCACTATGTAAACCTATACCCAATTCTTTGGCGGTCCGTAAACACTATGAAATTCTCTATGAGAAAATAATGTCTCCATAAATGTAAGGCATGAACTATGACATCCAACTTGGCATCATGCATCCAGTAATTCACCCTCATCTGGTCTCAACTAAAGAGATTCATATGAAATGACTCGATCTTCCTAACTTTGAACCACTTCTAGCCTGAAACCTGATGAATCACAATAGACCGAATAACTTCTTATTAGAATTAGAATAATCAAGACCAGTGATTAATTCAATATCCCTTTCAACTCTTGAAATTCTATCACATAGGCTTATGACTGTATAGAAATCAAAAATTCTTAGTAAAACCCATGAGTGCTGATTCATGGAATAAAAAGCCCTTTATAAACTACCTTTAATATCCATATAGCCCCAATAATCTATATATGTTATAGAAATTCAAGGGTTGATCCTAGGTAACAACAAATCTCACCATCAATGGGTCTATATAGTCCCCACACTCTATAATAATATGACATAATATGTTAATCTTATAAATCCCAAAGTTTGGCTTTTTGAGTTTAGCATTCTGCTGAGGCTCTCTTAGTGTATTAATAATGATCTCAAGATGTTTTTTATGGTATCTTGGAGTATAAGAATACAATAAGATATTTTTTATTAAGAATACCATGAATGAATCCAAATAAGGGTCTAAACCAAATTTATTAGAGCTATGAAAATGGTCAGCATGTATATGAAATTGAACAATATAACCAGATACTCATAAAGAAAATATGTACAATAGAATGTCGTATGAGGTATGTTTGAAGGTATAATATGTTCTTAATGTTATAATGACCTCAAATAAATGTTTTAGAAACCCCGAGATCCCATAGTTGTTACAAAAGTAAATCTATATTAGGAAAATTATAATAGTTCTTTATAGTTAGTTGATTCAACTTTTGGTAATCCACACAATTGTTGAGGGTTATTTCTAATTCTTTGGAAAAGGACCAGTTAACCCCAGGGATATGTACTAGGTCATATAAAAAATTAGATTCTATGACCCATATCTATCTATTAATCTCATGAAACTATGTAGAGGTCATCCTATATGGAGGAATAGACATTGGTGATTCTCCAAGAATCAGCCCAAAAGAGAACTCCACATCTCACATAGGATGATAATTAGAAAATTCATCATGGAAGACATCATTGAAATAAATAATTTACATTATCATTAAAATCCTTAGGATGTTTTTCATAATCATCATTATATATGATAGAAATTTGGGTTTTCACTACACTCATCCCAATATGATATGGTCTAGCTCTGCTAGCCTAGGCATCCAATTCACCCTTATAAAGGTAATTATCACCCTATATTGATGTAAATGATATGATCCATTAATATTTCTCCAATAAGTATGATAGGGGGACAATGATTCCATCTTGAGAATGGCCACAAATCCCATCATCTAGATTTTGAAGAGGTACCCTAAGAAATGATAGATACGTAACTCAAGGGGTAACTCCTTACATTGGCTCATACTCTATAATCAAGTCCCCAATGGAGTAACATGTTTCATCATTCCATAAAAACTCTCAATATCAAGCTTATGGATTTAAAAAATAGTGACAATGATAAATAAATGTGAATAACTCATATTGAATTAGGAATAAATGTTAGTAGATTTTATTTTATACTACCATAAACTATTGATGGTCTGAAAACCTGATACTTGGGGTTTAAGATTTACTATATAAATATTTTCAAATCCACAACCATGTACTAAATCTTGACTACTCTGAGTGGGTCCATTATTCTGGTGTTGTGTGTTTGATTCCTAGCAATCTTTGCCACATCCACCTCCTCATATGCTATGACCTACAGTAGACCAGCTTCCTTCCTAAAATGGATATACAGACCCTTCACTTGGAGACAGAGTGGATATGGTCCCTATACCACTAGGAACAAAATGGAAGTTCCTATAAAAATGATGAATATTCCCCAACCTTCTATATCCTTGACACTCGAAGGGTTGTCTAAGACAATAGGGCCTCCCTTTCCCTTGATTCACACACTGTTGTAAGACCATGTAACTATTGATGGGTGTCATATAACTACCATTTCATCCATATGCAGAACTAAAGAGATGTTTCTAGATACTAGTTGAACCACTTCCTCATATCAGTTATGAAATACCTTAGACCACACTATAAGATTCCCTCAAAGTTCCACGTGGTTAAGAGGGTCTCGTTTACTTTTTCCAAAATAATATACAATCAAAATACATTTTCCTATGATCAAATGGAATATATGATCCCATCTTCAAAACATATCATTATCACTAATGTGTCACCAATAATATCTAATAAAAATATCTACAAGTATGTGAACTATGAAGAATAGTATATCTTGGGAATAATACCCTATTGTAGATGCATAAAATCACAAGCCTAGTCTACTATCAGTGTCTATAGAAATAAATAATCATAAAAGACTCTAAAAACTAGCCTAGGACATCCCCTGATGATGGTCTGACTATGTAATAACACCCCACCGTATCTTGAAAGAATTGTGAATAATATACATTTAAGGATTCATTCTTCTTTCCAGTGGTGTCTCGTGGAGCTCTAATATAGCCAACATGGACTCTATCCATAACTCTATAGCATGAGGTCCACTGTCCCCCAAAATCCAGGTTGGATGATATTATTGAAAATCAAACATCAATTTTACCATAAAAGGGGAAATCCATGAATCTTCTTGAATAGTATGCATAATTTTAAGAAAACAATCAAGAAACATGGCATATGTACCCATATCAGGTATAATGTTCAATGCTATAGGAGGTACTAATAGAGGTAACACTTTTGGACTAGTTCCCACCACCCCTATAGTATAGTTGTCCCCACCCACCTAGCACATGACTTGAGGAAATCATTATGGTATATATCTACAATTACCATGAACACAACTCAGATAGGATTTGATAATGGAAAAAATCCATGGGTATAAGAACAGAATAGGTACAAATTCATTCAATGTAAAATCCACACCTCTCAGACTAAATCTAAGGCTAGGTATGGGTGATGTATAGATCAAATGAATCACCAGAGACACCGCCTACTTTCCTCTATTAATGTCAAGATAAGGTCAATTTCTCATCAATAATTCAGGAATCCCGATATTGATATTCTCAATTATATGTTATAGAGGAAATTCTCTTTAAATCTCAATTGTAATATCTATCTAATGAAGAAAATTTCATGTTATAGTTTAAATTCATCTAAATATTTATTCATTATCATATGGACTTTGAATGGATGAAATAGATAGACGGACACTTCCAATTTATATAGTCCCAAACACTTAATAAAATGAAACATATATTCCATTTAATCTCAAATATAAATAGGTTCCAACCCACGGGACTAATCGTACAAGACTCAACATTCCATAATTAACTAATTAAGGTATTATCATCAAGCTAGGAATGAAAAACACTCTTATTTTGATGTAGGTATCTCACGTAACCAATTATGCTTTCCATTCGCCTGTAAAAATGATAAAACAATTATATTTATATATTTAAGTCAAGGAACTCATAGAAATAACATGAAATATAAAGTGTTAGATTTACCTATATAGCTTGGAATAATTCATGACATCTGAAACTATACAAGCTAATGATTATAGAGACCCTCTATTTACAAACATTCACATTACATAACTTTTTTGGAATACATGAACATTATAAAAAAAGATTCCCAAAGACCATAGTTGGAATTGTGCCTTTGGAAACAAAAAACATACACACTTGTACATATGTGAGCTACATGATCTCCCACTAGGTTCTTATTGATTAAAACCCTTCTTAGGCATATCAAACATATTACATATCATCATAAACAGTGGTAAATGGAAAAAAACTGGGTGAGGAGAATGCTTAGTAAGGGTAAACAAGAGATACATGTAAGAATAAACATGATTATAAGGGTATGGTAATGTGATCATGAAAATATAGGATCATATCTTTAATATCAATGATCATAATAGAGATCATGGAATAAATATTGGCAGTTCATAATACATGAATCATAATGAAATAGAGAGCATAATCCATCAAATAATAACATAGGAATAAAACATGGAATTTTTGAAAACACATAAAAATATAATGATTTCCATAATATTCAAGGCGTCAATACCAAGATCAACTTAGTGGAAAAAGTCCATTACTAAACCATGTAACCCCCCATTCCATGCCTATATTACTGAACCGAGTGACCCTCGTTCCAGCCCATACAAATGGAAATAGTAACCCTCATTCCAAAACTCTATTACTGAACTGGTTAACCCTTGTTCCATCCTTATATTATTGAACCATTTAAACTCTCATTCATTCCTTGTATTACAGAACTGAGTTAACCCCCATTTCATCCTGGTATTACAGAACTGAGTAACCCGCATTCTATCCCTGAATTAGTAAACCGAGTAAACCATCATTAAATCTTTATATCAATGAACCGTGTAAAGGCTTGTTCCATCCCTATCTGTCTCATCAGATATGAATTTTTACCCAATGAATCAGTGGGAGATCTATGCCCCACCCATAACATAATGAAATCTGACATAAAAGTTCCACGATATTACAAATAAACATATCATAGCCAATTAAATTAAATGTGTATCATAAACATGTATACTTTTCATAACCTGTATAAATAGATAGGTATCATAATAAATGAATCATAAACATAACTTATGAAGGGAAGTGGGTGTCAAAATCATAGAAACCGTAAATGAGAAATTGGCTTCACAAACAGCATTCCATTAAAACATAACCAATTCAAAGAAAGAATATGAATAGATACATTCAATAATTCCCCATAAAGACATGGTTGACACCAATGTATTTTATCTTAGACCTGAAATAATTTTGAAATATCTTTTAAAAAAATCTTGAGGAAAATATATTTCTTGTTTTAAAATAGATTTTTAATACATATAACCATTTAAAAATAATTTTGTTAGAAAATACATGGAAACTTTTGAAATCATTTTGAAAACCATTTTCCTTGAAAAGTTAGAAAATAATATTCCATACATTTTAAATAACTTTTTATTTCAAAAAACATTGAGACATATAAAAATAACATGAAAACTTTTTGAATAACATTGTAATTAAAAACTATAAATGATTAATGATAAAATATTGAAAACTATTTTTCTTGAAAACATATAAAATAAGCATGAAAATGTTCTGAGGAACATTTCATTCCAAATAATTGGAAAATTTATCAATAAATATTTTAAAACAATTTGAAAATCCTTTTTCTTGAAAACAAATAATAGATTATTTAAATCAATTTGAAAACCATTTATTTGAAAACAATTTGAAAACATGTAAATAGTACTGAAAAAAATTTGAAAATAGTTTTCTATGAAAACAAATAAAATAATTTTGAAACCATTTTGAAAATTATTTTCCTTGAAAATTAATTTTCAAAAATATTTTCTTAAAGATGATACTTTTTAAGAAAATGAAATGGAAGCTTCAAAGGAATGACATCATGTAAATATGTACATGTCGTACAAGGTAAAATGAACATTCCTTTCTCATAGTAAAAAGGATGCAAAGACTCCTTGATCAGAAATTGATAAGATGTTTCCTTTGACGATATTGGTAAAATAAAATATGGGTATATATTTATTTTAGATATTATAGGGAAATGGTATAATATTCTCAAAAACTATTTTTAGAAAACATAGATTTCAAACTGAAGAGAGGGTAAAGTCAGGATTTCCTAAAAACATATTCTTAACTGTCAAATGTACCAAATTGTAGAAAATGGTTCCAATACGTGACTATATCATGAAATAATAGTGTGTGAGTAAACACATGATTATTCTTGGAAACAGTATCATGATATTTCAACAATTGGATCATAAACATAAACCATCTTGTAAAACAATAATATTTTCTCAATAAACTCATATCACTTTGTGACTTGAGATAATAATCTCCATGTAAGAAACGAAAAATAATTGAAACATATAATATCAAAAAAATATTTATATTAATGTTATATAAATTTAAATTTATTTATATACACTCTAAAAAAGTTTCTAGGTGCATAACAAAACATGACTCTAAAATGAAGAAAATTGAGGCAAAACCATTTTTATCGATTTGGTAACTTTTGAAACTGAAACCCCATGAAAAAATGATCATAAAATTGATATGGTAATACTCATAAATTTATTTATAAGGAAAAATAAAATGAAATCATGGTTATTATATTCACCACCAAAAATGAAAGAGTGGCGAACATTGCTTGTATCTTACAGAAATTAAAAGTGAGATGAAAATCCCACTACCTTGTGTCTTGACTCTCTCCATACTTGTATGAGATTATTGTATATAAAATAATATTTTTTAAATATTTTATAGAATAATATTCTAATACGTAATACCATATATGGTTTTATTACAACCCTATATTTCCCACCTGTTAATGATCATCTGTTAATGTTTTTCTTCGGGAAAAAATACTTTATTCTTCACATGTATCAAAATTTGGTAAATATTTGGCCCTTATAAATAAATAATGGATCCAGATTTTAAAACATGATATAAATATCAGTTATATACATTATATTATTATTATAATAATCTATATAATATAAGAGTATAAATGGAATACAATATTCATGGAGACGGTAAGTCGTATGTACGCATGAACGTTTTTACGTCATTATTGTCGTATTGAAGTAAAGTATGTAAATGATATATATATATATATATATATAATTATTCAATTATAATTAATATTTCATATATGTCACATAATTTTATTAAAACTACCCTTAATACATTCCATGTGGTGTGCGAAAAAATCATATCGCTTTGAGGAGGCGGTAGTCCACACTTCCTTAAAATAGATTATCGTATTGGCACCAAAAGAAAAGTAAAGAGATGTGTGGTAAAAATGGAATAAAGAAGATTAAAAATATATAAAATATAATATATGAAATATTTTAATATATTTTCCATCATAATTTCTACCATGATTGGTGGTAAAGGAAAAAATGAATAATCATTATTTTGTGAGGCAGTAGTTCATCGTACATAGAAACTGCATGTTCAACATCAATTAGATAGAGGTGTGTGTAAGTTTAGGTCATTAAATTTGCATTAAAAAATCATATTTAATGTAATATTATTGGATTTTAACACAATAATAGAATAAAGAGAGTGGATGGGTGGATAATTCAAATAAATAGAAGGAGTTTGAGAGAAGACATTACCTCTAAATCGGGTAACTACTTTTGGTTTTTCCAAAAGGGTTCCTTGAGAATATTTTTTCCAAAACGGAAGCATCAAGGTCTAAGGGAGGACTTTTAGGAGGATATTATGGTATATAATTCAATAACATAAATTTTTTGAGTGGTTAAAATAAAGGGTATATGTAGTGGCCTTTTATATGGAAGGAAAAGGACTCATTTGGAATTTCTCAAAATAAGTTAAGTGTGCACATGTTCTTACATAAAAAAAGTCATAAAAGACCAAAAAAATATCAATAATAGAAGGTTTATGGACAAACAATGGACATGAAATTGGTTTTCCAAATGTTTTTAGGTCATTGTTTCCATTAATTTTATCATTTAGTCCCTAATTAAGCTTTATTTGGCCTTTACTACAATGATTAATTTCAATCACTTTTTGAAATCATTTTAAAAAAATAACTATGAATGATTAGAATCTAAATATTATACTAAATGAAATTGTGTGTGTCATATTTTTTAAATTCAAATCATAGAAGCAGAAAAATTTGGATTAGTGCTAATCTCACATATGTGGTGTAATAACATGGTTTTAATTTAAGAAAAACTACAAAAGTTTGTTAAGATTTTGTATTCAGTTTCAATGTAAAATTTATTCTAATGAATGAAATTGTAATAATATATGTATTATTTATCCAATTTTACCTTAAATAAAATTTATAATATCAATTTTCATTAATAATTAATAAAAAAATCACAATTTTTAACTAAAAAGGTGAATTTTTCGATGTTCATTAAAAAAGATGTTTCACAGAAAATCTAAAATATTCACCCTAGGATAATTTTTATGTTACGAACTAATTTTTTTATCATATTCAATTTATAAAGGTGTCTTAAATTACATTCGTTATTAGAAATTTTTCATTAGAGAGATTGGTGTTTTTAACATAAAAGGACTTCACAAAAAATCTTATCTTTCAATATCAATAACTATTATAACAATTTTTTGGGATGTATTTATTACAATTACTATAATTTTATTTAGTATTCTAGGTATTATTATCTCATTAGTTAATTATATATATATAGTGATGTATCATCGAAACTCAGTGTTCTATGAATCATACCCCAAGTTGTTGTTGCTTGGAGCGTCAACCGAGTTGGTATTGCGTGTAGTGCAAGACAACATGGTATTGTGTGTGAAAGAATTTTATGACATAGTGTTTTAATAAATATATATATATATAAGTTACTATTTCTAGTTTCATGTTAAATAAAAAATATTTAAAAGATAATTAAATTCGAAAAAAATCCTCAAAATCTCAGGGTGTTACATTCTACCACCTTAAAATGAATTTCTACCTCAAAATTTTTATATGATATCAGTGGTTTAATACATGATTTTTTCATTCCTAGAAACCCACATTGTAAAAATTTAGAGTAAAAATTCCATTAAAAAAGGAAATTTGTATTTATAATGGTTACCCAATGTAATATATAATTGGGTTTCCACGTAAGAGAACAAAGGTTGGGAGTGAAAATAAGATATTGAGAAAAGTGTAAATAATTATATGGAGTGGTTCAAGTCATCAATAAAAAAAATTATGATAAAAAAATGTTGAGGGACTCAGAGTCATAAATATATTATTATTTTAAAGTATATCAACTCAAGAAAAAATAAGGTACCAGGAAAATAGTTTTTTTGTATCGCTTACAGAATTTTAAGTGATTCTTAATAAAAAGTTTTATACAAAATTTAATTCTTGGATTGTTATTCAAAAAATTTCTAATACATTAATTACATCATGAAATTAATGTTGATAAATTAACTCTGATGAATAAGGCTATAGAATACACTTTTAACAGTTCTTTAGGGCCATAAAACCTAAAAAGTATGACTATTTGTCTCTTAAAATCAACACCCATTAATATAAAATCATAAAATATAACAATAATAGTTAATAATAATTTTTTATTCATTACCAATAAATAAACAATAGAAGTTACATCTTATAGGAAAACGATATGTGTGAAACCCTTATCATCCTTGGGTTAGGGGTTCAAGACACACGACCTTGCCGAACATGATCGGTTGTCACCCGACATACAAGATGACCGTTTTTTAATACCAGAATAATATATAAGTTTAAAATCCCTAAATTAATTTTCGTACATGATTTGAATTTGAACTAAGGTTTTCAATACAATCTTAGTTAATAAATACTTCCTCGAAATCTAAACATAAAATGTAAAGGAACACTTAACCTTATAACCCTTCTCAATGATGAAAAGAATGAAAATATCTAGAAATAGAGTCATGAAATTAGTTTATCATTGATTCCCCTATATACCACAATGTGGCTATTGGTTTTCACATTCCAAACATGTGAATACCCACATCAAATATTCTCTTGAAATAGGGTAACAACATGAATTATCATAAATTTGTTTGGAGAACATGCATGATTCCTTATTCCAAAGTGTATTAGATCTGTTCAAAAATACAAAAATGTTGTCAACTTTATCAATGGTAGCATAAAGAACCTATAAATTAGTCCTTACATATATCCATGGTAATTAATACTGTCCAATTTACTAATTCATCCCCTATGTATCGTTATCCATACAACATTATTTTATCATAAAGATCATATTAATGGTAACCTTCCCTTAATCCAAATATCTTCTTGTCAATAAATCAAATCACTAGTCTATAGGAAACATTCTACATAAACATGTAAATATTGACCAAAAAACATAATTAGAAGAATCCATGAATATTTCATAATTCATAACATTTAAAGATGAATAAATAAATACATTGATTACTTCATCCTTAATCAATTAACAATGTTTCCTCATCTTATTACATAATACAACTTTACTTTCACATTTCATCTATTATATCATCATCATCAACAATGTAACTAGTACTTGCACAACCTTATTGATTCTCTTCAGGAACTTTCATCTTTGGAGATTATGTTTCATAATGATAATTTTATACACACATAAAACACGTAATATTTGAATAAGACATAGGGAGGCCAAACTTCCTAGCCATTACAATAACTGTACTCTTTATTTTTACCTTGTAGTCACTTGATTTTTTTTCATAATTTTCCATAGTGAAAAAACCAACTTGTTTTTCTAATATATTCACTTAGGTGATTATTTCAACATTCTTGAGATAATAGAAACTAAATATTATTTCCTCTATGGTCCACATTACCCAAACCATCAGAAAACACCTTCTTAAACTTCCATGGGGAGTCCAAGTGTTAGTTAAGGTAAAAGTTTTCAAAAATGATCCATGAAATCTAATTAGGAATGATTATGAATTATATCATTACATTGATCAACCCCCATAAGTGCTCGTTAGAAAATCATCCATCAAATTCAACATTAATCTAGTTTCTTATGGTTCCCACCATTGACTAAAACAAAAACCATAGTGTGAGAATTAATTACCTTAGAAGAAAACACTTTATCCACAATAAGAATTATATATTGGTTTTTTAAATCATGACATGTTCCATAATATATGACACCATGGGTTTATCTGAGGTTATTCATATCTAACTTGTATCTAAATCTATCATGATAGTTTCTAATAAGTTTGTGAATTTCCAGAGCATATCTCCCAGGAGTGTCAAGACAGGTGTGTAGTAAGGCCCATCGTCTTGTACAGGATTATGTTGAGTCAATCACGGAACATCTATTCAGAGTTGTTACTGATAGGTTAATTTGTTCTAGATCAACATTAAGTTTTAGTATACAAACAAGGATGTATTACTTGGAAACAACTCCCTCTAACCTTTACCAAAATTTCTAAATATTGTATCAAATGTTAACTTCTCATTTTTCTTATCCTTAGAGACATCCCTATAAATATACTTTCAAATATACCTGGGGATCTCATTAATGTTTTCTCATCCTTGTTTCTAATGATTAAATATACCTTTTCTATGATACCCACTATAGAGACCCTCGGTTTAAAAACATAGAGATTACATAAATTTTGCATAATACTTAAACATCACAAAAATAGGCACCAAATATAGTAGTTGGTATATTGCCGTTGGAAACATAAAAACATAAACACTAGTACATATGTGAGCCAAAAAATCTCGCACTATGATTTTCTTGACTAGAACCCATATAATCCATATCAAACATTGTACATAACATCCAAAAATGGGGTGAAATGAAACAGAAATGGGGTGTGCTAAAATACACAGTAATGGAAAACAATGTAGACATTTATGAATAAAAATTATCATATTGGCATGAGAATGTGATCATTAAAATAGATGACCATACACTATATATCAAAGATCATAATAGAGATAATGGCATAAAGATTGAAAGTTTATATGACATGAATCATAATTAAATAGAGAGAATAATTTGTTAAAAAATAACTTAGGAAAAAACATGTAATTTTGAAAAATAGATAAGCAGATAATGATTTTCATAGTCTCCAAGGCATCACTACCAAGTCCATCTTAGTAAAAAAATTCATTTAATGAATTAGTTAACCCCTATTTCATTTCTATATTACTAAATTAAGTGACCCTAATTCCATCCCTACATTAATGAAGTGAGTAACCCGCATTCTAGCCTTGAATTACATAATATAGTAACCCTCATTCCATCCCTATATTACTCAACTGAATAAACCCTCTTTCCAGCTTTGTATTACTGAACCGATTAAACCCTCATTCATGCGTTGTATTACTAAACTCATTAACCCTCATTCAAGAACTGAATTATTGAACTGATTAAACCCTTATTCCAGGCATTTATTACCAAACTGAGTAAACTTGTGTTCAATCCCTATCTATTTCATGAGATATAAATCTTTAAACAATTCATTGGAGGTATATATAGGTACCAATTGTCACATAATGAAATCATAAACATATGTTCCATGATACCATAAAAAAACTTATCACAACACATGAAATGAAATGGGTATCTTAAACATGTAAACATTTCATAACCTATGTAAAGAGACATATTTCACACTCATAAATTAGTAACATAACCCAAGAAATTAATTTGGTGTCAATAGTATATAACTCTAGAAAGAGAAATGGGCTTCACAAATATCATACCATCAAAACATAATCCATTCAAAGAAAAAACTTGAATAGATACATTGAATAATTCCCCCTAAAGACATTACTAACACAAGTTGATTTTATCTTATATAGGAAATAATTTTCAAAGTTATTTTAAAAAAACTTCTTAGGTAAAATATAATTTATTTTTTTAAAAAGGATTTTAAATACATAAATCCATTTGAAAATCATTTTATTAAAAAATGCCTTGAAACATGTGTAATCATATTGAAATCCATTTTCCTTGAAAACATAAAAAATAATATTCAGAACTTTTTAAATAACAATTTCTTCAAATTCTTTTTGAAAACTTATAAAAAGATCATTAAAATGTTTTGAAAATTTTTTTTATGAAAAATTATAAAAGAAGCATGAAATTTTTTTGAAAACCATTTATCATAAATATATATATATGATCATGAAAAACGTTTTGGAAAAACAATTATTTTAAAATAATTTGAAAAAATATAAATAAATATTGAAATTTTTTTGAAAATAATTTTTCATGAAACTTATAAAAGAAGCTTTAAAATATTATGAATACCATTTCATTGAAAACAGATTGAAATCTTGCAAATAAGGCATGAAAACATTTTGAAAAAATAATTCCATGAAAAAATATAAAAGTGGTTTGAAACAATTTTGAAAACAATTTTCCTTAAAAATTACTTTTAGAAAATTTTTCTTAAATATGATACTTTAAAAATTTCAAATTAAGATTGAAAAAAATGATTGTGGGTAAATATATACTTGTCATACAAGGTAAAAAGAATATTCTTTATTTAGAGTAAAAATGTTAGAAAGACTCCTTGTTAAGAAAGTGACAAGTAGATTCTATATAATAGATTGGTGAAACAAAAAAAGGTAAAAAATTATTTTATATATTATATGGGAATGGTATCATATTCTTGGAAACTCTTTTTTGAAAACATACATTTTTGTCTGAAGAGTTGGTAAAGTCGAGCTTTCCTAAAAAAACATTATTACATATGTTATGTACCAAAGAGTATAAAGTGGTACCAACAAATTAGTGTATCATTAAATAGTAGATTATAAGGAAACTAATAAATACTTTTCAGTGATGGATCAAAATATTTCATCAATTTAATCATAAATATATGCAATCTCAAAAAGTGATGAGATTGTCTAAATAAACACTTATAACATAGTGAATTGGGATCATAATATCCATATAAGAAAATAAAATTAAATGAATCATATAATAAAAATAAAATATTTAGATTTATTATATGAGATTTAAAATGGAAGTATATGCACCCTAGAAAAGGAGTTTAGGTGCCTAACAAAACATGAGTCTCAAACTAGGAAAATTTAGACAAACCATTTTTTCAGATTTGGTAACTTTTGAAACATAAACCCCATGAAAGAGGGTTCATAAAATGGTCATGTGAATAAACAAAAATTGTATTAAAGGATACATATAATACAATAATGGTAATTACATAAAAATCCTAAAAGAAAAAAGAGGTGAACATAGCTTGTATCTCAGAGAAATTAAAAGTGGGATTAAAATCCTTTTACCTTGTGTTTGGACTCTCTCTGTACTCATATGAGATTAATATATAATAAATATATGTTTATTATAGATAATTTATAGAATAATATTATAATAAATAAAACTATATATTGTTTTATTATGAAATTATATTATCCACCTTTTCATGATCATATATTAAGGTTTTACTTCAGGTAAAATTCATCATGTTCATCACATGCGTCTTAATTTTTTATATCTTAAATATTTATACTAATATCATAATTCAATAATATAAAATATCAAATAAATATCCAATATATAAATTATTTTTTTATTATAATAATCTATATAATATAGGAGTATGAAATTAACTACACAGTCAAGGATACGGTAATCCATACGTACGCAGGAACGTTGTTTCTGTCTTTATTGTCATATTGAAAGGAAATATATAAATTAAATATATATATATATATATATATATTTATGAGTATATATATAGTTTTTAAAGTATTATGACTATATCATATATATCATATAATTTCATTAAACTCATCCTTAATACATTCCATGTGGTGTGTGAATGTATCACATTTCTTTGAGGGGGCGATAGTCGACACTTCCTCAAACGAGATTACCGTATTTACACCAAATGAAAAGTAAAAATATGAGTGTTGAAAAAGAAATAAATAATATTAAATAAATATAAAATATACTATATGATATATATGACTAGACTTTTTATCATAATAGCTACCATGATTGGTGGTAAAGGAAAAAATGAACAATTATCGTTTCGTGAGGAAGTAGTTCATTGTACACAAAAACAATATGTTCCATATACATTCAATAGAGGTGTGTGTAATTTTAGCTAATATCCATTTAATAAACGAATCATATTATATATAGGATATTTTTTTTGTCACCTAATAAGGGAATAAAGAGAGTCAAAGTGGTTGAGAAGGAAAATAATTAGAAGGAGCTTGAGAGAAGAAGTTACCTCTAAATCAGGTAACTCATTTTGGTTTGTGCAAAAAAGAATTACATGATAATATTTATTCCCATAGAGAGGATTCAAGGTAAAAGGGAGGATTTTTGGGAGGCTACTTGGGAAGATCATAGAAGAACATAAAGGGTTCGATAGGTGTGAGTAATTTGTAGAGTTGATTGCTTTTATAGGGAAGTAAAGGGACTCATTTCGAATTTCTAGAAACTTGTTAGGTGTTCACATGTTCTAACCTAAATAATGTCATACCAAGCCAAAACAATCAATAATAGAAGGTTTATGGACTAAATATGTACATAAAAGAGTTTTTGGACAAGTGTAAAAGTCATTTGGCCCCTTAATTTTAAGGTTTAGTCCCTAATTTAGCTTACTTTCTCCTTAAGTGCTATGATTAATTATAATCAATTTTACATCTGATTTTGGTCAAACAATTAACATGAAATTTTTAGAATATTAATATTATACTAAATATAATGGAATTTTATTACAATAATAAATATTTATCTACTCTGACCTCAAAAAATTTATAATATCATTTAGCATTAATAATTAATTAGACACAAAGGTAGTTTTTAATTGAAAATCTGAATTTTTTCACTATTCATCCAAAATGAAATTTCTTTGAAATATAAAATATATTACCCTAGGATAATTTCAACATCAGGATTTCAAAAATAAATTTTATTTTATCAAAATAAATATCTAAATGTGTCTAAAATTAAAATCATTATTAGAAGTGCTTCATTCAAGAGAATTGTATTTTTAACATAAAATGACATTACCAAAAATCTTATCATTCAATATCAATAAAAATTATAAAAAATATTTGGAATGTAATTATTAATATTCCTATAACTATTTTTAATTTTTATTTTATAATTATCTCATTTAATTAATTATTTATATATAAACATGTTTCATATAAGTACTCCTAGTCCGTGTTACATGGAGCGCAAGCCAAGTTGGTATTGGATGTAGCGCAAGCCACGTTTGTATTACATATGAAATGAATTTTTCACTTATTTTTTTAATATATATATATATATATATAATTATGTATATTTTCAAAGAACTATTTCTAGTTTCACATGAAAAAAATAGAAAAGATAAATTCATTTGAAAAAAAATCTTCATAATTTTTGTTTTTTTTCATTTTACCCCCCTTAAAAAGAATTTCTCCCTCGAAATTCATCTGAATTTTCAAGGGTTTAATAATTGACAATTTCATTCATATAAACCCACATCATATAATTGGATAGTAAAACTTCCCATTAAATGGAAAATTTGGAACCATAATCATTACCCAAAGTAACATATAACTCAGTTTCCACATAGGAGAACATATGTTGGGAGATAAGATTAGACATAGAGAAAGATAATAAATATTTATAGGGAGTGATTGAGGTCATAAATCACAAACAAGTGAATGATAAAAGGAAATTTTAGGGCCTCAATGTCGTAAATCGATAATTATTTAAAAGTCCAACATTTAAATGAAAATTAGGGTACTATGACAACAATTTTTTGGTATCACATTCAAAATGTTGAATAATTCTTTATAAATTTATGTAAAAAAAATTTCATTCATGGGTTGTGCTTTAAAAATTGTATAATACATTCATTACCTCCTGGAATGAATGTCCAGAAATTAACTCTCATGAATAAAGCACTAGAATACACTTTTAACGGATCATAAGGCCCATAAAAGTATAAAAAGTCTTACTATTTGTTTGTTAAAATCAATATCCATTAATATATAACAAAAAACATACACTAATGGTTCATCAAAAATATTTATTAATTAAAAACAAATACACATTAACCCAGACATCATGTAGGCCAGTGGTAGGCTTGAAACCCTTATCATACATCGGTCATGGGTTCATGACCCACTGCCTTGCAGGACATGATTGGTAGTCACCCGACATACATGATGTCCTTTTTTTAAAACTACACTAATATTTAAGATGGAAATCACTGAAATAAGGGTAATAACTAATTACCCATTTAACTAAGGTTTTCAACACATAATAGTGCACAAATACTTCCAAAAAATCATAATGTAAACATTTCATGAATGGACAACCTTATAAACCTTCTCAAATATGAAGAAAATTAAAAAAAATTACGAAGAGTGTTGGGAAATTAGATTAACATTGATTCCCCTATATATCAAAAAATATATCGTGGTTTTTATATTCAAAACATGTGAATAACCTCAGCACATATTCTCTTGAAACATGGTAAAAACAAAAATTACCATAATTCCTTTGGAAAACATGCATTCTTCCTCATTTCTAAGTGTATTGGATCTATTATTAAATCCAAACATGTTGTAAACATCATTAGAGGTATCAGAAACAACCTATAAACTAGTCCATACTTATTTCTATGGTAATCAATATTCTCGAATTTACTTATCCATACCCCATGTATCTTTAGCCATACTACATTATTTTACCATAAATAACATATTAAAGGTTACATTCCATTAGTAAAAATATCATATTATCATTAAATCACTTCACTAGTCTATTGGGAACATTCAACGTAATCTTTTAAATACAGATCAAAACACAAAAGTATAAAAATAATTGTATATTTCATCATTCATAGATTTTGAATATAAATACATAAATACTTGTATTACTTCATCATTAATCCATTAACAATGCTACCTCATCGTATTATATAACTCCTAGTTACTTTCACATTTCATCTGTATTCTTGTCATGATCAGCTATTTAATCATTTCATGCATTACATTGCTAATTATCTTCATGAAATTTCCACTTAGGACATTGGGTTTCATAATGACCATTTTTTCCATAAATAAAACACTTAACCTTTGACAAATACTTAGGGAGACCAAAGTTCTCATTCATTTCATTAACAAAATTTTTCATTTTTACCTTTCAGTCACATTCTTTGTGTTATCATTTTCCATAGTCAAAACCCTTTCAAGTTCCTCTAAGACAATCACTCAGGTTATTCTTTCCACATTAATGACACAAAGGAAACTGAATCTTCTTTCCTCCATGTTCTCTTTTACCTGAACTCTCAGAGAACTCCTTATTTCTCTTCCTTGGTGACTCCGAGAATTGGTTAAGGTAAACATTTTTAATCATGCTCTGTGAAAACTAATAGTGCATGATTATAACATATTTTAATACAGTGATCATCCCCCTTTACTACTCATCATAAAATAATCCATCACAACCAAGTTCCTTTTAGTTCCCTCCATTGACTAAAAACAAAGGCCTAGTGTGATGATTACATATCATAGTAGAAAACCATATAGCCATGAATTTAATTACATATAAAATTATTAAATCATGACACCTTTTATAATCTATAACACATTGGTTTTATCCTAGGTTATTCATAGATAAGTTGTATCTAAATCCTTAATGATGGTTAATGAATATTTTGTGAATTCCCAAAGCATATCCCATGGGAGTGAGAATCCAGATGTTCTGTATGGCTCATTATCATGTTTTAGATTACCCCAAGTCAAGCCCAGAACATCTTTTTGGAGATGTAACCCCTAGGTATATCTGTTCCAGATCCACATCCACATTTAGTACTCAGACAAGGATGTATTTCTTGGAAACCACTCACTATATCCTTGACCAAGATTCCTAGGTATTTTTCTAAATGTTAAGTTATCCTTATACTTATTCTTAGATATTTCCATAGAAGTATCCTTTTAAATAAACCTATGGATATCAAAAAAAAATTCTCCTCCTAGTTTCCATAGGATAACTATACCTTTTCCCTGATACAAACTACAGCTACCATTTCATTACAAACATTGACATTACAGAATTTTTTTGGAATAATTAAACATTATACAAATAGACACCCAAAGATTGTAGTTGGTTTACTAGAATTGGAAATATGGAAACATAAACACTGGTACATGTGTGAGCTATATAATCTCCCACTATGAATTTATTTACAATCACCATTCTTAGACATATCAAACATAGTACTCATCAACATAATGTGGGGGAAGGAAAAATAATAGGGGTGAGCTGAAATGATCAGAAATGGTGAACAATAGATACATGTAAGCATAAACATGATCATAAGGGTATGATAATGTGATCATGAAAATAGAAGATCATACCCAACATATCAACGATCCCAACAGATATCATTTACTAAATATTGGCAGTTCATAAGACATGAATCATAATAAAATAGATTGAATAATCCATTAAATTATAATTTAAGAATAAAACCTGAAATTTTTTAAAACATGTAATAATGTCATTATTTCCATAGTAGACAAGGAATCACAACCAAGATTGTATTAGTGTCAAAAATCCATTATTGAATAGGGTAAACCCTATTCTATCCCTCTATTACTAAACCAAGAGACCCTCATTCCATCCCTATATTATTGAACTGTGTCACCCTCATTCCTGCCCTGTATTACTTAACCATGTATCCCTTTTCCCCATATAATACTAACCATGTAATCCCTCATTCTAGATCTATATTATTGAACCGATTAGACCCTCATTCCCTCTCCATATTACTAAACCGAGTAACCCTCGTTTCATATTTGTATAACAGAACTGTGAAAACCCAAGTTCCAGGGCACTATTACTGAACTGAGAAAACCCCCATTCCAACCTTATCTATCTCAGGGGATATAAATAATTAACTAATGAATTGGAGAGAGATATAGGCCCCACACTTCACAAAATGAAATCATGCGTACATGTGTCATGAGATCATAAATAAACATATCATAACCCATGAAATGATATTTGTATCACAAACATGTAAACATTTCATAACCTATGGAAATATACATGTTTCATAATCAGTTTATCATAAACATAACCCATGAAAACAAGTGGCTATCAAAAGAATATAACTTATGAAAGATAAAGGGTCTTCATAAACTTCATGCCATCAAAACATAATCCATTTAGAGAAATAATAGGATTTTAGGCATTGAATAATTCCTAATAACGAAATTATTAACAGCAATGGATGTTATCTTAGATGGTAAATAATATTGAAAGATATTTTAAAAACACTTCTTGAGAAAAATAATCTTTCTTTTTTGAAAAATGATTTTAAATACATAAAACCATTTGAAAATAATTTTATTTGAAAATAACTTGGAACTTATGAAATCATTTTTAAAACCTTTTTCCATGAAAACTAATAAAATAATCGTGAAAACATTTTAAAAACAATTTTTTTAAAAAAGATTTAAAAATTATAAAAATAGCTTGAAAACGTTTTAAAACATATTTTACTTAAAAACCTATAAAATAAGCTTTAAAACATTTTGAATTCCATTTTTTCTTGAAAAATTATAAATGAATATTGAAAAAGTTTTCAAAAACCTTTTTTTGAAATACATTGAAAACATATTAATAAATATTGAAAACGTTTTTAAACTTAGTTTTATTGAAAGCATATAAAATAATATTGAAATTTTTTTGAAAACCATTTCTTTGAAAACACTTTGAAAACATATAAATAAGACTTGAAAAAATTTTGAAAATAGTTTTCTATGAAAACATAAAAAAATATTGAAGCCATTTTTAAAACAATTTTCCTTGAAAATTAATTTTAAAAAACATTTTCTTAAAGATTATCCTTCTAGAAAAATCCAAGGAATCATCAAAGGAATAATTTTGGGTAAATCCATACATGTCATACAAGGAAAAAAGAACATTCCTTTTGCAAGATACAATGGTTGGAAAGAATCCTTGTTTGGAAAGTGATAATAAATTTACTTTAAAGTGATTTTTAAATGAAAACGGGTAATAATGTATTTTAGATATTATATGGAAATGGTATAATATAATTGTAAACTCTTTTTAGAAAACAAATATTTTTGACCAAAGAGAGGGTATAATTGGGGTTTCCTAAAAACACATTGTTAACTATATTATGTATTGAATAGTAGAAAATTGTACCAATACATGAGTATAAAATAAATTAATAAAATATATGAAAAATCATGACTTTTCTTGAGATATGTATTATAATATTTCATTAATGCAATCAAAAACATAAATTTTTTTGAAAAGTGATGAGATTGTATCAATAAACTCTTATAACTTGGTGACTTGAGATCATACTCTCCATGAAAGAAAATAAAATTACATAAAGCATTTAATATCATGAAAATATTTAAACTCATGATATTTCATGTAAATTGGATGTATATGCACCCCCAAAAAGTTTTTAGGTTTATAACAAACCATGAGTCTCAACGAAGGAAAATCGAGACAAAACATTTTTATCGATTAAGAAATTTTTGAAACTTAAACACCATGAAAGAAGGATAATAAAATTGATATGTTAATAACCCTGATTTAATGTATAGGATACATATAATTCATGAATTTTAATTACATAAACCACCCAAAATAAAATAGTGGTAAACATAGCTTGTATCTCACAAATATTAAATGTTAGATGAAAATCCCCATTCCTTTTGTCTCGACTCTCTCCGTACTCTTATGAGATTCCAGTATAATAAATATATGATTATTATAAATATTTTATAGAATCATATTCTAATACATAATACCATATATGGTTTTATTATGATCTTACATTACCCACTTGTTAATGATCCTATGTTAATGTTTTACAACGTTTAAAAGTCACTTTGTTCTTCCCACGTGTCTTAATTCCTTATATCTTTGGTCCTTATACATATACCATGATTCCCGAATATAAAACATGATATAAATTTCTGGTATATAAATTATATGGTTATTATAATAATCTATATAATACAGGAGTACCAAAAAAATACATTGTTCATGGAGACAGTAAGTTGTACGTACGCATGAACGTTGTTTCCATCGTTATTATCATATTGAAAGAAAGTACATAAATGACATATATATAGAATTATATATATATATAATTATTATGTTATCATGAATATATAATATCTATCATATAAATTCATTAAACCCATCCCTCATACATTCTATGTGGTGTGTGAAGGAATCACCTCACTTTGAGGGGGCGGTAGTCCACACTTCCTCAAACAAGATTATCGTATTAACACCAAATGAAAAGTAAATAGATGTTAAATTAAAAAGTAAAAAATGAGATTAAATACTTAGAAAATATAATAAATGACATATATAAATTTATTTCCCATTATAATAGAAACCATTATTGGTGGTAAATGAATAATGAACAATCATCGTTTCGTTAGTTCGCTGTACAAAGAAACATTATGTTCACCATCCATTTGATGGAGTTGTGTGTAATTGTAGGTCAAAAAAATTGAATAAAAACTTAATATTAAATTTATTTTCCTGTTTTTGTCACAAAATAATCTAATTAAAATATTTCAGTGGGTAGATAAGGAAAATAAATGGAAGGAGATTAAGAGAAGATGTTACCTTTTAATTGTGTAACTACTTTTTGTTTGTGGCAAAAGTATTCCTTGAGAAAGTTTATACACAAATGGAAGTTCAAAGGTCTAAGGTATATTTGTTTGGAGGCTACATGGGTAGATATTGGAAAAACATAATGGGTTATATAGGTATTAGGAATGTGTAGAGGTGGTGGGCCTTTATATGGTACGAAAAAGACTCATTTGGAATTTCTATAAACAAGTTAGGTGTGTACATGATATCACATAAGAAAAGTCATAAAAAAAACAATCAATAATGTATTTTTTATAGAGGAAATATAGACATCCAATGGGTTTTGGACAAGTATATGGGTCATTTGGGCCCTTAATTGTATGATTTAGTCCCTAAATATGCTTAATTTGGCCTTAACTGCTTTGATTAATTATAATCAATTTTACTAAAAAAATTTCTCATAAAATTAAAATGGAATTATTAGAGTCAAAATATTAGACTAAATAAAATAATTTATGTTAGATTATTAATATTCAAGTCGTAGAATTAGGAAACTTAGGATGAGTTCTTATCCCACAGATGGGAAGAAATAACATAGTTTTAAAGTATGAAAAAGTAAATATGTTTGAAATGATTTTACTTTCAGTTTAAAAGTAATATTGATTCTAATGAATGATTTTTAATATATGTAATATTTTTCTAATGTTACCTTAAAAAAATTAAAATATAATTTATCATTAATAATTAACTAGAAAAAAATGCAATTTTTAACTTAAAAGCAGTGCTTTTCACTATTTATAAATAAATGATGTTTCTTTGAAAAATTTGAAAAATTCACCCAAGGAAAATATTGAAGTTATGAATTAAAAAATAAAATTTATTTTATTAAATTCAATTTCTAAATTTTTCTAAATTTACATTCATTGTTAAAATTTGATCAGTTGAGAGAACAATATTTTAACATAAATGGACTTTACAAATAAAATTATTTCATTATCAATAACAATTATAACCAAAATTTGAAAATTTGTTATTAAAATTCATATAACTATGTTTAAGGGTTAGTTTATAATTATCTTATTTAAATAATCAAATGTCTATATATATATATCTCTCTATGATTTTGTTTCATAAAAAAACAATGTTGCGTGCATCGTATGCCAAGTCGGTGTTGCTTAGAGCGCAAGGCAAGTTGTTATTGCATGTTAAAGGACTTTTGACTTACTGTATTAATAAATATATGTATATTTATTTAAAAAACTATTTCTAGTGTCATATGAAATTAAAAATATTGTAAAGATAACTTAATTTGAAAAAAAATCCTCAAAATCGTGGGGTATTACAATGATGATGCATGAGTCAAAACTCCCTATCCATATTAGGCCAATGGTAAAATGGAATCCTAAATCATAATAATAAAACACACACATAATGTTCCTCTCCCAATAGTGAAATCAATACATCTCTAATAATAAGAATCCAAAAATAGATATTCCCATTCATAGTAATTGGAAATTTCACTATATGTGGGATACCTACTACCAGGAATAGTCTCATTTACAAATTCTAAAAAATCCTAGTATCCTTTATAAAATCGAAAAATAATATGGCAAAGAAAATAAACCATTGATACCAATTTGTAACGCCCAAAACCAAAATCCACTAAGAGGTGCCCCAAACCATTTGGTCAAATTCCCTATAGCATGCCTCACAATACACCAGAGGATACTGACTAGAAACAATTGTCCATAGTAGTAAAATGGGGTTAATATACTCTCATTATCAGACTAAAACAATGGTGAAAAAACATAGTAAGTATAAGAATTATAATAAAAAATAGTAGTAGAAACTATATCATTCGGATAAAATTAATGTTACTCTATAACAATATCAAATAACATATACAAAATGATATAATGTCATGTTTCAAAAAAAACCAGAAAACATGGTAGTAAGAACACATAAAAACTAATATAACAAAAGAACAAAAAATACAAAAATAATCTCTCTATATAGGGTCACAAGACATAGATCGGTCTCATGATCCCCCACTGCCTTGCTAAAATCAATCATGCATCGATAATAAGGAAAATTATGCATAGTTTTCAAAGTCAGCACAGTCTTCAAAATTGTTCGAAAACCATGTGTAAGCTAATGCTTAAAGTCACCCCCATAACATAGTTTCTTGGGGAAATTTTCACAATTAGATTAACCATGTACGAACTGTGGGTAAGCCTATATTTATGGTTACATGGTTACCTGGGATTCCAACATGATTTTCACTAACCGTGTGAAAACTATGAAACATGCCTAGTAACTCCAAAGTATTCCTTTGTAGTTTCCCGAACCCCCAGAACACCCCTTGATCCTTACCATAAACATTGGGAAACAATTATCTAGCAAAAATAAGAGACCCAACCCAAAACATGAACCAAAAAATACCTTAACAAAATCTAGGACCTTACAACCTCCCCATCTTATAACATCTCAACCTCGATCCGCTCTTACAAGCATAACTATGCTTCGGTAACTAGAGGTTTTTCTACTAGTCATGAGTACCCATTCCCATCTTTCATGTTTCTTATTTGAAATCATAATTCCCTCTGAACATATATCAAGGGAATGGAATTTCCCCACAAGTCTTCCTCACTACAAACAAAAAATGAACCGAAAAATCTTCAAGGATGCATCATCATCAACCATATATAACCACTAGAACTTCCTAGAAAAAACATAGAAAACAATTCTTCACTCACTACATACAGAAAATTCTCACACATCATCACATCAACATGGAGGAACCAATCCGCACCCCCTTTTTTAGATCCTCTACACAACTCAAGAACCAAATCACATGGTATCCTTTTCCTATATCTTACCCCTACTTTAATGGTGACCAAACTCAATATATTCCAAAGGAGGCCGCTTTGTTAATTCAACCACATTTCAAACTTTACGTTGATTCACCACTATCATGGATAGATCACCCGAAACTCAACTCATCCTTCACATCACCTAGCATGTTTCATCTCACTACATACAAATATCCATAGGGGCTTTACCTGACATTGGTATCCAACCGCACCATTGAAACCATTCAATAGGGAATTCCTACACAATCCATTCAAGGAAAAAGATCAACTTGACCTCACTTGGGTATAAATCCGTTTCAAAAAAATGAACTTTCCTCTACAACATGAACCCATAGATGGGCCACTCTCATTATAACCATTCTACTTTACCATCTCAATTCAAACCACACATGATTGGCTTTTCCCAGAACACCCACCTTCCACTGATGGTACTATGTCCATTTCTCACCTTCCCTAGGTGATTGTTGACTTAATGCCTATCATTATCATCCCATTCACTCACTAAGGTCGTTCCATGAATTCTAGTAGAATTATATCATCCCAGCCTTACTTCCCTCTAGATCATCATCAGGCTTCACCCTTAGCGTGAAACCACATCACAAGGTCAAGGTTCACTCAACATCACGATGTTCTAAAACCACTGAAGGAAAAATTACTCGAGTCTAACCTCGATCATCATTGGAGTGTTAGAACCCATCCCCTCTTCCCACAACCTATTTTCATATCCAAGCACACCCTTCTATGACTTCATCACAAACATCACAACCTTCACATGGAACCACCCTGAGCTCGATGCCAACATGTGGCTCGTCGGTCACCACATTAAAGTCCCACATTGCCTCTCTAAAGAACCTAACATGCACCTCATGGGTTCCTCATTGGAATATCAGTGCCATTACATCACCTCGATGTTCTCTTATCCACATCGAGGGCTAAGTTATCACTCCCCCCCTTATGTGTGTCGTTACCATTTCTCCCCATGAGGGATTTCGACCACCATGTCTTACACTCAATCACAAGTAGAACCCCAAAACATAGACATGGCCATCTAGATTTCTTACAAAAAAAGAAAATGAATGTTTCCCAATGCCCATGTCCAGCTTCCTTGAATGACACCCAGGACGTTTTTCAACATTCAGTCCATCCTGAGGACCTCAACCAAAGCCATTGAGGGTGTTCATCCCATCATTTAGAAAAAAATATAGAATTTCCATATGCATAAAATCCATGATGTACCTCATCCAACAAAGCACCTTCATGTCTCTTGGCATAAATTCAGAGCTCTCAATGTACCTAAGACAATATTAAGATATTGAATAGGATTTTCACAAGCTGGGTTACGCTAAGATGTTTTTGAAGAACACCACCATCAACATATCAATTTTTCTTGTTGAACTATGGGACACCATGAGTTACGAAGGATCCCAGGGCCTCCATCCGAATGTATCTCATCATCACATAAACACCATCACCCAAGTGGGATTATAAACCATGTCTCACCATCACTCCATGAACAAATCACCAAGAAGTTGTGAGCCAACATTTCATCTAGCACAAATTCCTCCACACTACTTGATTTTTTCTGATGTGTCCCTGCTATCTATCCATTGAAGAACAACAATCTACCACACTAATAAAAACATTCTATCACAAATCAAACATTATCTACAAAAATCCCATTAGTATCATACTAACCTTACAAAGTATCTTGGTTAGTCATCCTCATTAGCCCTGAGGTCACCTCAACATCTCACCCAACAACCAATACCATTAATACAAAAAAGTTCATACAAATATACACTATCACCTAGGGTGTCACCATCAACAAAAATCATATAACCACACTTCAGCAACCCTTGTTTTTTCCACTCTAAAATGACTTCGATTCATCTGTTAATCAACATCCAAATGTGTGTCTTAAGAATTTATATGATAAAAAATCTTTGAAAAAAACCTCACCTCTTATCACAAATACTAGGGGTTACCTTTTGAAATAACCAGACAAAATTATTCCATTTACTAAAACATGGTGGTACCTAGTATGAATTGACACCACCTATGAAGAATCTCCCATGCTTCATATTCCAAGGAATTGCACCACATGCCAATCCTCTCATGAGGCACCCTTTATTTTACAAAGCAATCATCATATAATGACAACTTGAGTAGCACCCCCTACCATCAGCCTTCCCACTTAGCCCTCGTTGCCTATCCCACACCATAAAACATTTTGAGTCCCACTATCAAAGTCCAAAACATCTACATGTGTGAGACACACAGAAAAACACAAGAAACCATTTCAAACCTCTCTCACAGGTCATCTTAAATATTGAATGATACCAACTCCCTAGATAGGAGTCACAACCAGCATAGGCCATTCGTCCTTTCTCCAGACCCTACATATCATGACAAAAAAATGTAATGATCATGAATGGAACTCTCACACCTATTAAGGTGCACAATGTGCCTAGAACATGAAACAACCATTTACACTAGGTTCTGTACCAAATCTGTACACATTCATCAGCACTACGAGAAAAACATTTTCTCTAGGATTTCAAATGAAACTCTCCATGTTTCTACTCACAAGGTCACCAAGACTCAGTGACCATCCTTAGGGTCCAGCATGCACTATATACAACAACCACAATCCCACCAAGGGTTCTTTAAACACAACACTTAGTCTATATCCTAACCAGCAAAGCCTCGTAATCCAAATCCAAAATCTCAAACTAGGGTACAACCACAACCCCCACCCACACATACAATGGTGAAACTGACAACACAAAGGATACCCACCATTGAAATCAATCATTCTCATTTTAAACTTATCATTCACCTAGTCCCTCAATGAATGAACGATAAGATTTAACTATGGATGGAAAGTTCTCACACTATAAACTTTAAAAAAACAATTCTTCACACTCTATCCCAATAGTAATCATCACAATTAGAACACTACCCTCTACCATACCTACAATGGGTCATGGTCAATATGGGGTAACCAATTTAGTAAATCAAAATTCCTTCTTCAATAGATATTCAAACATATTCTTTGTTTACAAAACTATACATTCATCCTAGGAGAATTTACCATTTTACAAATTGTTACAATCATAATTTTTTACCATTTACATATTTCATTAGAAAAAATTAATTAATAATTTTACCATAATTATGAAATTTTTTTGTTTTGGACACTAAATCAACATTTAAAATTTATCACAACCCAAAATGATAACCCATTCATGAAATTTAATTATACACAATATTCCTTATCTATTAATTTCTATTACTTTTATTCACTAACATAAATTAACATTAATAGGTATTGTTTTCATCATATTTATAAAGTAAACTACATTCTACTCTCTAGGCCCCGCACACCCATCTTGTGTATCTGTCTATAATGATGAATTCCAATTATATCCTCAATTTCCTAAGATGATGCATGAATACACTACACCATGTCATTAAAAAAATGAAAAAAATGTCATAAACTAGTAAAATCACACAAACTTTGCATCACACAATAGTGAAATATCATTCAACTATAACAACACACATCAAGCAAAATCATTCCCACTCAGGGTGACTTGGGTTTTTCCTCATACATGTGTTAGTTACTCCCAAGAACAAGATCATTAACAAGTCCTGAAACATCCTAATATGATTTCTACAATCCCCAAATAGTAATAAAGATAGAATAACCACCATTGATACCACTTTATATCATCATCAGCCTCGAAGCTAGAAAACCAGTTCCCCAATCCAAGTCGTCACATGACCCCAAGCATGACTCCTCATACGCCAAAGGTTGACGACTAGCGGTGAGGTTCTAATGAGTCACATGGGGAGACTACACCCTCTTTACCAGTGTAATCCATAGTAGAACATATTATAAATAATGGAATAATATGAAACAACTAATAATCATACAACTCAAACTTCTCTCAAATGGGTACAAACCATAATTCAACAATAACTATGCCTTGACATGCTTGTATTAAAAATTGAATAAACCCCAAAAATAATAAAAATGACCAACCCAAAATGGGTCCCGACAATATGTATGGATCCTTATATATATAAATTTTGATCCTAACTCAACATCCTAGGGGGAGTCCATTTCCCTTGTCCTAACTTGCAACCAAGAAGACTGATCGGGTACCCAATGGTATCCCCAATAGGGTGTGAGTAAAGAACTTAGTAGGCCACCAACAACGGTGTCTACAATATATCTAGTATAATATATAGTGCATGAAAGTAATAAATAAATGGTATGTAAATAAGGGACCATTTGGGTGCAATTTGTTAACATGGTTCATTTAATTAACCACTAGTATTTATCCCTACTCCATTTCTTATACCATTTTTACTACATAGTCCATTATTATCACATGTTACTTAGGTTAGGCATATACATAATCTCTACATGGGTCTGAGGAAATAAATATATATGAATAAGTGGAATAATTCAAGTCCCTATGTCACTATGGTAACACATATCTCATCAATACATTATCCTTACCTCAAAACCTCTATTCGGGTGGAATGAAACCATTAGGGGAATAGAGCCTCTGTCCTCTTCTATAACTGATGCATTAATGGGGTGGAGTTTAGAGACTCAGTCTGTCATGAACCATCATTGTAGAACCTAATGTCAGTACCCTACTATACCAATCCATATTCACATGCTTATTTATCGAATCACCTAAACCTTACCATAACACAACCAATCACAACCAAAGTAATTGGGAAATCACTATACATGACAACAACATGGGGATAAATACCATACCATAACACATTAACACATTTACCAATTACAATTCATATCCAATTAGCCAAATTCCCATTCTCATGCATTTACCCATAATGTGTGTTTAAAACCCCCATAATTAGCCAATATTCATCAATTACCATATAATAACCGACTTATCCCATTCACCATCTCACAAGAATTTACCCCTTATTCATTTCAGGTTTAACTCATGTAATACATAGAAAAATAACTTTATCACATTCAACCCATTAGGTGGTTCCCATGATTCCCCATGTATTAATGCATTCCATATTCATCAATTACCTTACACAACAATTTACATGTTATCAATTCAAAATCCATTTCCAATTTTAAAATCTAAACATTTAATATGTACTAGTCCTCTTTGGAATTTAAATATAATTCAATACCATTAGACACAATACCATTTAACCCAACTAACCCACATTAAATTCATACCAAAAAACACATTATGAAATTACCGGAAAACCTAGATAGAAATATCTATATTATATTATCAAATAAATAAACTATTTAGAAATGTTCTATATGGGATTCACATTATCACTTAGAAACCCTTCATTTAACCCTACCATTTTCTAGGTTTGGAAATTCTGACACACCCCATGGGTGGCCCTAAAATGGTTAATTCATCATCTACGCATCCCACATGGATCTTGGGGGTTTAAATTGGTCAAATAGACACCCATTTTTATCAAACAATCCAATATAACCAATAACAAAAACTTTCATGCAAAAATATAAAATAAAACTATTGGATAATACTAGTAGACCACCTAGCTTATATCCAATAATGTACTCACCCCGAATCGAATCAATAGATCTAGAATTAGACCCCCTTTTAAGACTCAACCTAAATCTCAAACAAAAGGTATGGATTAAGGGCTTCATAAAAATATAGAGAATAAATTGAAACCTTTAACCAAAAATAGAAGCAAGAGTTGGGTTAGCCTTAACCAGATCTTCGTTTCACAACTGATAGAACTCCAACAGACCAATAATTGTAGGAGATTGATCCATGGGAGATCTTAAAGTTCATGGTCCACTATTAGGGTTCCAAGGAGGAATGAGGAGGAAAATATTGAGTTGGTATAAATATCCAATAATAGAAATTTTTTAATTTATTCCAACTTTTCTGTGCCTCGTAGTTTATCCACACAGTTCTCTAAACTGTGCGAAATCTACTGCCCGAAAATCAGCCCCTTCGGATTGTTTAATGGTGAACTCTGTATTGTTAGCTTAATCGTGTGATATTAAAGTATAGGCATCTATTTATGGCTAAAATTTTACCTGGGATTCCCTTATATTTTTCACCAATTATGCGCAAATCATGCAACATTCCTAGGAACTCCCTTTCTTCCACTTTAGTGTGCTAAACCCCCAAAACACCCCTCCAGCCTTCACATAAACATGAGGAAACACTTATCTAAAAAAATAAGAGGATGAAACCAAAACCTATAAAAAACATATCTTCTGAAAATATTGGACCTCAAATCATGAAAACATTCATGGACATGAAAATAGAGATTTTTGGTCAAATGTTAATTGTGAAACAGAATATTCTCTTTAGGATTTTTCTAGTTCACAAATGTAAGAATGAGTTTATTTTCATTAATTTATTTTCTTGATATTCATTTTTTTATCATAAAACATTTTATCATTTTTTTCCATAATGGAAAAAGATTAATAAGAATAATATTGAATTCTAACTCCAAATTTAAAAATTATACATTAATGAAGTAAGTGTTTCTAGAACAAAATGGAAGACTAAACATAATAATCTTGTTTATTTTGGAAAAAAAAAGACATTTTTTTCAGTATTCCCAATGTAATATAAGGGTCTTCCCAATTATGAAACAATCTAAACCTAAAGGATAATGGGAATTTAATAAATCACAACCCTTGTAATTAAACTCATAATTATTGGTTGAATAAGAAATGGGTTGTCACAATAATTATCTGATATAATTTTTAGATAAATGTAGGAATTATGATTTTAAAACTTTAGTTAAAAACTAAGGAATCTGCCCATTATAAGGATATAATCTTAATGTTTTGGTAAATAAAATATTATCTGGTTTTCTAGAAATGAAAACCATATATAGATATTAATAAGTGGATACAGTTGGGGAAAATATTCTCCTAGGGGTAATAAATCTAAATGTAGTGGATTGCGTATTAAATTGATCTTCACTATTAGATGATTTGTGGGACTAAGACTTCACACATGGCTAGTCACTCACAGAGAATAATTATTTATTTAATTCACATTTTCTTTATAATACATTATAAATAATGATATGATAGAACCTATGGAACCCTATTATAAACTATAGTGATATGGGATAAACCTAAAGTTTCATTGGATAATAATTCAAGGGTTGATTGTAATATTAATGAATTAGATAAAAAATCATAGATTTTAGGATATAGGATTACGTTGAGATATATTTATTGAGTTTTAATACATGTTTTATGAATATATAAAACTTAACATTATCTTGTGAAAATGATATTTGAGGAATAATGATTTTATATTTTGTGAACATAAGTTGAATGTTACTGATAACCTTTAGTGTTAGTATGATTTTTGATGTTTATATCATTATTATTAATTATTATAAAAGGGTTATTACATTTTTTCATCATATGATTTATCATATAGATAATAAAGGGATTGAAAATTGATTTAGTGACTATGAGATTAAATATATTTTTAATGTTCGCTATATAAAAAAAATATATGATTAAGGTAAATATAATATTATTGAATAATATGGTATTTTTTAATAATGGTGGGTTTATCTATTGGAAGTGTATATGATTTTATTGTGGTTCTATTATTATTATGGATATTTATATAAATCATTAACATGTTATATTCATTATATAACATTTTATTTTTTATAGTGTGACTTTGTAAGAAATTTATTTTATTTAGAGATAAATGTTTATGTTTTTCATTGAATAATATGTGATCGAATCGTTATAATATTTAGGTTTAATTCTTGGTTAGGCATATTTTGAATAATACTAAGGTTAGTTAATTGTGGAATGATTTAAGTTTAACATTGGGTGTTATTATTAATATTTTGGAAATTAAGGTATGTCTGTTTGTTCGTATTGGATATTATATTATCATTAAATAAACATTTTGGCTTGGTTATTTTATAGAGATAGGAGAAATAATATGTTATCCTTTTAGGGATATTAGGATTTGTTAAAACTATTTTTGGTTCTATAAGAATGAAAAATTAATCTTGAATATTAATTTTTGTATTAATAGACAATAAAGATGTGGAAATTGATCATAGAAAAGCCAATGGATGAAATTTGGATTTTTTAATAGAAATAAATAATGTAATAATATTTCCCCATGTTCTCTATATTGATAGAAAAATTATATCACAACTCTTGGAAACCTATCATGGAATAAAAATCATATCATATTATGTTAATTTTTAAGTAATTTATGGTTTTATCCATCCCCTACTGATTTATGGTTTTTTAATTAACATTATCACGACCATTTTATCCATCACACTCTATTATTCCTTAGATTCTATTTTTTATCCATTTCCAAATTTTTTACATTCTTCTAAATTTCTCTTCTTTCGGGAACCCAGTTTTTTATTATTCATGGAAACCATCAAATTTACCTTTTCTTATTTATAAAATGTTGTTTTAATATCCATTTTAATGATGTGAGTTTCTAATAAATGTATTTATATACATTAAAATGGGGTCTTAGATTATGATCATATATTTTATCTTTCACTCCATAGAATTGGTTTAAAATAATAATTTTAACCTTTATTTTTTAAGAATGAGATAAAATTATTATTAAAATGTTCTTTATTGTCGCTAAGATGTAACACCTCAAAAATTTATTTTAACAAAATAGTTTGGATAATATTTTTCTAAACACACAACATCATGCTTTAAAAAAACATGATATAATATGAAAATATTTAAATGTGACCATTATAATATAGATGTGAAGTTGCAATTATTAATAAGAAAAAAACGTTATAAAAAAAGTATTCATAAAATAAAAATATATTTATTAGTTCAACATAAATAAGGACACAGTTTTTTGTAGATTCATTTTCTTATTTAGAAATAAATTTTATTCAAAAATGTTTATGTTGAATTTTTTGTGCATACATTATAATTAAATTCTCCAAATTTTATAAATTTTTTTGATAAAAAGGATATAATTTTTTAATATTCAAATCAAAATTATTTTTTGGTAAAATATTGATATTTTTATGAAAATATTGATTTTTAGTGAATAATGAAAATATAGTTTTTTGTGAAACTGTAAATTTTTCCTTAAATAAAGTAATTAAAAAAACCATTATGTTTATAATTTTATCTAAAAGTATCAATATTCACATTTATTTATAAATAATATTTTTAATTTCATAGCAATCAATGTTATACTTGATTTTGGTTGAAGTTAATTTTTATGATTCAAAACACATTTTTCTAAAAACTATATTTCTTTATGTTTTACGCATTGATATTAAAGTAAAATTATTCAACTTATTGAAATTGAATCTTGAAAAAGATATTCTATATTTGTAATCAGTAGGTTCAAATTTTGAATGTAGGTCTCTTTTATTTTTTTCATTATAAATTGTTACAGTATTAAAATTTGTCAACTCAGTAAAGGTAAAAAGGGTAAAAGGTAGATAAAAAATTGATAAGGCCTAAAAATCTCCCTAACTCAGTATTCTATTTATTTGATAAATTTTCCCAACCACGAATATGCATGGTTTGAAAAATTTATATTTATTTCCATTTTACAATGATAACAGCCAAATGATAATTTTAAGTATACAATGAAAACAAAGAATGTCACTCACTTTGTATTAATGTATCAAATATTTTTTTCACTAGGATAAATTAGGTTATTGACATAGTCATTTGTGATTCATATTCTAAATAAACTTTTAACAGTTCTTATGTATTGTTAATTATATTCTTATATATTTCAATGTATTGTGAGAAAATGGGAAATTATAATTAGAGGAATGAAAATGGTGATAAATAAATATAAGAGTGTTTATTTTTTGATGTAAAATTTATTTATAATTTATTTGAATGGGATTTTATATGAGTTTGAAATTTTACTTGAAATTTTTTTCATATTCTTAATCATCATGAGTTTAACAAAAAAATGAACTACTAACTATTAACCCTTAAATCTAAGGGACAATCCACCTAGATAGATCAGGTAGAGTCATCAGATCATGACCTAATGATGAATTATGCAAGAGTGAATAATGTGCATGGGTAATAAATCCCATGAATGCATGACACATGGGGAGATCAATACTATGGGAAGTATTGATGGGTCTAAGGTCCATATGGGTCATGTGTGGTGTGGAAGGGATGTGTGTGTGGTGTCCTGCAAGAGCCCATTCTAGTAGCAGGTGATTTTGGGTGGTTCTCCCACACCTTGAATTTTATTCCAGAACACCACCCAACACTCATTTCAAAGTGGGATATATATTTTTTATTATTGATGGTCATAATTTAACACGAATGTTGTCACTTTATCTCAGCCACGCCCCTCAATCTCTGAAAAAAACCTCAATATGCTCCACTACTTGAAACTTCATATTAAATGATCTCAACTACTATAAATAGCCAAAGTTTCCATGAATGTAGCTACCAAGACTTGATCTTGATTATATTCACTACTCTTGAAGCCTCATTTTACCTTAGATGATCTAAGCACCCTCAAACAACCTCCAAAATGTTAATTTCTACTCATCCATCCATTGTGAAGGCTATATAAATATTATTCGAGCTACTTACTATATTCTGCTACCATGAAACCCCTCATTATAAGCATTAATATCAACGTTCCATGAATGATGAAGAAAGAACATAAAATTTATCCCTAGTATGATGAGGGTATCTACCATATTATTTAAAAGGAGTCCCATACTATTCAATAAAAAAGTCGACACTTACGGAGGGAATGCACTGCTTGAAAGAGGTTTCTATATTTCCATTTTTTTCTATTTTAATTTTTATTTAATTTTCAGTTCATTTTTTAATTTAGTTTTCTTATGTAATTCAAATTCCTTTTAATTAAATAAATTAATGAATTTTTTTCCAAATTGTGTTTCCACCATGTCCCACTTCCTTTTATTCATCTCTTTTTATTCCTCTTCTACTTTTTATTTTTTTTATTATTCTATTCTTCTATTAATACTCTATATATATTATACATACATTTATTTATTTTATTTTATTTTTATCTTCCATATCTTTATTATTCTTTGATTTCATTTTATTATTCCCTTTCTCTCTCTCTCTCTCTCTCTTTTTATATTTTTTTTAATTATTTCACATGATTGTTTTCGGCTTTTTTTCTCATCCATATTTTCTTAATTTTTTATTCCTTTTATTAATATATTTATTCTTCTTAAATTCTTTTATACATAATTCGGATATCTTACCCATAAAAATGAGGGTTTAGGTAGAGGATTATCATGGGGGAAGTCAAGTTGTCCTAAAATTTTCACTTAATGTTTATTTTATGATTGTAGTATATATGAGTTTCATGCTTGTGGGTGGAGAATGTCCACGTAACATGTAAGTAAAATCAATTTCTATTATTTTTTTTAAATTACTTTATCTCTCTAAATTGGTGATCTATTCAAATGATGGACTTGATTGAATCATTGGACCAAACGACACCAATAAAGTCAGATCTGAGAAGATTCTACACCCTCAACCAATGTGTTTTATAAAAATTGGTTATAACAGGACGTGAATCTTAGATTTATTATTAAATTGTAATTTATGCATGAAATCTAAAAGTATAATTATCATAAAAAATGTAGTACATAAAGGATAATAATTATTTAACCTAAAACCAATACTATGTCAATGTTCTTTCATCTTAAGAATATCATTTTTTCTATTTGATGTTTGTATACGTTTACATTTTTCATTCCACTTTAATATATATGAAAATAAAAAACCAAATAAATCTTTAAAATTTCTTGGATAAATAATTAAAACAACAAAAATATGTAGACATTTTTGATTTATAATAAGTTAGTGAATGAAATGAGAAGGTCCTAAAGTGAGAAGACCCTTGTTAGACACTATGTCACATTAGAAAAAGCATTATAGTCTTACTTCTTCCACACCCCACCATAAGTGTTCCATCAAAACGTTTTTCATTTTCAAAAATCTAATCAGTGATTACATTACATTATCTAATATCTAATTTTTTATAGTTTTAATTTCTTAAGAAACCATAAAAAATATATTTTCCCATGTTTTCTTTAAATGACTATTATTATGCGTGGAATGAAAACTTGTAGGTGGAGGAACCCATAGTTTAATCATGATAATCTATAGAGGATTGTTTTACCATGTGTTCTTGACAGATCAAGGGATCCTAGATCCAAATTAGCCAAAAGGGTGATTTCAATGACATAATCTAATATCTCAAAGACACACATGACCAACCAATGGTTGAAGGAATGAAAAAAGAGTTAACAAAATTTAAGGATTACATCTTGGAATTTGTTCATGAAATGGCCAAGACACCAGTAGATACATCTTTTCTTCTCCTAAAAAATTTAATAAGTTACCTCGTAATAATTATAGGTTTATGTGGATAATAAAAAACTCAAATAGGATATTCAAAATCATAAAGATATAATATAAGATCTATAAGGAAAATGGATTGGACATATGAGCACTTCATTATTTCCCTTAAGAAACCTGATCCTAATCCCGAAGATAATTCAATATTCTTTTCTAATTTTTATAAGGACATCCAGGATGTTGAGACCAATATTGTGGATTATCTATTTCACATCCATTTTAATAACCAAATCAAATCTGACCATGATGAGATATAGTGGAATCCTAATGAGAAAAACTTCTTTGTTGAGATATGTATGGGAGATAAACAATATATAGATGAATTTTTAAATGAACGTGAGGTAGAACATGATCTCCTAGGTCCCTAAAATGTAGAATATCTAACACCATTACATATTTCTCTATCCATTTTATAAGAAACCAAAAATATGGTGGAATTTTAAGAAACCCCAGAAGAGCCTTACTACCTAGCTTCGTCTATGGAAGATAATATCATTGAGGTTCTTTCTACATAAAAAGAGATTAAATATAAATCAACTCAGCTAGAATGATACATTAATAAACTCAAAATATTTTAATTTTATTAAAACTAATTTGAGTATCGCTCTTAATTTTTTGGAATTTTCAGATTTAGATGACTCTTATTATACCCTAGATAAAGTTGAGGAAAAAAATTATGCAACTATTGAGGAATAGTTGGAGAACTAGAATCAAATTGAACATGTACTTGGGAGAGTAAAATAATATATCCCATTATATATTTATGAAAATAGAGACACATATTTCCTACATAAAAGGGGAAGAATATGGTATTGGATTTTAAATTTTAAATTTTTGTAAAAATAAAATTACCTTCTAACTTACCATATGACTAATTATATAATGTAATATACCTAGAGAACCCACTAGGAAGAGAAAAAGATATTTGAAAAGTATAAAGTGTATAATAGGAGGTTAAATACTTCATCCTTCCCCTACCATGAAAATTGTACTTAATTATCAAGGGAAATATCTGGTGTACAGTATACATGGAATTCTCAAAAATAATAAAAAATAAGTGAGTGATGGGAAAAGAAGCAAGTGTTCGGCCAAATCCATGAAACTACACGAACCAAATGACAATGGATAATAACTGTTACTTACCTATAGAGATAGTAAAAAATTTGTGCCCATATGGGGGGTCATTTCAATATATATCCCTTTGACCTGTTTTTTTATCAATTTATATTTCAATTTATTTTTAAGGAGTACTCGTAAATTCATCCCCACTCCCTCTTATCCTTTTATTCTTAAATGACATGATCATTGTGATTAATTGAGTATTTTAATATTATAAGTTTTTGATGGAACAAGTCACCCCTCAAATAGTGGATGAAGATGACTAAGCTTCAGGGGAAAGGAAGTCCACTTTTTTTGTTTATCATTAAAACTAGCTACATTTGGTATTAGAGAAATTATTTTATATTTAATTTAAAATTAAATTCCCGTTATGGAATTTTAATTTACTAGAATTATCTATAATTCATGATTTTGTTAGAAAAACTATGATTCCATGTTTTTTATTTTAATTTTCATGAGATTGAATGAGTAAATTGATGTTTTGATGATTAAATTTAATCATGGAAATTGAAACAAGGACTCATTATTTTAAAAAATGTGTTGATTTATTTAAATGAAATTTATCAAAAAAATTCATGCTTTTATTTTTTGAAATTCATGTGTACTTATTTCTTATTATTAATCATTTTTTATTGATTTCCATAAATCATATGTCCCATTATTGAGATTATTTATATAATAATTACTTCTTATGTTATCTTGATCATCTTTCTTGTGTGATCATGGGACATTCCACTTGCTAGAACATTAATTTCAACTTATCAAAAATATGAATGTGAAAAAAATATTTAAAATTATTGAGTCATTTTTTTAAATACATTATCCTCGTAAACCACCATTATATAAATCCTTGTTTATCCCAAATATACCATGAATGACCATGTTATGAATGAGCCAATTTTCAATCCATTTTTTTCCATTCATACCCCCCCCTTAGTGTATGTATGATATTTTAATGTTCAAGTGTAGGGGTAAAGATAATTATTAAGAAAAAGGATTATTTACATTGTAAAGAATAAGTGTAGGGGTGATTCATTATGAGTATTGAGAAAGGATTATATCTAGGGAACTTTTTATTTTTTCCCGTCTTGAATTAAAAAGAGAAAATAAAAAAATAAAAATAAATGAAAAAAATGAATGGATTGTGACACTAAAGAATAACAAATCACCAAAACTGTACTACTGATTTTTATCAAATGTGGTTAGGTAGTGGATAAGATATTTATTATAATCATAACATTCAAAAAAAAAATGAAAATGTTCATTGGAAGAAAAATTAAAATAAAATAAAGAGGGTGCACAATTCATTAATCATTCATTCCTTATCATGTCCATAAATTGTGTTTTGAGAAAGTAAGAGTTGTTATAATTTAAAGGGGATAATTTTACTATAAATTTAATTCAAATATAATCCATTATACTTTATGAGAGAAACATTCTCTTTGAGCCTTAATTTTTATACCTCAATTCCTACCTACCTTAATCGTCAGATTCATTTAAAAATTTGATTGAAGTCACCAATGAATTTATGTACCTTTTGTTATAAATTGGGGAAAGTAGTTCTGTTACAATATTATGGATTAGGAGCATGATCCCATGATATGATATTAAATTTAATTGTATTAAATAATGAGAGATTAGTAAAAATATTCAAAAGAAAGACAGATCATGATTTGGAATGTGTAAAAATAATGAATTAAAAAACTTGAATAAATGATAAAATAAGTTATATCGTTTTCAATAGGGAGGAATAAAAATACTCAAATTGATCATTTGATTAGAAAATTGATAATATAAATTCAAATTTTATGTGAATTTTGAATGTTTGATTTGAAATTAATAAGAATTAAATTTTTTACATTTAAATATATATACTTGTAAAATTTATGCCCTTTTAATTTCAATGTTGATATTTTATTCTTAAGGGCATGTATGGTTTATGTGTGGGGGTATTTGACACATTCATTTTTTCATGCATATTTTAAATAAAACTTTTATAATTTTTGAATTATTTCAAGGACATTCCCTATTATTTTTTATTTTATTAGAAAATGGAAAATTTTAATTAATGGAATGAAAATGGTGGTAAATTAACAAAATAGTGTTGATTTTTGGGTGTGAATTTTATTTATAATTTCTTCAGGTGGTATTTTTTATGAGTTTGAATTATTAATTATGAATGATTTTATATTATTAATTGTCGGAAGTGTATGCACTACAAAATAGAAATCCTCAACTCCAAGGGATAAGCCACCTAACCAGCTCCGAAAGAGATAACCATCCATTACCAAAGGGGAAAGGTCACATGTGCCGGTAGTGTACACGGGGCATAAATCTCGGGCATGTGTGGCCCATGGGGAATCAAGCCTACATGGATTAGGTGTGGAAAAAAGCCTATGTGGGCCACATGTGGTGTGGCTAAAGTGTGTCTACAGTGTCTTGAAATAGACTATCGCTAAATTATATGGTTTTGGGTGTTTCACTCTCACCTTTATTGATATAATAGTTCCCCTCCTATCAACTGTTTCAATATGGGACATTGATTTTAAGGGTATTTTTCATTATTTATCCAAAAGACCATTTCTTAGGCATGACCACACCCCGATCGCCTCTCAGACATAGTGCCCCATCACTCTCTACTACTACCACCTTAATCATTAATTCTTTTCACCACTATAAATATTACAAGACGCAATGACAGTCACTACAAAATCTCGTTCTTGATACCTTTCACTACTATTGTAGCTTCGTTCCAACGTGGATCACCTCATCACCCTCGAACGACCTCCTTGATATCTATTTTGACTCATCTGGACACATTGAAGGCCATATGAGGGTTACTTGGCAAAATTATATCTTTAATCTACAACATACCCTCGCATTCCATGATTCCACATCTTCATGCCAGCCACGAAGAAATAAAAACCCATAATTTTTCCCGAGTCCATGCTACAACTTGGGAAATCCCATAATTTTTAGAGGTTCATTGAAATAGTTTTAAATTATGACCCAAATAATATTTTATTTATGATCTATATTAAATGCCATAAGAGGTTGAGGGTCTCTTCCTCAGTCTATAAAAGGATCCACCTACTTCTCACCAAAGATGTTGACACCTATAGAGGGAATCAGCCACCCGAATGATGTTTCTTACCTGTAATTTTTTTTATTTTCTTTTAATTTTATTTTATTTTCAGTTAAATTTTTATTTTATATTTCTTATTTAATTTAAATTTATATTAAATTAAAAAAATCATGTACTTTTTAACAATTATGTTTCCACCCATTCCATCTTCTTCATCTATTTCTTTTCTTATTCTTGTTTTTTATTCTGATTTTCTTCATTTAACATTGTCTATATATATTATATTTATTTTGTTTTATTTTATTTTATTTGTATCTCTCTATATTCATATTATATTATATTTTATTATTTTATCTCTCTCTATTCTTTTCCATTTATTTTTTATTTAATCTTTTTGTGTTCTTATTCTTTTATCATCCTCATTAATTTTATTTTTATTCTATTATTATTATTTTATTATATTTTTATTATTCTTATCTCATTTATGTTCACCAACAGGATCTATTACCCTTAAAAATTAGGTGATAACTCAAGGAATATCCCATGGGAGGTTAAGATGTTATTAAATTCTCACTTTAAGTTTTTTTAAGTTTTTTTTTTGATATGAGTACCATTTATGGGAGTGGTGAATTTATCCTATGACATGAAACTTAAATATATTTATATTATTTTGTTTAATTTATTTTCCCTATATCAATTAATTTGTAAAAAATATATTTAGCGGGTTAGATTTTACAATTCTGTAATCCATGAAACACCCTAAAAATCTAAAGTGAGAACATTGTATTTGATAACATATATAACATGCAACACAAATCACATAAGGGAATGTAATGTCTCGTGACATTATAATATATTTACTATTTTAAATAAATTTAATATATTTTATATATTGATATGTAATCAAACACTATGTTTTCTTTCCTTACACACAAGATTGACCTTGTTTAATAGCTTTCATTAAATGAAATACCAAGATTTAACCGACCAAAAATATATTATTAAATTAATATTATTTAATAGAATAAGTCATAACGTAGATGCTAAATTAGTGATTATGAATAGAATTTACTAAGTAATGAAAATATATGGTTTAGAAAAATATAATATTAATTCATTCTTTAAAGATAGATTAGAAATGAACATAGTAACCACTTGAATATAAAGGAAATATTTTTCATAAAATCATATATTTATACACCCAAATGTATTTTGACTTAATAAATTAAATTAACTAATATTATTGGATAATTTTAAAAATATATATATTATATATTTAATCAAATATTTTATGTATTCATCCAATAGATTTTATTGAAATAAGATTAGAACAAACCCATTTTTGTACATAAAAATTAATTTTTTTATAAAGGCATTTCTATATCCTTTTAATGGGGAACCCATTTTATATATATCCTTTTACACTTTTATAGAATATTAATGTAAAAATAAATTCTATATTTGAAATATAAATAGTAAAAATATGTTAAGGTTAATTTTTCATATTTTTTTTCTAAAGTTTCATTTGTTAATGAATATCGAAAAATAATTACTTTTAATTCAAAAATTATTTTATATATCATTTATTTATAATGTTTAATTTTATTTTTAAATTGTTTTAAAGTTTAATTAGATTTAGTTTTTATCAATTAATCCAATTTTGGTAGTTGAAATTAATTTCAATATATAATTGAATATAAAAACAGATAAAACATTTGAATATTTATAATTTAAAACCCCACATTTTTATCCTATATATGGGATTAAATTTAAATTAGTTTCTTAAAATTATATAATTTTAATGTGAAAAAATGGATTCCATATTTGGAATAAGAATAGATTATAATTAATAATGTGGTCAACATAGTTTTTCACAAGAAATATTGGTGAAAATAATTAAAATTAATTACAAAAATTATTGTGAAATTATGTTTAACAAGGGACTATATGTTATTCTTAAAGGCCTAAATGACATAAAAACATCTCAAAAATACTTTGTATTTCCATATATTGACCCTATAATACCTTTTATGTAATTTGGACAATTATTTGTTCCTATTTAAATGGGGAAAATATGTGTAGAAATCCTTTTCAAAAATTTACAAGAGTCCCACTCCTCCTCCACTATAAAATGACATCCTATCCTCCCACTTCCTCACAACATTTAAGATACATTCGATTGACCAAAATCTGAAATATTATCTCCTAAAAATCTACAACTATATTATTGAATCATTCCCTTTGTATTAAATTCATCAAAATAATTCCTTTGTTGAAAACAAAAAGTATTAACTTAAAGAAGAGGTAACGTATTTCCTTGACCTCTTTTCTTTTAATTCCATTCATTCCCACACAAATATTCTTATTCACTGATTATTTAAAAACATGATTATACTAAATATAATAGTATGTTTTTATTATAAATATTGCACCTACACTGAAAAAAATCCATCTAATGAGTAATGAACATAATGATTATTTCTATAGTGAAATACCACCTCACAAAATGATGATTGTTAGTTTTTACATTACCACCTTTCATGGTTAAAAATTATTATGGAAAATCTATTATTATATGATTTATATTATTTTTTTATGTATTTATTCTTATTTAATCCTATTATTAAACCTAACATTATACTTTAATTTTTTTTAAATGCGATAACATCATTTGAGGAAGTGTGGACTACAGCCACTTCAAAGCTATGTGATTCGCTCACATTATACATAAAACATATAAAGATAGTTTTAGTTAAAAATATGTAATATAAATGAAATATATATTATATTAGTTAAATAATTATCATTATATAAATATAATATATCTTTATCTTTATTACCCTTTTCACATACTAAAAAGTGATAATGCTGGTTGTGGATATATAGACTACCACCTCCTCGAGATCATGTGAGTAATTTTACATCAAAAAAATCATATGTATAAGTATATATTATTAAATGAAATTTTATTTTTGATATAATTAAAATAATTTAGTGATATTTTGTTACATATCGTCTTTCTATAACGATAACTGAAAAATGGGGACGTTGCTCATGCGTACTTACAACATACCGTCTCCATCATTGAAACATTGGCTTATTTTCCATATCCATATTTCATGATTGGTTTTAAAATTATAATTGATGTAAAAATATGATAATTATTTCATGATAATTATTTTTTATATTCTCATACAATGACCTCTTTGACCATAGTCGATATAAAAAAGTCATTTTGGACACATAAACCGAGTATTGTAAAAACATCCATTCTAATCATCATTGTTTAAATAGTTGTTTACCACATTGATATTATTGTAGTAAAATATATGATAAAATTGAAAAGGTTATCAAGAAAGTAGATAATTAACATAATTTTATTATCCAAGAATTTAAGGACACACATGTCAAGTCGGACTCAATGTAAGGGATTTCATCTCTTTTTTTTCATTAAGACATTTTTTATAGTTATGAACATAGATTATTTTATATGATCTATATACTTCCATTTGACGTGTTGTATAAAAAATTTACTCATTTTCATGATTTTATAAGACGCTTCAATTTTTGTAACATCATGGGAATTGTGATTTAACTATTTCAAATAAATATGCGACACTTTGGAATGTTTATTGATTACTTCCCTCAAGAATGTTTTTTCAAGGGTGTATCCATTCATCTTTGTCAGCAATATTTTTATTTATTTATAAAATACTAGGAAATAAATTATAAATATTTTTTATTCATTCAATGTAGTTATTTTATAAGGCATTTTTTTTATTTTGATTATTTTATTTGAGTAATTCTTTGGACTGGAAATGATCGGTGGAGCCCATACATTATGTATCCCCTCAATGGATCATTAAGTTATCATGAGAAAAATTATTTATCTAGAACATAATAGTTTAAACCATTATGTTAAAGGTATTAATGGTATAAGTTTTCATGTTCCTCATACATTATGTCTAATAATTTACCATTTCTTTCATTTACACTCATTTATTATTTATCTATTATATTTTTTCATTGATATATCTATGGATGAATTCTATTATCAGTTTATTGATTAAATAGATTGTGTTTCTATTTATTTTATTACCAAATAGATATTTTATTATCTAATTATTTCAATGGAATATTCTATTATTTATTTACGTTTCCATGTAAATTTAATTCCACAAATTCATTATTACTTCTTATTTATAACCCTTACTAAACATTTGAGATCACTGTTATTATGTTTCTTTACTTAAGGTTATAAAGAAGAAATATTTGAATAATCATTCAAGGATAAATCTATATTAATTTTTTTATGTATCATGTTTTATTTTCTATTTCATAACATAATATTTGTATGGTGTGTGTAATTTAGTTTTCCAAAAATGCTAAACTATTTTGTCCCTTGTTATTTGATTCTTTATTTTGTTAAAATGAAATAAAGTAATGCACTTTCTTCGAGACTTATAGGGTCAAGGAATCATAGTTGGTATCAGATAATGACTAAAAACATTGGAATCTGGATTTAGAGAACATATATTAAGTAACATAACCCTAATATGTAATTTAAGGATTAGTATAGAATATCGTCCTTGAATTTTGGTAAGGTAGAGGTCATGTGGTTATTCATAGAAATACAACCCTATCTCGTTAATACAAATAGTTTTTTTTATAGAACAAATGTAAATAATATTAAGCACTCTGAGAAGGTGTGTTGATCCTGACTCAGCATAACTTAGTAAACAAAAACACGCCTTACTACACACCTAGTTTGACACTTCTGGGTGATATTCATAAGATAATTCTCAATTTATATAAAAACCCTTGTAAATATTTAAAATTAATTTTATCCCCAATGAAATAATGTTTATTATTATGATATTATCTATGAATATATTTTTCAATATATGTTAAGTTCTTCTCTGTTTTTTGTATTATACTTAATTTTAATATTTTATCTAGTATAAAACATTATTTAAAAGTAGAAACTAGTAGAAATAATGTTAACTCTAACAATACACATGATCCAAAGAGGAATAGGGATCATATAATTTATGGTCTTAAGCCAACATTCCTAAGAGAAATAGTCTCCAAAGTATTATCATTATATGGGTAAAAAATATAATGTGCTAATAATATAGGTAATAAATTCTCTATGTAAAACAAATTTTAAGGGAAGACAGAGAATAAGGGCATGGAAGGAAAAAGATAGATGAGGGAAAGGAGGTAAAGAAGCACTTTACCCCTTGTTATAATTGTGGAAAGAAACAACCTAGTACTTTCTTAAAAGGAATGATAGTTTTATATAAGTGTGGAAAAAAATTTCACCATTCCTGTGATCGTAAGGGTAAGAAAAACGATTCCAATGTTCAATGCTTCAATTGTAAAGAGATATGACACTATTCAAATCAAGGTCTCAAGTGTCAAATTAATATATCCCAAATAATGCTATTTGATAATGGTCATGTTATTCTACTTCCATAAATGAAGAGGAATGATTAATATGATTATTCAAGAATTATGTCAATTTAATAATTTATCATCAATGTATTAGTTATATGAATTATGGAATATATGATGATTGTACTATAGTAAATTTTCATCAAGGATTTGAAATCATATGTTTAATGGCACTAAGAAATTTTTTTAATATAAAGTAAAAGTTCTTAGAAATTACATTATAAAGGGAAATAGAAGCTTTAATATGTCCCTAATATTGATATAGTGTTGTTTGAATAAATAAATGGTTGATTAGGATATGTGGTGACTACCTTGAAACTGATTGATTATTTTTTTTGAGAAAATTAATTATTCAATGATTGATGGAGTCTACCAAAATTTTGGATTTATATAATATATCCAACAACAATTGTATTACTTAAGTAATAAGTAATAATGAATCATGCCAAAAAATTATTATGGTAATTCAATTTATTAATATATTTCAAGAGAAAGCATGATGAAGGTTTTTTCTTATTCATAGTGTGATGATTAAAGATCAACTTCATGTAGATTGATGTATTATGGTATGTATATTTTTTAGATTCAATTTACTTACTTATAATGGGTTGGATCATAGTATTACAAAAAGTTAACCATTTATGTAATGGTTTATGTTTATCTTTGGACAAGGTTTTATAGATTGATTTATTAATTCACCGTATAAGAATAAAAGTATAAATAGTTCAAGGGAAAAAAGTATATGATTTTATTTATATAAATTTATATTTTCTTATATTCTTATAGACTGAAATAATTCCTCAACAATAGAAAAAAAGGGGTTTGAGACAAAAATGTTACCCTATTATCATCATTTTTTATGATATCAATGACCTTTATTCACACCTCTAGTTTATGGTTTTGTGGTCTAAAACATTCATCTTAACATATACTTGAGAACTCTTTACTATAAAATTATTTTTATATTCTTCCTTCATATCCAGGTTTCCATTTCCCACCAATATTATACTAATAATTAACCTAGTCATGTGACCAATGTAATTTAATTTCTCACTTATTAAGAAGATGTTATATTAACCCTATTTATCATGAGAGGTTTTCAATCATAGTATTTTCAACTATCAATCCCTTGATTTTTTAGATGAAGTTGAAATTGTGAGGATCTAATTTAATTATGGTGTGGAGAATGTGATGCCCCAAAATTCTAATGTATGAATGTTGCATTTGAGAGAGTATATAAAACGCAACACCAAGCACATAAGGGAATGTAATGTTCCAAGACTATACAATATAATTAATATTTTAAATAAAATTAATATATTCTATATATTTAAATGAAAAAAGACACTATGTCAGCTTTTATTACAAACAAGAATGACCTTTTTTGATGCCTTGTGTTACAAGAAAGACCATATTTTTACTGAAGAAAAATATAATATTTAAATATTATTATTCAATATTATAATGCTTAACCTATATTTCAAATTAGTATTTACGAAAAGTATTAAATAAATTATAAAAATATATTGTTTTTTAAAAATATAAAATGAAATTATTGGTTAAAATTTTTTAGGAATGAATATAAGAACCAAACTAATATAAGGAAATTTTTTTCATCAAAAACTATTTTTATGCACCCAAAGTTGTTTTACCATAATAAATTACATTAATTACTAATATTAGTTTATTTAATATATATATATATATATTATAGAGTCAAATAATATTTTTTATATTCATCCAATAGATTTTATGGGCATAATATAAGAACAAACCAATTTTTATGCCTACAAACTTATATTTTTATAAAGACAATTTTACCGCCTTTAAATGGTGACCACATTTTTAACCCAATTTTAGGCACTTTTAAAGAATATATATTTTCAAATTAAAAACATAAATTAAATTGAAACATTAATATTATCATATAATAATTTTTTGGTATTTTTATATAAAGACTAATTTTTAATGGATAGTGAAACATAATGAATATTAATTCAACAGTGCGTTTTAATCTAATTTATTTATATTGTTAATTTATATTATTAAATAGTTTTAAATTTTAATTATATAAATTTTTTTATCAATTAATATAATTTAGTATTTTTGAATTAATTTCTCATTGAAATTGAATATAAAAACGTCGAAAGTTTTTGGTAGATTTTACTTTAAAAACCTACATTGTCATCTCGTATGAGGGATTAAATTTAATTTATTTTCTACCAGTTATGTGATTGTAATTTTGAAAAATGGATTCTATATTTTTAATCATAATAATATATATTTTCTAATATGGTAAACATAGTTTTGATGGAAAATATTAGTGAAGGTAATTAAAATTAATTACAACGATTAAGGTAAAATTATTCTTAACAATGCACTAAACTTTAATATTAAGATCAAAATGACCAAAAACTTGTCAAAAATCCATTTTATAGACATATTTATACCATATAATCCATTTTATTTAATTTTTATCATTACTTGATCTGATTTAAATGTGAAAAACATGGGTGGAATTCATTTTCCAAAATTTACATGAGTGTCACTCCTCTATTATGAAAATACTTGATGTCCTCTTAGTTCCTCACACCTATAAATCCACATTTCCGCAAAAAATATATACCTAAATATCTTATTTTCATCCTTTACTAGATCTTTAAAAACTCCCATTTGGAATAAATCCACCCAAATAATCCCTTTGGTGAAAACCAAAAGGAGTTACCTAAAAAAGATGTAACATCTTTCATTAGAATTTTTTTCCCTTCGCCAACCACTAAAATATTGTTATTCCATTATTATATAAAAAAAGTTTCCCAAATATACTAAGATGTTGTTATGAAAATAGTTTTACCTATAATAAAATACATATCCTTATAATGGGTAACTAATATACTCTTTATTTGTATGGTGAACTACCACCTCACGAAATACTGATTGTTCATTTTTCATTTACCACCATTCGTGTTGGAAATTATGATGGATAATATGTTTATATATTATTTAAATGATATTTATTATTTATTTATTCTTATTTAATACTTTTATTACACAAACTAGAATAATTTTTTTTTTGTAAATAAGATAACATTGTTTGTGGAAGTGTCGACTACCACTTCCTCAAAGCTATGTGATTCTTTCACATTATGAATAAAATGTATAAAGGATAGTTTGAATTTAACATACGTAATGTAAATTAAATATATATGTTATTCATAAAATAATTACATTTCTATGAATATAATATATGATTTTATTTATTACCCATTTCACATACAAAAAAGTCCTAACGACAATCATAGACGCATGGACTACCACCTCCTCGACATGATGTGATTACATATAAATCAAATGAATAATATTTATAAGTTCATGTGATTAAATAAAATAATATTTATGATATAATGATCATTCTATAATGATATAGTGTTACTTACATTCTTTCCATAATGATCACAGAAAAATGGGAACGTTGCCCATGCGTACGTATATCCTACTGTCTATGTGATTATAAAATTGGTTCATTTTTCATAACCATCAATCATTATTAAATTTTAATGGTAATTTATGTTTAAAAATTATAAATAATTAATTACTAATATTTTGGAGATGTTTATAAAATGACCATGTTATCCATAGTCGATCTACCTAAGTCATTTTTTACACATAAACTGAAAATGGTCAAAACCAATGATGTAAAATTACTTTTTAAGTATTTTTTACAAAATTAAAATAAGTGAAGTAAAAGTAAAAATAAAAATCAAATAATTTTTCCAAAAATTAAATAAATAAATTAATATTCCACAATATAAAGATTCATATGACAAGTCAAACTCAAGGTAAGGTATTTCGTCTAAATTTCATTTCATTAAGACATTTTGTATGGTTATGCACCTCGTTTATTTTATATGGTGTATAAAATACTATTGGACTTATTATATCATGAATTTTAAAGTTATAATGATATTATAAAATTCATTAATTTTAATACTTCATGGTAATTATTAATTAAATGATTCAAAGTGGTATGAGACACTTTGAAATTTTTAAAGATTATTTCCCTCAAGAATGTTTTTTCAAGGGTATTTCCATACACCTACATCAACAATCCATGTTGTTATTTATCCAATAGGGAATAAATGATAAATCCCAAATTTTAATTCAATATAGTTATTTGATTAGGAGTATTATTTATTTTTATTATTATATTTGAGGAATGATTTGGACAAGAAATGATGGGTGGGGCCCAACCATTATATAGACCCTTGATGCATCGATAGGTTCTCATGAGAAAAATAAGTTGTCAAAACAGAGTAGTTTATAATATCTTGTGAAAGGTCTTCAGAGTATTTGTTTTCATGTGCCTACGGCATGAAATATATTAATTAATCATTTTAATCCTTTAGACTCAATTATTATTGATCCATCATATTTTTTCATTAACATATCTATTGATGATTTTATTCCCAGTTTCTTGATTAAATGGATTATGTTTTGGTTTCTTAAATTAACATATTGGTATTTTTGTAACTAATTTTTTTAATGGAATTTGTTTTCATTTATTTACCATGATATGTTTCCTTAATCCCATCAATTCATTTTTGCTTCATCTTTTCTTACCCTTACTGATCAGTTGAGCTATTCCTTACTATATACATTTTCCCATGGTATGAAGATGAAATAATTGATTAAGATTTCAAGGATGTAGTTATTTTTATTTTATTATGTAAAATTATTTTTTTTATATTTAATAATATAATATAGTTATGGTGTAAGTAATATATTTTTCCAACATTGCTAAAGTATTGGGTCTCTTGGGATATAAAGCTTGAATTTATGCCAATGTAATAATATAATGCACTAACTCTGGTATTTCTAGGGTTAGAGATTTACAATCAATAACTGATGTGAAAAATACCTATACATTGCTTTATTAATATTCTTAACATATAACTGACATGAAAAAACTACTATGTCACTTTATCACATTTTTTATAAAATAACTGACACGATGAAGTGGTTTTTCGCATCTGTTATATTTTAACTGAACTGATAAAGAAGTTTTCATTGCATTATCATGTCAATTATCCTATAATATACATGATAAAGCACTTTATTTACATTTTTTACTATATAACTAATGTGAAAAATATTAAAAACCTCATTAGCATGTCTATTATAATATAAATTATGTCATATACAATTTTAAATATTATCAATTTACATTCTGACACATTTTAGTATTATTAGATATTGCAAAAGAACTCATTCGTCTCTCTTATATAGAAGTCATATCATTGATTCCCCAATCCAGTGGCCTCCAATCTCATTTTTCTATCTTCAAACACTTTTAGGTTTTATTTTCCCCATTTTTGCAAATATGATCAACTTGTATCTCAAATATTAAGTAATCCTCACACATCGATCTTGTAACGACCCAAAATTTATTAATGAAAATCCCACATGATCTAATTAAAAGTATTATTATGTAAAATGGTTATATAAAACATACTCACTTATTTGGTTTTATGTTTTTTTATTTTAAAATACAATTAATAATTTTTATCGCTGATAATATAGTCGTTCAAAAGTGAACACATGATTAGTATAAATATAGTGCTTTAACATATCCAATTTACTTAGAAAAATAATGTAATGGCATCATCCAGTAGAATGGCTCCACACAAATCCCATTTCTCAGACCACGGAAAGTAGGTAGCATCACTGGGATTCACTCTTGACCAAGCCCAATAGAAACTTTAACACATTAAGCTTGAACAGAATCACATACGGTTGAAGTGGAAGATAATAGAGATTACCTCCCGAGTGATTTTATCCGAGCCACCCCAAGAGTCTATCACAAGCGCACACCATACCCTTTGGTCATATGCAAGTATTTTTAGGGGTTATGTAACAATCCCATTTAACTATAATTTTGTGCATTAATTTTTATAGAATAAATAATATACATTTATTTTGTTATTATTACTTTAGAAATGGTTTTTATAAAATAAATGGTATTTTTAGTTAATATTCAATTAAGAAATTTATTTTGACTAATTAATAGATTTTTAATTAAATAATATTTTATGAAAATATTATCAATAAATTAATTTTTATTAAATATAAATGATCACATAATTTTTATGAATACGGTTGTTTTTTTATGGTTTGAAAATTATTTTTGTCAAAACCCTTGAATTTTCAATTGTTTGGAAAAAATCCCTAAACGCAACATTGTATCATTTTTTGTTTTCTTGTGTTTATTGACAACAATGTTTTTACATGGTGAATTTTTTAGTTCTAGAGATGTTTTTGGAAATACATGTGGAAAAGGAACCATGAAGAAGGAACATACGTTTTGGATGTTGTGAAAAAGAATAGATACAAGGTGGCGGTGTTCTTCACGATTACGACGATCTTCCCAAACAGAAGGGTTAAAGATCATGGTGGAAGTCATGGTAATTGTGATTATAGATTCATCGTGAAGGATGAAAGGAATTGATGGAATGCTGTCCGATTACGTTGAGATCCATAATCTGAATTTTTTTTGGATCTTGGAGAAAAAGAGGGCATTTCAATGACAATTTTAGATCATTGCGATTGGAGCTAACATTGAGCTAACTTTGGGTTGAAGGTTTGATGGTCGGTGGAATTGTCTATAAATAGACCTTGACCCCCTCGAGAGAAATAGAGAGTTTTCCATGAAAATTTTTTCTCTCTAAACACATGAAAGTAGTTCGCAAAAGTAGTGTGCTTCACAAACGAAAGATCTTTGTGGTAGGTAATTTAGCTCCATGAAAGTGGTGTGTTCTACGTTGGCTCGGTGAGATTCTTGAAGGAAGATTCTTTATGATGGATTGAGCCCTATGATGGCCTAATATTTGTGAATTCGTGAGATTTTCGAAGGTCTGAGCTCCACAAAGTACTGTGCTCCGCTAGGCAGTGAGCTCTACAAAGGTGTGTGCTTCGCAAAGTGGCAGTAAATTTGTGAAGGCTTGTTTGAGAATCGAGAAATTGGGAGCTTCCCAAGTTAAGGTGATTTGCGAAGGTATTTCCAAATTGTGTTGCCTAGAAATCAGTGGATAAGAGATATTAATCAATGGATAAAATTTGGACTTCAATAGAGAATCCACATACTGTGGAGGATGTATTCATTAGTGATAATGAATATACCGAGAGATCTATAAAATGTGAGTGGATCTTCTAAAGAAGCAGTGAGCTCAATTCAGTTCAGAGTGAAGTGTGTTCTAAAATTGTGAATATTAGTAAACTAGGAGGGACAGTGAGTCCGCTATTTACTTGTAAACAGCAGTGCGCTTATAGTGGATTTGGTACATCTGCACATCGTCAGTGTATGCTCCTTGAATGTAGCCCAATCTGAGTGAACCAAGTAAAATTATTCTTTCTTGTTCCTACTTTAAGATTAATTCATAATATGCAATGGGAAAGAGATAGAGAAGGGTTTTTTCTAGCAATAAAACAAGATCAAAAGGGGTAGTTGTTTTAATTTTTTGTACCCTGGTTCACACCCACTCAGGGTATCTAGACTAGTGGACCTAATATCAAAAAATGTCAGTTTTTTTTAAAAGTGAAAATTATCATATTTAGAAAATTATTTCTATAAAATAGATATTGTTTTCTGATTCGGGACTTTGAAATTATCTAAAGCTTAACTTTTCATTATTTTCTAAGATAGTATAATTTGTGGGTAAAAATTAAATACTATTTAAATATATAATGTGTTTTATGACCTCATAATGACTCAAGAGTGATGTAATAAAATACTATAAAAGATGTATTCTGAAAATATATGTTTTACCTTTAATAAAATGTTATTTTGGATTTGTTTTATTGAATTTATGGTGCCTTAGTGGACACTCCAAAACATATAAATTTTTTTAACTTTTTAAAATGATTTACTTGAGAGTGTGACTCAGCATCACAAAAGAAAGCTTAATATTTTAATATTTTATTAAATTTGATATATAAAATAATTTTTTCCACTCCACTTTGGAAAAAACAATGGGAAAAACCATGGTATTTTTTGTGGTTTTGATTTGTTTAATGTATAGTGTCCAAATCATAAATAATAAAGAATTCTTTCTTATTTTCTATAAAAACCCACTCAATATCACATTCCACTTCACTGAAACCATTTGGATATTGACCAGCCTCTTCCCTCCTTTCTCTATAATCCTCCCAAGTTTCCCTAAACACCCATGAATCCTTTCTCAAGCCACTCCCAAGCCTTTGGGATGACACTTCCAATTAATGGAACCTCACTTTCCTTCCTTATTTATGTCCATGTTTGCTTATGTTTTTATTCACTAATATTTGAAATTAAAAATTTTGGGATATGATTCATAACCTCCCCTATAATTTCCTTATTGTGTTTTAATGATGATATACCCCTTTATCTCTTATTAATGCCTCCCATGTACACCATTTACCATGCCGTAATTCTGTAAGGGGTTTCTCTCTACTCATTTACATTCAACCAATTATTTTATATTATGAATCTAAATTCTATTAAATATAATGGGATATTATTTTCCATGACCAAATTACTATAAATCTTATGTCTGAATTATGAGAGACACCTTTCTCTTTAATCAACCAATTTTATGAATTCTATTTAACGTCATTATGCTGCTGAAGTTACACTAAGTTTCTTATGACAAAATCATCATGTAAGGGAATAAAATACCCATTTATCTATCAAGGGTATTCACCTTCATGATAATGTACTTTTTTATTGATAACATACATATTAAATTTCACATATGTTATTCGTGGAATAATTTATGATGTTTAATGAATCCATGTTGTATGATTTATGTGGCACACGTATGCATGAAATGAAATGAGTAAGAAGGGTTCACCCTGATAGCACTCCAATGCATTAGGTAAAGAATCGTATCATGATACTTAATGTAAAATGAGTTTTAAATCATGATAATTCATGTGTAATGATGTTTTACTCATTCAACATGTGAAATGATCCTTGGATCATGTTAATATCATGTTAAATTTTGTTTCCACATCTCTAAGTTATGATAGTGAAGCTATATCATTCCATTATGTTCAAGTTTCTCTTATGATCCATTATTATGCATATTGACTTAAATGTATTGTATTCTTCATTTTATGCCTTCTTTACTCACTTACTGGTCTTTATATCTCACCTTTTTGTTATTCATGTCCCCAAGTTATCCCATTCAATGCTAAGTGCGAAGAAATATTTTGGTCATGTAAAAGAAGTTTTCAATAAAGATGTTGTATTTTATGTTCTATGTTATTATTTAAAGTTCCTAACATCCCAAGACACTAGTACTATTTAGTATTTGAGATTTATTAAGTGAAAGTTTATGTAATAAATCATGTTTAATTGCGTAATAAATTGAAGAGTTGTTATAGTTTGTATAAGGGGATAATTTTATTTATTTTTGGGATTTGGATTAGAAAACCCTAGTGAAATCCTTAGGGATAAGACTCTGTATAATAGAAACATTCCTGTATTTTGGTGAGTATAGAGTAAGTGGTTTATCATGAAAATAAATCTCTATCAGGATATGAACAAGTAGAGGTGACTCTAGCACAGATAAGTCTAGGGGTCAAACCTGAAAACAGTAATTTGAGAAACACTCAAATAGGAACGGTTGCACTACAATAGGCATTGTTGTACTCCTAGTTCAATACTCTTGAGGAATATTATTTGGTATATTAATAAAATTAGTATGAACTGTAACATTCCATGTAAGTAATGAATAATATATATAGTTATCTATGTCCATTTATGAATTAGATAGTGTTTTAGTGGCTTAAAACGAGAATAAATCCAATCTTAATCATGGAATACACTAATATTTTTAAAAGATTGTTTTACCACCTTTTGATGGAGAACCATTTTTAAATCTATATTTTAAAAATTTTATAAGATATATTTGTAATAATAAACTTATTCTTTATGATTTGGACATTGAAATTTACTTTGGATAAATTTCTGGTATTTTTCTGATAAAGTTCATTTTTTAATGAATGGTGAAAAATGTTGTATTTTAATTCAAAACCACCTTTTAATATAATTTATTTACATGATTATATTATCTTTTGGTTTAGTTTTAAAGTGAAATTATATTATATTTTTACCATTTAATCCAATTTTGGTCATTGGAATTAATTTCACTTTGAAATTGGACTTAAACTAGTGCCAATCTTTTGATATATATTGTTTCATAAAAACATGCTATTTGTTCTGACAGTGGGAATTATTTATTAAATTAATTATTTTTACTTATATGTTTTGAATTTTTTAAAATAGACATCATTTTTGAATTCAGAATATCAAATATACCTTAGGGTGATGTTTTGGTATTTTTCTAAAAAACTTCAATTTTTGATGAATAGTGAAACTACTAAGTGGAACTTAAAAAACTGATTTTTCATTTAAATGAAAATTTACCACCTCTGTGTTTTGAATTGAAAAAATCTGACAGACATGGTTGTCATTATGAAGTAAAATGTGGTTCAATTGGATTAAAATAATTTTTTGTTGAATAGTAACTATTATGTTTTTAATCACAATTAGAGGTAATTAGTGTAGTTTAAGATAAAAATAATTTTTTAATAATATGAAATGACCTTGAAACATGTCCTACCCTTATTGGATGTGTCATGACCGACCAATAAAACCCGTGGGTCGATTTTTGGGACCCCATGGAGCCACTTGGGTAAGATAATGACATTAATGCCTTTTATTTAAAGTAAAAGTAAAAATGACACAAACATGTATTATTTTACTAAAACAATTTTTTACATGGGGTTATAAAAGTCATATTTTTTACTATAAATATTCATTGGAAAGATAAAAAGATTTCATACATCATAGTATTTTTTTTATAATTTTTAGACCTTAAATAAATTAAATTATTTATGACATCATGATGATGCAGTGATTACCTCATTATTTAACAATTTAAATAAAATGAAAAGATAATGTAAAATATATAACCTACACATGTCAAAAACATATTTTATGAGTATATTTCTAACCCTTATCACCTTATCCTCAAAAAACATCAATCTGGGACCTTTAAAATCCAGAACTCATTTTATAATAAAGTAACCTTTTATAACATTCCAAGAGTGCCCCTCCTCTTCTCTTATAAAAGGGCCCCACCTCTACCACCATACCCACACCTCTCAAACATTTGGCTCGGCCCAACCCTACACATTTTCTCTCTTCACATACCTCTCTTACTACTAGATGCCTCACTTTGGGCATAAGTCTTCCCAAGGAATCCTTTGAGCTCAAATAAAAAAGAGTTACCCGTTTTAAAGGTAGTGCCTTTTCTTGTGTTCTTATGTTTTATTTTTATTCTTCAACCCCCTAAACTCTTTTTATTACTTTATTTTGTAAAAACACTAGTATCTTCAATATACTAGGATGTTTTTATGAGAAGTATTAGATCTAAACCTACACACACCTTCGTCTAATGGTTAAAGAACATACTGTTTATGTGGTTGGCGATTTTCTGCCTCACGAAATGATGATTGTTCAATCTTTTTTTAACACCTTTAAAAGTGGAAATTAAGATGTAACTCTATTTATATATGATTTATATAATGTTTATGTTTTTCTTATTCTTATTTATTTTTCATTTGTGGAATACCTTTATGGTTTCCATTATGGGTAAACGCAATAATTTCATTTTAGGAAGTGCGGACTACCGCCCCCTCAAATTGATTTGATTCGTTAATGCCATATGTGGGATGTATAAAGGAAGGAGTTAATGATATTATATATTATATTATACTGGAATTATAATATAACTTTATATAATTATTATTTTACTCCATTAAATATCAAGTAGAAATGAAATTAGCATTCATGCATACGTACGACTAACCATCTCCATGAACGGTGCATTTCATTTCTTATCCCAAATGTAATGTACTATTATAAGTACATATATATAATGGATATATATGATGTATGTTACATCTAAATGATTAATATAATTCTGGAATTAAAATATACATATCTCTCATTTATTTTTAATTCCATTAATATGACATAGAAATGAAAGTAGCGATCATGTGTACGTACGACTTACCGTCTCCATGAACGGTGCATTTCATTTCGTATCTCTAAATGATTATGTAATTTTATAAATTCTTGTATATATGGGATATATATGATATATATGGCATCTAAATCATGAATATCATTCTTGAGATAATGGATATTTGACTACATGAATATCTTTTAAATATAAGATGTTCACTTTTGACTCATGTACCAAATATCGACAAAACGACTATTATTAACTTAAATGATTACATAATGTTTATAACATGGAAATAAGTTATATAAAAGGAATAATAAGCTTGAAAAAGGTTCTTAAGAAAGTATAAATTAACTTTACTTTATTAGTCATGAGATTAAAGAGCAATCAAGTCACGTCTGACGTGAGGTAAGGGACTTCACCTCAATCTCCTTTCATTGTGTCATATTTTGTTCTAATACAAGACTTTCTTTTATACACTGTATAAAACACCTTTTACATTTCATTTCATTCAAAGGCAATCTTTTTCTAAAATGTTTTTTACAAAACGATAAAAAGGAATGTTTCTTTTATCGTACGTGGTGACAACGACCTTTTCTTCCACCGCGAGTATTATTTGGTCTTTGGCTTCCTCAACAAGCTGTAATGTTTTTAAAATGAAATAAATACCATATACTATTTTATGTATCTTGGTATTGAAAATGGTTTTAATAATGGATTTGTTATGTCAATGTATTTAAGTGATTTATTGTGATCAAAGTGTGGAAATGTTATCTTTCCATTATATTTGTTTTATGTCTTATGATTTTATAATGGTACTTGGACATTTGACGGGTGGTTACATGATAAACCATATGAGAGGTGGTTCCGTGAATACCAGGATGGGTGGTTACGTTATAACCTCCAATGTATTGTGTATGGAAGTTGTCCGTATGACTATTCCATTAATTGATATATGTGGAAGTTGACCACATGGTTATTCCACTTAAGTATGTTTATGTCCCAAGTTACCTTTATATGTTATGTGTTCTTTATATTTGTTTTATGGTAATATTTTGGTTACAAAAGGGTAAGTAATGATCTTTTATTCAGTGAAAAGTTTTCACTACTTCATAAAGGTGAAAGTTATTACTTTGATAAAGTATACATGGTTTACATGTTGTTTGAAAAACTAACAGTTTTCGTTCTTTGTGTATCCCTTACTGATCTTTTTATGCTCACCCCAAGTTTTTTTGAAATGTTTTTCATAGGACGTAATGTGGAATAGGGTCAAGGATGGGATCAAGGGAAAGTCATGCTATCTAAAACATGAAACTAGACATGTTTCTTTTTAAGAGTTTTTATTTTATGGAAACATAGTAGAAGTGTCTACTTTTAATCTTTTGAGATACAATAGTTATGATCTAATTATCTGAAACTCTAAACCTGAAAATATACTCAATAGGAATTATTCATTTAATTCAATATTAAGTAATGTTTAAGGTCGGGGCCTTATAGTTAGTATCAGAGGTTGGTTTAGATAACTTGAGGAGTTAGAATTCTATTAAATGATTATCCAAAAATATTTTTTTTATGGTCAAATTGAAATGATATAGTATTTGAATATTACCATGTTGCTTCTCCTAAGATATTTCTGTGTTAAGAATGTTTTTCCATAGAGGAAACATAACATATTTTCTAGGAAGGCATACAGAGGGAAATGACCTTTCAAATAAGTATCCTGATATGGTCAGAATCAGAACTAAACATTTTGTTGTTGTGATAACTCAGTTAACTTAGGTGAAAAATGTTGTTTGTTTTTATTCATGATATTTTTGTGTTTTATAAAATTAAATAGGAGCATGAAAGACATTTAAGGGTTATTTTTTAAACCATAAAAGAAAATAAATTGTATGGGAAATTCAGCAAGTGTGAGTTTTGGTTACAATTTTTTTTTCCTTGGTCACATTGTTTCTAAAGATGGAATAACTGTGGATCTTGCAAAAACAAAAGTTGTTGAAGAATGGCCAGGACCCACAAATGTAACCGAGATTCGTAGTTTTATTGGTTTTGTAGGTTACTACCAAAGATTTTTTGAAAGTATTTCACAGTTATCTAGTCAAATGACTAAGCTAACTTGGAAGGGTGTTAATTTTATCTGGAAAAAAGAATGTGATGATTGTTTTTAGGAGTTGAAAAGAAGATTGGTGAATGCTCCAGTTTTGGAACTTCCTTCCAGAAATGGTGAGTTTGTTATATACAGTGATGCTTCGTTGAAGGGACATGTTTGTGTCCTTATGCAGAAGGATCAGGTAATTGCATATGGTTCATGTCAGTTGAAAACTCTTTAGGAAAATTACCGTACACGTTATTTGGAATTAGCTTCATTTGTTTTCACTTTAAAAATTTCGAGGCATAATTTGTCTTGAGTAAAGTTTGAAATATATACCGATCAAAAAAGTTTATAGAATATATTCACTCAGAAATAATTGAACATGAGACAGAGGAGATGACTAGAATTAATAAAGGATTATGATTGTACAATTCATTACCATCCGGGAAAAGAAAATAAAGTGGAAGATGCTTTGAGTCAAAAAAGTAATGCTTTATTAACAATGTTGCATTTGGAATGTGATCCTTTGGTTAAGGATTTGATGAAATTTGGCATAAAAGTTGTTGGTGCAGGATGTCCTTCTGTTTTGTTTCAGGTATCAGTGAAATCTTCTCTATCAGACAGAATCAAGCAAGCACAGAAGCAAGACAGTGAGTTTTAGAAAAAGGTAGAGCTAGTTCATAAGGCTAAGTTTCCTGAATTGAACATTGATAATGATTGTTTTTTCAGATTTGGGAATAGGTTGTGTGTGCCTTGTGATTCACAGTTGAAGAGATAGTTGTTATGTGAAGCTCATAGTTCTCCATTCTCAGTTCATCCTAGCAGAACTAAGATGTATATAGATCTTTAAAAGTATTAGTGGTGGGATGAAATGAAAAGGAATATTGCTGATTTTACAGTTAAGTGTTTGACATGTCAACTGGTTAAAGCAGAGTGGAAGTTACCGAAAGGGATGCTTCAGCCTTTACAAGTGCTGGAGTGGAAATGGGAAAATATATCCATGGACTTCGTTGTGGGATTTCCGAAGACACCTCGAGTTAATAATGCAATCTGGGTTATTGTTGATTGCTTGACTAAATCTGCTCATTTCCTTACTATACGAGATACTTTTTCCCTAGATCAACTTTCTCGTTTGTATCTTAAAGAGATAGTCAGGTTACATAGAGTTCCCCTCTCTATTGTATCTGATCGTGATCCTAGGATTACTTATAACTTTTGGAAAGGCCTTCTGAATTCATTGCGTACTGAATTAAATTTTAGTACATATTTTCATCCTCAATCAGATGGGCAGTCAGAATGAAAAATTCAAACTTTAGAAGATATGATACATGCTTGTTCGATGGATTGTCAAGGAAGTTGGAACCAAAATCTTTCTTTGGTTGAATTTTCATATAATAACATTTTTCATTCCAGTATACAGATGGCACCGTTTGAGGCATTATATGGGAAGAGGGGTCGAACTCCAGCTTTTTAGGATTAAGTGGGTGAAAGGAAGCTAATGGGACATGAATTGGTAGAAGAGATGGCAGAAAAAGTTCAGTTGATTCAGAAACACATGAGAACAGCTCAGAGCAGGCAGAAGAGTTATGTGGATAACTGAATGAAGGATCTATCTTTCGAGGTAGGTGATCATTTTTTTCTCAATGTTTCACCATGGAAATGTGTGATGCGATTTGGTAAGAAAGGAAAGCTGAGTCCAAGGTTCATTGGACCATATGAAATTCTGGAAAAAGTTGGATCATTTGATTACCGAGTGGCTTTACCTCCGAGTTTATCTCAGGTACACAATGTTTTTCATGTTTCGATGTTGAGAAAGTATATGCCAGATCCATCTCATGTTTTGAGCCCAGAGGTAGTTCAGTTGGAAGAGAATCTCTCAATGAAGAACAAACAGTCCAGATTCTTGACCACAGAGAGACAGTGTTGCAAAATAAGGTAATTCATCAGGTAAAGGTTTTGTGGAAAAACCATATGGTTGAAGAGGCAATGTGGGAATCTGAAAATGCTATGAGGGATAAATACCCCCACTTATTCGATAAGTAAATAAATTGCGGGGAATATTTTTTCTAAAGGTAGAAGGATGTAAAATCCCAAGTAAGTAATGAATAATATATATAGTTATCTATGTCTATTTATAAATTAGATAGTGTTTTAGAGGCTTAAAACGGGAATAAATCAAATCTTAAGCATGGAATATAGTCATATTTTTAAAATATTGTTTTACCGCCTTTTGATGGCGAACCATTTTTAAATCTATCTTTTGACAATTTTATAATCTATATTTTTCAAAATAAACATATTCATTATGATTGGGACATTGAAATTTACTTTGGATAAATTTCTGGTATTTTTCTGATAAAGTTCATTTTTTAATGAATAGTGAAAAATGTTGTATTTTAATTCAAATCCTCTTTTTAATATAATTTATTTACATGATTAGATTATATTTTGGTTTTTTTTAAAGTGGAATTAGAATATATTTTTACCATTTAATCCAATAGTGGTCTTTGGAATTAATTTCACTTTGAAATTGGACTTAAACTAGTGTCAATTTTTGATATATATTATTTCATAAAAACACGCTATTTGTTCTGACAATGGGAATTAATTATTAAATTAATTATCTAATCTTAAATGTTTTGAATTTTGTAAAATAGAAATCATTTTTGAATTCAGAATATCAAATATATCTTAGGGTGAAGTTTTGGTATTTTTCTGAAAAACTTCAATTTTTGATGATTAATGAAACCACTAAGTGGTACTTAAAAAACTGATTTTTCGTTTAAATAAAATTTTACCACCTCTGTGTTTTGAATTTCAAAAATTTGACATACATGGATGTCATTAGAAAGTAAAATTTGGTTCAGTGGGATTAAAATAATATTTTCGGTGAATAGTATCTTTTAAGTTTTAAATCGTGATTAGAGGTAATTAGTGTAGTTTATGGTAAAAATAATGTTTTAATAATATGAATTGACCTTGAAACATGCCCTACCCTTAAAGGATGTGTCATGGCCGACCAATAAAACCCATGGGTCTATTTTTGGGATTCCATGGATCCACTTGGGTAAGATAATGACATTAATGCGTTTTATTTAAAGTAAAAGTATAAATGAAACAAACATGTATTGTTTTACAAAAACAATTTTTACATGGGGTTATACAAGTCAGTTATTTTACTATAAATATTCATTGGAAAGATAAAAATATTTCCTACATCATATTATTTTTTTATAATTTTTAGACATCAAATAAATTAAATTATTTATGACATCATAATTATGTAGTGATTACCTCATTATTTAAAGATTTAAATAAAATGAAAAGATAATCTAAAATCTAAGAACTACACATGTCAAAAACCTAGTGGATGAGTATATTTCGAACCCTTATCACCTTATCCTCAAAATACAAAAATTTGGGACCTTTAAAATCTGAAACTCATTTTATAATAAAGTAACCTTTTATAACTTTCCAAGAGGGACCCTCCTCTCCTCTTATAAAAGGCCCCCACCTCTACCACCTTACCCACACATCTCAAGCCTTTGTCTCGGCCAACCCCTGCTCATTTTGTCTCTCCACAACCCTCTATTACTCCTAGAATCCTTACATTGGGAAGAAGTCTTCCTAATGAATCCTTTGAGCTCAAATCAAAAAGAGTTACCCGTTTTAAAGGTAGTGTCTTCTATTGTGTTCTTATGTATTATTTTTCTTCTCCAACCCCCTAAACTCTTTTTATTCCTTTATTTTGTAACAACACCAGTATCTTCAATATAATAGGATGTTTTTATGAGATTTATTAGAGCTACACCTATACACACCTTCGTCTAATGGTTAAAGAACATGGTTTTTCTACAGTTGGGGATTTTCTGCCTCACGAAATGATGATTGTTCAATCCTCTTTTAACAACTTTCATGGTGGCCATTAATATGTCACTCTATTTATATATGATTTATATTATGTTTATGTTTTTATTATGCTTCTGTATTTTTCATTTATGGCATACCTTTTTGGTTTCGATTATGGGTAAATGCGATAATTTCATTTTAGGAAGTGCAGACTACCGCCCCCTAAAAGTGATTTGATTCGTTAATGCCATATGTGGGGCGCATAAAGGATGGAGTTAATGATATTATATATGATATTATACTGGAATTATAATATACCTTTATATCATTATGATTTCACTCAATTAAATATGAAATATAAATGAAAGTAGCGTTCATGCGTACGTAAGGCTTACTGTCTCCATGAACGGTGCATTTCATTTCTTATCCCCAAAAGTAATGTACTATTATAAGTACATATATATAATGGATATATATGATTTATGTTAAACATAAATGATGAATATAATTCTGGAATTAAAATATCCATATCTCTCATTTAGTTTTAATTCCATTAATATGACATAGAAATGAAAGTAGTCTTCATGCGTACGTACGGCTTACCATCTCCATGAACGGTGCATTTCATTTCTTACCTATAAATGATTATGTAATATTATAAATGCCTATATATACTGGATATATATAATATATATGGCATCTAAATCTTGAATATAATTCTTGAGATAATGGATATTTGACTACATGATCAATTTGTAAATATAAGAAGTTCACTTTTGACTCATGTACCAAATATCGACAAAACGACTGTTATTAACTTAAATGATAACATAATGTTTATAACATGGAAATAAGTGATATAAAAGGAATAATAAGCTTGAAAAATGTTCTTAATAAAGTAGAAATTAACTTTAGTTTATTATTCAGGAGATTAAAGAGCAATTGAGTCACGTCGGACACGAGGTAAGGGACTTCGTCTCAGTCTCCTTTCATTGTGGCATATTTTGTTCTAATACAAGACTTTCTTTTATACACTGTATAAAACAACTTTGAATTTTCATTTCATTCAAAGGGAATCTTTTTCTATAAAGAGTTTTACAAAATGACAAAAAGGAATGTTTCTTTTAACGTACGTGGTGACAACGACCTTTTCTGCCGCCGCGAGTATTATTTGGTCTTTGGCTTACTCAACAAGTTGTAAGGTTTTTAAAATGAAATAAATACCATATACTATTTTATGTATTTTGGTATTGAAAATGGTTTTTATAATGGATTTGTTATGTCAATATATCTAAGTGATATATTGTGATCAAAGTGTGGAAATGTTATCTTTCCATTATATTTGTTTTATGTCTTATGATTTTATAATGGTACTTGGACATTTAATGGGTGGTTACATGATAAACCATATGAAGGGTGGTGCCGTGAATACCAGGATGGGTGGTTAAGTTATAACCTCCAATTAATTGGGTATGGAAGTCGGCCGTATGGCTATTCCATTAAGTGATATGTGTGGAAGTCGACCGTATAGTTATTCCACTTAAGTATGTTTTTCTCCCAAGTTACCTTTATATGTTATGTGTTCTTTATATTGGATTTATGTTAATATTTTGGTTACAAAAGGGTAAATAATAATATTTTATTTAGTGAAGAGTTTTTACTACTTCATAAAGGTGACAGATATTACATTGATAAAGTATACATGGTTTACTTGTTGTTTGAAAAACTAACAGCTTTCATTCTTTGTGTATCCCTTACTGACCTTTTTATGCTCACCCCATGTTTTTTTGAAATGTTTTTCACAGGACTTAATGTGGAATAGGGTCAAGGATGGGATCAAGGGAAATTCATTATATCTAAAACATGAAAGTAGACATGTTTCTTTTTAAGAGTTTTAATTTTATTGAAACTTAGTAGAAGTGTCTACTTTGTAATCTTTTGAGATGTAATAGTTATGAAATAATTCTCTAAAACTCTAAACCTGAAAAGATACTCAATGGGAATTATTCATTTAATTAAATGTTAAGTAATGTTTAAGGTCGGGGCCTTATATGAACAATTGTTAAGGGAATAAAAAATGACCTTAAGAATATATGTTGGGAAGTAGATAATGGATTACATAGATTGAAGCATATAAATTCATAAGATAAAAAAATAAATGTAATATATTAGTTATATATTTTTGTTAGTGGATTACAATTTATGTTTTTCCACTAACATTCCTTTTATTCCAGCCAATGACTGGGAATATGAGGACATGGTCTAACAACTGATGCAAAGATCAATGGGATGACTATTATAATGAGGTGCACAATCTGATGGGAGTAATAATAACAAGCTTTTTCATGATACACTCTTATTTAACTCATGTTTTGAATAGAAAAATGTGTCAAGAGGAGTATTTTACCACCCTAAGTAAGAACAAGCCACAATCAAGAGATTTATGAGACAAATCCCCATACATTTAATGAATCATCCCATCCCTCAATCGCTGAACAATGTATCAACTCTATTGAGAAGATATTATCCATTCACCAATGTTCTTAGCAAGAGAATGTTCTTCTAGTTGCTTATCATATGAAGGGTGAAGATGATCAATAGTGGACACTAATCAAAAATATGAATCCTGAGGAAGAGATCAAGGTGTTGGAATGGAATAATTTTTGAAATTTTTTTTCGATATATTTTTTTCTCACACTCTCTGACTTAAGATGGAAACAGACTTCCTTTACCTAAAAAAAAGATGACATATCCATTGGAGTGTATGAGGAAAACTACCGATAGATTTCATGATAAGCCTCCTTCTTTTTCATTACCCACGAATTCCAGGTTGACCGCTTCTATGGTGGGATAAAACTTAACCTATGTGAATCCCTAGAGATCTGTGACTTCAATAGCTATGAAGAAATTTTTCGATGTTCTTTCAATGTCGAAAATGTGATTATAAATATCAAGGTTATTATAGGGATAAAAAGTAGAAATTTTACATTATATCTGGTAGGCCGATGGAGAAATCTAATAGTGCTAAGAAATTCTATCACCTCACTTTCCAAAGGTGCCGAAAGAATGACCGTGGAAATTTTTGGAAGGGGTTGCGAAAATTCATTATGTGTTGAAGAGAAGGCCACCTTTCCATTAATTTCTAACAAGAAAAAATACTCCTCTGGTAGAGGATATGAATACATTGTTCGACCCTCAACACATTGTTCATTTCATTAACTGCAAATAACTAGAGAACTTTTAAAACCAGTTCCCTAAGAAAAGGGTTTTTTGAGGAAACCAACCACCTCCAAGGTAGTAAGGTTGATCTTTTACCACCACTTCCCCCGAATCAAACCATGAAAATGAAGTGTTGAAAAGTAAACTAGTTATTAATTCAAGAATAAAGACCATACTTTTTCATTATGGTTCTATAGATTCTTTTATATACTGAAATTTTAGTAGAAAAATCCCAACACCATGAAAAATCATGGAAGTAGAGATGTTGGTGATAATAGAAAATAGGGAAATTAATTTATCCCCTAAATATAACTCCTACCCTATCAAAATTTATGGATTTAAATTCCCCGCGAACTATGGAATACTCTTATTGGTGGAATTTGATGTAATTCTTATCTTGAATTGGCTTTCCCTATATAGAGCCCACATAAATTTCCATGAGAGGTAAATCACTCTCCAAATGGTGATTTGGCCCTCGATTATGTACAAGTGTAAGGAGGAGGATGAACCTTTATTAACACCAATATCATAAGTGTGGATATTACTGCCCTATGATCACATGTATCATTCTTAGATGATTGAGTCTAATGTTGAAACCATACTTCAAGAATCCCTATTGTGAAGTAATTCATCTAAATATTTCCTGGGGAATTGTATGGTCTTCCTCATAGACAATATATTTAATTATGGATTGATGCTATACCTGGGGAATTTCCAATATCCATGAATCTATATCGAGTGGATGTTGTGGAGATTGAGGAGATAAAGAAGCAACTACATTTGAATCTTGATAAAGTGTTTATATACCCAAATGCTTCACTATGGGGGGAACTATTCAACTTTGTCAAGAAGATGGATGGGTCAATGCGACTTTGCATTGATTATCGTGAGCTCATCAAAATCATGATAAAGAACAAGTATCATCTTCCATGAATTGAATAATTTTTTGTTCATCTACATGGAGTAAAATACTTATTCAATGTGGATCTGAGGTTGGGATATTACCATGTAAGGGTGACGAAAGAGGATTTCCCCAAGATGACGTTTCATCCAGGTTACGACCACTCGAAATTCATTGTAATACCTTTTGGACTCACTAATGCTCTATAAATAATAATGGAATTAATGAATAGAGTATTTAGATATTACCTTGAAGAATTTTTGTTTGTATTTATAGACAATATTCTAATACACTCTCAAACCAAGGAAGAGAATGAAGAGAATCTAAGCATTGCAGTAGAGCCCTTTGGAAAGGAGAAGCTCTATGAAAAGTACCAACAGTGTGAGTTCTTGGTGAAGGAGGTATCATTCTTGGGTCATATAATTACATAAAATGGGATATATTTGGATCCATCCAAGAAAAATTCAATGGAGGGATGACTGAGGCCAACATCTTTGAATGATATATGTAGATTCCTTGGGTTAGTTGGATATTATCGTCTATTTGTGAGAAATTTCTCATAACTGTCAAACACTATTACCTATATAACTCGGAAGAGAGTCAAGTTTTCATAGAGTGATGAATTCTAAGTTAGCATCAAGGAGTTAATAAAGGCTTATAATTTCATCCATGCTTACACTACCCATAATTAGATAAATTTCATGTTATTCAGTGATGCATTGAAGAAGGTTCTAGGTAGTGTGTTGATGCAAAATGACAAAGTCATTTCCTACGATTTATAGTAATTGAAAGTTCACGAGAAAAACTATCCAATACAAGATCTTGAGTTGGCTGTAATAATCATCACTTTAAAAATTTGGTGACCTTACCTCTTTGTTGAGAATTGTGAAACATATAACAATAAAAAAATCCTCATGTATATATTATAACATAAAGAGTTAAATATGTACCAATGAGGATAGTTTTAGATTATCAATGACTGTGATTGCTCAATCCATTACCACTCTGGGAAAGCGAAGAAGGTGTAAGATGCTCTACATAGAAATTAACCATTGATTATATCATTGATGAAAATTTAAAAGGATCCAATCTTCTTAGATTTGATGAAGATGGACATAGGAATCATAAAGAAGTGAACGTCATTAAACCATTTAAAAATGATTTCTCAACCATCTATTTTGAAAAGGTTAAAGGATGCACAAGAGGATGATGTAGGAATTTAGAAGAAAGTGGATACTATCAAAAAATGGAAATCCTCAGAGTTATATGTTAATGAATATGGAATTATGATATTTGGGAAAAGATAGTGTTTTACATCAAATATGGAGTCAAAGAAATAACTTTTGGATGCGGCACATAGTTCAAATTTCTCCACTCACCTAGGAAACGAAAAGATGTATCAATATCTCTGATAGAATTATTGGTGGGATAACATGAAGAATAAGATCACTGAGTATACATCAATGTTCCTAGTATGTTAGAAAATGAAGGCTGAGAGGTAGATGTCCAAGGGGATGATGCAACCCTTACCCATAACGACATGGAAATGTGGAAACATCACCATGGAATTTGTCACTAGACATATAAAGATATCCAAAGGAAACAATTATATCTAGGATTTTGTGGGCCATCTTACAAAGACTTCACACATCATTACAATTTGGGAGGATGTCTCACTAGATAAATTGATAGGGATATACATCACAGAAGTGGTAAGGCTACATGGACTACCAAAATCGAATGTATCTAATCGAGATCTAATATTCACCTCTATGTTCTGGAAGAGTCTCCAACACACTCTGAATAATGAGCTAAACTTCAGTACAGATTATCATTTTAAAACCAATGGACAAGCTTAGCAGACTATCAAAACACATGAGGACATGTTGAGAGAAAGCTAAATGAACTCCCAAGGAGGATGGGATCAACATCTTTATTCTGGATGAGTTCTCATACAATAAAAATTTATACTCAAGAATCCAAATGTCTCTTTATGAAGCCATTTATGGGAAGAGGTGAAAAATAATGGCATGATGGGATGAATTTGGGGAGCGAAAACTCTATGGTTTGAAAATGGTCGAAGAAATGGTGGGGAAGGGTAAAACTATCCAACAACATATTAAATATGCTCAGAGTCGACAAAAGAGTTCAATTGATAATCATTGATGAGACCTTGATTTTGATGTTGGGGCATGTTATACCTCTGTATATCACTATAGAAGAGATTTATGAGATTTTGGAAGAAGGGAAAACTTAGTCCAAGACACGTCATCCCTTTTGAGAACCTTGATCTCCTTGGAGAGGTATTCTATCCACTAGCACTCCCACCAATCCTATCTCAAGTACATGATGTATTCTATGTATCACTCTTGAGGAAGGACATACCTGACCCATCGCATGTACTGAATCCAAATGTGGTACCATTGGATAATTAACTCTCCTATTAAAAGTAGCCAGTGAAGATATTAGATTATAGGGAAAAAGTTCTATGAAATAAGACAATGCCCCTCATCAAGTTGTTGTGGAAAAACCAAAAACTAAAATAGGAAACATGGGTATTGGAGGAAGTGATGATGTAGAGTTACCATTATCTATTTTATTGTGTAAAAATGAATATTTCAAGGATGAAATTTCTTAATGGGGGAAGATTGTAACAACCCAAAATTTTATTAATGAAAAATCATCATGATATAATTAAATGTATTTTTATGTAAAATGATTATATAAAACATATTCACTTCCTTGGTTTTATGTTTTTGAATTTTAAAATACCATTATAAATTGTTATCATTGGTAATATTTCTGTTGAAATGGGATCACATGATTAGTATAAATATAATGATTTAATAACTCAATCATGCTCAGAAAAAGTAAGAGATTTCTTCATCCAGTAGAATTTCTCCATACAAAGACCATTTTTTGGATCTTGGAAAAGATGTAACATCACTAGGCTTCACTATTGACAAATCCCAAGCCATGTATCAAAATGTTAATCTTGAATGGAATCACCTATGGGGGAACTAAATGTTAATAGTAAATACCACCTGAGTGAGGTTAACTAAGCTGTCACAGGAGTCTATCACCATCACACACCATACCCTAATGTAATATGAAGGTGTTATACTGGGTTATGTAACAAGACCCTAACACTATAATTATGTGCCTTATTTTTTCTATAAAATAAAGAATATACATTCTATTTATTATTATTACTTTGTAAATGGGTTTTAATGAACAAATAGTATTTTTAGAGAATATTAAATTAATAAATCGATTTGGATGAATTAATGGATCTTTTAATTAAATAATATTTTAATAAAATATTATAAAAAAATGATTTTTTATAAAATATAACTGATCCTATAATTTTTATCAATACGATTGTAATTTTTATTATGGTTTTAAAACTATTTTTCTCAAAAACCAAGAATTTTTAATAAATGTCTGTTTTTATTTTAAAAGTGAAAATGAAAATATTTAGAAAATTATTTAAATAAAAACAATATTATTTTTGGATTCAGTATGTCTAAATTATCTAATAATGAATTTTTCTTGTTTTTCTCAGATAATCAAATTTTTGGGTAAAAAATAAATATTATTTACATATATAATATGTTTTATGACATAATAATGGCCCAATAGTGTTGTAATAAAATACTTTAAAAGTAATTTTCAGCCAATATATGTTTTAAATTAAACATAATATGATTTTATATTTGTTTGATTAATTTTAATGTGTCTTAGTAGAGCATCCAAGAAATATAAAGTATTTTTAACTTTTTAAAATGATTTCCATGAGAGTGTTATTCACCTCTACCTAAGCAAGACTAATATTTTAAAATGTTTGTCCATTGTCCATATAACATATTTTTTCAAGTCCACATTGGGAAAATTAATGGGAATACCATATGATGGTTTTTGGGTTTGATTAGTTTAATGTTTAGTGCCCAAAACCAAAATTATAAATAATTTCCTATCCTATCCTATATAATCTCATTCAATCTCACATTCCTCTTCTCTAAAACCATTTGGAGCTCAAAAAATCTATTGCCAAATCTCGATAGAATCCTGAGAAGGTGCCCAAATCTCCCATTAAGCCTCTATCAATCCTCTCCCAATCCTTTGGTTTCACACTTCTATGTAAGGGATCCTCTCTTTCATTCCTTCCCAATTTATGTCCATGATTCCATATATTGTTATGCCCTTTTATTTTCAATTAAAAATTTTGGGGTATAATTTAACCCCTCTACTATAACTCCCTTCTTATTTTTTAATCATGAGAGACCCATTTTACTCTCATTAATGCCTCCCATGTACACAAGCTACCATGCCGAAATTTCATAAGGGATTTCTCTCTCCTCTTTTACATTAAAGTAATTATTTCATATTATGTATATAAATTCAATTACATATGTTGGGATATTATGCCATATGACCCCCTTATTGTCCATTTAATTTATAAATGATGAGATAACCCTTTATCTTTCATCAACCAATTTTATGATTACTATTTGATGTCGTTATGCTATCGAAGTTACAACAAAATTTCTCATGCCAAAATTTTCATGTAAGTGAATACCATACCCATTTCTATTTCAAAGGTATTCACCTTTATGTATATGCACTTGTTTATTGATGACTTTAATTTTTTAATTCCACATACATTATTTAGGGAATATATTATGATAATTAATGAATCCATGTTGTATAATCTATGTGGCACACTTATGTATGAAGTAAAATGATTAAGAAGGGTGAACCATGATACCGATTCAATGCGTTGGGTATAGAATATTATCATGATAATTTTATTGCAATGAGTTTTGGCTCATGATAATTCATATGAAGTGAGGTTTTACTCATTCTTCATGTGCAATGAGCCTTGGCTCATGATAATATCATGTTAAATATTGTTTCCACATCTCAATGTTTTAATAGTCATGCCATATCATCCCCCTATGTTCATGTTTCTCATTTGCTTCATTGATATGCCTATTTCCTAACAAGTATTGTATAATGTAATTTATTCATTTCTTACTCTCTTATTGGGATTTGTAGCTCACTCTTTTCTTATGCAGCTCCTCATGTTATCGCATGCAATGCTATGTACGAAGGAATGTTGTGGTCATGTAAAAGATGTTTTCAATGAAGATATTGTATTTTATGTTCTATGTTTTTATGTAATGTTCGTAACTTCCCAACACACTAGACCTATCAATCCTTATAGTTTTATTAAGTGCATGTTTATGTAATAAATAATCTTTCAGTGTGTAATAAAGAGAATGGTTGTTATAGAACTCACTCATGGATTCCCTCACTCTGGTTTTTTTATTCAATATATTCAAATACCAGATAACCCTTATTTTTTATATTACATTTATTATAAAGGATTTTTTATTGATCTATGATGTAGTATTAAATCACACATATATATTAAAAAATTTGTGTTTTAACATAAATTATTTTCAATCCATTGGATAATTAGATTAATTTTCAATCATGGCGCTATTGGGATGTCCGAGCTAGTGATTTGGGAATCTTGAGATAGAATTATATAAAACAGGTATGAGGAGTAGGTATAATTTGGGTGAAAATGTTAGTGAGTTTTCATATGTAAAATATTTAGTGTAACATTAGGTTATCTACATTCCTTTTGTATAATTACTATTATGCATGAATATACATAATTTTTTAAATAATGACTCATAAATTTATTATCATTCTCCTAAAAAATTAGTATATTTTATATAATTTATTATATTCACAACATGATACAATAGGTATTACTATTTCCATTGTGTGGAATAATAACCATCCATGTTGTAATGACATTAATAAAGCTCTTTATTTTTTTCAATTCAAATTGTAATAAGGTGACAGATCTGAATGCTTTGATTTTTTTTAAATGAATCAGTTTCTATACTTTTCATATGGAAATTTATTTTCCTCCATTGTTTTCTAATATCATGTTGTATTTAATGGTACATTAGGTTTGATAAACAATACAGCAAAAACCTATATATCCATATTAGATTTATAATTTTTAGAGGTATATAAAGATATTTAAGGGGTATATTATGAATCAATATCTACATGAAGCTTCCATTGTTGAGATGAATATTTCTTAGGAGGATATAGAGTTTTTTACAAGATACTTGTCTATAGTGGAGAAAATTGGTTTGCCTCCAACTTTCCATAAAGAAGTTAATTTTGGGGGAAAGGGGATCTATTGGATGAAATTGAAATCATTGATAGGTGAATAGATAAAGAAGGTTCATTTATACATCTTGAATATAATAGATGATTCTCAACTATATATAACATTACATATTAATTATTTCAAACAATGTTATCCAATGAAGAATGATATTTGGATTTTTAATGACCAAAACAAAACATTTTCCCCTTGTTTAAATAGGTCATTCTTGGTATATCATATACATAAGAAACATTGACATTGTTAGTGGATAGTGAAATATTGAATTTGATAACATCATCCATGTATAATATTAATGGATATACATTACATATGAATGATCATGAAAACATACGTGTAGTTTAGAATAGTAGTGTATTGGTGTTTGTAGAAGTAATGAATTTTTCAAGTGATTGAAGAAAAAGCCAATTTCTTCATAAAGTTAATAATATAGAGTCATTAATAAAATCTGGGAGGATAGTTACAAAATGTTTTTTCTTCCAGTGTTTAACTAAAAATTATTTGTCAGTAACATCCATATCAGAATTGTTGAATTTGGAATGACACTTGTTAATTTGAATATATTATAATACACAGCTGAACCTTTTATAATGGAAACACATGAAAAAAATTGTTCTTGATCAATCTGATATGTAGAGGTTTGTTGTATTATAAGGAATAAAATCTTATGTTGTTGATAATAAAATTTATGAAGATGATGATTTATATAAGATCCCTACTTCCATTAAATTATTAGCTAATAATACTAATGAGAACATCATAGACATGGTTAGTTATATACGGGCTAATCAGGACGATAAAAATTGGGAAAAATAATTCTCTTGTACATTCCTAATATTACAGGTATCATATGTTTATTTCTCATTTAATATTTTAAATTTCTTAAAATGTTAGATATTTTAATTTTATTTTCATTTTTCAAACACATATTATAACTAATACATTCAATTAATTATTTATATTAAATTATTTTTGTTTAAATTATAATATTTACCCATACATAACTCTTTTATTACTATTTTTTTGAAAAAAAATTATTTCAAATCAAATATTTAAAAAAAATTAAATATTTTATAATATTATATTGAAAAGGTGTTCATTTGTGTGTAAAAATGATCTATTAGGTTAGAGAATTTTTACTATTGACATCATTTCTAGATTTGTTTTCATTCATTTATATACCATTTCATATCTCATTACTACTATTATAATTTTATTTAAGTATAACAAATACAAATGAAAATATTTTTAGTATATATTTTTTTTACTTTTTTGTTTGATAATTTTTCATTTTTTGATTACATTACTATTTTAATAGTTGAATTTCTACATTTGTGTACTACTTGTTTGATGCTTTGATTTGTAGGATAATGAAAGATCAATCAACTCATCCACCACATACTTATGAGAATTATCATACTCATAACTCTATGGAGGAACATTCTCATACTCCTCAGGATGAGAATGATGCTTCTTTGCAAGATACAACTACTCCCCCATAACTAAAAAGAGTCCGATGGTTGGTAATGGTGGAATCACACATTTTCCAAAATAATGAGTTGTCTGTAGCTAAGACGAGAAAATGCTGGTAGACCTTGATGATAATTATATTCGCAGAGGTCCTAATTCAAAACAATTCAAGTGTTTTATATTAGTTTAGGATAAATAAAGTCGATATTTTGATTTATGATTGGGGAAGTGTTGAAAAATTTACACTATCTCACTTGCAGGAGACCATTGTGGTAAGCTTGTTTGTTATAATTTTACTTATCTGAAAATGTTTATAGAAATATATGTTTCCACCTTATTATAAAATTACATATGATATACTTGACACTAAAAGAGTTAGGATGAAATGTTTAACATTGACTGCTATGATATGGAGGGATTTCAAATAAACCCTCACAATAGATGTCACTTTTTAGAATAGGAAACATCATAATCCATGTGATATATATATATATTTTATTATAGATGTTTATACATGGAATAGATTTTTCAAAGTATAAGACAAGAAGCATTTTTTGAAAGTACATTGTCACCTTATAGATGAATTTTTTAAATTAATTATCTTATTAATGACTTATTTACTCTTAATTTATAAAAATCAATGACATATCATTAGGATATCCAATCTTGAAACGTATACCCTCATACTTTATCATGGGGAGGTTATATGTTATTAGAAGAAAAAATGATGAATAAAATTTTTCAAAAACTACGAGATGAGTCTTCAAGCTCTATAGAGGTTTCCCCTCCACACCTAGCTCTACATGAAAAAAGGAAGAGGGATCGTATGAGAAAAATGAATTATATCTTATAGAAGAGTTGAGGGTAGTAGATGAGATTATTATAAGATGTTTACTATTTTATTTATTTAAGTTAATTCAATTAATTATATATTTTGATTCACTATAAATTTTTTCAAATAATACATAAAGTATTCTCTTAAAGAGAAGTGAACACATGGAGTATTTTTAGCTGAGTGTAGGCAAGATATTTTAGCTGCAACATTGGGAATTCCAGAACACCAGGCTCATGTATGAGGATACCTAATGGGTGTATCAGTGAAAGAAAAATTTAAATATTCTTCAACTTATATAATGGATTATGTTTATAAAATAATAATAATATTTGGATGATTAATTAAAGGATATTCATGTGACGATGGAGGATTTTATCAAAGATTCAATAAATTCAACATTTTCAATAATGAATAAATTGTTTCAGACTGTACCTGCTACTCTTATGACCCTTCTAATAGATCCCACTCTTCAAATTCCACTCATATACCCTAAAACTTATCTGAATCATACACCGACATATCCATAACTTCCTCATTATTATGAGTAATATTTTTATGATATCAAGCATCATATTTTTTTTCATATGGGATGATATTTTATATTTCAGATACCATTCCCATCAATAGTTAGAGATAACGAATCATAATGTCACTATATATGATATTATAGATATATCATTTAGAGTACCATTACCTACAGATGAGGTGAGTATAGTTGGATAAAGTATCGATGATGTTTTTACTTTTTCCATCTATATATTTTCAATATGCTTCCATAAAGGTTTCTGTATATTTTATACTATTTTATTTTTTATTTTTTAATTTTTTTAACATTTAATATTTTATATAATTAACTATTTTTTAGAAAAAATCATATTTAAATAAATAAAGTATATAAAATAACCAGAACATAGTGACTAAAGATTAGTTGGGAATCAACACAAGTCAAGTTTTTTATATATACGTTTTAAAATAAAACATTTTGTGTGTTTTATTTATAAAAAAATTATACTTATATTTGTTTGGTATTAGGTATCATTATTCACAATTTTATGATCATGAAAAAATATGTAAATGGATTTATAGACCCTCAGTTAATTTCAATTTTAGTGAGGACAATGGCCGAATAAGAAAGAATAGTTCATATTGTAGAAATATTTCAAAAGGATTAAATTATTCATTTATGGGTGTTTTCTAATCTACATGAGTATAAAACATATATCTCACAAAGTTTTATGTATCATTAAACATAATAAAAAATAACATTAAATTTTCAATAATGTAAGTGGCCATTGGATGTTAGGTGTTTTATATTTAACGGAGAAGGCACTTTACTGGTTATGATCTATGTAAGGAAAAGTGGGATAGAATTTTAAGGATGTATTAGACATGTAAGTTGGAATTTCATAATACATGTTTATATTATAATGAATTTTAAAATAATTTTATTCATATTACATTATAATAGGGGATGGAGTTTCATTTAAGAGACTATAAAGAAAAAAGAGCACAAAGATCAATTATGTAACAGAAAAGGTGACTTTTCATTTATAATAAGTAAATTTTGGATATATTACATAATAATGTTATTTGGAATTGATAACCTCATTTAATTAGTGTTTCCATAATAAAGAATTTGTTAAAGAATGATGATAATATGTTGGAAGTTTTATGTATGAAATAATTTCAACTTGGATAGTTATGATTTTCTATCCAATCGTACTTCTTTAGAAGCATTTCAATAATATTTCACTGGTTTTATTCATAATACATGTTAAATAATTTTATTTTAATTTATTTCTTTTTTATAACCCTTGTACTAATATTTCATAAGATATTAGAAACTTACATGTTTGATGGGAATATAATTTTATAGGTTTGGTTGGATTTAGTTTGTTTTTACTCTATATTGTACTTTTTAATGTTATAATTATAAATGTGTATTACTAGTTATTTTTTGGCTTCGTATGATTATCCTCTACATGTTATTGGTTTGGTGTGTTATGGAGAAAAATGTTGGAAATAGTTATTTTAAAAAAAATCACATCGATTATTTTATAACAGATGTGAAAAATCCAATATTGACCCTTTTGAACATAATTTTTTCATGTCTTTTATAAGATAATCTATATAAAACAAAATTATAGATGGTTTTATCACATTGATTATCAAATATTCGATGTAAAAAAACAAATTTGATCATTCATTTACAAAATACATTTATTCATGTGACATTAAAAACATATTTACAATGCTTCATTTAATAATTAAACCTAAAAGTTGACATGAAAAAGAAAAAACCCAATGTGAAATGCCATTTTATATACTAGTGAGTAGTTATCTCTTCACATGTTTTAGTTGAGCTAATAAATAGATGAAAAAACGTTGATAGAGTTGGTACTTATAATATCTCACACCCTCAACCAAGGTGTATCATCCACCTTGATTATAAGAGGTGGTGAAATTTAGATTTCTTATAATATCTTAATAAAAGAATAGTAATTCATGAATGAGATCTGAAAGATTAATTATAAAAATAAATTTTACAAATAAAGGATAATAATGATTGAACACAAAATTGATACTAATTATATGTTCTTTATTTTTCATCACTTCCTATTTTGGTAATGAATTTTAGAATAATTTTAAGTATTCAGGTCATTATAATATCTATGAAAATAATCAAATCACAAAAATAATATGTATTTATTAGATATATAAATAAAACAAAAAAAAAATAAGTAGATTTAGGTGATTTAAAATATGTGATTGAACGAACTAAGATGCCCCTCAAGTGGGAGGACCATGGTCATCTAATGTGTGGCATTAGGAAAAAATTTTGATATTTTATTTTTCCACATCCAACAATAGGTGTTCCTTCGGATATGTTTGGTTCTAAATGTTTTCTGGGAATATAATTATTAGTTTTTGTCATGGTTATTTTTTAAATAAATTTAGTGATGGAGTATTTAATTTGTGTTCATATGAAATACTAACATAGTTCCTATAAAATTAATATAAAATTCAAGTAAATGTTTTTGAAAACCATTAAATGTAATAAAATTTGGATTAATTATTTTGTTACATGAAAATTTTTTATTACTATGGAAAACTAGTGATGATTTAATAATTTTATATTCAAATTAAATTATTATCTTGATGTAATTAATTTCAAACAATGTGAACATTCCTGAAAATTACATTGATGGTATATTATGTTAAATAATTAATTATTTAACAATTTATAATTTCAAAAAATAATATATTTCGTAATGGTAATGGTCTATGGTAAATAATATCAAATATTTTCCACATATGGATGAATTTTCCTTTTATAATAACTTTCTTTACTCCTAAATTATAAATTTATTTTTGATATCATTATAATCATCAAAAGTTTTCATGGGGTTTAAAACTAAGAGATAAGGGTGAAAAAATAACCTAAAAATTTAATGAATTTATTGGATAAAATGAATTAAAATAATCATTATATTATATTCTAAATATTTAAATTTAGTTCAACTTTATCCTGAAAATTAATTTATAATAATTTAATTATCTAATAAATTACAAGGTTGTCCATCCCCTTAATTATAAAATAGCACCTCCTCAACTTACTTAATTGCTGATTTTGAGCAATGTAGTTCAGAAAATACCTAACCAAATCTCTCCCTAGAACCCCTCAATATATCCTATATATCATGGCCTTAAAAAAATACCTATCATATAATAATTTAATTGTACTCCAAATAGAGATATCTAAGGAGAAGGTATTTGTTCTAACTAAACTATTTCAAGATAATTTTATCTTATAAATTCTTTCATCCTATTTAACCAATATGAAATAGTAACATATGTTTCTTCCATATAATTAAATGTTATTGTCATTATGTTACAACCCTTTCAAATCTCATTTTTCATTCTATAGTAAATTTTTACATCTCTCAGGCATACATGTGGATTACCACTTCTACGAAGCGATGTGTTTTTTTTCATCACCACCTCAAAAGGATGGATATTATGAAGGATTTAATTACAATATATTTTATTTATTATATAATTATAATTATTTAATGATATTATTTCCCCTATTTACTTATCATTCCATCCATTGAAAAATTATAATTTCATTCCGGTGTTGGTGCGTAATGTCGCCTCTATAAATCTATGTGATTTATTTCTAATTAATCCCTCTCATGGGTAGTTCTAAAACTTTAAATTAATATATAAATTTTTAATAATTTCTTGATTATTATTTTGGGTATGATTTAACTATTACACCTTTGACTATGGCCATCCAACCGATGTTGTTTTTGGATTATGAATTAAATATCCTCAAAATTTCCAGCGTAAACATAATTGAGTATGTAACTAAATAAAACATTGTCATTAATAAAATAAAAGTGGTAATTATAATTTAATGAAAATGAATACATTTTTAATTATGTATATAACTAATATTATATTACTATTTATGATTTGAATATTGCATGTTGCGTGATTATTTTAAGGTATGGGGTTTTCCTTTAAAATGATATTTTGAAGGTTTTAATCTCTTTTACTTCAGTGTCCATGCTCATAAAATTATTCAGGATTATTATTTTTATATTTAAAATGTTATTAAAATTTATTTTAAAAAACATTTAATTTTTTTTTACACTTTTAAAAAAAATAAAGAAATTATGGGTTGTTTCTATTTTTTTTACCAAGGTGAGAAAAGAATCCTTTTTCACATTTACAGATACAAATTTTTCCACCATCATATTCATTATTTAGTATCAATATTTCTCTAAAAAATTACAATTTTATTATCAAAGAATATATTTCCCTCAATATTTTGGGACTTTTTTAAAATAAAAATCTAAGAAAATATATATATTTTCTCATATTTATGAGAAAAATAAATGTTTTATTTTTATGGGATTGAATTCCTATTAAAATAATTTTTATGATTAAATTAAAATATATATGTGTTTTATTTAGATTATAGGTCATTTATGTACATTATGGGTTATCTAATTTAGATTTTATTACATTTGGTGTTGATATAGTTATCCAATGCATTAGAAAAAATGGTAGAATATTCTAGTGACATGTTACTCCTAAAGGATATAAAAATATATGGTTATGTGATTCCATTATAAAGGTTCTTGTAAGTGTGAATGAAAGTATAATGTCTATTATTTCCTACATGATATGATTTTAATTATTTATAAAGAAAATTTTTTATTTTCAGAGGTGAGAAAATGAGCTTATGTTTTTAATGAATGTTTACAACTTTTTTTAATAAAGTCGAAATGATTGTTTTTTCATGGAAATGTAATCATGGGTTTCCATTTTTTTCTATTTAACCCTTAGGAATATATTTCTTATTTTATGATTTCATATAAAAGATTTTAAAAAATCTATTAATAAATTAATTTTATTTCATTCAAATGTAATTGGATAATTTTGGCCAAATATTCATGGTGAAAAAGGAAAACTTTCTTATATATTTTTTAGGTTTAAAAATAAACTAATTAGTTTTTTATATTTTTTGTACTTACTCATATTTTTTTAATCCCACATTCTAAAATGTTTTTCATAATTCCTCAATATGATAATGAATAATTATGAATTATTACTCTAAATAAAGGAAATTATCCTTGAATAAATAAAGTCTTTCTGAATAAATAGGTTTGAAAACGTAAGAAACACATTTTTATGGAAGAAATAAACAATGTGCATCATTATTCCAAAAAAAACATAATTATTTTAAAAATAATATAAGAATATATTTCTAAAAGATATTGGGATCATAGGTTGTATACCCCTCATAATTAAACTTATAATTATTGGCTAATTAAGATGTGGGACATTATAGTTATTCAATAATAAAAATAAAAAACTACCTTTGTTTAATAAATAATCAATATTTAAAACTAGTTTTTTGATATCTTTTATCGAATAACTTATGTGAAAATATTTGGAAAATAATTTTTACATTTTTTATTAAATAAATAACAAAAAAAACTCATTTATTAAATCTATTATAAATAACCAATGTCATAATGGAATCATTTTACGTATATTTTGAACCAATTTTTCCAATTCAACGGTAACTTTTTCTCTAAAAATTAAATTTCATAACCATTTAGTGATGATTATTTAAAAATATAAAATTCAGACCCATATATAAAAGTAACCCTCCTCTACACCTTCTAATCTAAAACACTTTGTCAGTTTCTTCTCTAGTATATACACAAATTAAATTTCATAAATTTATATTGAAATTATCAAACCATCTAGGAAATATAAAAAGTCTATAATAATTAATTAATTTAATATAACTATATATTCTTACTTATACCATAACATGTTCTTATTTGGATTTTTTAACCACCTATATTAATGTTTTTATAATATTTTCACCACTTATATCAAGGTTGATTTAAAAACAATTAATGCTATTAAAATATTTTATTAAGGAATTAAGTATATTATATTTATGTTTATGGAATGGTAATATGATAATTAAACTCATTATTAAAATAATACCATATCGTTAAATAAAAATCACAAATAACTGAATCAATTTCCATTTAGTCATGAACTATGCCCTGATCATTTTATATAATTAACAAGAAACATTATGATTCTATTGCATTGAATATTTTATACATGAATATAATATGAACATGCAACAATGATAAATTACATCATATTGAAAAAATATCATAATAATTGGAACTACATACATATTATGATCTAAATCAACTATAACTAAGTAATAAATATATAATAAATTAATATAATTGATTAATCTAAAACATAATGAATATAATTATGTATATAAAGTTTATTATTACTAATTATAAATTGATTATACAAGGAGTTAGACTATATTAATGAAATTTATGAGAAAAGATTAGGGACATTTTCATCATCGCTCTTTTTTATATTATTTTTCTTATCCATATTCGTTATTTTATATCTTAATTCATCTATATATTATAAATCATTTTTTATAATTTTACTTAATAAATCCTATCATTTATTATTTCTTAATTAGTATTGTATGAAGAGAATATTTTTCTGTATATTCCTTTACCTTTCTTGCTCATCCACTTTCACTCACATATCTCTTATATTTTTTATATATGTTACTATTGATGTAATTTTTAATACATTTTCCCAAAAAATATTTTCTTTTTCCTTTCATTGGAAACCATTTATTCATAAATTATTATTTTATAAGTAAAATTAAAATAAATAATTCATTTCATTATTATATTTAAAAAATTTATTATTATCTTTTAAATGAGTTTTCATATGTATCAATACACTTTTATGTTATACTACTTTAATATTTTTTATGATTCATATTTTTATTTAGGAATAAAGTTATATAGTATAATTCCATTTCTTCCTCAGGATAGTTTATATTTTAATAACATATAAAAATTGATATGTCGCCAGTTTCTTTTTCATTGAATAATTATGATATAAATTTGATGGAATTATTATTTTTATATTCATGTGCAACATATATATGATGATATAATTTTATTTTATGGGTGTGTCCATAATTATAAAACCCCAATCAATTGGGTATAGGTTTATATATTATGATATTATTATAAATGGGGCATGGGTGGTTAACCTAGTCTAATATGCTATGAGACATGAGTAGTTATCCAATTCCACTATACTATGATGGTATTTTTAATTATACATAAAATTTATATACAGTATCCTATGATTATGTATATACCACATTATTATGTCATTCCAAATATCTATATTATATATATGTTTCCATGTTTCATGATTGTTCAATTAAAATAGTTTACTCTCTTATATCATGTGTATCATCCCCGATCATGTTCACCTCCACTAAGACCATACAAGGTTCGACCTACCTCAAGTCTCATTCTCCATTTATCATTGGCATCCCACCAGTATTTATGGATTTTGTATGAAGTGGTGACATTATACCCTCTCTAATAAAAAGACCCATAAATCATAGAAAAATAAGAATAATCAATTTGAATCACATAAATAAAAGTATAGTTGAATGAAATCACAAATAAACATTAAATACATTAATAAAATCAACCCTATTATAAAACAAGCAGTAGTTTCAACTTCAAATATTGATATAAATATAAAAAATACCACTCTTTGATAGATCTTATAATAAATGTACTTGAAGTTAGTAGTACACTTGAGATAAAAAAAATTAATCTTGATTATAAGCATGTACCCAACTCCCAACTTCTTCAACTCTCTATAACTCATCCATAATCCATAGAGCTTATGAACCTTCTTGAATTTATGACCATAAATTATTCTCAAGTACATGGGTGCCTAAGCAGGCTGACATCACAACTCATTAGGTCACCACAACCAGCGTCCCTAAACATATCTAGAAAATATTGTGAATGGTCATAGTTTTATGGGAGAATAATAATCCAACAAATAAAAATTATAAATAAATACTCACCCTCTATAGATCATTTATCAAATCACTGTGTGTCCATACTTACTCTGTCCAATGATATGCTGTCTCTAAAAATATCACAATAATTTTGCACATTGTTAGGGAAGTAAATTCTCATGTAAATTGGGTCTCGGATAAAAGTTTTCCAACCATCATAGAACAACATATGGCTAAGGGAAGAAATCAAACCCTATAAATATGGTTTCAAAAAATAGTAATCTCAATCCTAGATCAAATATGACTAAGTCCAATGGGATGGTGGATGATAGATATTGGGATCTCAACCCAACGGTATCTCGATCACAATATCATAACAAATCACAATGGGGAGAACTGACCCCTATCTATTTGGTGTCACTCCATGTGAATATCAACCATGGAATATACACATATAAAGAAAATTAGTGGAGGAAACTCTCTATAAGGTATCACCCTATGTGAATCTCGACCACAATATGATAGAATCAGATAACATGAAGATATATCACATAAAACAATGGTCTCACCACATGGGAATCCTGACTATCGAATAACAAAATTCACAAACGGGATTACTACCTGGGTCAATAACGATATTATACATTAATAATCCTGATCCCACCCCATATTAACAAAAAAATAAAATGGAGATAGGTATCATTGAATAATGGTGATCTCAAATAAAAAGCATATTGATCAAGTGCACAACAGATAGAACACCGCTATAGAAGAAACCTAGGCCTATAAGGGTCTTAATAAGAATATTTCTTAAATAATCATATTTTCTCATTAGGTATTATCATAAAAAAATATAAAATATTAATTTAAAATTGTAAATAAATCAACATCTATACCTATATAATTCATTTTTATGTTGGTAATCACTTGAAAAACCGATTTTTATAATTTAAGTCCAATTTCTAATCCCCTAGAATCAATTTGGTGAAATAGTGAGACATTCAACTATCATATTAAAAACCATAAAAATAATATATAATAGCTCAAAATATTACATTGAGTTCACTGAAATCATCCCCTAGGATTTATAAACCACATTATTCTTAGTGGAGGATGAAGGAATCAATATATGACCATCTTAACATATCTAAAGGAGAATTTTGTTAGGATTCAAGTATGAGGTTAATTACAGATTATATAAATTCTTTGATCATTATTGTTCATGGTGTCATGTAATTTTAGGTAGAGGGTATATCATGGCCCAAAACGAACTAAAAATTCTTATATAGGTCAAGGATAGAAAATTCAAATTATTATTAGTTAAATAGTTAATGGGAGGTGAGACCAAATATAAAATGGAGCAATAAATCACAAATAAACTATAAAGAATGTTTACGTACAACCTACTTCATTCCACTAGATTCCTTAACATTAAATAATAAAGATTAATTGATTTTTATTTAGTGATCCAACCTGAGAAGCCCAGATTCGGTGTCTACTATAACTACATTAGAATGAATAAATGGAATCAAACCTTGAAGGAAATAAGAGTTTATTAGTCTTCGTAAACCAAATGCACACATGAGTCTTGTATTACAAATGAATACACTATTTAACACATAATTTATTAATTTGCAAGATAACCTTATTACAACGTAGAATATCCTTGAATATCATTTTTAGTATACTTCATGGAATCCTATAGAAGGAAATAAAATAATGGTGTGCTCAAATAAATAGTAAGGGACATCTATAGTTTAATAAATAAGGAATACATTAGAATAGTCAGTATGGGAATGTAATTATTGAGGAAACATTCCATGTAATCAATAAACATAGATGGAAGTGTGTAAAAAAGGAAGTGTAAATTATTTAAAAAACATTCCATATAAATAACTGTATAAGAAATTATCAATATAAAAAGGGATAAAATTTAAAACACGTTCCATTTAATCAATAGACTGAGAAAAAAGTACATCCATATACTTTCTTAGAGTTAAAATATCATGGATAATAAATATTGAATCAAAATAAAGGCAATGTTTAATTATTGGATGACATGGCTTAGGGAAATTAAAACCTCCACCTTCATGATCAATCCTCCATGTAGTTTAAAAATATAGGAAGAAACTTGTTTAATTTTCATAATTAATTGTTCTAATGATAACCTATAAATGCATTGAGGGGATATAAAATTTTTTAACCCACCCATCACTGCATGTCAAAATCATTTATCATATCATTTAATAAATTTAATTAATAAACAGATTTCCTTATCAAATATCTTTTTTGAATAAATAATTCATATTTATCAATATTCCACTAGATAATGAAATAACTATCAATGTGAACACCATTTATAAAAATTATATATGTTTTAGGAAATAAACATGTCCATGATAAATGATATTGATAATTGTGGGAAAGTCAAAGTTCAATGATCATAAGAAATTCAATATTTCAATGGGACAAAAAATGAAATCAAGGAAGTGAATACTGATACTACCCTTTTAAAAGAAAATCATAGACCATCTATAGGAATAATAAATATGGTATAAATAAAACATATCCTAAGTCGAGTAATAATAAAGTTTTGTTGTCATTGATGAATGTAAATACTATAAAAAGATCTTTTAAAAACAATTCTTGAGGAAAATATATTATCATTTTCAGAAACATTTTAAAAATCATTTCCATTGAAAATAAATTTTGAAAAAATTATTTTTAAATTATCCTTTTAAAAATTCAAATGATTATCTAGTGAAACGATAGTGGGTAATTTTGTACATTTTTTCACAGTAAAAAGAGCATTTCTTTTGCAAGGTAAAATGTTTAGAAAAGTACCTTATTCAGAAATAAATAGGAAGATTACTTTGAATTTTTTTTAAAGATAAAAATGGTAATATTTTATTTAATAATTTATTTTTTAAAGGTTATAATAATTTTTATAGCCTTTTTTGAAAATAGGATTTTTAAAAGAAAACTGGTTCTCTGACTAAATAGATAAATGAAGTCGGCATTTCTTGAAAACAGTTTTCAAAACATATTTAGTAACAAATAGTGAAAAAATATACTATTAATTGAAAAAGATCATAAATAACATGAGGAGAATAAAATTTTTGTCATTTATTTAAGAATGACCCAATAATTTCCCTTAATGATAATTCTGTTGTAAATAATATTTAATAAACAGAGATGATGAAGCAAACCCTTGATAACAACATAATATTGATGTTAGAATCAATTGATAAAAAGATTATGTGTATAAAAAGAAAATACATATAAAACAAGTGTAAATAAAATATTATATACTAAAACATTATTAGACACATATTTTTCAATTATTAACAATAATGAGGAAATAATATAACCCAAAGAAAAGAATTTGGGTTATGAAATTGTTTTCCCACAAGGTAATGCTCAATTCAAATCCCATTTGATGAAATAATTAAATTTAAAATAATAAATATCACGAAGAATGTATTAATGATTAAATTATATGTAAAAGTATAAATATTTCTACCATATATACAAAATTAGGTTCACAACAACAAAATATGTCTCAATGAATGGAAGTTGAGACAAAGTGCCCTATCACATAGTAACTTTTGAATCATAAGCCCCATGAAAGAGATAAAACCAAAATAAACATTAAATACCATGTATATAAAATAATTAATGATGTAATATATCAAAACAGACATTATAATCAACACAAAAAATAATTAGGTGGTGAAAATGGTCCATGCATTGTAGAAGGAAAAGTGAGACAAGAATCCCTTTACATACATTTCTTTTTGGGTTAATGTCCTTTAAATTCCTGTATAATTTTTTTAAACATGATACTATCTTAAAAAACCATACTCCTATCTATAAAATCACATATTGACTTATTGTAATATCATACCAACCATTTGTTAATAATCGTTCAACATTTGTTTATTTCATGTGTTAGTTGTCTAGTCTTCCGGGTATGTTTTAACATGATATTCTTGTTCCTATTACATAGATCATGATTTCATCATATGTATAATATATAAATTATATAAATTATATATATATATATATTAAATATATATGTATTTTTAATAATCCATAATATTTGGAGACATGAAATGAAATACACCATTTAGAGAGAGGGTAGGTCATATGTACGCATGAACACTACATCTATTTCTTTATCATATTTTAAAATAATTAAAATTAAATTATATATATATATTAAAATTAAAATTAAATATTTTTTATATATGTGTTCAGATAATTTTATTAAAACCATCTTTAATACATTTTATTTATATTTTGAACAAATCACATCGTCTTGAGAAGGCGATACTCCACATGTCCATAAACGATGTTATCGTATTTACATAAAATGGGAATCATTATGTAATTTGTTATATATAAATTAAATAACTATTAATACAACATAATTATCACATATATCATATATAAATATGTTGTCTATCATAATCCCTACTATGATATGTGGTAAATGAAAAATATACAATTGTCCTTTCGTGAGGTGGTAGTTCTCCATACCCAGGAAATTTAAGTTCGGTACCCATTAAACAGAAGTGTGTGTTACAATAGGTAGAACAAATATAATAACAACATATAATTATATTTATAAAACTGAGGTAGCTATATAATCATAGAATAAAAAATATTGGAGGGGTAGAGAAGTAAATGCAAGAAAAGTGATCATTGAAGAACTTTACCTCTTATTTAGGTAACTCATTTTGGATTTCAAAAAATGAATTCCTTGGATCAAATTATAAATAAATTTATTCTTATAGTCTTCTGGGAGGGATTTATCATGCTCATTTTTACATTGAATGGGTGATACAAAGAGATTTATTTGTGTGAATGAGTGAGATGGGTTAGTTCTATTTATTGTGGAGTAGTGGCATGCTTGTAATAAATTTTAAATGGAATTACACCAAATATTTTACAAATAATAGTGGTTCCAATAATATAAAATATTTGACAAAAATTTTCAATGGTCAAAATATATCCATGAAAGGGATTTTGAATAAGTCTCTAGGTTATTTGGGATCATATGTTTAAGGTTTAGTCCGTTGATAAACTAATTTTCCTCGTAATCATTGTAATTAATTTTAATTACTTTCAATAATATTTTTGGCCAAAAAATAATTTAACCATATTAGAAATTATAAAATATTTTTATATTAACTATTGAATCCCTTTTCCAAATTCCAATCACAAAATTCATAATAATTATTTTAAATTTATGGATGTATACTTGATGACAAATAAGGTTTATAAAGTAAAATGTTCAAAAGTTTTCAATGTTTTTTTATTCCATTTAAAAGTGAGATTGATTCTAATGATATAAATTGAATTAATAGATATAAAATTTATATAATTAAACTTTATAACCAATAAAAGTTTTTACCCCTGTAAATAAATTATCCAAAATTATGGTTTCATTTAAAATTCAGTGTTTTCAATATTCATTAAAAGAAATAACCCTCAAAGAAGAATACAAAAAATTCACCCTAAACTAATTTTTATATTCCAAATTCAAAAATAATACTTATTTTTAGAAATTAAATTTATAATGTTCCAAATAATATATTTTAATTAGGTTCTCTATTAAAATGCAGTAAAATTTTATTTTAGAAAAATACCATTTCAAAGCATTAAATTTGATTTATTCTTATATTGTGATTATCAAACATATTATATGAATGTAAACAATATTAGACAAAATATATAACATTTATAATTAATTAATATAATTCACTAATTTTTTTAAATTTATTTATTTAAAATAAAACACCCTTGTGGGAATAAATATAAAAATATAACATTTATGTTCAATTGGTTTATATTTTAATTTATTATTGATTAATAACCATTGAATTCATCTTATATTTTTGTAAAGAATATATTTTCATAATTTAGTTAATAAAAATAATAACCACTTAATTAATAGATAGGTTGTATCTTATTATATTTAATAATATAATAATAATAATATATTTTTGTTCAGTAAAACATGGTCTTTCATGTAATACACACCATTGATAAATTTTATTTGTATGTGATGAATGAAAACTCAGTAATGCATTCATTTAAAGATTCATTATATATTTAATTTATTTTAAATAGTAAATATATTAAACAATTTTTAGTATATTATATCCTCTTATGCATATGGTTTTTTGTGTCACACAAACTATTGAACACAATGTTCTTAATTTATAATTTATGGGCATTACATTCTCCCCACCATAATTATACTATGTCCTCAAAATTTAAACATGGCCTTGGAAATAAATTGATTGATATTTTCTATGTCTAAATACCATATCCTGAGAAGGGTTTGTAAAAAATCCTCTAGAAAAGAGAGAATGGGAAGTAGAAAGGTCACATGGATGAAAAAATAACTAGGTCTCTAAGTAGTATAAAATTAGTGGAAAATGATGATACAAGAATTAAGGTATCATGAAAACATTTTTTATGCTACTCTTATTAATGTTGAGGAATTCTTTTATTAACCATGAATATAAAGAAATATATTTAAATGGTAGGTTTCAATTTCATATGAATGATTCTATATTTTTGTTATAGTTTTATCAAATTATAATTCATCCCTTACATCATGAAATGGATATCTAAAAATTAACTTTGAATCATGATGAACTAAAATAGTATTTTAACCGATTGTAAGGCCCATAAAATGTTACTATTATTTTCATTTTCCTCTAACTATTATCCAAATCAAATAGGGTTAATAAATTAATCTACAAACATCAAAAATAATTATAATGGTTCATACTTAATATTAATTTTAATTTTTTGTAAATAAAAAAATCAAAAATAAACTAAGGCATGGCATAGGCTAGTGGTAGGAATGAAACCCTTATCATCCTTCCAAAAATGAGTACAAGTCTGATGACCTTGCCGGATATAATGGGTTTTCACATGGTATACAAATTTTCATTTTCTAAAAGCGTGTTAATATATTTTCTAATATAAATATAATGGAAAAATTTTAAATTTATTAATTTATTTTCCTTTTAAAAAAGGTCTTAAATAAAACCTCGATAAATAAATACTTCATCCATTAATTTCCATATATGTTCCCTTTGGTCAAAGGATTAACCATAATATCGTTTATAGGATTTCTAAATCATGAAACCTTATCTTCAATCTAAATAATTTTATGTTTGAACTAGGTTATTTATTATCATTTTATATTCCAATACTTCATAATGGTTTGTAAATAAAATAATAATTTTTCTAAGTGTATCCTCCATGAGTGTAAAACTAGGTACGCAGTAAGGCCCATTGTCATATTCAAGGTTACACTCAAGTAAGGACACCTTGTTGGAGTTTTCCCCTAGGTACATCTCTTCCATAACCACATTCACTGATTGTATCTAGACACAGATTTACTTCTAGTAAAACAACTTAACCTCTATATAATAAAAATTCTAGGATTTTATTATACACTAGTCATAAAATTATACCTTAGGTTTATGTTCTATCCTATATGTTTTTATAAATCTAGTTTCTAAGGTTTTTATTAAACTTCATTTGACACCGACTATATTGGCTCGTCTCTATAAGCCAGGAGCATGTGTCTACTAACATTACATTTGTATGATTATAGGGAACCAAATATAAAAGGACTAAAGTGTTTAAAAGTGTTGTTAGAGTAGATAAAAACTAGATCCTGTGTATTATAAATTTATACAGTAATTACAAAACAATATTAATGATAACTTTATTCCTACATTGTATATATTTGCATATATGTTGTAGTATAATTCATTTAATACATGGTAAATAAAAAAATAAGGTTCAGGTCAAATTCTCAATTAGGGTCATTTATAGAGGATAAAATAAATAATCAATGATAATAGTCAATATTGAATATTAATAACTAAGGACGTGTTCCATGTAATTCATAAACAAAGAAGTAAGTGCATAAAAAATATGGAAATGTAAATAACTGAATAAAAATTCCATTTATAGAATTTGATAAGGAATAATAAATATGGTAAGGTATAAAACTGAAAATTAATTATATTTAATTAATAATTTTAGAATGAAGTGCATCTATAGGGTTTTTCATTGTAAAATTACCATTGATAATAAAAATTGAATAAAAATGACGGTAATGCATATTTATTGGACATAATTTATATGGAACATGAAAACCTTTACAATCAATATCTATCCTTTAGACTGTTTGAAACTATAGGTAGAATCTTGTTTAATTTATATAATTAATTTTCCTCATGAGAACCTATCAATGCATCGAGGGGAAATATACATTCTGGGCCCCAACCACCAGTTCATGTCCAAAGCATTCCTTATATCGAGTAATCTATTTAATTAATAAACAATATTCCACATAAAATATCTGTATTGAATAATGCATATTTATTTACCAATAAACACCATATAATTAAATAATAGTAAAAGTTAACATCATATATAAAAATAATATATGGTTTAGGCACTAAACATATTAATGATAAATAATATTAATAATTAGGGGTAATTAAATGTTCAATGAACATAGTAAATTGAATATTTCAAGGGGAATAATAAATAAATCAATGAAGTGAATGTCAATATTGTCCTTGGAAATATAAATCATAACCGATCTGAAAGGATGATTAAAGATGGTATAAAAAAATATCTTAAGTGGATTAAAAATAAGGGGTTGTTGTTGATTATGAATGTAAATAATATAAAAATATATTTTGAAAACATTATTGAAGAAAATTTACTCTTTATTTTGAAAATATATTTCCTGGAAAATAAATTTTGAAAACATTTTCATTAAAAATTATCCATTTAAACTTGTAAGTAAATATTCAATGAAATAAGTGAACATAATTCCATACATTTTGGTCAAGGTAAAAAGAACATTCCCTTTTCAGGTAAAATGGTTAGAAATAATCTTATTCAGAAAGTGACATGAATATTATTTTGAAAACATTTGGAAAAGAGAAAAAGTAAACTAATTTGTGTAATAAATCATTTTATAAATGTAAAAACATTTTTGAAAAACATTTTATAAAATAGGTTTTTTAGAAGAAAACAGGTTTTCTTAATAAAATGATAGATAAAGTAAGACTTTCATCCAAATAATTTATAATAAATTTTAAGTACCAAACAGTTAGAAAATGGTATTATTACATGAAAAGGTCATCAATAACTACAGGATAAGAAAATTAAATGGTTCATTTAACAAATATCCAATAATTTCCTATAATTGAAATTCAAGTGTAAACAATCCCAAATGAAATTATATTGTAAAATAAACCCTTGAAAAGACCATAATGTTCACATTATAATCAATCAATAAATATATTATTTGTTTCAAATTTTAATACACATAAAACATGTTTCAATAAAATATTATATTGTAAAAATTCATCACACACATAATCTTATAATATAAATGACCACGAGGATTTAATATAGCCAAAAGAAAATAAACTGGTTTATGAAATTCTTTTCCCACTTAGTAATGCTTAATTCAAATAATATTTGATAAAATAATTAAATTCTAAACTAAAGATATCATTAATAAAGAATTAATCATGATATTATATGTCAAATTGTAAATATTTCTAGCATATATTGATAATCGGGTGCACAATAACAAAATATGTCCCAAAGAATAAGAGTTGAGATGAAGTCCCTTATTACATAATAACTTTTGAATCATAAGACCCATGAAAGAGATAACATAAAAATAAATATTAAATAATATGAAGATAAAATAATTCATGATATAGTATATCAAAATGGTCATTAGATACACCACAAAAATAAGTAATTGGTGAAATTAGTGTATTGCATGTAGAGGAAAAGTGAGACAATAATCTCTTAATTATCATTTCATTTCTGGTGAACATCCTTTGACTTCCTATATAATATTTTTAAACATGTTACTAACATAAAAAATAACAATAATTCTATTTATAATATTTTATATCATCTTCTTATAATATCTTATAATCTATTTGTTAATAATCTTTTGTTATTTTTACTATTATGGGTGTTAATTGCCTAGTTTTTCATGTATGTTTTAACTTATTATGATTGGCCCTATTAATTAAATTGTTATTTAATCATCTAAATATTTTAAATCATGATTTAAATTTTATTTACATTTATTATATATTTATATATATTAAATTATCTATAATATTTGGACATAGGAAATGAAATGTACCCTTCATGGAGATAGTAGGTTATATGTATGCAAGAACAATACTTCAATTTATTTGACATATTTTAAAATATTGAAAATTAAATGATATATATGTATATTATAATTAAATTATAATATTTATTTCATATATTTCATAAAATTTAATTAAAACCATACTTAATACATTCTATGTATAGTGTGAACAAATAACATCGCTTTGAGGAGGTGGCAGTCCACACGTACACACATTATGTTATCATATTTACATAAAATGTTAATCATTAAGTAATTTTTCATATATAAATTAAATAATTATTAATAAAAAATAAATATCATATATATTGTATATAAATGTGGTTTCCATCATATTTAACAACATTATTGGTGGTAAAGGAAGAATGATTAATCGTTGTTTCGTGAGGCGGTAGTTCGTCGTGCATAAGAATGGAAAGTTAGTTACCCATTAGATGGATGTGTGTGTATATTTAGGTATATAGTTAGAATAAAAAAATAAAAAAATATTTAGGATAATTATGTTATTATATAATCATGGAATAAAAATATTTTAAGGGTTGATATGTAAATGAAAGGAAGGTGGTCCTTAAATAACATTACCTCTTATTCAAGTAACTCCATTTGGTTTAAAACAATATAATTCCTTAGATCCATTTCTTCCCCAAGTGAGTATTTTAGGTTCATGTTATGGATTTTTTGAGTTTATTGGAGTATATTTTGAGAGAGATAAAGGGATTTAGAGGTGTAAATGAGTGGGATAGGTTAGTTCATTTTTATAGTCAAGGAGAAGTGGAATTCATGTATATTTTTTAAAATGGGATTTCAGTCATGTTTTTTCCATGAAATTTGTCTCTAATAATTCAATAAATTCGATATAATGTATTATAGGGTCTAAATATTTTCAAATAATTAATTTTTTACAAGTTCATAGGTCATTTTGGCTCTTATGTTTGAGGTTTAGTCCCTTGTTAAGCTAATTTTACTCTTAATTACTATAATTAATTTTAATAACATTCAATGATATTTTTTAAAAAAACTATGTTAAAAATATTCGATGTTATGAATTATTCCCATCAAAAATACTGAATTCATTTTTCCAAATTCGAATCACAATCGTGGTAGAAATTAAATTAAATTTAATACTGTAGATGGGATGAGAAAATAGGGGTTTAGAGTAAAATTCTCAAATGTTTTCTATGTTTTCATATTAAATTTCAAAGGTAAATTGATTCATATGACTGAAATTGGATTAATATATGTAAAATTGATCAAATTAAACATTAAAACTAATCAAAAATAATGGGTTTCCTTATAAATATATTCACTAAAAAGAAAATTTTAATTATTATTTAGTGTTTTTAACTTTTTATAAAAAAATTAATTCACAGAAAAGTTCAAATAATTTACCCTAAGATAAATTTTTATTCACATATTTAAAAAGTAAAAATTATATTCACATATTGAGTTTATAAATGTTCCAAAAAATTTATTTAAAAATGGTTCTCCATTAAAAGGTGGTAAAATTACCTTTTTTGAAAAACACAATTTATATGCATAAAAATGGATTTATTCTTATCTTATAATTATCAAAACTCTTTGATGAATATCAAAAATATTTTATTGAATATATAACACATATAATTAATTAATATAATTCAATAACTATAATTAATTAGATTTATTATAACACAACACCTCTGTGAGCATAAAAATAAAAATATATCATTTACATTCAATTAGTTTATATTTTCATTTCTAATTGGTTGGTAAAAAATGAATTAAAATTATTTATGGGTAAATAATATATTTTTATAATTTAGTTAGTACTATTCATAACCTCTAATTTAATGTCTATGTTTTGTCTTATTATATTATATAATAATATTATAATACTATATTGTGGTTTGGTAAAACTCGGTCTCAAGTGTAATGCACGACATTGGAGGAACTCATTGTTGCGTGTGATTCACTCTAACTCAGTATCTCATGCATTCAATTTTATATCAGAGATTTAATTTATTTAAAAAGTTAAATCAATTATAATGTCTCAGGATATTATATTCTCTTATGCACTTGGTGTTATGTGCCACACTTTCTATTCAATACAATATTCTCAATTTAGAAGTCTACACTATTACATATGATTAGAATTTTCAAAAAGTCTAGAAATTAACTATATTAGGGTGTAACAGATTTAAAACAGTAAAAATGAAATATAAACAACAAATATATTGAATAATATGCATACCTCTATCAATCACTCAAAATGAATGAAACTCAAATACAATGATAAATGTATGATGCCTCACACTTGGAAGAGAAGATATCAGGGAGAATGTGGATAAAAGATTTTCTACTAAAAATGAGTGAAAAATTTTCATATTTTATTATTATTAAAAAACTAATTAAATAAATTAAAAAATAATATAAATGTATGTTGTATTGTGTACACAATGTTTGTAGAATGATTCCCCTTTCAAGGACACCATTACAGTGTGACCTCTCTGGTTACTGTGTAAAACCCTATCATAGTGTAACATTACTACACTATATATGATTCATATAACACACCTATAGTATCTTGGTGTGAAATTACCCCCAAATTATTACTTCCAGGCTGTAACACCCCAAGCTTCCACGGTACATTTCCCTTTGAATAATATGATAACTTGTGTTGTACGCAACATCACGTTCAAACACACCACAACCAATAAAACTAGCCATTATGAATAGTAATATGCACCTTCTGAAATTTTATAAATTTTATCTTTCAAAATGGCCTTCATTTTTTATTTGGAATATTGAAATTAGCTTAGGGTGAATTTTTGGTATTTTTCTGAAAACATTAAATTTTTTAGGAATAGTGAAAAACATTACATAATTGTTTAAAACTGCCATTTTAATTGAATATTTAATTATTTTATTTAATTTTATATTAGATCAAAATAGATACATAAAACCTATATATGTTCAAATTCATTAATTAGTGTCATTTTATAATAAGTTTAGATAATTAAAAATTTTATCGAACTTTTACCGTTTTTTCCCCACATCCTATGAGCATTTCCAGATTTGTAAAAAACGCAATTTTACTGTTTCTATGTGTTGAATTTCAAAAATTTGACAGACATGATTGATATCAGTACATAAAACATGGTTCAATAAGTTGAAAATAATTTTTGGTGAATTGTAACTTTTTACTTTTATTTACCAGAGTTAAAAGTAAATAGGGAAATTAAGAGTAAAATGATATAATTGTTACCCTAACACATGTCCTAATTCTATTGGATAAGTGTAATTTGACCAAAAACAACCTTATGAATAAAATATTATCCTTTATGTCCACTTTTATTAGATTAAGACATTTATTATTATTTTATTTAAAGAAGAGTTAAAAGGGTTAAAACCATTGTTTAATAACTAAACAATTTTTAATATAGGGTTATACATAAGATAATTTCGACAATAAATATTCATTATAAATATTAAAAGATTTACTAAATAAGTATGTTTTAATTATAATTTTTATATATTATATAATTAAATTTATTTAGGACACAATGATGATGTAGTAATTACCTTATTAATGTAGGATTAAAAAAACTGATATTATAAATACCCAAATAAATCTATTTTGAGATTTTTAATGAATTAAAATGATTTTATAGGTTAATTTTACATTTTAGAGTTTATTAAATGATTTTTTTAGAAGTAATAATGCTGTTATGAATTTAACAAAAACCAAATACCAAATATTGTCAAAATTGACATAAAAGACTTTTTTAAACAAATATTATATTATTAATTGATATTATATTCCTAAAAATATAAAATTCTGAAAAAGGGATTAAATAATATTATATATGTCATTAATGAGCCACTTGATGTTTTCTTGGAAGTTTATAGTAAGTTTATTAACCATAAAATATAAAAATACAAAGAGACATGGTAGATGTCAGACTATTTAACTGAGAATTAAATCTAAAAGATAAGGTTAATATAGTGACCCAAACCTATCTAAAACCTATTAGTTGAGTTTTCTAGACACATAACAGCCTTAAAATTGAAATAAATAATTTTGGATCCATTAGAACCCGAAAATTATTTTATTATAAAATAATATTTTAATCTTTTCCTTAGGTTCCCCTCACCCCTCTTATAAAAGGGCACTTTAACTTCTCTCAAATTCACACCTTAAAAGGAATTTTTCTCCCCAAACCCTACCTATATATCTACTCAAATTTCCCACCTTCATCTTATATTCCTTCCTTTAGTCATAAAGTCATCCTAAGGATCCCTTTTGATGAAATCAAAAGGAAGAACCCGAAAAGAGGTAAATATTTAATCACCTCTTTCAAGTTATTTTCTTCTTCCACTTCTTCTTTCTTGGTTTTTTTCATTCTAAAAAAATAACTCCAGTATATTTTATATATTCTGATTTTATTATAAAAATTTTACAGCCATATTCATTATTTTATCCATCCTATGAATGTCAAATTCACCATATATGCGTACGTACGAATTATAATCTCCATGTCGTGGTGTAGTTTGTTATTCAAACACTTCATCATTTGGATGGGGATAATAATGAGTATAAATTATATAAATAAAAAAATATAAAATAATAATGATTTTTTATATATTATATACCATCCAATTATATATTATTTTAATATCAAAAGAATGATATTGTTGCTCGTGTGTACGTACGGATTACCACATCCACGAACGCGATGAGATTCATTCCTCCTTTTATCAGTTCAAGACAAATTTTCATTTTATTATTAAAAATAATTATTAAAGACTTAATATAATTCTTAATATTAATAAGATACATCCTATCCCTGAAATACATTACTTACATAACAAATCATATAATGGAAAAGAAATCAGTTAACACCCAAAAAGATATCATTAACAAAGCAATATTTGAAGATCATATATGATATCATATTTATGTATATAGTTATTTTATAATTTAATAACAATGATTTAACTATTATACAAGAGGTTAAAATACCCACGACCAAGTAAAAGTACAAGATAAGGGTTAATTTCACAATCTCTTTATTATCCAATGTTGTTTTTACGTAAGTATCTCCGAGGACATCTTTATCATCGACATATGTGTTTTCTTTAAAAAATATATTTCAGTTTTTTTAATATTTACTTGACAATGGGTTAATTTTATTGATACCCTTATTTGACCTTATATGTTTTTAAATAAATCTTTCTGGAATTTTCCAAACAAGGTAGTTTATGACCATTTCGACAAAATTAAGGTAAGAATGACTTTTTTAACATATATAGCTATTGTGGCTATTTTACACCGTTATATCTTTGTCAAAGATTCCCATATAAGATTATAAGAATATTTTTAATTATATGGATTTTAAATTATTTCAAAATATAAAGAGATATTTCTCTAAAAAAGTTTTTATTTCATCTATATCAACATCCTTTGATGGATTAGAAGATTGTTTGAATTTTATTTATTATGATACAAAACTTCCATATTGTATTGAAGGATATGTGATATGTTTGAATGTGGATGTGTTATTTTTACACAATTCATGATTTATGGATAATGTATTGAAAATTTTTATGCTAGTTTTAATATGAATGTTTATGTTATGTTTAAACATTTTCTTATAATAAATGCATTGGACTTAGTATGTGAAGGGTGGAGCCCGCTATAGCTCCTCAATGCATCGTTAGGTCTAATGAGACAAACTAGTGTCTCAGCACAAGGCCATGACAAAATATTATTTGTAGTCTTGGAACAAGTCCTTGACTATGTGGTTATAAAGTCAGGCATTATGCATTCCATCATTATAAAAGTGTCTATCGATATTGCATATTATTATTAAACTAGTAGAATATCCATGTGAATAAGAAAATGTAATTATTTTATTTTATATTTTCCTTATTATAATGAAGATCAAGTTAAAAAGGCTTTTGTTTCATTCTTATATTGCCTTAAATGTTTATGCTTATTTAGGAAAGTTTCTACTATATTGTTATCCTTACTGAGCATTTGAGGTCACCCCTTTCTATGTTTTATTTTTCCCAGTATGTGAAGAAGTATATTATGACTGACCTATAGGGAAAGTCTAAGGGATATGAGTGTGGACTATGGAGACTATGTTGTTGTAGTTTTTACTTTTATAATGTAATGTAAAACTTAATAATGCATCTAGTTTTTCCAATTCCACTAAACTAATTGGCCTTTTGAGACTTGATCTTTTGTAATCATACCACGGTTATTTAAAAATTCAAAAACTCTGGGTAACTAGGGTCGAGGCATTACAGTTGTTATCAGAAAATATTTAGTACAAACCTTGGAAGCTAGATATAGAAAAAATCTCAGTATAGAACATTAACCTAAGATATAATTTGACGATTAGTATAGAAGAAATTATTATAATTTTGGTATTGTGGAGATTTTGTGAATTTTCTAAACAATACATCCCTATCCAGATACGATCAGGCAGAGGCGACTCTGGCACCAATGTACCTAGGGGTAAAACCCGAAAACACCGCATTTAACTAGACTCAAATGAGAACTGTTGAATGACAACGAGCCTTACTATAATCTTGGTTATGACACTCTTAGGGGATATGCTTCAGATAATTATCATTTTATTTACAAAATATTATGAAGGATTTATTAGTATATACTTCCTCAAATATTTTTTTTATGATTGTGGATTATATGCATAAACTATTTAATTTATGTTAACTATTTTACAAGTTTGGAATAATGTATTGTGATTCCTAAACTAATCTAGTGTATTCCATTTTTTAGAAATGGAACCTAATGGAAGGAATGAAAACTATATCAATGCATGTAATCCATGTAGGTATTTCCCTCCTACTCAATATAATTATAGTGGAGCTAGTGATGCAACTGGTGCTGGTCAGCTTATCACCATACTGGGACAACTCACTCAGGTTATGAATAATAAACTTACCCATATGGAGAACCCTGATCCACAACGCGGAGGATCAATGTTAGACTACTTCATGAGGCAAAAACCACCAATATTGTATGGGAATACATATCCATTTGTATCCAAGAAATAAAATATTCCACGCTTTGGGGAGTAGTGAAAGGGAAAAAGTTTTCATGTTAGTTTATCACCTCATAGAAGATATAGATCAATGGTGGTCATTGATTCAAAAAAAGGAAGATGATGAATTTTAAAATATGTAATGGTGGGAGTTTAAAAAGATTTTCTTAGAAAAATATTTTCCTCCTGACCATAGAGCAGATATGGAAAGGAAATTTTGATTCTGAGAAAAATGGAGGATGAGAATGTTAGAAAATATGAGGCTAACTTTATAAGGTTACCAAGGCATGATGCATATTATATACATAACCCAAGAAGCAATATTGATCATTTTTTATGGGTTAAACCCATTTCTCCATTAATAATTAGTCTCATAATACTTATTGTCGTACAGAGATATTGTCTCATGAGCTATCAAGACAGAAGAGTCTTACAACTTTAAAGCAAAGTAGGAGAAGAATATATCTACTGAACACATTGGAAATGGAAATAAGGAGAAGAAGGGAAAATTTGAACATCTATCCTATGGTAAATGTGGGAAGAAACACCCCGGTACATGCCTAGTGTGAATGAGAGTTTGTTACATTTGTGGTGAAAAATGCCACCAAGATCGCGATTGCACGGGGAATAAAGAGGTTGTAAATGTTGAATTCTACAATTATAGAGAAATGGGGAATTGTGCAAATGAATTCCCTAAGAGCCAAGGAATATTACCTCAAAAAAGGCCAAGTGAACAAGTCCAGGCTTATTATATCACTAATTCTGAGGTTGAAGCTCTGAAAGACATGGTGGGAAGTAATTCAATGGTTTCCTATAGTTTAGAAAATACCTAATTTTATTTTGGATCATCACATTGTTTTTTATCTTCCTAGTTTTCTATGAAAATTAGATATTTTCAATTTGACTTAACAAGGGAGTTGTCAGTAAAAACAATTAAGGGAAGTATCATTACAATAATGTTTTATGAATCAGTTCCCATTAGGGCATATAAATGTTCTTTATCTACTGATCTCATCATCATACCCATGATTGAATTTGATAAAATCCTTGGTATGGATTGGTTTTTGGACCATGATGTGAAAAATTATTATAATAAGAATTAGGTTACAATTCTCGATGATGATAAAGAGTACCTTATCCTTAGAGCCAAAACGTCACCACCTAATTCTTATTTAGATCCACCCCCAGTAGCTCAACTAAATTAAATTACTAGGGAGGAAGATATTGAAATAACTATGGGTGAGGAAAGGAATGTTCAAATATAGGATGTACCTATTGTGCATGAATATTTTTATGTGCTTCTAGAAGATTTACCTAGACATCCTCCAGAATGAGAAATTGAGTTTTCCATTGATTTAATTCCTGGTTCAAGGCCCATATCGAAGACCTCTTATAGAATGTCAACTGTGGAATTAGTGGAAAAAAACTATTGTAATTGAGTAACAAGAGATTTATTCTCCCTAGTTTTTCTTCATAGGGATCCCATGTTCTATTTGTTATTAATAAAGATGGATATATGATATTGTACATTGAATAAATGGAAATTAATTATATAATAATACAGAAAAAGTATCCCCTACCTTGCATTGATGATTTATTTGAATAACTTAATGGAGTATAATGTTTTTCAAAGATTGACCATCGATCTGGATATCATCATTTGTGTGTGAAGAAATAATACATTCTGAAAACAGTATTTCGAACTAGGTACAAGAATTACGAGTTTACAGTAATGCCTTTGGGTTGATTAATGCACCCTCTGTATTCATGGATCAAATGAATAAATATTTCAAGGAATATCTTGACGACTTTTTAGTGGTATTTATTGATGATATATTATTATACTCAAAAAGCTACGAAGATCATGAAAATCACTTGCGCATTATTCTAAAGACGCTTGGAAGAAATGAATTATATGGGAAATTTGGCATGTGTGAATTCTGGCTTCAGGATTTTTTTTCCATATTGTCTCTATGGATGGAATATTTGTTGATCATTCAAGGACCAATGAAATCCTAGAATGGCAAGAACCGATGAGTATAACAAAGGTATGCGGTTTTATTGGTTTATTAGGTTATTGTCGGTGATTCATCTAGAATTTTTCTTGGTTGGCTAACCCATTAACAAAGCTCACATGTAAAGGGGTTAAATTTGTTTGGATAAAAGAGTGTGAATAATGTATTGAAGAACTGAAGATAACATTAGTCAATTCTCTTATCTTGACTCAACCATCGGGGAATGATGGGTTTGTTATTTATAGTGATGCTTCAAAGAAAGGACTTGGTTTTGTCCTTATGAAGAATTATAGATTTATTTCTTATGCATCATGGATGCTAAAAAATCCTGATCAAAACTATCCTACTAATGATATTGAGTTATAATCTATAATATTTCCTTTGAAGATACTGAGACATTATATCTATGGTGAAAAATGTGAGATATACGCCGATCACAAGAGTTTGAAGTATATTTTGTCACAGAAAGAACTCATCATGAGGAAAATGAGATGGCTTGAACTACTCAAGGTTATGATTGCACTATACAAAACCACACGGGGAAGGAAAATAAGATGGAAGATGCTTTGAGTAGAAATGATCATGGAGTTTTAAACAAGATAAGAATTAAAAGAGATCCTATTTTCATGGATCTAGTAAATATGGATATGGGAATAACCATAAAAGGTTAAACATTAATTATTTTTCAAATGGTTGTCAAACCATCTTTACTAGAAAAGATAAAACGTTCTTAGACTGATGATGAAGAGTTTCAAAAGAAAATTAAAGCTCTGAAATATGGGAGATTGAGTGACTTCATATATGAAGATGAGATTTTGAAATTTGGGAAGAGACTTTGTGTTCCCGATTTACCTGATCTAAAAATGGAATTGTTGTATGATCCTCATAGATCTAATTTTTCTATACACCCTTTAATCACTAAGATGTATAGAGATTTGAAGGAAAAATTTTTGTGGGACCACATGAATAGATAGATTGTGGATTTTGTGCCAAGATGTATGGTTTGTCAACAAGTGAAATCTGGAATGCAACAGCCTGGAGGAGTCATGAAAACTCTTCCAATACCTGAGTGTAAATGTGATAAAATTATGATGGACTTTTTCATGGGGCATCCAAAGACTCCTAGAAAGAATGATTCAATATGGGACATTATTGATCATCTTACCAAGTTAGTACATTTTCTTGATATAAGAGATGATTTACCACTTGAAAATATGGAAAGACTATATATTAATGAAGTTGTAAGACTCTATGGTTTACCCCTATCGATTGTTTCTGATCGTGATCCCCATTTTACATTAAGATAATGGAAATGTTTTCTGAAATCCCTTGATACTGAACACTGTTTGAGCACCGCCTACCATCCTCAAAATGACGGTCAATCAGAATGGACTATTCAAACCTTAAAAGACATTTTGAGGTCTTTCTCACTTGAATTTCCAGGTATGTGGGATCAATATTTACCTATGGTAGAATTTTCCTATAACAATAGCTTCCATTCAAGTATTCAAATGGAACCATATAAAGTGTTATATAGAAAGATATGTCTCACAACAAATTGTTAGGATGATGTTAGTGAAACAAAACTCGTAGGCATAGAACATGTTGAGGAAATGATGGAAAAGGTGAAGATTATCCAAACCCACATCAGAGCCGCACAAATTTGGCAGAATATCTATGCCAATAACAAAAGGAAGGATTTGGAATTTCCAGTAATAGATCATGTTTTCTTGAAGGTATCTACATGGAAGGAAGTTATACAATTTGGTATTAAGGGTAAATCGAGTCCCAAGTACAACAGACTTTTGAAATTCTAGAACGAATTGGGGTTGTAGCTTACTGTTTGGAAATGCAGCCAAGTCTCTCCAAATTTCATGATTGATTCCACGTATCAATATTGAGAAAATACATACCTGGCCCAATGCATATTATCACCTATGAGGAAATTGAATTGGAAGCTGATCAATCTTATTGTGAAGAGCTTGTCAAAATTCTAGATATTAGAGAACAGGTGATGAGAAACTGGATGACTCGCCTGGTACAAGTTCTATGGAGAAATCACAAGATGGAAGAGGCAATGTGGGAACTCAAGGAACTTATGATGAAAAAACACCCCAAGATTTTTATGCAGCAATAATCTGGAAATTTTGAGACCGAAATTATTATAAAAAGGGTAGAATGGAACACCCCAAGCTTCCACGGTATGTTTCTCTTTGAATTATACAATAGCTTGTGTTGTATGCAACGTTGAGTTCAAACACACCACAACCAATCAAACTAGTCGTTATGAATAGTAATACCCGCTTTTCAAAATTTTATAAATTCTATCTTTAAAAATGGACATCTTTTTTGGATTCGAAATTTTGAAATTAGCTTAGGGTGAATTTTTGGTATTTTTCTTAAAACTTTCAATTTTTTATGAATAGTGAAAAACACTGCGTTATTGTTTAAAACTGACTCTTTAATTTAGTTTTTAATTATTTTATTTAAATTTATTTTAGGTCAATATAGATACATTATACTTATATATGTTCAACGTAATTCATTGGATTCATTTTATAACAAGTTTAGATATATAAAATTTCATCGAACTTTTTACCATCTTTTACCTACCACCAAGGAGCATTTCCAAATTTGTATAAAACATAATTTTACCACTTCTGTGAGTTGAATTTCAAAACACTGAGACACTCGGTTGATATCAATAGGTAAAATTTTGTTCAATAATATGAAAGTAGTTTTTGGTGATTCGTAACCTTTTACTTTTATTTACCACGGTTAAAATTAAATAGGGTAATTAAGGGTAAAAATGATATTATTATTACCCTAACACATGTCCTAATTCTATTTGATAAGTTTAATTCGACCAAAAAAACCTTAGTAATAAAATATGATCCTTTAGGTCCACTTGGATTAGATTAGAACATATATTATTATTTTATTAAAAGAATAGTTAAAAGAGTTAAAATCTAATTTTAATAACAAAACCATTTTTAATATAGGGTTATACATAAGATAATTTCGATTATAAATATTCATTAAAAATATAAAAATATTTCTTACATAATGTTATTTTATTTATTACTTTTTGACATTAAATAATTAAATTTATTTATGACACAATGAGGATGTAGTGATTACCTTATTAATGAATGATTAAAATAATTGATATTATAAATATACAAATAAATCTAATTTGAGTCTTTTAAGGCACTAAACTCATTATATAGGTTAATATGACATGTTAGGGTTGATTAAATTAATTTTTTTATGAAGTTAAAAAAACAAAATACCAAATTGTGTAAAAATTGAAATAAAAAAGAGTTTTTAAAACAAATAATATATTATTAATTAATATTCTATTCCTAAAATTTTAAAGTTCTCCCAAAGGTCTTAAATAATATTATATATGTCATTAATTAACCACTTGAGGTTCTTTTGGAAGTTTATAGTATGTCTATTAAAAATATAATTTAAAAATACAATGAGACATGGTAAATGTAACATTATTTAACTAAGAGTTAAATCTAAACAATAAGGTTTATATAGTGACCCAAACCTGTATAAAATTTATTGGATGAGTGTTTTTCGACCCATCCCCATCTTATACTTGAAATAAATCATTCTGGTTTCATTATAAACTAATTTTTTTTATTATAATATAATATTGCCATCTTTTCCTAAGGTGCCCCTCACCCCTCTTATAAAAGGGCACTTCCCCTTCTCTCAAATTCACACATTTAAAGCCATTTGGCTCAGCAAAACCCTGACCAAATATCATCTCAACTTTCCTCCCATCATCCTAGATGCCTTACTTTAGTTATAAAGCCATCCTAATAATCCCTTTTTATTAAATCAAAAGGAAGAACCCGAAGAAGAGGTAAATATTTCATCACATCTTTAAAGTTATTTTCTTCTTAAACTTCCTCTTTTTTTGTTGTTTCCATTATAAAATAATAACTCAACTATCTTGTATATACTGTGATGTTATTATAAAAATTTTACATCTATGTTCATTATTCTATCCTTCCAATAAATGAGAAATTCTCCATACGTGCGTACGTACGGATTACCATCTCCACGACATGGTGTAGTTTGTTATTCAAACACATCATCATTTGGATGGGTATAATAATGAGTATAAATGATGTAAATAATAAATATAACATTATAATTATTATGTATATTTGATATACCATCCAATTATATATTATTTTCATTTCAAAAAATGATATTGTCGCTCATGCGTACGTACAGATTACCGTCTCCACGAACGCGGTGAGATTCATTCCTCATCGTATCCATTCAAGACAAATTTTTATTTGGTGATTAAAAATAATTTTTAGTGACTTAATTTAATTCTGAATATGAATAATATACATTATATCCCTAATAAATATTACTTTCATAACAAATTATATAAAGTAAACCGACTCAATTAATACCTAAAACGATATCATTAACAAAGAATTATCAGAAGATCATATATGATATCATATTTATGTATATAGTTCTTGTATAATTTAATTAACATTATTTAAATATTATAAAGGAGGTTAACATACCCTTGAGAAAGTAAAAGTACAAGGAAAGGGTTAATTTCAAAATTTCTTTGTTATCTGAGGTTGTTTATATGTAAGTATCTATTAGGACATCTTTATCATCCACATCCGTGTTTTCATTAAAAAATGTATTTCAAAACATTTTTAATATTTACTAGATAGTGGTTTAATTTAATTTATACCCTTATATGACCTTATATTATTGCAAATTAATCTTTTCGTTGTTTTCCAAGAAAGGTACTTTATGACTTTTTTGACAAAAATTAACGTAAAAATGTCTTTTTTTAACTTATTCGGTGGGTGTGGATATTTTCCACCATTATATCTTCATCAAAGCTTCCCATAAAATCTTATAAGAATATTTTCAATTATATGAAATTTAAGTGATTTTAAAATAGAAAGGGATATTTCTCTAAAAATATTTTCATTTCATCTATTTCAACATCCTTTGATGGATTTTAAGCTTGTTTGAAGTTGATTTATTATGATACAAAACTTCCATAATGTATTGAAGGTTATGTGATATGTTTGAATGTGGATGTTTTATTTTTACACCATTCATGGTTTATGAATAAAGTATTGACATTTCTTATGCTAGTTTTAATATGAATGTTTTTGTTATGTTTAAACCTTTTTATATGAGGAATGCATTGGTCTTATTCCATTATACAATTACAAAGCACTTCTAGTATCATCACTCTCTAGTAAAGGATAAAACATAAATCATTTAAATAAGTATCATAGTCCATCATTTAAATGATACCATTAGTGATATGCATAAACTGTTATGTCCAATTAGCTCTCAGTTTCTTAGTGAATAAAGACTCAGAAAACTAAGCCTAATAGTCCTTCTAGTATAGACTTACATGCTGATCTTATTAGAAAAGTACATCCCACCGTTAAATAATTTTACTTCATAACATATATACTATAAGATTCAGCTACCTCTCAAGTAATATAGGGACCCAACCTTAACAGACATGGATATTTCATCAGTTTAGATTAATATTCATTACATTACTAATGTACATTCTTTCGGAACATAATAATTTAGTGTCATAAAAAACATAAAAATGTTATCAAATAACATGGTGAAAGATCTTAAACAACTCCCTTAAATAGATTCCCCTTTAGTAATACAACATAAAACCCATATTTATAACATGGGGAATGAAAAAAAAAGAAAGGGGTGACCTTAGATGTTTAGTAAGGGTAAACAAGGGATATATATAAGCACAACATAGGCGTAAGGGTATTGGAACATGATTATAACATTAGAATATCATAACCTGCATATCAAAGATCATAATGTAGAGTCATATCAAAAATATTGGAAGTTTGTAATTTATGCATCATATGGGAATTAAGAGAAGAATCCTTAAAAGCAAAACATAGGATTACAACATGGAATTTTTTGAATAGGAATAAACATCTAAAAACATTCTCTAATACAAGGATAATTCCCAAATATTATATAAGAACTCCATGGCGACTACACCTACTGGGTGGGGTACATCACCATCCCCAGTCATAATCCCATAATTATAGTAGACTAAGTTTCACATTATTCCCATAGTATATAAAGCTCCTCAGCTTATTCTAATTATTATATTATGAGATATAAATCATTAACTAATTCATTGGAGGTATATATAGGTCCTACCAATCATGTAGTCTATAAAGGGATAACCTAGCAGTATCTAGGCCACCCTATCATATAATCCAAAACGGGATTACCCAGTGATACTTAAGGCACCCCATCATATAATATGTAATTGGATTACATGATGTTATCTGGGTTTATTCATCATATAAGTTGTAACCGGCTTACCCAAATCTGTCTAGGCCACTCCATCATATAATTTTTAACTGGATTATCCAGAACTATTTGGTCCACTACAATGTATAAGTTGTAACGGTCTTACCCAACACTATCTGGACCACCCCATCATATAAGGTGTGATGTGATTACTGTAATAGCCTGATATTTTTATGAGATAGATAATTTATTTATTTATATATTTGGGGTTTTTAATTTATTTGATATCTTATTTTATACATAATAGTAAGATTGGATTGCGGTATACACAATAATTTTTTATCCTGTTGTATACGAAACAATATTCTTGGCTAGTGTTACAGACAATTTCTATTCATTTTGATAAAATTCATTTCACACAATTATGGGTTTAATAGATTTTATAAAATAACAAAATAACTATTGTTGTATTATATTAATGAAATATATATGTAATATTTTCAATATAATGTTTAAAATCCATCATATATGTTTTCTAGGAATGATATAAAACAAATTATAGTTTTCATATAAAAGAAGTATTTCTCAAAAAATAATGTTTTTTCCTTTTGAAGGTGAATGAATTTTAAATATAGTTGTTGACATAGTGATATACTTTATTAACAAAATAATTTTTTTTGGAATCGAGATTTAAAAATTAACTTTGGAATATTTTTTTTATATTTTCTCATAGCTTTCATGTTTTGATGAATAATAAAAATAGACTAAATTTTAATTGAAAATAACTTTTTTAATAAAAATAATTTATATGGTTAAATTATATTATTTAATAGTTTTAAAGTATGAATAAAATATATTTTTATCATTCAATAGAATTTATATCATTTTAATAAATTTTATATTGAATATTGATGTAAAAACATTTCAATCTTTTGTGATGTTTTAAATTTTAAAAACTGTTATTCATTCCGACAATGGGAATAATTGTAATTTAATTACTGAAACTTCTATGTTAAAAATTATCAAAAATGGATTTCATATTTGGAATCAGTGGGTCAAAATTTTCTAAAGTAGCTATTTTTATTTTTTTGGATTTTATGAATAGTAACTTTGGTAATTTTTATTTACCACAGTTAAAGTTAAATCGGGTAATTGGGGTAACAAATAAATGTGAAAAATACTACCAATTTCCCAAAACCATGAAAAATTTAATTGGATGAATAAAATTGAACAATTAACACTTAAGGAACCTAATTGACTCATTTAATGGAATCTTGTCCATGAAAATGATATATATAAATATATTATTAAAATTATATAAAGTGACAACATGTCACCCTATTATCTATTAAAAGTAGAATAATTTAAATATAGTGATAAATATGAGTTAAATTTGATAATAAATTGTCTTTAAAAATCTAATAAAATTATCTACATCATGGCAATTTATTTATAATATATATAGATTAAATAATTACCTTATAAGATTATACAATGATGATGCATAAATTATTCAATTATTGAAAAATCAATAAAAAATTAAATAAAATTATAATAGCAATTAAAATACAAAAAAAATTAAAAATATTCTTGATATAGTATATATCGACCCCAATCATCAAAGGGTTAAGTTATTGATCAATTTGATCCATATAAAAAATATTATGACACTTATAATATTTTATTTCAAGTGATGTTAAAGTTGTCACATTCTAAATTTAATAATTATAACATTTTTAATGTTGAATTTTATAGAAGCTAAATTTGACTAAAAGTAAAAATCATAATTATAGTATATTTATATTCATCATATAATTTTTTTTAAATTTTTCTTTAAAAAATAAGTATATTAAATAACTATATACAAATAATGTAAAAAAAATTTATTAATAGAGGTATCAAATAAATGAATAAACATATTAACATAAATATAATTTTAGATAATTAATATGTCCAATGAATTTTATAAATTACAATGTCCTATTATGAATATAATAAAATAGTTTTTTTGAAGTTAATATGTCCATCCAACAGCCCGGAGGCCTTCAATTTTTTTTATTGAAAGAAAATCCCCCTTTTAAGGGAAGCAGGGTGGATAACCCGGAAGACATCTTTGACTTAAAACAATCATGATCTGAGGTTTAGTGAGACAAACCAAATTTGAAACATTGAACCACCCCTCCCCATAAATTATAAGTGAAAAAAATTGTCCATTGGGGTAAGGATGAATTGATAGAAAGTGTCTTATGTCAAAGAACATGCCTGATCTGATGGAAAACACCACACCCTCTCAAACAACAATATCCTTAAAGATTTGAAATGATGAATAGCTATATCTAGAACCTCCAAATGGGCCTGATCCATGAGTACAAGTCCAGGTGCACCACCAATCTAGCAGACCTTAGAAAAGCTTTCACCATTTCGAGAGACCATAACCAAAAAACATCAACAATCAGTCATCCCGGACCAAACCAACGACCTATGTAGTCCACACCACAATTTCCAAAAAGTCCAAAAGACAATATAAGTACCCATGATCAATCCACTGTTACTTAGGACTGGATGGCCCAACCCCGTGCTGAGGGATTTCCATCAATGAATTGAATAGTGTCAAAATTGACAGTATTGATTGTTTATCAGAATAATGTTTTATTAAATTTTTTTACAAACATAAAACATCTTTAAAAAATATATAATTATTATCATATGGTATAAATTAATCTAAGGTATTTATTTATGAACTAATTTATTTATAATAAGTCAATAACTCAATATTTTAATATTGAAATGTTTGTTACACTAGTTAAAATGAAATAGTATGACTAAGTGACAAATTAAAATGATTATATTGGAATGGACATAAAAACTTGTAAAAAAACTTTGGGTGATGATATAACATCCTTATCTCACCTAATATTCTAAATTAGTATATTTTTGTGGATTTATGATGTGTCTTTATTTTATTAAAAATTAATTTTTTTGGAGATTACAAATGTTCCCCTCCCCTCAATTATAACAGCACACCTCCTCCCTCACCACATCACATCACTTTGAGACAACAAGCTCATTAATCCCCTACCCATTTCCCTTACAAACATTTCTACTTATATTCTATAGCTTTTTTTCTTCTCAAAACACTATATCTTGTGCATCTAAGATGAGATTTAGTGTGAGAACGTCGATGAAGAGATAATATCCTCTATCGATTATTTCAAATTATTTCTTCTTATACTTCCTCTTAATGATTTTTTTCCATAATAAAGTAATAACTCCAGTATCAAGAATATTATTATATGTTATTATGGTTATGTAACAACCGTATAAAACCTTCTTTTCATCCTATGAGAAACGAAATCACTAAGTGTGTGCACGTTCGGCTTACTGTCTCTACACTATGGTGTCATCGGTTTTTGACCACCATCTTACTTGGATGGATATAATGACAGAAATAATTATAATATATTATTATTAAAACATGATATTTATTTTTAAACAACATATACACCATCCACATTCATACCATTTCATAATTAATGAAATGATATCATCACTCGTGTGTACGTTCGGACTACCATCTCCACAATACGATCTAATTAATTTTACAAGATATCGATTAAAAATGACCACATAAACATATAGAATAAATTTTTTTGATATATATTATGTTAATACAATTTTTTAAAGATATAAATATGAACTTATAATTAGAATCAAATCTTATTTGACGAAACATTCTTAATAAAATGAAGCAATTAAAACCCAACTAGTAAGTAATAATGAAATGTTATTACAAAAAGGATGAAAATATGATCATACATGATATTATAAAAAGGGCTATGATTTTGTAATAAGTCAATGACATCATTAAAATCATTATACAGGATGTTTTTATACATAAATAGGATATCATACCAACAGTAAGGGATTATTTTGTCTCACTTTTATTTATGTGGTACATGTGCCTTATAAACCACCTATTTATTTTTTGTGGTATTTATGCTACCCATGAATGATTTTATGATTCTTATTATGATGTTTATTAAATTTATGTATGAAAATAATTATCTTTATTTTATGAGGTATATGATTCGAATGATTATAAATTGGTAAGGGATAATATTGTAATCTCATTATTATCTGAGATTGTTTATACGTAAGTATTTACTAGGATATATTTATCATCCACATCCATATTTCTTATATATGTATTCCAAAGTATTATTTTTATCCTTATAAAAATTTTTAATGTAAATTTAACCCGATGGAGGATTTTTCATAAATGGTATAAAAATAATGTTTTGTCATTTTGGTTACGGGGTACTTTATGACTTTCTGAATAAGTATGAGAAGAATATTCGCGTTTAATTTATACAACATGAATGGATTTTTACATTTTCATAATGAATTATTTCAATTAATATTTCCTTATGAGATTTTAATTTTATTTTATATTCAATTATTTTATTTTAAAAGTATGTGGCATTTTAAAAAGGAATGTTTTTAAAGAAGAAATATTGTTTTCCTATAAAATTTATTTCATGTGTTTTATCAAAATTATTTTCTATATAAAATGACATTATTTAATAGGGTTATATTTCAATTTTACTATCCTTATTATTGATTTGTATTTATGGAGATTTTTTTGGACTACTATTTATGAAATCTATTTGTTTTATATTGAGTATCTTATGATGGAATGATGTTTAAGATACCCATTTTATTCCTTTGGTTATTTTTACGATGAATGATTTATGTTTTTGTGGAACACGTATGTATGGTTTTCATTATGTGATGAGTGAGACCAAGATATTCGTCTAATGAATTGGGTAATGATTTATATCTCATGAGATTGAAATTATTTGAAGGAAAAATTAACATAGTTCAGTAATGGAATATGTCAACAATGATGGTCTTGAAAATGGGCCGTAGATAATATATAAATTTTTTTCTATGATTCTATGTCTTCTACAAGTCCATGTTTTATGCTAATGATATATTATCATGGATCATGTACAATTAGGATTTATTCCTTATTAACTACTAAGATTTATATCATGACTCAATATCTTGATATTTGTTATAAATGGTATGATATTCAAAAGTTATGTTCATGTTTTTACATTCTTATGTTTATATTTTGTTAGATATCTTCAATTTTTACCCTTACTGATCATTTGAGCTCACCCATTATTATAATCATTTTCCCTATTATATGAATAATGGTATTAAGTATGATGTTTCAAAACAATGTTCTAGTTATAATGGAAAACGCAGGAGACAATGTAGATGTTTTATGAACTAGTGGATTATGTTTCCCAGTTTCCAAAGATACAAAAATAATACTTTCTTTGGTCTTATGTTTATTTCATGTCTTATTTATTTGGAAAATGTAATTTAATGTCCATGTATATCATGATTATGCTCTTTAGAGTTGTTATTAGAGCGAATTTTTAGACAATATTTGGAAAATAGGATGTGAAAACATTAATGAGATCCCTAGAGATATTTTTATGGTTATGCCTTGGGATTTCCTAATGATAAATCTAAATATAGGTTATAATCCTAGTGTTTTTTGTGATAATAATTAATAACTTAGTATTAAACCTAATTTAACATAGAATAAATATTATAAGTAATTTAACTTACTTATGTGTTTTTTTTCTCTGATATATATTTTATAAACATTAATTTCTAGTCATATCCAATATGCAGAAACAAATAAAACATTATTTACCATGAATGTTTCAAATATGGAAAGTATAGGGATTATGAAAACTAATTTTCTAAGTGTAAATCTCATAAATAGAATCATGAAGGTTCTATAAGTATTGGTCATACTACTAAGGATATATATTTTGAAAATGACATGTGAAAGAAATATGATGTTCTAGCATTATTGATTACATTAATTCTAAGAATCTTGGTTAGATTCGGTATGAGGAACCTTAATACATGATTCATATTTTAGTAAAGACTATGATGATGGACCTGGAGTAATAATTTAAGAGTAAATTTGGATGATTAAGGTGTATATGTTTTAGAATTCAATGATTATGTTATATGAGTCATGAAATATATAAGTGTTTTCACTATAATTTTTTCATTAATGATTGGAAAGGATATGTTAAATAGTTCTAAGGACATAGAAATGTGATTTATGAGTAAAGTGATATACTTAGAGATCACACGATTAAGGAAAAGATAACCCTTAATATGTATCTTATGTTAAGATAGTCATATATTGGATTTGAAAAAGAAAATTGGATGACATGGGTTTCTTTGTAATTAATTAAGTATTTTCTGTCATCAGGGTTATGTTATCATGGATGAGGTATAAAACTTTTTGGTGTAACCCTCTAACCCTAGATGTCTATTGTTGGTGCGTTATTACATAACATTGGCATGATCACAAATGTTCAAGTCTCGAAAGACCGATTAGTTTAGTAGCATTGGAAATACTAGGTACATTCATAAGTATTACAATACATTATAAAATGAAAAACTACAACAAAATGGTCACTATAGGACACACTCAAATCCCATAGACTATCCCTGCAGGTCATTCACAATATACATCTCCGCATCATGTGAAAAATAAAATATAGAAATGGGTGAGCTCAGATTCAAAGTAAGGATAACAATATAGCAGAAACTTTCATAAATAAGCATAAACATTTAAGTAAATGTATAAGACTAAAAAAATCCTTTTAAACTTAAAATTCAGAATAATATGGAAAAGATAAAATAAAATAATTTTATTTACTTATTCACATGGATATTCTACTTGTCATATAATCACATGCAATATTAATATCCACTTTCATAATGATGGAATGCATAATGCCAGACATTATAACCACATATTCAATGCCCTGTTCCAAGACTAAAAATAAGATTTTCTCAAGGCCTTGTTCCAAGAAACTAGTTTGTCTCATGAGACCTACCGATGAATAGAGAAGCTATAGCAGGCTCCACCCGTCACTTACTAAGTCCAATGCATTCCTCATATGAAAATGTTTAAACATAACATAAACATTCGTATTAAAACTAGCATATGAAATTTCAATAATTTATCTATAAAAAATGAATGATATAAAAATAACACATCCAAATTCAAAAATATCACAAAACCTTCAATAAAATATGGAAGATTTTTATCATAATAAATCTACTTCAAATAATCTTAAAATCCATCAAACTATGTTGACATAGATGAAATCAAATCTTTTTTTGAGAAATATATCGTTCTATTTTGAAATCATTTAAAAGTCGTATAATTATAAAAGAAAACATTTATTTTGAAGATATTCTTATAATATTATAAGGGAAGCTTCGACAATGTTACAATGGAGGAAAATAGCCGTACCCGCCGTATAAGATAAAAAACATTCTTACATTAATTTTTTTGAAAAGGACATAAGGTACCTTGTTTGGAAAATGACAAAAAGATTCATTTCAAACAATTTTATAAAAATTTAAACAAGGGAATAAATTACTTTAACCCATAGTTTAGTAAATAGTAAAAATGTTTTTGAATACATTTTTAAGAAACATGGATGTGGATGATAAAGAGGTCTCAGCTGATACTTACGTAAAAACAACCTCGAATAATAAAGAGATTGAGAAATTAACACTTACGTTGTACTTTTCCTTGGTCGAGGGTAGGTTAACCTCCTATATAACAGTTAAATAATTTTTATTAAATTATATGATAACTATATACAAAAATATGATATCATATATGATCTTTAAATATTTATTTGTTAATGATATTTTAGTAGTATCATCGTTTCGGGTGTTAAATTATTCGTTTTCCTTTATATTCATTATTATATAAGAAATGTTTGTTATGGACAAGGTGTATCTTATTCATATTTATAATGATGTTAAGTCTTTAAAAAATATATTTAATCATCAAATAAAACTTACTCTTGAATGGATACGATAGGGAATGAATCTCATCGCGTTCGTGGAGACCGTAATCTGTACGTACGCACAAGCGACAATATCATTCTTTTGATATTCAAATCGTATATAATTGGATGTTATAACATATATAAAGAATAATTATCATGTTATATTTACTATTTAAATCATTTATACTCATTATTATACCCATCCAAATGATTAAGTGTTTGAATAACAATCAACACCACGACGTGGAGACTGTAATCTGTATGTACGCATGTATAGTGACTCTGTCATTTATAGGATGGATAGAATAATGAATATGGTTCTAAATTTTTTATAATAACATCACTTTATATATAAGATACTGGAGTTAATATTTTATAATGGAAACAACAAATAAAGATGAAGTAGAAGAAGAAACGAACTTGAAAGAGGTGATGAAATATTTACCTCTTCATTGGGTTCTTCCTTTTGATTTGATCAAAAGGTCTCATTAGGTTGGATTTATGACTAAAGGAAGGAATATAGGATAAAGGTAGGATAGTTGGGAGGATATTTGGTATGGGTTTGGACGAGTCAAATGGTTTTGAAGGTGTGAATTTGAGAGAAGCATAAGTTCCCTTTTCTAAGAGGGGTGAGGGGAAACATAAGAAAATATTGAAATATTATTTTATAATAAAATCATGTTCGGTTTATAATGGCTCAAAAATTAATTATTTAAAGGAAAAGGTGGTTATGGTTAGAAAAACTCTCAACTAATAGTTTTTAGATAGGTTTGAGTCACAATATTAACCTTATCTTTTAGATTTAACACTTAGTTAAATAGTTTGACAATTACCATGTTTCTTTGTATTTTTATATTATATGGTTAATAAACTTACTATAAACTTTTATGTGAACCTTAAGTGGTTAATTAATGATAAAAATATCATTATATAAGTCTTTTGGATAATCCATACATTTTTAGGATTATTTTATCAACCAATAATATTGTATTTGTTTTAAAAACTCATTTATGTGAATTTTGACATTATTTAATAATTTATTTTTGTTAAAGTCCTAAAAATATTATTTCATCAAACTATATACATTTAATCCACCCTAAAATGTCATATTAACCTATAATATTTGTTTAATTAATTAAAAGTCTCAAATTATATTTATTTGGATATTTATAATATCAAATATTTTAATCATTCATTAATATGTTAATTACTGCATCATTATTTTGTCATAAATAAATTTAAATATTTAATGTATAAAAATTATAAATAAAATACCATTATGTAGAAAATATATTTAGATCAGTAATTAATATTTATAGTTGAATTTATCTTATGATTAACCCAATATAAAAATTGGTTTAGTTATTAAACATTGAATTTAACACTTTTAACTCTTCTTTGAATTAAATAATAATAAATGTCCTAATCAAATCCATGTGGACCCAAAGGATCATATTTTATTCCTAAGGTTGTTTTTGGTCGAATTACACTTATCCAATAGAACTAGGACATGTTTTAGGTTAATAATAATATAATTTTTTACCCTTAATTACCCTATTTACTTTTAACGGTGGTAAATAAAAGTAAAAAGTTACTATTCAGCAAAAAAATTCATCTGATTGAATCAAATTTTACTTACTGATTTCAACTGTGTCTCTCAAATATTTTAAATTCAACTCCAAAAAGTGGTAAAATTAATTTTTTTACAAATTTGTAAATGCTCATAGAAGGTTGGTAAAAGATAGTAAAAAGTTCAATGAAATTTTTATATATCTAAAGTTATTATAAACCGAATCCAATTAATTATACTGAACTTATATAAGTATTATGTATCTATTTTTACCAAAAATAAATTTAAATAAAATAAATAATTATTTAAATAAAATGTCAGTTTTAAATAATAACTCAATGTTTTTCACTAATCATCAAAAATTGAAAGTTTTAAGAAAAATACCAAAAAGTCACCCTAACCTAATTTAGATATTACAAATAAAAAAATGATGTCCATTTTGAAAGATAAAATTTTAATAATTTTAAAATTTTGGTATTACTATTCATAACGGCTAGTTTGATTGGCCTCGGTGTGTTAAAATCTCAAAGTTGTGTACCATGCAAACTATTGCATTATTAAAAAGGAAACGTACCATGGAAGCTTGGGGTGTTACATTATTCCCTCCTTCAAATAATTTCATCCAAAAAATTTCTAGAATATTACTGCATAAAAATATTTGGGTGGTTCTTCATCATAAGTTCCACGGGTTCCCACGTTGCATCTTCCATCTTATGGTTTCTCCATAGAACTTTTACTAGACGAGTCGTCCGGTTTCCCAACAATTGTTCTCTGGAATCAAGAATTTTGACAGGCTCTTCACAATAAGATAGATCAAGTTCCAGTTCAATTTCTTCATAGCTGAGTACATGTTTTGGGTCAAGCATGTATTTTCCCAACAGTGATACGTGGAACACATCGTGAACTTTGGATAGACTTGGCGACATTGCCAACCGGTATGCTACAACCCCAATTCATTCTAGAATTTCGAAAGGTACGATGTACCTGGGACTTAGTTTACCCTTCTTACTGAATCGTATAACTCTTTTCCATGGAGATACCTTCAAGAAAGCATGATCTCCTACTTGAATTTCCAAATAATTCCTTTGGTTATTGGAATAGCTCTTCTGCCTACTTTGTGCTGTTTTGATGTGGGTTAAAATATCCTTGACCTTTTCCATCATATCCTCAAAAATTTTTGGGCCTACAAGTTTTCTTTCACCAACATTATCCCAACAAGTTGGTGTGTGACATCTCTTTCCATATAACGCTTTATATGGTGCCACCGAAATACTTGAATGGAATCTATTGTTATAAGAAAATTATAACAGTGGTAAATATTGATTTCACATACCTTGAAAGTGAATTGTGTAAGATCTCAACATGTCATCTATGGTTTGAATAGTCCGTTATGATTGTCCATCAGTTTGAGGGTGGTAGGCAGTACTCAAATGAAATTCAATATGCAGGGCCTTCTAAAGACATTTTGAGAATCTTCTTGTATAACGAGGATCACGATCAAAAACAATTGATAGGGGTACACCATGGAGTCTTTCAACTTCATTAATATATAGTGTTGTTATACATTCAACTGGTAAATCTTCTCTTATAGAAGGAAAATGTGCTGAATTGGCATGACAATCAACAATGAACCATATTGCAACATTCCTTCTAGGTGTATTTGGTAGCCCCATGACAAAGCCCATCGTAATATTATCCCATTTCCACTCAAGTATGGGAAAAGGTTGCATGACTCTTCTAGGCTGTTGCCTTCCAACTTTCACTTGTTGACCAATCATACATCGTGACATAAAATCAGCAATCTCCCTCTTCATGTTTTCCCACAAAAAATGTTCCTTCAAGTCTTTATACATCTTAGTGCTACTTGGGTGTATAGAGAAATCGGAGCTATGAGCATCATCCAATAATTCCCTTTTTAGATCAGGTATGTTAGGAACACAATGTCTCTTCCCAAATTTCAAAATTCCATCTTCATATATGAACTCACTCAATCTCCAATTATTCACATCATTAATTTTCTTTTGAAACTCCTCATCATCATCATGAGAACTTTTTATCCTTTCTAGTAAGGATGGTTTGGAAACCATTTGAAAAAGTATTTATGTTTCACCTTCCATGATTATCCCCATATCCATTTCCACTAGATCCATGAAAATTGAATCCATTTTAACTCTCATCTTGTTCAAAATTCCATGATCCTTTCAGCTCAAAGCATCTTACACCTTATTTTCCTTACCTAGGTGGTAGTTTATTGTGAAATAATAATCCTTGAGTAGTTCAAGACATCCTATTTTCCTCAAGTTGAGTTCTTTTTATGAGAAAATATACTTCAAAATCTTTTGATTAGAATATATCTCACATTTTTCACCATAGATATAATGTATCCATATCTTCTAAGAAAAGATTACAGCCGCTAACTCAAGATCATGAGTAGGATAGTTTTTCTCATGAATATTTAGCTGCCGGGATGCATTGGAAATAACTCTATCATTCTACATAAGGACACAACCAAGTCCTTTCTTTGAAGAATAACTATAAACAACAAACCCATCATTCGCCGATGGTAGAGACAATATAGAATCATTGGATAAACATCTCTTATATTCTTCAAAACATTCTTCACACTCTTTTTTTCAAACAAATTTAACCCCTTTACGTGTGAGCTTTGTTAATGGGTTAGCTAACCATGCGAAATTCTGAACGAAATGTCGATAATAACCTGCTAAAGCAATAAAACTACGTACCTCAGTTACACTCATCGGTGCTGACCATTCTTGGATTGACTTGGTCTTTGAATTATAAATATAGATTCCATACTTAGAGACAATATGGCCTAGAAAAGAAATCTATTGTTTCCAGAATTCACACTTTCTAAATTTCCCATATAATTCATTTCTTCTAAGAGTCTTTAGAATAATGCACAACTGATTTTCATGATTTTCATAGATTTTGGAGTATTCTAAGATATCATTAATAAAGACCACTAAAAATTCATCATGATATTTCGTGAAAACTCTATTCATTAGATCCTTGAAGTCATAGGGTGAATTAGTCCATACAAAAGGCATTACTGTAAACTCATAATGCCCATACCCGGTTCGAAATGATGTTTTCAGAATGTCTTGCTTTTTCACACACAACTGATGATATCCAGATCAAAGGTCAGTCTTTGAAAAATACTGATCTACATGAAGCTGGTCAAGTAAATCAAAAATGTGAGTTATTGGATACTTGTTATTTATTTTTATACCATTGATCTCCCGGTAGTCAATGCACAACCTCATAGATCCATCTTTCTTATTAACAAAAAGAACAGGGACCCCCCATGGTGAAACACTAGGGAGAATAAATCCTTTATTACTCAATCCCTCTAGTTGTTTCTTTAGTTCCACTAATTCCACAGTTTCCATTCTATAAGGGGTCTCCGATATGGGCCTTGAAACGGGAATTAAATCAATGGAAAATGCAATTTCTTGTTCTGGAGGATGTCCAGGTAAATGTTTTGGAAACACATCAACATAGTCTTGCACAATAGGTACATCCTCTATTTGAACATTCCTTTCCTCACCCATATTTATTTCATTCTCTTCCTCCCTATTAATTGAATTTAGTTGAGCTACTGGGGGAGGATCTTAATAATAATTAGGTGGTGACATTTCTGCTCTAAAGATATGGTACTCCTTATCATCATCGATAATTGTAACATCTTTCTTCTTAAAATAATTTTTTCCATCATGGTATGAAAGCCAATCCATTCTGAGGATTATATCAAATTCAATCATGGGTATGATGATGAGATCAGTAGATAAAGAACATTTATATTCTTTAATGGGAACTGATTCACAAAACATTGTTGCAATGATACTTCCCTTGGGTGTTTTGACTGAAAACTCCCTTGTTAAGTCAAATTGAAAATATCTAATTTTCATAGCCAACTAGGGAGATATGAAAAACTTCAATGATCCAAAATAAAATAAAGCATCGGCTAAACATGAGGAAACCATTAAATTACCTGACACCATGTCTTTCGAAACTTCAACCTCAATAGTAGTTATCGGATAAGCATGGACTTGATCTCTTTGCCTTTTCTGATGTTTGTTTCCCTAACACTTAGGACATTACCTTTTATAATTCCCCTTTTCACTACAATTGTAGCATTCAACATTGACGAATTCTTTCTTCTCTTTGCAATCACGAGATTGTTGGCCTTTTCACCACAATTGTAACCGACTCTCATTCCCTTCAGGAAAGTACCGGGGTGTTTCATACCACATTTACTACAGGATGGATATTCATCTTTTCCATTTTTCTGCTTATCCCCATTTCAAGAATGTTCAGCATATCTCTTATTTTATTGCTTTGTTTTAAAGTCATTAGATTTAGATAATTCCTTTTCTGTCTTGATAACACCTAAGATAATATCTTCATATGACAAAAAGGATTGTGAGACTAATGATCGATAGATAAATGGTTTTAACCAATCAAATATTCGATCAATCTTACTCCTTGGGTTACGCATATAATATGTTTCATGCCTTACTAACCTTGTAATGTTAGCCTCATACTTTGCGACATTCTCATCCACCTTTTACCTCAAACTTAGAAATTGCCTTTCCATATCTTCTCGATGGTCGCAAGGAAAGAATTTTTCTAATAAATTTATTTAAAATCTCTCCATTCCATATTTGATACTTTATCATATTCCTTTGAGTTTTAAATCAATGACCACTATTGATCGGCATCTCTCGAGAAGCGATAAACTTCCATGACAGCATTTTCCCTTTCACTACTCCATAAAGCCTGACAATTTTTCTCTAAGGAATATATCCTTTACCTAGCTACTATTGGATTTTTACTCCCATTTAAGGTTTGTGTTGTTGCCTCATGAAGCGTTCTAATATTGATCGTCCACATTGTGGATCAGGGTGCTCCATATGGGTAAGGTTATTATTCATAACATGGGTAAGTTTTCTCAGTATGGTGATAAGCTGATCATCACCAGTTGTATCACCAGCTCCACTATAATTATCTTGAGTATGTGGGAAATCCCTATATGGAGTACATGCATTGATACAGTTTCCATTCCATCCACTGGGGGCCATTTCTAAAAAATGGCCTACACTAGATTAGTTTGTGAATCACAATACATAATTCCAAACTTGTAAAATAGTTAACATAAATTGAATAGTTTATGGATATAATCCATAATCAAAAAAATGTTTTGTTTGAGGAATTATATACTCATAAACCCTTAATAATTCTTTGTAAAGAAAATTATAATTATCTTAATCATATCCCCTAGGAGTGTCGTTACAAAAAGTGCAGCAAGGCCCGGTGTCGTGCACCAGCTCCCGTTCTGGTCTAGATCAATGCGGTGTTTTTGGGTTTTACCCCTAGGTACATATGTTCCAGAGCCACCTCTATGTGCTTGTATCCAGACAATGATATATTTCCTAGAAAAATAACAAAATCTCTACAATACCAAAATTCTAGGAAGTTCTTATATACTAATCCTCAAAGTCTATCTTAGGATAATGTGCTCTAATCAGTGTTTTTCTAAATCTAGCTTCCAAGGTTTGTCCAAAACTTCCTATGATACGAACATTAATGCCCTAACCCTAGATACCTAGAGTCATTACATTATTAGATAACATTGGCATGATCACAAAAATATCAAGTCTCAAAAGACCGATTAGTTTAGTAGGCTTGGAAATACCAGATACACTCATAAGTTTTACATTACATTATAAAATAAAAAACTACAACAACATAGTCTGCATATTCCACACTCATATCCCATAGAATATCCTTATAGGCCAGTCATAATATACTTATTTGTATTCTGAGAAAAATAAAACATAGAAATGGGTGAGCTTAGATGCTTAGTGAGGATAACAATATAGCGGAAACATTCATAAATTAGTATAAACATTTAAGGCAATGTATAAGAATAAAAAAAATCCTTTTAATCTTGAAATTAAGTATAATATGGCAAAGATAAAATCAAATAGTTCTATTTACTTATTCACAGGGATATTCTACTAGTCGAATAATCACATGCAATATCAATAGCCACTTTCATAATGATGGAATGCATAGTGTCAGACTTCATAACCACATAGTCAAGGCCTTCTCCCAAGACTACAAATAATATTTTTTCAATTCCTTGTTCCAAGACACTATTTTTTCTAATGATACCTACCAATGCATCGAGGATATATATAGGGCTCCACTCATTACTTACTAAGTCCAATGCATTCCTCATGTGAAAAATGTTTCAACATAACATAAACATTCGTATTAAAACTATCATATGAAAGGTCAATAATTTTTCCATAAAACATTAATGGTATAAAAAACACATCCAAATTCATATATATCTCTAAAACTTCAAGACAAAGTTGAGGATTTTTATCATAATAAATCAACCTCAAATAATCATAAAATCCATCAAAGGAAGTTGATATAGATGAAATCAAAACCTTTTTTGAGAAATATATATTTATATTTTGAAATCATTTAAAACTCATATAATTATAAAAGAAAACATTTATTTGGAAAATATTCTTATAAACTTGTACGGGAAGCTTCCACGGTGTTATAATGATGGAAAATAACCACACCCGCCTTATAAATTAAAAAAAACATTCTTACCTTAATTTTGTCAAAAAAGTCAAGGTACCTTGTTTGGAAAATGATGGAAATATTCTTTTCAAACCATTTTATAAAATGTCAAAAAATGTTAAAAATTAATTTAACCAATAGTATATTAAATAGTAAAAAAAATTTTGAATACATTTTTATGAAACATGGATGTGGATGATAAAGAGGTCCCAGTTGATTCTTACGTAGAAACAATCTCGAATAATAAAGAGATTTTGAAATTAACCCTTACCTTGTAGTTTTCCTTAGTCGATGGTAGGTTAAGCTATTGTAAAATAGTTAATATTTTTTATTAAATTATACAAGAACTATATACATAAATAGGATATCATATATGATTTTTTAATATTTCTTTGCTAATGATATTTCAGTAGTATCATCATTTCAGGTGTTAACTGATTAGTTTTACTTTATATGGATTGATACGTAAGTAATGTTTTTTTATAGATAGGATATATATTATTCATATGAATAATGATATTAAGTCTTTAATAATTACTTTTCATCATCAAATTAAAATTAGTCTTGAATGGATACAATATGGAATGGATCTCATCGCGTTCGTGGAGACAGTAATCTGTACGTACGCATGAGCGACTATATCATTCTTTTGATATTAAAATAATATATAATTGGATATTATATAATATATACAGAATCATTCTAATGTTATATTTATTATTTAAATCAATTATACTCATGATTATACCCATCTAAATGATAAATTGTCTGAATAAAAAACTACACCACGATGTGGAGACAATAATCCGTATGTATGCACGTATAGTGACTTTGTCATTTATAGGATGGATAGAATAATGAATATGGTTGTACCATTTTTATAATAACATCACAGTATATAGAATATACTGGAGTTATTATTTTAGAATGGTAACCACAAAGAAAGAGGAAGTGGAATAAGAAAAGTACTTGAAATAGGTGATGAAATATTTACCGCTTTTTCGGGTTCTTCCTTTTGATTTGATAAAAGGGCCCCTTAGGATACATTTTGCACTAAAGAAAGGACTCTAATATGAATGGAGGAAATTTGGGATGATATTTGAGGAAGGTTTGGTAATACCAAATGGCTCCGATGGTGTTAATTTGAGAGAAGCGTAAGTGCCCTTTTATAAGAGGGGTAGGGGGCACCTTAAGAAAAGATTGACATATTATTCTATAATAAAATCATGTTCGGTTTCTAATATCTCCAAAATGAATTATTTAAAGTATATGGTGAGAATGGGTGGAAAACCTCTCAACCAATAAGTTTTAGACATGTTTTATTCACTATATTAACCTTATCTTTTAGATTTAACTCTTAGTTAAATAGATTGACATTTACCATGTCACTTTGTATTTTTATATTATATGGTTAATAAACATTTTATAAACTTCCACTAGAACCCTAAGTGGTTCCTTAATGATACACCAGTCATTATATAAGTCTTTTGGCCGATCTTTATATTTTTAGGATTATTATATCAACCAATAATATTGTATTTGTTTTAAGAACTCATTTATGTCAATTTTAACATTATTTTATAATTGATTTTTTTCTAAATTCCTAAAAAATTTATTACTTCGCACTAAATACATTTAATCAACCCTAACATGTCATATTTACTTATAAAATTATTTTAATTCATTAAAAGTCTCAAATTTGATTTATTTGGATATTTATAATATCAATTATTTTAATATTTCATTAATATGGTAATTACTACATCATCATTATTTCATAATTAAATTTAATTATTTAATGTATAAAATTTTAAATAAAATAGAATTATGTATGAAATTATTTTATCTTTCTAATTAATATTTATAGTCGAATTTATCTTATATGTAACCCTATATTAAAAATGGTTTAGTTATTAAACTTTGAATTTAGCACTTCTTACTCTTCTTTGAATTAAATAATAATAAATGTCATAATCTAATACATGTGGACCTAAAGTATCATACATTGTTACTAAGGTTCTATTTGGTCAAATTAAACTTATCTAATAGAATTTGGACATGTGTTAGGGTAATAATAATATCATTTGTTACCTTTAATTACCCGATTTACTTTTAACCGTGGTAAATAAAAGAAAAAAGATATTATTCACCAAAAATTATTTTAATCTTATTGGGCCACATTTTACTTTTTGATATCAACTGTGACTCTCGAAAATTTTAAATTCAACTCACAAAAGTGGTACAATTATGTTTTATACAAATTTGAAAATGCTCCTAGGAGGTGGGTAAAAGATGCTAAAAAGTTCAATGAAATTTTTATATATCTAAACTTATTATTAAATGACTCCAATTAATTACATAGAACTTATATAGGTATTATGTATCTATTATTTCCTAAAATAAATTTAAATAAAATAAATAAAAATTTAAATAAAAATTCAGTTTTAAACAATAACTCATTTTTTTTCACTATTCATAAAAAATTGATTGTTTTTAGAAAAATACCAAAAATTCACCCTAAACTAATTTCAATATTCTGAATCCAAAAATGAAGTCCATATTGAATGATAAATTTTATAAAATTTCAAAATTTTGGTATTACTATTCACACCGGCTAGTTTGATTGGTCGCGGTGTGTTAGAGTCTCAAAGTTGTATACAATGAAAGAAATTGCATTATTCCAAGGTAAACATACCGTGGAAGATTGCAGTGTTGCATTTGGGACACAAGGAATATATTCAATATATTTTGGAATATATAAACATGCATGTTTTTAATAAGGATATATGATAACTTAGTTTATTACCATGAATCAGGAGAATAAATGATCAAGGTGCTCTCATTTTTAGAATGTGGCCAACAAAAGAAACCTTATGATATATGAGGGATAATTCTTAAGCAGAGATAGTGAAACTTTTTATTTAGCATTGGATTTTCCTCTTTCAGAATGATTGGTTATCAACTTATGGAAATATTAAGTTAAACATAGAAAGAAGTTTTTTTGAATAAATTATTATCTCACCATATATGGACTTATTCATATTAGATTACTTGTGCTAATCTTTTTATTGTGATAAAGACATTTAGAAAGAACTATCATTCTATTTATGGATCACATGATCTCCAAACACTACAGTAATGAAAAATTCAAATTCATTTCTTTGAATATTATATGAAGTGGAAATTATTCATGGAATTAAAAAGGTGAGATTTTAATGAAATCAATTAGGTATTTCTTCTCATGTTATTCAACTTTAGGGAAAGGGTATTGAATACCAATTTTTTTTCTAGTACCTTATTATTTGATAATTAGATGTCCCCTTTGATCATAATAGATTTATGGATTTGTGATTGTTAAATTTTTGTTAGTCATGTTCTACAGAACTCTCCATCATAACTTGGTAGTCGGATTTATCTTATATATCCATGTTTTCAATTCCTACATATGTTCACCTATTTGGAGACCCAATTATGAGTGACTTTGGGTTGCAGTAATGCTTCTCACATTTATTTTTTAAAATAATGTTTTAGTATTTGTTTTTATAAAATTGGTCTTTAAGTAATACCGTTTAAATTATTAATTCTTTTATAACTCAGATGAATTTTGAGGGTGAAATTAATTTTAAGGGGGTATAATGTAACATCCTGATATGTTTTGAGATAAATATTTTATTTATTTATTTATGTCTTTTTAATTTTTTGATATCTTATTTTTTATAGAATACCAATATAATATTGCATTATACACAACACCGGTTTAGCTTCTGGTATATGAAACAATTTTTTTCTGGTGTTAAACACAATTTCTAGTTATTTTGATAAAATTCATTTCAGGAAAGGATGAGTTTAAAAGAGTTTATAAGATAATAAAATAACTCATGATGGAATTTATTAATGATATATATATGTAATATATTCAATATATTTTCTAAAATTCATCAAATATTTTTTTCTAGATATGAAATATGAATAAATTCAATTTTTTCAGATAAAAGAACTATTTTTCCAAAATGCATCTTTTTCGCCTTTTAATTGGGTACCCATTTTGAATATAGTTTTTAAAATTTTATATATTCTATTTCACAATATAAACATTTTACTTTTGAATTAGGATATAACAATTTACATTGTATTAATTTTTATATTTTTTTGATAACTATCAAATTTTGTTGAATAGTAAAAATGCAGACATTTTTAATTGAAAATAAAATTTTTCATCGAAATGATTTATATGGTTAAATTATATTTTTAATGGTTTTAATGATTAAATAGAAAGTATTTTTATCTTTTTAATATAATTTATATAATTGGAGTTAATTCTAAATTGAATTTTTATGTAAAAAATTTCAAACTTTTCCAATGTTTTAACTTTTAAATCCAAAGTTTCATTCTGAAAACGAGAATAATTTTAATTTAATCACTAAAACATATTTATTATATATTTTGAATAAGGTATTCCATATTTCGAATCATTAGGTCAAAATTTTATAAATTGAATCCTTTATTTTTTTGGATTTTATGAATATTAGCTTTGGTAATTTTAATTTACAAGAGTTAATGTTAAATCGGGTAAATTACGTTATGACATAATATTATAAGGACAATAAAATTACCCTCAAACATTCTAAAAACTATTAGATGAATCAAAGTATACCCTTTACACATAAGGGTTGTAATTGGATCATTTAATGGAATATTTTACATGAAAATGATATATATATATATATATATATATATATCTGTGTGTGTGTGTTGTTAAAATAAAAGAAAGTGACAACATGTCACACTTTTATGTATTATATGTAGAATAATCAAAATATAGTGATAAATATGAGGTATAATAGATAATAAATTTTATTCATAAATATAATGAAATTACCTAAATCATGATAATTAATTGTAAATTTTTAGATATTAAATAATAAACTTAAATTCTTATACAATGATGATTAATAAATTATCTAATTATTGGGAAATCAATAAACCAATTTTAAATAAAAACATAATAACCCTTAAAATATCAATAAACTTGTCAAAATATTATTTTTATATTATATTCTAACCACAATCATTAAAAGGTCTAGTTATTGATGATTTTGAGCCATAAAAAAATATTTTGACACTTATAATATTTTATTTCAATTGATGTTAGAGTTACCACATTCATAATTTAATAAGTATAACATTTTTTATTTTGAATTTTAAAGAAGATAAATTTTACTAAATGTATTCTTATGAAATATAGTAGATTTATATTCAACATAATATTTTTTTATTCTAATTATATGTATATTAAATAAGTACCCAAAATTGATGTGGTAATTATTTTATTAATAAAGATAACAAATATATGTTATTAAACATTTTAAAATAAATATAATTTGGGTTAATTAAAATATAAAATGGATTTAATATATTAACATGAAATCATAATAATATAATAAAATGGTTTTTTATGTTAAGTTTTTATATTAATATTTTTTAAAATCAATTAATTGAATAGTGTCAAAATTGACACTATTGATTGTTTATCCAAATAATGTTTTATTAAATTATTTAAAAATAATAACTTTTAAGAAAAAATATATATAATAATAATTATATGATCTAAAATGTTATAAGTAATTTATTTATGTTCTATTTCACATAAAATAAATAAATATTTCTCGTTTTTACTATTGAAATTTGTGTTGCCCTTGTTAAAATGAAATAGAATAACTAAGTTATAAATTAAAATGATAAGATTTAAATGGACATAAAAACATGTAAAAAATTTACTGTTTGAAGATATTATAACTATATCCCATATCATATTATAAATCATAACATTTTATGGATTTTATGATTTCTTATTTTATTATAAATTAATAATTATAAAGATTCCAAAAGTTCCCATAACCTCAATTATAAAAGGGGACCTCCTCCTTCACCTCTTCACTTCACACTGAGCCTTAAATATTAGTTATAACCTACCAATTTTGCTTCCAAACTACCCTATTTATATTATATAGATTTTTTTCTTGTAAAATTTCCAACTCTAGTTCCTGATACTAGATTTATAGGGAGCATGTCGAACAAGAGGTAATCTCCCCTACCAATTATTTCAAATTATTTCTTCTTCTACATTCTATTCATGGGTTTTATTACATAAAAAAGAAATATATACAGTATAAATTATATTATGAGATGTCATTTTGGTAATTTAACAACCTTATTCAACCTTTTGTCCGTCCTATGAAATATTAAATCGCCATGTGTGCGTACGTACAACATATCGTCTCCATACTGTGGTGTAATTTGTTTTTCACCACCATATTACGTAGATAGATATAATGATGGAATTAATAATTATATATGATTATTGAAACATGATATGCATTTTCAATGAACATATATACCATCCACTCCCATACAATTTCCTAATTAAATGAATGATATCATCGCGCGTGAATTTGTAAGACGTAACGTCAGCACGATATCATGCAATTAATTTTATTTGATATCCATTATAACAAGGCTATGTAAATTTATTTAATGAGAAAATATGATATATATTATGTTAATATTATTTTGTAATTATATAAATATTAACTAATATGGAGAACCAGAACATATTAAAAAAAATGCTTAAGAAACTAAAGCAGTTAATACCAGAATGAAGAGTAGTAATGAAATTTTATTACATAACGGATAATAATATGATCATATAAGATATCAGAAATATGAATATTATATTTTAATAATTCAATGAAATCAATGAAATCATTATTTATAAGTTTCTTATACATAAAAAAGATATCCTACTAAAGGTAAGGGATTATTTATCTCACTTTTATTTCTATGGGACATATGCCTTATACACCACCTCTTTTATTTGTGTGGTGTTTATGCTACCCAGAATGTTTATATGATTATTATTATGAATGTTATGAAATTTACATATGCATATAATTTTACTTATTATATGATTAATACAATTCGATAGATTATAAATTTCTAAGGGACAATTTCACAATCTCATTATTATCTAAGAATGTTTATACGTATGTATTTAATATGGTATATTTATCATCCACAACTATATTTCATAGATATATATTCCCAAATATTAATTTAATCCTTACACAGATTTTTAAAATCAATTTTTACCATTTATTAATTTTTCTTAATTGTCATGAAATGAATCTTTATTCATTTGCGATACAAGGTACTTTTTGACTTTCCTACAAAAGTATGAGAAAGATGTTCTCATTTAAATTATATAGCATAAATGGATTTTTAAATTTTCATAATGCCTTATTTCCATGAATCATACCTTAAAATATTTAATGTTTATTTTTGGTTCAATTATTTTCTTTTAAAAAATCATGACATTTTGATAAAAGAAATTTTTATTAAGAAAACATTATATTTTTCTTTATAATAAATTTCATGTTTTTTATCAAAATTATTTATTATCTAATATGAAATTATTTAATAGGGTTTTATTTCAATTATACTATCCCTATCATTCCTATGGTTTTATGGGGCTTATGTTGGATTGATATTTATGAAATGTGTTTATTTTGTATTGATCATGATATGATGGAATGATGTTTAAGACACCCATTTTATTTCTTAGGTTATGTTATGATGAATGATTTATGTTTTTGGGAAAAAAAATTTGTATAGTTTTCATTATGTGATGGATTGGAAATATATATCTCTCTAATTCCTTGGGTAAAGATTTAGATCTTATTAAATATACATGACTAGAATGACATATTAACCTGGTTAAGTAATGAACTCTGTCCACTATGATGGTCATCGAAATGAGCCTTACCTGATATGGAAATGATTTTCTATGCTTATGTGTTTTCCACAATCCCATGTTTTATGAAAATTCTATTTTATTATAGATTTTTTTATTATATATTCCTTATAAAATACCAATATTTATTCCATGTATGATGATTTTTAATTTTTTTATAAATGGTATGATATTTAAAATCTTTCTTCATGTTTTTACTTTCTTATGTTTTTGTGTTTTTTGATATCTTCCATGTTTACCCTTACTGAAAATTTGATCTGACCCATTTTTAGGTTTATTTTCCACAATATATTAATAAGGGTATTAAGTAAGATGTTTCAAAAAGAGGTTCTACTTATGAATGTAAACATAGGAGATGATGTACTTATTTTATGAACAAGTTATTTATTTTTCCCAGTTTCTAAAGGCACAAAACTAATATAGTCTTTGGGCATCTATTTCTGTCATGTATTAATTATTATGAAAAATTAATTTAATTTACATGTATTTCACGATTATTGTTTTGAAAATTACATAGTTATATCTAGGCCACCCCATCATATAAGTTTTAAGGGGTATACCCGACATTATCTAGGCCACTCCCTCATATAAGATGTAACAGGCTTACCTGATTCTATTTGGGAACCCCAATTGTATAATACATTTTCATGAACTAGAACATGTATAAAGTAGAAAGAAATTTAATATCCTCATAAAATCACATTAAAACAATTATACTTTAATTAATTGATTAACCCATAGAACAAAATGGGTTTCATGTCAATCTCATTTAAATAATATTAAACAATGAACAAATAAATGGGTATCAAAACAAGATATTTTAATATATTTTAACCAGGGAAAAGAAATGTGATCTATAAAATTTATGTCATTTATACATAATCCATTTAAATATATTATATTAATTGTATCCTTGGATCATTTCCCCTGTAATGAATAAATTATATCAATGGATGTCATCTTAGATGGAGAAAGATTTTGAAAGATCACTTGGAAAATACATTTTCATTAAAATTAACTTTGAGAACATATAAATGAATAATTAAAAATCATTTTATATATTTACTAAATAAAATATCCTATGTTCTTTTTTAAGTAATATTTAAAACATAGAAATTTTTTCATTGAAAATATACGTGAAATATATAAAATATGCGTTGAAAAACATTTTGAACACTTTTTAAAACGTAAAAAACATTTGAAAAACGTTTCCAATGAATTTTTTTATAAAAAATGAATGTCAAGAATATCAGGGAAAAAATTTCATTAAAAAAATTAACCTTCACAAATTTTAAATGAGTCCTCAATGAAACGATGGTCATGAAGGCACGTAAAGTTTTACATGTCGAACATTCATTTTTCATAGTAAACCTATTACAAAAGTGCCTTTATTGGAAAATGAAAAGATATTATTTTTAAGACCAATTTTGACTAAAAAGATAAATCATGGTTAAAAATTTCTTTTAAAACACAAAGAAAAAAAATTTGAAAACATTATTGAAAAAAATGTTTTTTTAATAACATGGATTACCGAACAAAAAGAGAAATAAAGTCACATTTTCTTTAAAAAAATTCTAGAATGTGTTAGGTTAAAATGAGTGAAAAAATGTTAACATTAATTGAAGATAACATGAATAAAAATATTATAATAAAATTATTGACAGTTCTTAAGAAACGGATCATGAGGTTTCATCAATGTAAGAATAATAATAAACAATACTAATAAACGATGAGATTATCTCAATAAATCATTACAAAATTGGTAACATTGAATCATAATCATCATGAAATAATAACATTACATGAATATTATAATATCTATAAAAGAATTAGATTCATAATATAACACATAAAAGTGTACTATATACACCTCGTAGAAAAATATAGGTGTATAACATGGAATGTATCACAAGTAAGGAAATTTGGGATAATATTACATTACCAATTTTGTTACATTTTAACCATAAACCACATGAAAAAAAGATCAGAAGAATGATATTTAAATACCAATAAATTTTTTTATAATAATAATTTAATACATTCACGACAATTATATACACTATAAGAAAATAAATGAGTTGTAAATATGCTATAAATCGCATAGAAATAGAATTGAGATGAGAAAACCCTTACCTTACGTATTGACATTCTTTGTAAACATTAAAACCTACACTATAATAAATAATTGTTTATTATTAATCTTCCATATAAACATATTATTATATATCATAAAATATATTATTTAATTTTTAATTTATATTACCCATTTATTTACAATTTTGTGTTAATGTTAATTTTCGGGTAATACCAGCTTTCTTTTTTGTATATGTTTTGGATTTTTATTCTTGATCCTCTTATATATATATATTGATTTAAATATTTATAGAATGTAAAAAATGGTTTAACTATCATATTTTTTCAGTATATAACTATTTTTAAAAATCTATAAAATTAATAAATGTGAAATAGAATACACTCTTCGTGGAGATGGTAAGCCATACATAGGCATGAATGATGTTTCAGTTATGTTGTTGTATTGAGTAAAAGAAAATAAATGTCTTATATGTATATATATATATAATATAATATAATTACAGTGTAATTATTATTTCATCTATATCTCACACATTCACTAAACCTATCCTTAATACATTCCATATAAATTGTGAATGAATCACATCGCTTTGCGGAGGTGGTAGTCTACATGTCCACAAACAAAATTATCATATTTACATAAAATTGAAATAATAAAGTTATGTGTTATATAATAAGTACAGAATAATAAATAAATCATAAATATAATATATATAACCAAACAAATAAACAAGAACATTATTCCCAACCATGAAATGCATCAATGAAGAATGAGCGCCACTGGTTCCTGAGGCGGTCATGTGTCGTACACATAAATGATGATTGCATAAACCTTTTGATGGAATCGTCTCTGAGTATAGGTGAAAACCTAGTATAAAAAGATATCATTATATTTTTTATATTTATTTTATTATGTAATCATTAAATAATAATATTGTATATGGTGGAGAAATAAATAAAAACAGTGCGATTGTTGAAGAATCTTAACTCTTCTTTGGTTAACTCCTTTTGGTTTGCATGAAATAAATTCCTTGGATTGATTTCATTGCAATGTAAGGTTTTTAGGATGAATGAATGGAAGTTGGTAGGATATATGGAATGGTTTTTCTGAGACACATGGATTGATAGGTGTGAATATACATTAGAAGATGAGGCATTTTATAAGTACGGAAAATTACATATTAGGTAATCTTGGAAGTATTTTAGTGTTCCACACGTTTTACTTGTCCCCAAAGGGTTAAACATAGACCATTATAGATAAATAGATGTTTAAAGGTTGAAATATGTCCATAAAATAAATATTAGACAAGTTTAGGGTCATTTTTCACCTTATATTCTAATTTTTGACATTAATTAAGCTCGTTTTTACCTTATTGTAATTAATTGTTATTACATTCACTAATATTTTCGGTAAAAAACTATGTGGACCATATTAAAAATTAAAATTAATTTTTATTAAAATATGGAATTATTTTTTACATATTATAATACTATATTTTTCAAATATTAATTTAATATTAATCTCATAGAAGGGATGTGATGCTAAGTTTTTAAAGTGAAAATGTTCAAAAGTTTGAATTGTTTTTATATCCAATTTTATTGTGAAATTATTTCCAATAAAAAAATTGGATTAATATATGTATAATTGATCTAAATATAAATACAAAATAATTTAAAACATAATTTAACAATATAAATAAATTAGATGAAAAATTAGTTTTTTATTAAAATTCAGTATTTTTAACTATTCATCCAATCATGAAACTTCTCAAAAAAAAAATTAACCCAAATTAATTTTTATTATATTTACTAAAAATATATATATTTTTTTTCATATAAATATTATTTATATGTTAAAAATTATTTTTGAAATGGTATCTCCATTAAAAGGTGGTAAAATTACCCTTTTAAAAAATACATCAATTAATTCACAAAATTGGATTCATTCATATCTTATGCCTATCAAATCTATTGGATGAGTGTCTAAATTTTTATATTGAATATGTAATATATAAATATTATTAAAAAATACATCAAAAGTGTTTTTTTAATTTATCTATAAAAAATGGTCATTGTATATAGGGAAATAGTGTTCTTAGAAAATGAATTTCATTATTTTCAAATATTTCGTACCTTTATTTATAACCAATTAATAACCAAAGGATTAATTTTATACACATGTGTAAATAATATTTTTAAACTTTATTAAATATTATTCCTAACTTCCATTCTAATAGCTCTATGGTGACTATAGTAATATTTTAATAATAATATTTATAGTATATTGTAGTTTAGTAAAACTAGGCCGAATGTGTAACACATGAAATTGAATAAAATCGACATTTTGTGTAACAAAATCAAATAGTAGTGTGTAATGTACCCAAATATAACTTATTTGCTACTTATAGTCAAATATTAACTTGGTTTTGTGTGTAATGAAAGGCAAACATAATGCTATCATATAAGAAAAACTATATTTAGTGTTGCGAGAAATGAAAATTTGTGATGTATTTAAATTAATTCAAAAAAATAATACAAAAATTCTCAAGGTGTTACATTAAAACCCCTTTATAATAAATTTAACCATTAAAATATTTATTTTTCATCAAGGTTTTAATACTGGAATGTTCCAATCATAGAAACCCAGATCAAAAAAATTAATACTAAAACATCTTTCAAAAAATAAATATAGAGACATAATGGTTAACCAAAGAAACACATAACTAGTTTCTCACACAGGATAACATTGTTGGGAAGTGAAAAAATGGATTTTCATGTGGACTTGAACATTAATGTTATGATGGAGAGTGATAAATAAAATGATCAAGAGAAAGTTAATGATTAAAAATCAATAAATTTGTGATGATTTAAGAGACCATTTGATTCCTTATAAATTAATGAACTATGATAAATTTTTTTATTTTAATAAGATTTTACTAATGTTGAATAACATTCCAATAATATATAATTACTTTATTTCCGAACACTCTAACCCTTTTTTGTTTGTTGAACAATTTTTACTTCATGTTTTATTTGAAAAATGATGTTGAATCTGCTATTCTTAAAGCACTAACTGACCATAAGATCCATAAAATATGATAGGTCATTTCATATGCCTTTTGTTTTTATCATGTAAAATTATTTAGAAGAGGTTATAAAATATGAATAAATCCTCATGTGGTGAAATAATAATCTAATATTGAAAACACATACAATTATTATCATTAACCATTCCATAATTGGTTAACCTTATAACATTTTTCAAAGATGAATATCAACAAAAATTAGAAATAAAGCCACTAAATTTCTCAAAATCAGTTCTACATTTATCCCCCATATATAATAAAGTATCTATTGATTGTCACATAAAAAAGATTTAAATATCGTTATCAGGTATTAACTTAAAATATCGTAATAACCTGAGTTACAATAATTCATTATTGAAAACATACACACCACATAATTATTTATATAAAACCCAAATTATTGGATATATTCCTCAAATACAAAAAAAATTCAAACTTCATCCATGATAACCTATACCACTTTTTCAAAAAATCTATAATCAATTCCATGGTAATCAATAATATTCAATTTAATTTATCCACAACAATATTCTCTTTATTAAAGATAAACTCAATTGTTTCAACATTAGGAACACTTTAAGGGTTACCTTCCATTAAAAAATACCACATTTCCATTAAATCATTTTTATAAGTCTTCAGTACCACTAAACATATCCTTTTCAATAATTAATGAAAAAAATTATTTTAGAAATTATTATAAATTTCATGATTCATATAACATAATCATTGAATACCAATACATATACACTTTAATAATCCAACATTATTATTAAGCCAATACTCAGGATTTATCATCTAATTCCTTAATAAAATGTTCCTAGAATATTAAATATGAATCAGATAGTAAGGTTAAACAACCTCATTATAATCATGCTTCTTACATTTAATGTAAAAATATATTATTCTAACATACCATACCTTTCACATGTCATTTATGGTCCCCTTATCAGATATATTATAACTGATACCCATACCACATTCTTGATTTTATTTATGATATTTCCACCTAGGAAATAGATTTTCATAATGCTCATACATTCCATATCCTAAACATTAAATGTAAACCCATTTTCATTTAGTTATCTCTATTAACTAAGAGCATGAATAATATCGTGATAAAACATTTATCATAGAAAAAACACATAATTAGGAAAATTTACTTCTAGGATTCCAAAGTAACGACACCTACTTTTAAATAAATAACACCTTAAGCTTATAAATAGATAAATTCATAGAAATATCCTTATAAATACCCCCAAGGATCTCATTATTTTTTTTTCTAAAATAGTTTCCAATGGTTTTATAATCCATTCCTTTGATACAAATTATACTGTCCTAGGCTTAATATACACGGATATTACATCAAATTATATGAATATTCATCACATTAAAAATGTAAATTCTTGAGTTCCCTAATAGTTATGTGTATTTTAAAACTTGGAAACAAAATATTGTAATTTGGGGAATAGTCTTAAACATCTCCCATAAATATATCCAGCTTTAGCACTCCAATTTTAATCCTTTCTTTAAAACCTTTCTTCAAAACCTTGGGAAATAAAACATAAAAAAGGGGTGAGATCAGATGATCAGTAAGGGTAATCAATGGAGATGTGTAATAATAACATGATCATAAGGGTATGAAAACATGACCATGACATTAAAATATAATACCATTTATATCAGATATCATAATCATGAGTCATGGAAAAAATATTGGCAGTTCATAAGACATGAATCATAAGGGAATCAAGATCATAATCCATGGAATCCTAACATATGTATAAGAAATAAAATATTTGGAAGAATCATTAACATGAAAAATATTCCTTAATGTATTTATCATTTCCAAAACTATTTGGTAACATTATGATGACTAAAACTACTAGTCAAGACACACCACCATCACTCGTCACAGTCATTTCCTTATAGTAAATCTTGTTTCGCCTTCTTCCCAATGTGGATAAAGATCATATAATTATTCCCATCATTTTCTTATGAGATATAAATTTGTATCCAAAAAACTAGTGGGAGATATAATTATCACTCATCCTATAAGATATAATGGTCTCACTCGGTTATATCTAGAACACCTTATTGTATAATTTGTAAGGGGGTTACCCAGTGCTATCTAGGCCACCCCATAATGTAGGTTGTAGCAATCTTACTAGGTGTTATTTGTATAACCCCATATTAGAAGATGCAATGATCTTATATTAAGTACCATATAGTGGGACAATAATACTATTAAATTGAGATATCATGAATAAATATAGTACAAAAAAACATTATGTGAGTTCTTAGAATATAGATCGTAATGTTTCATAAATGAAAGCATAATCATAAACAAACCTGATAAATGATGAGATTGTAGCGATAAACTATTATCACTTTTTTAAAATTAAATCATAATTCCAATGAAATAATAAAATTAAATGAGTATTTAAATATAATAAAAACAAGGATAATCATAATATAACATTTCAAATGGATGTATATACACCTCAAAGAAAAATATTGGTGCATAAAATGGCATGTATCTCAAAGAAGGAAAACTGAGACAAAATCACCTTACAGATTTGGTAACTTTTATACCATAAACCCCATGAAGGAAAGATAAACAAATAGATATGTAAATACCCATAAATTTAATAAAAATAATTATATAATATGTTTATGTGATTTATATACACCACAATAAATAAATGAGTGGCCAATAAGGCATAAGTATCCCAAAAATAAAAGTGAGACGAGAAAACCCTTACCTTACGTATTATATTTATTTATACATGTTCAAACCTCGTGTATAAAAAATAATAGTTTATTTTAAATATACCAAAAAATCATATTCTTATGTATCATACCATATTTTTTTTACATATGAAATTATATAACCTATTTATTATCAATTCCTTGCTAACCATATGTTTTGGGTCATATTCGCTTTATTTTCGAAATATGTTTGGACATGTAATTCGTTATTCCATTACATATATCATGAGTTAATTATTACCATAATGTAAAAAATAGTTAATTAACATATATTTTCGGTATAAAAATATTTATAATTGTATATAAAATATATAAATATAAAATTAAATACACTGTTCATGGAGATGGTAGGTTACACGTATGCATGAATGATGTTTCCGTTTTATTATTGCATTAAAAGAAATAAAGTAAATAGAAAATATATAATTATATATATAATATCATTAAAGTTTAATTATTATATCATATATATCATATAATTTCTCTAAATCCACCCTTATAACATATGTGTAATGTGTGAATTAATCACATCATTTTGAGGATTCGGTAGTCTACACGTCCACAAAAAATTTATCGTATTTACACATATAGAAATAATTAAGGAAATTTTTATATAATAATTAAATAAGAATAAATAAATCACCAATATAATACTTATCATATAAAAAAATAATTTATAACATTATTCCCAACCATGGAAACTGAAAATGGAAGGGCGAACGTCGTTGATTTGCGAGGCGGGAGTCTACCGTACACACGAATGATGATTGTGTATCCTATTTGATAGAAGTTTGAGTTAGTGTAGTTATAACCCTTAATATAAAAAACATAGTATATTTAGTATATTGAGGTTATTATGTAGTCCTATAATAATAATATTTTAGGGGGTGGAGAAATAAATTAAAACAATGTGCTTGTTGAAGGATGTTACCTCTTCTTTGAGTAAGTCCATTGGGTTTGCACCAAAATGATTCCTTGAATATAGTAATTTCCAAATGTAGGATTTCAGTTTTAAGGGATGAAATTTGAGAGGATATTTGGGTGCGATTCATCAAATTCAAATAGATTGAGAGTTGTGACAAGTGGTAGAGGAGAGGAGGCCTTTTATAAGTGGGTAAAACGACACATTGGGTATTATTGAAATAATTTGAGATCTCACCTTGTTTTAAATGTCTCCCAAGGGTTTAAAGTTAACAATTATAGATATTTAGTGGTTTAATTCTCTAAATATATCAAAAAAATAATATTTATACAATTCTAGGGCCATTTTTACACATTATATTCTATGTTTACTCATAAATTATGCTTGTATTTACCATAATCACTAATTTTAATTTTAATTACATTAACAATTATTTTAGTAAAAATCTAATTATACATTATTATACATTATAAATTATTTTTATTACAAATATAGACTCTATTTTTTAAAATTATTAGCACATAAGTATTAAAAATTTATTTAAAAATAATCTTTTAGATGAGATGCGATGACATGTTTTTAAAGTGAAAATGTAAAAATGTTTGAATTGTTTTTATATCCAATTTCAATGTGAAATTGATTCCGATAAGAAAAATTTTATTAATATATGTATCATTGATCTAAATATATTTTAAATACAAATTTAAAATATAATTTAACTATATAAATAAATTGTAAAAAATCAATTTTTAATTAAAAGTTAGTATTTTCTTTATTTATCAAAACCAAAAAGTATTCATAAAAATACAAAACATTTAGCCAATATAAAATTTGATATTACAATTTCATTGTTTTATTTTATATGTTCTTATAAAAATTATATATTTTTCAGGAATTATAATGAAAATAGGTTAACCATTCAAATATTGTAAAATTACCCTTTTAAAAAAATATAACTTTTTTTCATAAAATTTTATTTATTCTTATCTTATTCCTATCAAATCTATTGGATGTGCATGAAAAAATTTGATTGAATATGAAATATAAAAATTTTACTAAAAAAAACATCAAAACTGGGTTGTTTAATTTATTGAGATAAAATGGTGTTTATATATAAGGAAATATATTTCATAAGAAATGAATTTATATATTTTTAAATAGTCCTTAATTTCATTTCTAAATTATTGGTTACCAAATGAATCATTTTATATAAACATGTAAATAATATTATCACACATTAGTTAGTTTTGTTTATAACATTCATTCCAATATCTAGGTGGTAACTATAATAATATTTTAAAAATATTATTAATTTTATATTTAATTTGGTAAAACTCATCCTCAAACGTAAATGCATACTATTGAAGGAACTCAACATTTTTTATAATAAAAGCCGATCAGAGAGTTGCGTGTTCTGAAAGCTAACCTATTTGTTGGGTGTAGTAAAATATTAACTTGTGGTTGTATGTAATGTAATCCAAATATTTAGATTTCATATAACACAAGCTATATTTAGTGTCACCTAAAATGAAAAACCTTGGAAAGTTTAAATTAAACTAGAAAAAAATAATCCACAAAATCTAGGGGCGTTACAATGGTAGTCTCTAAATGATCAAATCTATCTTACTGAGACTCAATCCTCATATCTATCGCTTAAAGTACACTCTCTTCAATAAATATATATGGATATTACATAAAAAACTTTCAGGTAATATCCGACATAAAGGGTTTGCCTCTTGAAGATCCATACCCTAGAGACTGAATAACATCAAGAAGACTCTCACAGAACTATTGGTTAAGAGGGGGTATTAGTACAAAATGGGACTCTAAATCAATGTCCATTGGTTCATGTTTGTCCCTTACCACATATCACTCAATAGGTAGTCATCACAGTGTCATGGCACAAAACTTCTAAATTTATGACACCCAATAAAATATATAATTGTTAAAAATTTAATATATAGGCCAAAAATAAAATAGAAGTGCATCCTACAACATTATAAACACACCACATCATACATAGGGCCTTATATAACCTCGATAACTCTCTTTAGCCTAAAATAACCACTCTCTCATGGTTATAATCATATACAAGTAGGATTCAATTTATTAATTTGATAATATGTTAATATAATCATGGATAGGTTAAATATAATACCAAAATCATGTTATATATAAAAAGAATATACATATTGTTATAAAGAATTTATACAACTATACCTCATGCTATAATTAGAGTGATCAAACATAAGTAGACACATGAATATCATGTGAATCCTAAATTCCAAATATAATTCCCAGAATCATTCCTTTTTAAACCTAATGATAATAGTAAAAATCAATAAACCATAAATCAATATCATTATGCATCTGATTTAGTAAAATTAACCCAAATATAATGGGGGAAAACAAAGAACAATAATCTCATCCTTGGTAATCTAAACATGTCCAGTATATAATTTTTCTACTCCCACACATAAGGTTCATTATATATTTTGACCACATAATATCTCATATCTACCATATCCCAAATAGTAAGACAAAGGAAATAACATGGCGTTGAAACCATGTTATAGAATCCCCAGTCACTTTCACATCCATTTTAACGGAATTAGGATCTTCGTACCACAATCACACCCCCTTGTACCATAGACTCCATCGACTAATGGTTTGAGTATATGTATAAAGTTGGGATACTATACCTTATCTGGTTTATAAATCCATAAGTAATATTGAAAGAATAATATTCAACTGGTAACTCATATATGAAATTAGAATATAAATAAATCCCAATTAAATTAAAATAATAATAATAACATCTACCTTTCTATAATAAAATTATAAAATACATCTTTATATATTCATGTACATATAAACAAGATCTATCATAAGAATATTTGATAAAATGTCTTAAAATTAATAAAAATACTATATATGATTAGAAACTAATCATGGGTCCAATCCTAGTTCAAACCCTCCTTTCCTGTGAAGATACATAGCTCACCCATCAATTATAGGGTCTTTTTACCAACCAAGATCACAAAACATATACTCTTATTGCATACCAAGGTAAAAAAATCATGGTGTGATTACAACTAAGTAGAACAGAACCAATTTTATTCCTAGATTTATCAAAAAAATATAGTATATTCTCATGGTGATATAATAGAATTTTAATAAAATAATAACAACTATAAATAAATCTATTACCTTGAGTGCTAAAATAGCCACCTGGGATGAGAACATGCCTGAATCATCATGTTTTTGTGTATCATTCTCCACATAAAAATAAATCTAAAAGAAGACGAGGATGTACATTTCAATTCATTTAGGGTCTCAACTCAGAATGTCTCAACTACTATTGAATCAAATAAGGCCAACAATAAATTTTTACCTATCAATATGATCACATCCCTTAGTAATCTCTATCCCAAATAAAACTAATATAATCCCAATGGGGAGGCAGCCCCTGGCTATAGGGATCTCAACCCAACAGTATCTTATACACAATATCATAAAAATTAACAAACTTCAGAAATGTCCCTTTTCTATATGGTCTTCCAACATGGGAAAATCAACCATGGAATATCCATATTAGAAAAAGTCTAGAGATAACTCTTTTCTATAAGGTATCAAAAGCTAGAAATATAGACAATTTCATGGTAATATAAAATAAAGGGTGAGAAATGACTTATACTATTATAGTCTTTACCTAATGGAATCACGGCCATAACATTACAACACTAACCAATGGGAAATCATCCATGTACTAGAATTATTTCACCACAAAATAATCTTAATCCCAAATCATATAAACCAAATTAAAATGGGGATATGATTCATTGGTCCATAGTTATCTCACCTCAAAATTACCTATATCTATTGAACAATAGTCATAAGACTATGGGAGGGGTGGCCTATGTCAAAATAGTCTCAACCATTAGGTTTTTTATCCCCTTAAATTCCCCTATTATGGTTTACCATAGAAATTGATTATATAATTATTATGGTTGAGTATACAACAATATAAAAACATATAATATTCACTTATTGTTTGGTCCTCACTCAACAAACCCTTTTCTAGAATCTGAACCCAATGTCTAAAACCCTAAAGTCAATTTTCTCATAGAGGGTGAAACTCGTCCCTCTCATGTACAAAATCCAAAGTGGATAGAATAGATCAAAACATCACTTTATGGTTCCCCTATGAAATCACATAGGATACACACACCACATCATATTTAATGGTGGATGAAGTTATCAATCTAGGTCTATGATAATAAAATATAACTCAAGAAACCAATCATTAGGCTTTGATTATGGCGGTTTTACCACATTAAATCATGTTTATAACCATTTTCTGTTATGAGGTCAAGTAATACTAGGTATAAGGTCTTTATATCCTTATAAAATGTTACCCTACTTAGGAATGTCAACTATTGACAATTCATATTAATTTTAAGTCAATCACTTAAGAGTGACGAGACCATATATTCCATGACAAAAAAAAATACACAAATCATTCGAATGGTTAGTGACCATATACATTATTCCAAGATATGTATAATAATCAAATAACTCTATATGAATTAGCATTCATTAGAATATTTCCCAAATCTAAAAAAATCAATAAATTTGGGAATAAATGAATAAAGCGACTAAAATTGAATGATAAATTGTGAATATATCAAAGAGGAGTGGTAGAATTACAACTAGTTACCACTCATAATCACCGAAATGTGAATCTAATGATAAATAGGGGACATCACACACTTGTAAGACTATAATTAAAAGAAAAATATGATAATATTCTAGAAGATAGAAATGGAGGCAATCTCTTAAAATATGGTTTTATCGTTAATCCCATTTAATTTAATTAATTAAAATAATTATACATAACACGAATTACGACATGAATACAATGGGCATGGTGAAATTCCCAAGAAGGGGTCACCATTGATGTCTTTCCCCTCTACTCATGGTAAAACACCCTATACCCGGAAAAACCAAAAAAAACTGATCCATTATTCTTTATTGTGAAACCACTCATTTGCAGTGTAGTTCTCCTCAACTATTTGGGATTCATTACAGATACATAGTGTTCTGTAGTGTGACACCTCTCACTCTAATAGGACTTTTTACTATCTCTTAGGGGTTTTTTGTGTGACTAGTAATCTTCATGGAAATATTCATTCTCATGCATATGCAAAGGTTACTTCTATATAGCATTATCTATACCACGAAGCCCTACACAGTGGAACTGTTTCTCTGGATTTGAGAAATTATAATCTTATATAACCCTTAGTATAGAACAACCACCAAAACAAAATAGTGTAACCAACTAAATTTGTAAGATTTTAATTATATATAGGCCACTCACCATGTCACCACTGCCTAGTCTGTAACACAAATAAGAATATATTTTGATCCCTAACCATGAGCCAACTCTTAAATCTAACCCTTCAGTTCCACACCAACAGCTCAAACATCTTCAAAGTAGTTATATAGATGAGGTCATGTGGAAATTAAATTGAATCTATTCCTTTAATAGATACATGTTTTTACATCTTGCATCATTTCACCGTACTTATATACATTATTAAAAATTGAATTTATTATTATATCATACGTTATGATCATTCTTGTTTCTTCTTTTTATATTACCAATGGTTTTAATTTTATAGGTATTTTACCTAACCCTTTAATTATATATATATATCCAAAATATTTATTATACATTGATATGTTTAAAAAGAATTATTTATGAAGAATACTATAAAATTAAAATATTTTTTATGGTGTGATAAAATGGATTTATAAAAAATATTCAAAGAGAGTAAACATTTATGTTATATGAGTCCATTTTCATTTTTAGTTGTTATGTATACTCATATAAAAAGATATAGAATATATTTTCAATATGTTTTTTTCACCTCATGTGTGGGTTGTGATGAAAGGTTATCAAGCTAAGGATATGAATAAAATTATCTATACATAGTGTTTTATTATTTTATAGGTTATAATTTTTTATCTTTTTTTGAATCTCTTGAGAATTGCTATATGGGTATTTTTAAGGAACATGTATTTTGTTTAAAAATAAATATAGAAGAATAAGAATATTTTTTTGAATATATATTTATGAAGTTCTTAGTTTTATATAATTTAATATTAATAATAATAATTATCGAAATGAAAGTGATTTTATTATTTTTATTAAAAATTTCAATAAATATATGTGTGATATAGAAAATAGTTTCATGAATGAATGGTTCTTGGAATTGGGCCACTACATGCAAAGGAGAATCTGAAAAGGGTTTGGCCCTCCGTATTTATAAATTTGGACCCATTTTTAGGACACAGTAGGTTTTTCTCATTATTTATGAATGATTACTAGGGGTGATGCATGTGAAAACATGGAAAATAGTGTTAATACTAGCTTGACATAGGGTAAAATTAGATAGATATATGGGCTTGTGTTATTCTCAGACACAAACATAAATGTTAACAGACACATCTAGGTTGTGTGAAATAGTCTCATTCGTAGTCACAAGTGGGGAAAATAAGTGACATGAGGAAAATAGTGGGGGGATCCATGTCCACCTCCATGAAAAAATGGATGGGCTATAGTGATCTAGCTGTTTTTATCTGAATTATCCATCATCCCATTAATATTTTGTTGATTCAGGTGGGTTACATTCATCCCATGTAAAAAATGGAGGCTCAAATAGGTTACCCATTAAATAATTTAAAAGGGGATTATTTTAAAATTAAAAAAAAATTATTTGAAGGAATGTGTGATATATAAATTTTATTTTATGTTTTATTATTCTATAATTGTGACGGTGGGGGTGCTGGTAGTTATATTCTTACATTAATTATTATTGTCTTAAATTTTCCAATTTCATGTGAAAATAAATGTTTCTAAAAAATATAATTGTGTTGTGAGGTGAGTGTGTTTAGTGCATAGGAGTACAAAGGTGTGTGTGTGTGTGTGTGTGAATGTGTATTATAACCTAGTATGAATTGTGTAGTGTGAGGTAATGAGGGGTGTTTGTATGTGAAGATAATAAGGTAAATAAAAATAAATGACAAATAATGTGTTGATTAAAGGTTTTTTATACTATATCATTTTTATTCCATTTTTGCATCTAGTTTGGTGTATTTTTTTCAAATTCAAGAAGATCTATTAGACACATTAAATGTTATGTTCAATTAATCCTATAATTGAAATGAGCTTGGTGATCTAGATAATTTCCTTTGTTTCGCATTATATAATTATTATGTTTCAGGTACTTTTACTATATTATAAAAATAGTTTTAATTAAGATAAAATAAATGATAGATCTAAGTAGGATAATATAGATTTCATATACTGAATATTATGAAAAATTATTTATAATATTATTTAACATTTTTTGTGATAGTGATCAGAATATTTTAATATTATTGTAATATATTTTCATTTATTTCTCATTCAATATGGTGTGACACTACTATACAATAATTTATAAAAAAAATTAACTAATTTCCCTCATTAGTAAATCTATTTTAATTGTGGTTTATCTTAGTAGAATTTTATTCGTACCAAAATTCTTCATCTCAGATAGCCATGTGCTTGGGATTATACCTACATTTGATACCAAATTTTATAGTTAAAATATCAAATATCTATAATTTTCCAAATATGAAATTAAAATGGTTATAATAGTATTCTGTTATCTTGGAATCACATTATTTACTAAATAAAATATCATTTCAAGAAATACAATGTTGGAAATTATGCAATCTAATAAATTTGATGGATATATATATTATAAATAAGAATTTATTAGGGGAATTTATTATATTTTTAATTGGTTTAAATCTATTTTTATACTTAAATAAATATTAAACTAATATTTTATATGGATAGGTGTGGATTGAATTTCAATTAATACTTTTAAAATGTTAGTTTTATGTTTTTATACTCTAAATATGTTCAGGCTTGAGTAGATGTGGTTAGAAAGTATGGTGTTTTAGAATGATTTAAAATATGATAATTTATAATGTAAATGAGAACATATAAGTACATGTATTTAACATTCCATTAATTTTATTTTCAAGGTTTGATCGTTATAAAAATAAAAATTTACACTATACATGGAAGAATGTTGATTTTATAAATTTTCCAAAAATAATCATTAAAGAAAGGTATTTTTTGTTGGTAAAAATTAATTTGTTCTTGATGATTCACTAATTAATTTATATTGAGAATCTAGAAAACATTTGTGTTGGTGATTTAACTATTTATTTTATGTTTTGAAAATTGAAATATATGTGTTTTATATAATCCAAACTTATCAAATTTTTTAACAAATACTATATTTTTTTAGTGGAATGAATAAATATATATGAAATTAATTTTTACTTATATATGACATGTTTTGATATGGAAAATATTTATAAATTTTTATAACAATAAAAATGGGATTCAATTTTTTAATTTATCATTTTTATCATAATAAGTCCCTGATTTGTTTTTAATAAATGGGGAGTTTTTGAATAACCTTATTTTGGTTCCGAGAGAATTTAAATGACAGAATTTTTTAATTTTGATTTTATTTTCATGGGATCTTGAAATTATATTTTAAGGGATAAAGCCATATTTGGTTAGGTTTTAATGGATGATTTTTTTGTATAATCCCTTGTTTGAATTATTTGAGTATTTTTATGTTTCTTCATGATTTTTAAAGAAAATTAAGAAAGCGTTCTAATTCTATTTTTATTAATAAGTACTTTTTCATCTTTGAATAAAAAATATATTTTTTTTGATTACAGGGTCGTGCCTATAGGGGATAGTGTCTTTCCTTTCAAGTATAACTTCATGGTGTGGCATGCCTATTGGATATTTTTACCCACTAACAACATGATACAATGTACTGTTATCACATTTTAATTGAAATTAATAAAATAAAATAATATAAATGTAGATAATAAAACTCATATATTATTTTGAGGGGACTAGGATCATTTTACATAGAAACATGTTAGCGACTATGTTTTTATCATTACAAAACCAAATGAATTTGGTCAGTTTCTTGGTGTTTGGTTTAATATTGTTAATATAATCTTCTTCAATGGGAATATTAACAATGCTATATTCTTGGATTGTAACTTGAACCATGGGGATTATAGGGAAAAATCTAGGAACCATACCACTATCATTTATAAAGATTGCCTGAAATTTCTTTCTCTCAGTGTTATCAGGGAACTGATTCCACTTATAAAGGTCTACACAACTTCTATTTATATCCAAAAACTTCACATACTCATCATTTTCCCCATAACCAACCTAGTAAATAACAGTCAAGGACTCTAGGTATAATGTGGTCCCCATAATGGTAGCTAAAATTTAATAAATATGGTTTATTCATGAAGGGATAAATAATAAAATGGGACATAATTTATAATTCTATGGGATTGGTATTTCTAAACATCCACACATTCTATGTAATAGGTAATCCACTAATGGAATAGAATGAATAACATTTCAATGGACTCTTCCAATGCTGAGAAGACAACATTCAATTGTCCATTATTCAAAATAACTCTAAGATTCTTATGAACATTATACCATAAATTACTATTAAATGTTGGAGTTTTTTGTATATATTGAGGGCATATAAAAGGATTATAGAACATGTAATTAGATCCAAAACCCCGATCATGAATCCAGCAATGAAGCAGACCAGTTATCCATGAAGGTTAACCCAACCAAGGATTGAAAAATATACTCTAGTCCAGGTTCCCTTCCCATAAAGGTTGGTGATTCACATGGCCTATATCAATACACCCCCCAAATTTTTTCTCTTATAGCTGTTTACCTTCAATAAAAATTCATAGTTTTTATGGATTATTTTTATTATCAAATTACATATTCATGGTATATAATCATAGATATAAGTGTAATTTATCATTGTTTTATATATAAAGTGATAATTGTCAAGGATAATGGGATATATAGTAATTTATAAAAATATAATAAGTTAAAAAAGAAGAATAATGTATGATACTAATACATAATTAAAGATCTAAATTATAAATTAAAGATATAAAATTTATGGATGTTGAATGAATATTTGTGTTTTAAATAAATATTAAATATTATAATTTAAATATTTGATTAACTAGTGAATGCTTACAATGTGGTAAGTTAAATTTATAAATAGGATGGACTACGATTTTGTAGTTGTTTTTTTATCTTTTTTGATGTTGTTAGTTGATATCCCATAAGACATTATCATAGTGTATGCCATGACTTATGAGAATTATGAGTTTTATATGTCTTGAAGAAGAATATTATGATGTAAGTGAAAATAGAATTGGATTTTTAAATGATTATTATTGTATTTTTGAGGTTTTTTTATGGATTCACTATTTGACATTTTACAACTACTTGAGTGCAGTTTTATTAGGCGAGACTAAGCGATGAAGTGAGTGTGATAGAAAAATAGTAGACTAGGTTCCCCCATATATATATATGGATTTGATTTTTATATATGGTTTATATATTCATAAAGAAGTGGGAATTAGGTAGATTACCTTTAAAGTATATTTATGTGGTTTGTTTACTTTTGAGGATGAGGCCATTTGGATAATATCTTTCATGACATAAGGTCTTGAGACATCTGTTGTAATAATTTGGGGGTTATTTATTTTTGTGTCCTTTTTATATATATAATAGTATGTGTTATATTTTGTATACTTGCTATTTGGAGAATGTTTCTATGGTGAGATGGGTTACTGACCTCACATGGGATGGGGTTACATATCCATTTCACTGTTTACTCACTAGAGAATTAGTAATCTTATTACACGTGGATATGAGTGTTTCCATATAAGAACCCATTAATTATACATTTATTATCACCACTACTTCTATATGATATTTTCTATAATTTCTCAAAATAGTGTTACAGGGATGGGTAAACCTTACTAGATCATGGGCGTGGTGAACATAGTAGAAACCATTGGAGTACTCATTTATTTCTTTAGAGATTTTTGGTTGACTGATTATGACTCTAGAGTCAATTTTATTATTATTAGTTGTAAGAAATTATTAGATTTTCAAGATTATATAGAAGATATTTATTATACTGTATTGGCGGTGGGTACTGATTGGGGATTTTATCCTTCTTTCCATATCATAAAGAGGAAAATTAATCCCATATCAAACATTATATACTACTAGTGTGAATGAAAAACGCATGACCTATTTGATAATTCTTAATGGATCACACTTGATTACACTAGTTCCCAAATAGGAGTCTAGTAAATCTATTTTATGACTCATTAATTGATTTCCATAAATTTATTATGTCCCAATACCTTGGATTTAGACACTTATATATAGATTTAGGGTGGGATAAATATATTAATTTATTTTTAATGTAATAAAAACTACCTTAAAATACTCTCCATATTTTTTATATTATCATCCTCTATGATCATCTTTAAGAATATAAAGAATGGAGGTTATTCAAGGAATGATTTTAATTAAGAATAATAAACATTACGGTATTATAATATCATTATATTATACTTTTTATGATTTTTATATAAGATCATGGTTTTTATATTTTAATTAATATTTCTATATTAAATTATTTAATTTTATTTGTTATACATTTGTATGTTTAGAAAATTCTTAGATTCATTAAAACAGTTAAAAAAAATTTATCTATTTTTTCATAAATCGGTGAAACCTCTCTCTTCAACTTAATATATCATATTTTGATTATTTTTTCTGATATTTCATTTTCATCTAATACATCCTTATTAAAAACATTTTCTTATTATACCTTTAAAATTATGATTTATTGTACACAGGTAAACTATCAATAGTAATGCACCAACATAATGATTATGAAAAAAGAAAGAAATAATACTATAATTATTTCATAATAATATTTATAATAATCATGAATATAATTTTACATAACTAGTAATAATGAAAATAGAAAATAAATATTTATAAGGATCAAGGATACTTACTATAAATACCTTGTCTTATACTCTTCTATAATTTTTATGCCTAGGATAATCGTTGTACAAATAATTATAGATATTAGAAACAAAATAGACATTTTATTAAATGAATATAAAATCTTTTTGAGAGAATATAGTTAATTCAATTGGGGATTTTAGGAGAATAATTGAGGGAATATATATAAGATGTAAATCTATTGAAATTTTTGATATATGATAATTGGAAATAATTATTTGGTTATCTTATCATTAGTAATATAATTGTTTGACACATGACTATTAGGAATATTATTTTTAGGCTTTATAATGTTAGACATATAATCATTGTACATGTTGTTATTGTTTATATAACCAATAGGGATATGATTCTTGGGTATATAAGAATTATATATAAACGATTATATAAATATTATGTAACAATTTGGGATTACGATTACAAATGTGTTATAAAAGATTATAAAAATTAATGATAACATATATATTGAATATAATTAATTTTAATTATCCTATAAATGTAAATAAAATTTCATAAAATGATATATAATATATTTAATAGTTAGTAAATATCTCCGACCATGAAAATCCAATTTATAATATCTAGTTATTTTATTATTTAACATTGATATTTCTAATAGTTAAATATTTATTTTATTCAAATGGGTTTTATTTTTAAAAATTTCAATGTTGAAATTAGGAAACAATGATTTTTTATATTTTTTAGAAACTAAATTAGAAGGTAAAATATAATAAATTAAATGTGTGACAATATAATTATCATATATAAATATCATAACATGTGTAATCATGATATTTTTTCATCCCAAATTGGTTTAATACTATTTATAGTCATAATTACAAGTATTATTCATAGTCTTCGATAAAATGTCTCTTTTCTTTCATAATACTCTCATCCTCCACTTATAAATACCCATTTTTCACGAAATATTGTATACTATTCCAAAAAGTAATTTATATACATAAAATATTTATAAATACTATATTTTAAATTTTTTATCCATGCTTAGTGTTTTTTATCATTAATGAACCAAAATAACCAATGTTTATAAGGTTATAGGCAAAGTGACATTTTTTTAAAAAGGACATAACCTTTATTATAGATATTTAAAATTAATTTATATTTATAATATTTATGTAATATAGTTATATTGACATAAAATAAAAGTTATAATTCTTATATAATATTAATATACAGCTTAAATATTAATTCTTTACTATTTTTCATCTCTTACGGCATGTCTATTCCATGATCGATTTAACCATATATATTGAAAATGTTATTCTATATATTCCATCACCTTAATGATTATATATAATTTTATAATATAATTATAATATAATTATAAAATCTAATTTTTTTAGAATTATGTAACTATATAATTGATATTCATGTACTTTATTGATACATATTCTTTTACAACTAGTTACATCGTCTGGAACAATGAAATCATAAATTTTTTTTTGAATAATTAATCTATCATTATAATAAATTTTCCTTGGAAATTAAATTATTATAGAACTATTATAGTAAAATTAACTTAAAATTTCTTCAAATGAGTAACTCAAGGAAAATTAATGAATATTGATACCATGAAATCAAAATGACCACGAATATTTTCAAATGAACCCTTCTCAGTCAATTATTAAGATAATAAATTAATAATAACAGATTAGTTTTAATTTAAATGGTTAAAAAGGTTATATGTTAATATATCAATAAGAAAATTTGTTATATAGTGACTTATAGTATGTTCAGGCATCTTTAGAATTGAGGTATGTGGATCACTATTCAATTTTATATTATCTTTTTGAGTTACTTTGTATTTTTTTAAGGTTTAAATATTATATATTGAAATTTTAATTTCATATATTATTCCTTTTAACTTATATTAATCATTTTCCTCTTATTTTAAAGGTAATATACCTTTATTTTCAATTTTTTCAATTTGACTAATGTTATGATATGATATATAATATTTTTATTTAACATGGTCCTACTTCCCCATAAGTTATCCATGATATGAAAACTACTGATTTATATTTATTTTTATCATTTTATTAAGTTTGTAATATATGATTTTGAATATATTATTATGTAATTATAATTCATGAAATTATCCATTCCCCCAATGCATCTATTAATTCTTATATCTCATGAATTTTTTATATTAGGTATATATAGTGAGCCTAGCTCAACTATGATTTGATATATTAACTATAATACTTGAATTATTCTTATGATGTCACAATATTATTATTTTTATATTTCTTAATATCATAAACCCCTCCCTCCAAAGGTACCCATCATGGTCTTGAAATGAATAATGAGATATAATGACCCTTGAATCCCTCCTATAACAAGACATGGGTTAACGACTAGCACTGAGGGTATATAAACCACACACATGGAAGTTATTTCCTTTTTTATACATTTAATGAGTATGAGAAAATATTAGAGACCACTAATAAAAATCATGCATAACTACAGAAGAAATATAAATACATTAAATGTTAATAAAATTCTAATACAACCAAATAGAAAATTGTATGTACTAGTAGTAAATCCTCGTTAATGACAAAAAGCTAAAAACCACTTAAATAAACACTAAAAATAGTATTTTCCAACTTCATCCCATACTATATCCTTTGGAAATGAACATAATTTTGTATACATAGGGTGAAAATAACATGTATAATAAATAGCATCCTCCATGAAACCTCTCATACAAAGAAGTGAAAGATGGATACTAATGCATAGAGACAAAAAAATTGAAACTAACTTATCACCTAAAAATGTAAATATATTTTCTCATAATAAACAAAGATCACTCAATAAGTAACAAAATATAAGTAAAACTACTCTATATTAAAATCAAAAACATAAACGATGGTATTATACTTCCACTTCCCCACTAGATTCTTTCTCTCATGACCCAACCTCTCACGCTATTTTCTCTTCTCTTCCATTCTAAATTTATCCCTAATGTGTGTTAGGAATAATATCTTCCTACCTATATTAGATATAGTTCACAATTATAAAATCAATACTTTAATATCTTTTAGATTAATTTTATTGTTTAAAATATCACTAAAATTATTAATTTATGGAAATTGTCACATATTTGGATTAAAATTATGATTTTAGTTAAATTAAAAATATTAGATTAACTTGTTAATTTTTTAACCCATATTAGATATTAATTTATAAATAAATATTCTTAATGTGATGATTTTATATGAATTTTTATTCAGAGCATGAACCTTTAAACAATATAGAAATTCCTATTTTCCCCTCTAAATACACTTCAATGTTTTTATTATAATATTTTCAATGAGTCAAATTTTAAAATTACATTTACTGAATGAATTGTAAACATATGGAGCTATATAATTTATTTTAAATCCAAAAGATAAATTATTATTTTTTAGGAAGATAATTGTATGACATAGAAAACCTAGGCTAGATTCTTCTATCTAGACCTCAATTCAAAAAGCATGCAACAACTTCTTCATAGTTTCTTGGATTAGACTAAAATTTTAACAAAAAATATTGGAATAAAAAATTAACTATTAAATTTATTTTTTAGTCCTCTAGTTAGGATGTTATGGTGGTCATATAGGTGATACAAAAATTGGGATATCCTTTGACACAAATTTTAACTTTCCACTTTTCATAAAATCTTCTATAAATGAGTTTGGAAGTTATTCAAAGAAATTATAGACCTAAGGTCTTAGTTTGATGGTCATGTAATAAAATAATGGTTTATCATGTTACTTTACTGATATTGATAATATTATTTTTCACCCAAATTTAATTCTTTACTCGGGGAGGATTATAAGACTTTGTTAAGCCATCGTAAGACTTTACTAGGAAAATCATACTTCATTGAAAAAGATCATAACATTTCACCATCCATCATAGGTATTTAGTAATTATTTTAATACCCAATTTTATTACTTCAAATCTCATTTTAATTCTATGAAATTTATATTAATTAAATTACATAGATTAATAAATTTTATAAAAGGTAGTATATTCTATTAGGACATCTCGGAGAACTTCAAATTTCCATGCCAACACTCACACAACAAACTAAGGGTTACCATGTAGAATGTAATATGGAAATATTTCTATCAATAAAAAATATAATGGTTATGTATTTTTTAGATGAATATATCCTAATAATTATGTATAATAAAGAAAAAGAAACCATTCAGAATTCAAAAAGAATATATGAGAAGACTTTTTCAAAGATAAGGAAGAAAGAAAGGTTAAACCCCTGCATAATTTTTTTTATGTTTATAAATATGATGACTATTCAAATATTGAAGATATATTACACTATATGGATAAATCAAATAAAAAAAATCATTCATTTTATTTTTTTATAGTTCTTTTAATTTCATTTTCTGTATTTTCTTATTCACATTATAATTGAAGTGTAATTTATCTCTCATTTTCTTCTATCTCTATCCCACCCCCATTATCCATTGTGATATATGTGTGAATGATCATATGTAAATAACCTGAAGAATATCTTGACAGAGAAATATCATGTCAAAACCAAGGCCTCTCTTATTTATTTATTTATATTTTGTTAGTCAAAGGATGATATGATTTGAGTGTAATGCTTAATTTTATTGTCTAAAGTTTAACTATATATTGCTTAGTTTTATTCCAAAATAGACTAGGTTAATGTTTATTGTACAATATGGGTTCACTATATATTCAAAAATATAGAATAGCAGGTGGTCCCCTCTCAATATAATGTGTTCATGAAGGATCATTCTAGATAAATCTCTTTGAAGTATTTCCTTTCATCTGAACCTTGCATTTTTATTGCATTCAATTTACACATTTATTTTCATGTTTTTTTATTTCAACAACCAGAATCACAAAATTTTATGGATTTTTTATATAGGAAGATATAAAAATATAATAAATTTCTTTATATAAAAATTGAGTGAACTAAAAAGTCTCATCAAGTGAGACTATAATTATTAGTATCTATCTTATATTAGGAAATAAATTGGATCTTTTTTACTACCCCATGATAGGTGTGTCAAAACATGGATACATTTTTATGGAGGAAATAATTCATTATCTCATTATTTAATTTTCAATTTTATTAATAGAATTATTACCTTGATGAAAATAAATTTAAATGTACATGATGAATTAAAATTTCAATTATTCACCTTTGGATAACGACTCTAAATTTAAATAAGGATTTATCACAATGAATTTCTATTTAAAATAATTAATGAATGCACACAAGAGATAAAAACCATGTGAATTATTAATAAAATACATTTTTTCATCCTAGGAGTATGAGTTATAGTAATAACCTGAACTAGTGGGGGAAACATTAGAACCATTAATTTTCATGTTGAGTTACCTAAGGAGGCCAAGAAAGAATTACATGAAGATCTACTACCAGACCTCACTCTTTTATTTCTAAAAGGGATTTATATAGAAAATATTCCATACAATTTTATTTTTGGTAGATCCATAATATTTTTATGGATTTCATAATTAATTACTAGTTTTTAACATGTAATGAAATAACCCATTTATTCGAGAAGAATCAGAAACATGGTACCTTACCCTAACATTAGAATAACAAACCACCCAAGTGGTAGAATTTGAAGGGAATATAGAGGGGACTAAATACCCAATTCCATTAATTAAAACTCAACTCCAATATAAATTGGGTGATAAATAAAACCATGAAGTCAACCCAACTTAGGGATTTAATCCGTTAATGAAATCAGTTTCGAATAATTTTATTAAATCTGACTTGAGCATTAAATGTTTTCATTTAATTTTTTGAAATTCATTTATCTTTTTTTCCTTGGAGGATGATGAAGAAAATTAAAATTCTCTTAATTATTAGTATATGGATCTCTCTAAACTCATTGAATATCTATTTAAGGGAGTATATGAATATTTACCAATGGAAATTCCTGAAGAAATTGAGTCACAAACTACCTACCTTGAAGTGGAATATATGGAATGAAAATTTTCCTGTTTAAATTCAATTAAAATAATATTATTATCTAAATTTCCCTTTTCTTGTTTTTTTAATGCGTAAAAATGTTAATAGTGTAACACCCCGAGCTTCCATGATACGCTTCTCATTCAATAATGCAATAGCTTACATTGTACGCAACTTCGAGTTCTAAAACACCGCGACTAATCAAAGTAGCCGTTATGAATAGTAATAACCACTTTTTAAAATTATAGAAATTTTATATTTCAAAATCGACTTCATTTTTGGATTCGGAATATTGAAATTATCCTATGTTGAATTTTTGGTATTTTTCTGAGAACTTCTAATTTTTTATGAATAGTGAAAAATACTTAAAAACAACTTTTTTAATCAAAATAATTTATAGTGATAAATTATACTATTTAGTGGTTTTAAAGTATAATTAGAATATATTTTTACCATTTTATCCAATGGTGGTCATTAGAATTAATTTAACATTGAAATTGGACATAAACAATTGCTAATCTTTTGATATAAATTATTTCTTAAAACACGCTATTTGTTGTGACAGCGGGAATTAATTATAAAATTAATTAATGCAACTTATATGTTTGTAATTTTGTAAAATAGACATCATTTTTGAATTCGGAATATCAATTATAGCTTAGGGTGAAATTTTGGCATTGTTCTGATAAACTTCAATTTTTGATGAATAGTGAAACCACTAAGTGGTAGTTAAATAACTGATTTTTCATTTAAATGAAATATTACCACTTCTGTGATTTGATTTTCAAAAATCAAACATACATGGTTGTAATTATGAAGTAAAATGTGGTTCAATGAGATTAAAATAAATTTTTGGTGAATAGTAACTTTTAAGTTCTTAATCGCGATTAGAGGTAATTAGTGTAGTTTAAGGTACAAATAATGTTTTAATAATAAGAGATGAGAATGACACTTGTCCTACTCCTATTGGATGAGTCATGGCCGACCAAGACAACCCATGGGTCAACTTGGGGACCCCATGGAGCCACATTAGTTGGAAACTGACATTAATATATATTTATTTAATGTTAAAATTAAATTGACACAAACATGAGCTGTTTTACTAAAACAGTTTTTAAGTGGGGTTACACAAGTCCAAAATTTGATTATAAATATTCATTATAAATCTAAAAAGATTTCCTACATCATAGTATTTTTTTTATAATTTTTAGACATTAAATAAATTAAATTATTTATGACATCATTATGATGCGGCGATGACCTCATTATTTAACGATTTAAATAAAATGAGAAGATAATGCAAAATCCAAGGCGTACACTTGTCCAAAGCCTATTGGATGAGTATATTTCGAACCCTTATCACCTTAGACACGAATTATATAAGTGTGGGACCTTTATAATCCGAAAAAGCATTGTATAATAATGTAACATTTAAATCTTTCCAAAAGAGCCCCTCCTCTCCACTTATAAAAGGCCCCCACCACTCCCACCTTATTCACACCTTCAAGCCATTTGGCTCGGCCAAACTCTGCCCAAATACTCCCCCAACTTCCCCCTCTTACTCCTATAAGCCTCACTTTGGGCAGAACTCTTCCCAAGGAAGCCTTTGGCTCAAATCAAAAAGAGTTACCCGATTTTGAGGTAATGTCTTCTCTAATGTTGTTTTGTTTTATTTTTCTTCTCCAACCCCCTAAACTCTTTTTATTACTTTATTTTGTAACAACACCAGTATCTACAATATACTAGGATGTTGTTATGATAAGTATTTGGTTTACACTTACACACACCTACATCTAATGGTTAAAGAACATACTGTTTCTGTGGGTTGCGAATTTCTGCCTCACGAAACGATGATTGTTCAACACTCATATAACACCTTCAAAGGTGGACATTAAGATGTCACTATTTTTATATATGATATATAATATGTTTATGTTTTACTTATGCTTCTGTATTTCTCATTTATGGCATACTTTATGATTTCCATTATGGGTAAAACGCGATAATTTCATTTTAGGAAGTGCGGACTACCGCCCCCTCAAAGTGATTTGAATCGTTAATGCCATATGTGGGATGTATAAAGGATGGAGTAAATGATATTATGCACTATATTATACTGGAATTATATTATACATTTATATCATTATGATTTTGTTCCATTAAATATGAAATTGAAATGAAAGTAGCGTTCATGCGTACGTACGGCTTACCGTCTCCATGAACGGTGCATTTCATTTCTTACCTATAAATGTTACGTAATATTATAAATTAATGTATATACTGGATATATAAGATATATATGACATCTAAATCATGAATATAATTCTGGAGATAATGGATATTCTACCACATAAACAACTTGTAATTATAAGAAGTTTATTGTTGACTCAAGTACCAAAGATCGACAAAACGACCGTTATCAACTTAAATAATTACATAATGTTCATATCATTGTAATAAGTGATATAATAAGGATAATGAAATTGGAAATGGTTCTTAATAAGGTATATATTAACTCTAGTTTATTATTCAGGAGGTTAAAGAATGGTTGAGTCAAGTCAGACACGAGGTAAGGGGATTTCTTAACCCAATTTCCATTCTTTGGGTTAATCTCCTACTTTCAAATTATGTCATTATATTATTATGTCATATCTTGTATTTGTACTTTATTTATGTGTACTTATAGTGAATACACATAGTATATCTATTTTATTTTAAAAATGATCTTTTTATGGGACTTCGTCTCAATCTCCTTTAATTGAGGCATATTTTATTTTATACAAAACATTCTTTTATACGGTGTATAAACCACTTTGACTTTTACGTTTATTCAAAAGGAATCTTTTTTTATACGAAGCATTTTACTAAACGAAAAAAGGGAATGTTTTCATTTCCGTACTTATGCGGCGACAATGACTTCTCCGCCGCCGTGACCATTATTTGAGTTTCGGCTTCCTCTACAAGACATCACTTTTTTTTAATGAAAAATAAATACAAAGTTTTAACTTTCTTGTATTTTGGTATTGAAAATGGTTTTGAAAGAGTTTTTATTATATCAATGTGTTGTATTGATATATTGTGATTGAAATGTGGAAATTTTATGTTTCCTTTATGCATGTCTTATGTGATACGATTATGTTATGGTTTATGATATGTTTAAACCTGTTCATATGAGGAATGCATTGGACTTAATAGGTGACAGGTGGAGCCCGCTATAGCTCCTCGATGCATTGGTAGGTCTCATGAGACAAACTAGTGTCTTGGCACGAGTCCTTGACAAAATCTTATTTCTGGTCTTGGCACGAGGCTTTGACTACGTGGTTATGATAGTCTGGCATTATGCATTCCATCATTATGAAAGTGGTTAATGATATTTCATGTGATTATTCGGCCAGTTGAATATCCATGTGAAGAAGTAAATGGAATTATCTCATTTTACTTTTTCCATATTATGTTGATGTTCAAGTTTAAAAGGCTTTTGTTTTAGTTATACATTTCCTTAAATGTTTATGTTTATTTATGAAGGCTTCCGCTATATTGTTAACCTTACTGAGCATCCGAGCTCACCCCTTTCAATGTTTTAATACTTTCCAGGATGTGAAGATATATTTTATGAATGACCTGCAGGGATAGTCAGAAGAGGATATGAGTGTGAACTATGAAGACTTTGTTATTAGTTTTTTACTTTATGATGTAATGTAAGACTTATGAATGTATCTAGTGTTTCCAAGGCTACTAAACTAATCGGTCTTTCGAGACTTGATCTTTTGTGATCATGCCAATGTTACGAAGTAATGCACCTGCTCTGGGTAGCTGGGGTCACGGTGTTACAGTTGGTATCAGAGGCAGTTTAGTACTAACCTTGGAAGCTAGATTTAGATAAACTCTGATTAGAGCACGTAGACCTAAGATGAACTTTGAGGATTAGTATAGAAGAACTTCCTAGAATTTTGGTATTGTAGAGATTTTGTGAGTTTTCCGAGCAATAAATCTCTGTCTGGATACGAGCAAGTAGAGGCGGCTCTGGCACTGATGTACCTAGGGGTAAAACCCTAAAACACCGCTTTGAGCTAGACTCGAACGGGAACTGGTGCACGACAACGGGCCTTGCTGTACTTTTGGTTACGACACTCCCAGGGGATATGCTTTGGAAAATTCTCATTTTCTTTATAAACCACTATGAACGGTTATGAGTATATACTTCCACAAATAAAACCTTTTTATGATTATGGATTATATCCATAAATAGTTCAATTTATGGTATGTATTTTACTAGTATGGAATTATGTATTTTGATTCATAAACTAATCTAGTTTATGCCATTGTATAGAAATTGCACCTAGTGGAAGTAATGGAAACCGTATCAATGCATGAACTCCATGTAGGGATTTCCCTCCTGCTCAAGATAATTATAGTGGGGCTGGTGATGCAACTGGTTCCGATCAGCTAATCACCATACTGGGACAACTTACTCAAGTTATGAATAATAACCTTACCCGTATGGAGCACCCTGATCCACAACGTGGAGGATCAATGTTAGATCGATTCATGAGGCAACAACCACCAACGTTCAATGGGAGTACAAATCCCTTAGTAGCCGAGCAATGGATAAATTCCCTAGAGAAAATATTTCAGGCTTTGGGGAGCAGTGAAAGAGAAAAAGTTATCATGGCAGTTTACCGCCTCACTGGAGATTTCAATCAGTGGTGGTCGCTGATTCAAAACACAAAGGAAGATGATGACGTATCGAATATGGAATGGAGGGAGTTCAAAGAGCTTTTCTTAGAAAAATACTTTCCTCGTGACCATCGAGCAGATATGGAAAGGCAATTTCTGAGTCTGAGGTAGAAGGAGGATGAGAATGTCGCAAAGTATGAGGCTAACTTTTCAATGTTAGCGAGGCATGCTGCCGATTATATACGTAACCCAAGGAGTAAGAATGATCGTTTCATTGATGGGTTAAAACCATTTCTCCGTCGATCTTTAGTATCACAATCCTTCTCATCATACGAAGATATTGTCTCGTGTGCTATCAAGACAGAAAAGGAATTCTCTAAATCTTATGACAACAAAGTAAAGCAAGAGAAGAAGAGAACGGTGGAACAAGAGACAGATAAAGGGAAAAAGGGAAAGAAGGATTTTCCATTATGTGATAATTGTGGGAGGAATCACCCCGGTACTTGCCTAAAAGGAATGGGAGTTTGTTATAAATGTGGAGAAAAGTGTCACCAGGCTCGTGATTGCAAGGGAAAGAAAGAGGCTATCAAAGTTGAATGCTACAATTTTAGGGAAATGGGGCATTATGCAAATGAATGTCCTAAGCGTCAAGGAAACTTACCTCAGAAAAAGCCAAGGGATCAAGGACAATCTTATGCTGTTACAACAGTTGAAGCAGAATAACTAATGTATTGGTGCTTTTGGACTCATGGATTATATTTTGGTTATTAGAATAATGTGATATATATATATATATAAGGATTGTACTGCAGTACTTGTTGATTTCAGTAAGGTTTTAATATGATGAAGGTAATTATATTTTTAGTATGTGACAATAAGAGAAACTTTACTTTGTTTGGGGAATCTGATAAATTGATTTTGGAATTAAGAGTCCTTTTAGAGAAAGTCTGGACAGAGGTATTTTGGATAACTATAATGGTTGGAGTGGATTAAGTTGATCTTTGGATAGTATTGTTTAAGGTTAAAAAAATTATGAAGATTATTTTTGGAATATTATGATACTATAGTTTTAGGAAAAGGACAACCTGCAGGGTGGAGAATAACCCGTCGCGTCGGACAAAGCTGCAGGAATCGAACCCACAATCAAAGTGTGACAGGCCTTTATTTCCTACCACTAGCCTACAGGAAGTCCCTGGTTATTACAAAATAATTTTACTAATCTAAATGGTATGTGTTAACATTTGGAACCTTATACAATTAGGATAAATAGAATATTTATGAGTTCCGTTACCATTTGGGGTAAAAGTTGGGTTTGTGGTAAAAATTTATTAACGAATGAAAGTATACATAACAAGTAGGTATATTCCCTTACGTTCTTAGTAAATATTCTAAATAAATTCCTCAACATTATAAAAGTTAACTTAAAACAAAAATGTTGTCGGTTAACTTTTCCAACTGGGGATTCAATGATCGTTTAACCAATCACAAGTTTGTGATTTTCTTGTAGTTAAACTTTCTCCTAAACCTGTTTTCTATAACTCTCCATAATACCTTGATGGTTTGTTTCTCCTCCATATCCATATTTTCATAGAATCCTAGAATGGGCTATATCGGGTGACCTTTGTACTTATCTTGCTTTCTTTTAATGTTATATATTTATTAACCTTATTTCCGATGTGGGTTTTCCACAAGGGTATTTTCTATTTTCAACCTTTTATTTTCAAAGAAAATTTTCAAATTGCGAGGACGCAATTTATTGAAGGAGGGTAGAATGTAACACACCGAGCTTCCATGATACGCTTCTCATTCAATAATGCAATAGCTTGCATTGTACGCAACTTCGAGTTCTAAAACACCGCGACTAATCAAAGTAGCCGTTGTGAATAGTAATAACAACTTTTTAAAATTATAGAAATTTTATATTTCAAAATGGACTTCATTTTTTGATTCGGAATATCGAAATTAGCCTATGTTGAATTTTTGATATTTTTCTGAGAACTTCTAATTTTTTATGAATAGTGAAAAATACTTAAAAACAACTTTTTTAATCAAAATAATTTATAGTGATAAATTATACTATTTAGTGGTTTTAAAGTATAATTAGAATATATTTTTACCATTTTATCCAATGGTGGTCATTAGAATTAATTTAACATTGAAATTGGACATAAATAATTGCCAATCTTTTGATATAAATTGTTTCTTAAAATACTCTATTTGTTGTGACAGCGGGAATTAATTATAAAATTAATTAATGGAACTTATATGTTTGGAATTTCGTAAAATAAACATCATTTTTGAATTCGGAATATCAATTATAGCTTAGGGTGAAATTTTGGCATTGTTCTGAAAAACTTCAATTTTTGATGAATAGTGAAACCACTAAGTGGTAGTTAAATAAATGATTTTTCGTTTAAATGAAATATTACCACTTCTGTGATTTGATTTTCAAAAATCCGACATACATGGTTTTCATTAAGAAGTAAAATTTGGTTCAATGAGATTAAAATAAATTTTTGGTGAATAGTAACTTTTATGTTCTTAATCGTGATTAGAGGTAATTAGTGTAGTTTAAGGTACAAATAATGTTTTAATAATATGAGATGAGAATGACACTTGTCCTACTCCTATTGGATGAGTCATGGCCGACCAATACAACCCGTGGGTCAACTTGGGGACCCCATGGAGCCACTTTAGTTGGAAAATGACATTAATATATATTTATTTAATGTTAAAATTAAATTGACACAAACAAGAGTTGTTTTACTAAAACAGTTTTTAAGTGGTGTTACACAAGTCCAAATTTTGATTATAAATATTCATTAGAAATCTAAAAAGATTCCCTACATCATAGTATTTTTTTTATAATTTTTAGGCATTAAATAAATTAAATTATTTATGACATCATTATGATGCGGCGATGACCTCATTATTTAACGATTTAAATAAAATGAGAAGATAATGCAAAATCCAAGGCTTACACTTGTACAAATCCTATTGGATGAGGATATTTAGAACCCTTATCACCTTAGACACGAATTATATAAGTGTGGGACCTTTAGAATCAGAAAAAAGCATTGTAAAATAATGTAACATTTAAATATTTCCAAAAGAGCCCCTCCTCTCCACTTATAAAAGGCCCCCACCACTCCCACCTTATTCACACCTTAAAGCCATTTGGCTCGGCCAACCACTGCCCAAATACTCTCCCAACTTCCCCCTATTACTCCTATAAGACTCACTTTGGGCAGAACTCTTCCCAAGGAAGCCTTTGGCTCAAATCAAAAAGAGGTACCCGATTTTGAGGTAATGTCTTCTCTAATGTTGTTTTGTTTTATTTTTCTTCTCCAACCCCCTAAACTATTTTTATTCCTTTATTTTGTAACAAAACCAGTATCTAAAATATACTAGGATGTTTTTATGATAAGTATTTGTTTTACACTTACACACACCTACATCTAATGGTTAAAGAACATACTCTTTCTCTGGATGGCGAATTTCTGCCTCACGAAACGATGATTGTTCAACACTCATATAACACCTTCAAAAGTGGACATTAAGATGTCACTATTTTTATATATGATATATAATATGTTTATGTTTTACTTATGCTTCTGTATTTCTCATTTATGGCATACTTTATGATTTCCATTATGGGTAAAACGCGATAATTTCATTTTAGGAAGTGCGGACTACCGCCCCCTCAAAGTGATTTGAATCGTTAATGCCATATGTGGGATGTATAAAGGATGGAGTAAATGATATTATGCACTATATTATACTGGAATTATATTATACATTTATATCATTATGATTTTGTTCCATTAAATATGATACTGAAATGAAAGTAGCGTTCATGCGTACGTACGGCTTACCGTCTCCATGAACGGTGCATTTCATTTCTTACCTATAAATGTTACGTAATATTATAAATGAATTTATATACTGGATATATAAGATATATATGAAATCTAAATCATGAATATAATTCTGGAGATAATGGATATTCTACCACATAAACAACTTGTAATTATAAGAAGTTTATTATTGACTCAAGTACCAAAGATCGACAAAACGACCGTTATCAACTTAAATAATTACATAATGTTCATATCATTGTAATAAGTGATATAATAAGGATAATGAAATTGAAAATGGTTCTTAATAAGGTATATATTAACTCTAGTTTATTATTCAGAAGGTTAAATAACAGTTGAGTCATGTCAGACACGAGGTAAGGGGGTTTCTTAACCCAATTTCCATTCTTTGGGTTAATCTCCTACTTTCAAATTATGTCATTATATTATTATGTCATATCTTGTATTTGAACTTTATTTATGTTTACTTATAGTGAATACAAATAGTATATCTATTTTATTTTAAAAATGATCTTTTTATGGGACTTCGTCTCAATCTCCTATCATTGAGGCATATTTTATTTTATACACAACTTTCTTATATACGGTGTATAAACCACTTTGACTTTTACGTTTATTCAAAAGGAATCTTTTTTTATACGAATCATTTTACTAAACGACAAAAAGGGAATGTTTTCCTTTCCGTACTTATGCGGCGACAACGACTTTTCTGCCACCGTGACCATTATTTGAGTTTCGGCTTCCTCTACAAGCCATCACTTTTTTTAATGAAAAATAAATACAAAGTTTTAACTTTCTTGTATTTTGGTATTGAAAATGGTTTTGAAAGTGTTTTTATTATATCAATGTGTTGTATTGATATATTGTGATTGAAATGTGGAAATTATATGTTTCCTTTATGCATGTTTTATGTGATACGATTATGTTATGGTTTATGATATGTTTAAACCTGTTCATATGAGGAATGCATTGGACTTAATAAGTGACGGGTGGAGCCCACTATAGCTCCTCGATGCATCGGTAGGTCTCATGAGACAAACTAGTGTCTTGGCACGAGTCCTTGACAAAATCTTATTTGTGGTCTTGGCACGAGGCTTTGAATATGTGGTTATGATAGTCTGGCATTATGCATTCCATCATTATGAAAGTGGTTAATGATATTTCATGTGATTATTCGACCAGTTGAATATCCATGTGAAGAAGTAAATGGAATTATCTTATTTTACTTTTTCCATATTATGTTGATGTTCAAGTTTAAAAGGCTTTTGTTTTAGTTATACATTGCCTTAAATGTTTATGTTTATTTATGAAGGCTTCCGCTATATTGTTAACCTTACTGAGCATCTGAGCTCACCCCTTTCAATGTTTTAATACTTTCCAGGATGTGAAGAAGTATTTTATGAATGACCTACAGGGATAGTCAGAAGAGGATATGAGTGTGAACTATGAAGACTTTGTTATTAGTTTTTCACTTTATGATGTAATGTAAGACTTATGAATGTATCTAGTGTTTCCAAGGCTACTAAACTAATCGGTCTTTCGATACTTGATCTTTTGTGATCATGCCAATGTTACGAAGTAATGCACCGGCTCTGGGTAGCTGGGGTCGGGGCGTTACAAATAGACATTGTAATTAAATGAATGGGCGGTAGAAGTTTTATATGTAAAGGTAGAAGATACATATTTTATCCTACCCCAACTATATAAGTTGTATCTTATATCCAAGGGAAATATATTGGCAAAATATTTAAGTGGAATACTTTATATTTTATGTTAATGAATGAAAGTTGGAATGAAAAATATTTGTTGGTCATATAAAAATATTTATACCCACCATTAGACTCTAGATGATAGTTAGAACTACCCATACAAGGGAAATAAAACAAAAATTCCTTTTTAGGGGTTGAACCAATAATCTATACTTATCCAATATCTCCCTATATTCCCTCTTTATTTTACAATAATCAATATTTTAATTTGTTTTATTATGTTTATATATTTTTCCAATGATATTTTCATTGGAAAAATCTTAGGAGATTGACTCAAAACATCCATTCAAATTAATAATGTTCGTTCATGGTTCACTTTTGTCTTTTTTAATCACTAACAATCTTTTAGGATCATGATTTAAATTTAAAGGGATGGTATTAAATTAATGTGGGGGATGGAGATCCAAAATAATTAGATAAGACAAATTTTTAGTATTTTTAGTATTTTTATTCTTTTGTTTTCAATTTTTGTTTTCTGTTTTTATGTTAGTACCTTTGTGAGTTTTATTGAAACCATAGAAAAATATAGAATATATTGAGATTTTTTAGAAAACTACCTCATTTAAATTTCTAAATTTTTAATATGATTTATAAAATTGAATTTTTATTTTTTCATTTTAATTTTTCGTTTTTCTATTTATTTATTTTTGATAAAATCATAAAATCAATTTGCAGAATTGCATTACGTAATGACAATTATATTCACCACACAAAATAGGGTTTTATTCCCTATTCACAACTTATTTTATATAAAATTTTACTGAATGTTTTAAAACAATCTATAAAATCTATAAATTGTTTTCCACTTATTCAATGATTTTGGATTCCATGAATTATGTTAAATATAATTGTTGAAATATTTTAAATGTTTATTTTCACATTTAACCCTTTTTTCAATTTTACTATTTTATGTATCCTTTTTTATGAAGCTTTTGTTGACAAGGAGAAATTTTTAATGAAGAAACATTATAAAATATTTATCCATATATACCTACCAAATAATTTACTTTCATGGACATTGTTGAAATAAATTTTTAGGGATGGATAATTCATCTACTTTTTGGAAATCTTCAGAATTGTTTTGTGAGATGTGAAAACTTTGTGTTGATCTATTTGGGAAACAATAAATGCTGGAAGGATTTTAGGATGATAAAAAATAACTTTTAGATCCTATAAGACACTTCAATCATAGAAGAAAATAAATAATATGTGTCTTTTCCCTCAAAAATGTTATTCTAAAGAAAAATGCATATTTGAATTCAAGCTAAATTAATGCCATTGATAAGGGAAGATTTCATAAATGTACCATTTTGTATGGAAAATTAAAAGTTTTGGATTGAACAAAAAACCAATAAGTGTTTATTAGTTCTCTATTTCCAAATAGGATTGATTAAGGATCCATTCTTGATCTTAGACTATTTTATACATTTTACTTCACATTAGAGGCAATCCTACCCATTAAACCTCAATATTTTTTAAATTCCTATACAACCAATCCTTACACATTAGAACAACCAATATAATTTCTACATGATTAAACACATATTTAGGATTCTATAAAGTACATTTTCTAGGAGGTAACGCGGAATATAAAAGCCTTGCATATTTTTTATATTGATAAAAACTACAATTAAAATTCTGTTAATGAAGATAGATTCACAATAGGGGAGGTAAGAAATAAATATCATGTGAATTAATAAGTGAATGAAGGAATGTATATTCATAGGGATAAAAGAAATAATTTTAATCCATTAATTTGGCATGACACATATTTGGTTGTCTAAATTGAAATGTTTTTTATTTATATCTTGATATATATTAATTTACCATGGTATAATATGATTTATGAGAATGTATTTTTTATATTTTGGGGCATTTATAGAGTCAAAATTTTCATATTTATCAGTTGAATTTTAATGTTTAATGCCCAAAAAAATTAATTTCATTGTAATATTCACATATAGAAAATTAAATAATAAATTGGGTTAAATTTAATAAAAGGGCTTAATTATTGATTTTCAACTATTTTTAGTCATTGTTGATATTAATTGAAAAATTCATATTTTAAATTGATGATTTGATATAAATTTTTAATTATAGCATGAATTTTGAAACATCATGGAAATTATAGTTTTTCCCTTCTGAATATAAAGTAGTAAATTTAAATAAATTTTCTATGTGTTGAATTCTAATTTAAAATTTGTTGAAAAAATTTGCACAAATGTAGTTTTATATTTTCATTTAAGTATATTCGATATATCATGATTATTCATAGAGATAATGGGTCTATTGGCCAACCCTATACTGGATTCATTAATCCTAACCTCACTTTAATGATTAGGATATAACTTTTTAATCAGTGCTTTAATTAGTCTAACAAAATATGATACAATATTTAAGACTAAATAAATAAGATTTTATTAAACTAAAAATCCCACTAGTTCGGGCGTTGTGAAGGTCAAATAGGCACCAAAACATAGTGATATCCTTTTACTAAAATTTCAACTTTCCATCATTCCAAAAAATTATTTTACAAGATTTTAGAACTTTTTGAGATATTTTTGGAAAGAATGTTCTAATTTGAATATTTAAAATTAAATGGGTTGAGTTTATGACTTTCAAGAGATAGAGTGTAATAATTTTATCTAAAAGGTATGTTTTTTTAAAGTATAGGATCGTACAAATTTGTTATAAAATAATATAGGTTTACCAAGAAGATTATAAGCCTTTATAGATAATCATAAATCCTCACTAGCCATAAAATGTATTTTGGACCTATTTTTAGACTTTATCATAAGAATCCATTTATCATCATAAGGCATTTTAAAGATGCATGATGAGATACCAAAGAGCTGATAATTTTTCAAAGGTTTAAGGCTTCTTCAAGACTTCTAGTATATCTTTTGCTAACCAATTCAGCACTACCATAACCAGCTTGGGTATTCAATGTGAAAATAATATGAAAATATATTTATTAACACTAATGATAAAGGGTATGGATTTTCTAGAATACTAGATTACATGAAATCTATAAAATGGTGAAAAGTAACCCTTTAATAATTTAAAAAAGATGATTGTGGATGATTTCACCATATTTGAAGAAGAATGAAACTATTAACCCATGAATAATATATTTTTATTCTTATAGATAAGAGGATGAGACCACTATTGAAGGTATCAACCACTAAATATATAAATAAAGTTTAAGCTATAGTATTTATTTATTATATTTTTAGTTAATGTAATTTTAATTTCATTTTCTGTAATATCATATTCATATTTTAATTCAAGATATATTTCTCCCTTGGTCATTTATAACTCTCTCTGAATCTCTATTATGATATATATTCTCATGGTCAGGAGTATCACACTTTGGGAATATCCTAGTGGTGAAATCCAAAGTCGGAACCCAAGTCTTTGTATCTCATTTCTTTTGAGTTTCTCAAAGGATCATCATTAGTGAGTGTAATCATCGATGCCATTATCTAAATTTCACCTTCATCATCTACACTTTTCTAACTTTAAAGAGGATTTTATTTTCTAGTTTACATGATGGGTGCACTATGTAGTCACCACTGCAACATCACATTATAGGATTTTTGGTAAATACTTTTTTTTGTTCTCAAATATCTTTATTTTAATATTGATATCTATTTATTTACATTTTATCTAGGTTATAACTATTGATTAATTATTTTCCCCATTATTCTTTTATAGGGGTATGGGAGAGTGTTTGATAATAGATTTTATTTTTGGGGTTTTTATCATGGGAGTGGGAATGAATTTGTATCTATAAGAGCTGTTAGAGTCCCAACAGCTCATTCATGAAGGCCACAATCTAGCTGGTGGGAGGCTGGCAGTTGTGGATTCCAATAAGAATTCCCCCAGCCAGCTGGTATAAACTCAGTAGATATTTTTTGAGACTTCTTTTAGCCATGAAATTTTATCACGTACTATCAAGTTGCTGATTGAGGACACTGGCTAATCATTGATGAGTACAGGGCTGGGTTTGGTAATTTAGTATCATTATTTCACCTCACTTAATCTCAAGTTTATTTCTAAAACACATCAATTGATATTCATTATACCATAATCTCCATGGTGTTTCTATAGAGAGGATTGTTTCTCTATCAAACTTATTTCATTATAGATCTATGTGTTAGTGGGTGTGTTGGATCTCTTGGAGTAAGTGTAATCTCAACATTATCATGGATTCTCCATTCTTCCTTTTCATCACTCATTTTGAGTTATGGATCATCATGGAATTTATGGATCTAGATCTTGACATGATTAATTTTGGTTTTGGGATTATCTTTTGATCATTATTTCTCTCGACTCTCTATTTGTGGGTCTTATGTGGGTGTTGTTCATCTTGGATGACGAAAGTGGTTTTGTAAGATAATCTCTACTAATTGTAATATATTCTATTTATTTAATTTAAGTTGGATTTCAAATTTATTTCTAGATTTTGAATTGAGGCACATGATAAATGATATAATATAGTTTTATGTATATGATTTAACACTTTGACAATGGATTTTGAAATTACGATTGATTTCATGAAAAATGATCATTATTTGAAAATACTATTTTTAAGTATACTTATGATGAAATAAAATCTAATTAAATGTTTTATGAATTAAAATTAAATTATTTTAAATGAAGTGAATTATTTTTCATAAAAATCATTTCCCATTATTTTTGTAATTAAATGGATTGTATTGAAACTTGAACACAGTTTCATTTAACATGATTATTATAAATGATATTAGTCTGGATAAATTTTTTTATAGAACCTTGTATGATTGAATGATTTGTTTGAATTACATTAGATACAATGTATTTAATTAGTAATAGAAAATACTTGGAATTTATGATATCTACCTAGAGATTGATTTATGATGAAAAAACTAACTAAACTAGGATTAGTGTAGAGAGTTCATTCTTTAGGGTATTACCCAATTAAATATAAGCGTGTGGATATAATGAAGTGTTTACGCCCATAGAGAAATATTTTATTGAGATTTGTGAGAATAAATATACTCCTTATACCCTAGGACTCTTAACGATGGTTAAATGATTGTAAATGATTTATATATGAAAATGTTTGGTTGAAATTGCAATCCATTCCATTTTGTAGAAAATCAATATTCATGCGTTTTTTGATAAATATTCTTATACCTTCATAATTTTATGGAAATTCACTTTGAAACCATTTTCATTTTATTAATTGAAATATTTTTAAAATAGTGTTTTTATGTGAACTATGAAAATATTTCCATGTCAGGTTTTACTTAAAATTGATTAAATTATAATTATTTGTTATAAATTTCTTATGAAATTCTTAGTGATAACCTAATAGGATTATTTACTCACACCCTACCCTTAACATTGAGGATTTGATTTTTTTTTATTTAGTAAAAGGTAAATGAAACTCATATGCATTTGGTGTATGTGATTAGAGAAAACTGGGAGTTTGTGGTGAATGGGTGAACATGTGATCCACTTTTTACCTATAGATTCTATTGGTAATGTATTGATAGTTTCATTTGATGACTTTGGAAGAAAGAAAATTTTGAGACTCTTATCCATCTACTTTTGGTAAATTTTCTCTTTAGGATTGTTTGTCATAATGACCATTTATTGTTTAATTTCAACTACTTTGTCCTGTTTAGTGAATATTATAGTGAAAGTATTCCTTATTGATTATTTTTATGGTAAGACACAATTATATATCCTGTGGGTATTGGGATCACCCAATGGGACGTGTCATAATATATTTATGTTGAGTTTAGGTGGGTCTTCTTGTTTATCTCATGATAAATTGGTACTAAAAGTGGTTGGGTATTTTCCAGTTGTTGGTATGTAGTTTTGGATGTCATTGTAAATAGGGGAAAGGATTTTGTAACATAAAGGTAGGTTACATTTTATTTTATAGAAAAATATCATTGAAAAAATCCTATAGTTACCCTGGTGTATTGGGATAACTATATTTGAGGACTTTATATATAAGATTGTAGACTTTTTCCAGAGTATTAAATTGATATTTTTGGTTCCCAATTGAATTCTGATTGATAAATTTGTTGATATAATATTTCGTGACTAATGTATTCCTTATTATTTATTGATATTTTATAGTTTCATTCCACCAGGATGAAATTCAAAAAAAATATTATGGGGGAGATGCTAGTTTAGCATATTAATCCAACCCTTTAATTGTTCCAAACCTTTTACAGGTTATTATGTGTGTAGTCCAGGCTCTGAGAATGGCAGTTTCACAAGTTAATGTTCAAGATGAATATGTTATGCCTATAAGAGATGAAATTATAGATCATATCGAGGTGTTTATACACCTAAATTCACAACCATTTCGGGGAACCATTGATCATAGGAAGGTATATTATTTGTTGGAAAAATTTTAGAAAATTTGAGGTTTTAGAGATTCTAGATTTAGTTAAAGTGAAATGTTTCATCTTCAAACTTTAAGGACCTAGTAGAGTGTGGTGGGATTCAATAGTTATGGATGATAAGAATATGGGGATAGAGTAGAAAGAATTCATATCTCTTTTTATAAACAAATTATATCCAAAATCAATAGTATTGGGTATGTAAATGGAGTTCATTGATATTTATCAATGTGATTGGATAGTTACTCAGAATACAAACCATTTTACTAAGATTTTATATTTCTCTCATAAGTTAATATCAAATTAGAAGCTAAAATTATTGAGTTTTGAGACATGTCTTTAAAAAAATATTTTTTTTTGGGTTTACTTGATAAATACCACCTTGAATAATGATGTTTTGGATAGATATTTTATTGCATGACATTACTTGGACAGTTATTTAGGGTTAATGGGGGGTTCCTCTTACTCCCAGTTATAGCTCCAGTGGTCCCTTTAAATGGTAGAGGAAGTGGTTTGGGTCTCATGGTGGAATCAGTAGTGGTGGATCTCTTTAATAAACTTATTCTAAATATTTTACATTGTCTAGTAAAAGAACACTAACTTTTTTCCATGTGTAAAATTTTGACAGTCAATGAGTGCATGCATGGAGGCACTCAAGAATTGTAGCATATTTAGACACTCAAGTAACTTTTAGATATTTTTTCATGTCTTTATAGTTTAGTGTAGTGGTATGGGATTGAAAACACCAATATTATTTACAATACAATCATATGGTTCAGGAATATTAGGATTCCATCCATAGGAACCATGAATGAAGAAACTTCACATAGTGTATGAGTCTTAAGTGGATGATGATGTGGGTGATATGATAGTGAGAGGTACTATTACCATTTCTTCATCACTAGTGATTTTTTTATTTGATATTGGATCCTCTCATTCTTTCGTATATACCAATATTTTTTAATATTTATAATATCCTTATAATCTCAAGCCTTATGTATTGGAGATTTTTACACCTCACATGGTGAATAAATAGGAGGGAATCTGATGCACATTTTTAGTTTTTTAGTTTTCAAAATTTGTGATTATTTGGTAATTTTTTATTTTTGATATGAATCCTTTTTATTTCATTCCCTTTATGGATTATTTGATTTCTTATAAATATCATATCAAATTTTATATTTTTTGGGTCTCCTTTACGGTCCCTGATGGGATATAACAAGTTTTTCTAGATGAATGGGACCCAAAGTCAAATCATGTTGGACCTCCTCTTCTAGATTTGGGTAACATGAAATCTGTGTTTTATTTTTATATGTGTAAATATTAATCTATAGTGATATTTCTCTAGTATCCATTAATTTTCCCAATGTGTGTTTATCTTTCTTTTCTTTTTTCCACAGGTTAGAGAGTTAGTTTTTTCTATAGGCTTGGTACCAAGAATCCAACATATTTTTTTTACTCTTATCGTATAAAACAAGGTAAAATAAAGGAGCTAAAGATTAATTTGGATGACTTCTCTTCTATGGTATTCATTTTACCTGGTGTGTCACATTGGGCAGTTCTAGTGATTGATTCTAAGTAATACGATAGAACCATTAACCTTTTTATTCAATATTGAATTCTCAATCTGTTCATAGTTAAGAAAAAGTATTTTTTCCCCTGTATTTAATTTTAATTAGATGATAAAATTGTAAAATTGGTTCTCAATGATAGATACTCATTCTGGTTATTAAAATCATAGGACCTAGTAGTCTTATATCCCTAAGACCATATTCAAGAGTAGGTATGACCACTATGTATACCTTGTTGTTAATTTTATTCTGACCAATGTTCCAACTGTATTTATGGAATTATTAAATAGTAATTTACATCAATACCTTGATTATATCATTGTGGTATTCAAGGATTACATCATGTGTTACTCTAAAACAAATAATGTTTATGTGCATCATTTGAGAGTATTTCTAGACATCTTGAAAAATCATAGGCAATATGTCAATATATCTAAATGAAACATCTAGATTCGAGAGGTAATTTTCTTGGGAGACATTGTTTCGAAATAGGGTATTTTATTTGATCCTAAAAAGTTTAAAGCTATTATTAAATGTGAGTAACCATGAGTTTATTTTTATATTTATATAATTTTTCACATAATAGGTTATTACCACATTTTTTAAGGATTTCATAAATTACGATTCTCTATTAACTACTCTCACTCTGAATGGAGCACATTTGATTTGGGATTCAAAATTTTCATCTTAGATTGATGAGTTGAATTATTGGTTGACATTTTCACTTGTATTGACTCTTAGAGAGGCCAAGTAAGAGTAAGTGGTCTACAATGATTCATTAGGTTTTGGTTTGAATTTAATTCTCATACAGAGTGATCACGTAGTGCCTTATGGTTATAGTCAACTTCAGACTCATGAGAACTATTATCCTACTCATGATCTCAAGATCACAACTATGATACATGATCTAAAGAGATTGTATCATTTCCTTTTAGATAATGGTTTACTATCTACTATAGTCATAAAATCTTGAGTTATGTCTTCTCACGGTTAGATGTGAATCTTTTTCATTAGTAATGGGTGGAATACCTATAGTAATTGGATGTTGAAATTTCCTACACCCCTAGTAAGGGTAATGTCATTATCAATTATTTTAGTTGGAAACTTCCGTCCCCTATCATGAATGAATATTTTGATGAATATAAAATTATGACTCTCTTATTTCACATGTATATGGGAGTCCATGAAGATGATTTTGAGGTTGTTTGGATAAGTTGTTAGTCATCATACTCACATATCAAGATGATTCTAGAAGATTAGTATCTTTTTGATGAGTTCTATAGAATTAAGGATTCCATATATGGAGGGTATACTATTGTTTAATGGTTTCTATATTTTGAAGTTAACCTTAACTTTTGGAATTAGTATATTGTTTACCTACCTATGAGTAAGGCTATGTTAATGTATTTTCTTCATTACTAATGGTTGCTACACCCTACCACTATGAAGATGATTTATCATATGAGGAGAAGGTTTTGGTGTCCAATTATGAAACGAGACGTTGTTTATTTTTTTATCATTGTTATACTTGTTATTATATTATTTTTGATAATCAGAAGCCTTCAAATAGGCTTTAAAAACTTTACATGCCGACATGGAAGTGGGATGACATAATGATGGAATTTTTTATTGGTTTCCCATGTACACCTCGAATAAAGAATATAATTTGTTAACTGATTTAATACTGGACCAAATTCAATCAATTTTTTCTAAATCATGATATCACTACAATTGAGGACATAATAAATCTGTATGTATAAGAGATGTTAAGGTTTCCTGGAGTTTCATCTATTATAGTTTCTGATATGGATCCACATTTAACTTATATTTTTTTGAGTGGACTCCATGAGAATATTGGATCCCATGTGAAGTTGAGCATGACATATCATCCATAGATATAAGTTTATAAGGAATATGTTATATAGGTTCATTATAAATTTTTTCATATGTGTGTTTCTAACATTGGAGGATCTTAGGATTTCTAATTGGTGATTATCAATTTTTAATATAATAATAGGTAATGTTTTTCAATTAATAAAGAACCCTTTCAGCCTATGTGTAGACAGTCTTCTAGATCTCCACATTATAAGTTACAGATTGTTGAAGCATCCCTGTATGGACCTAGTTAGATCCAAGGGATGACTATAAAGATCTAGTTTATTTATCAGATAATAGAAATGACACAAATTCATTATAAATCCTATTTTGATCATCATATACTCCATATTGATTTATTCATTGGTAACCAACTATTTTTTAAAGTATCACCATAGTTTCATCACTAATTTTTTGGGTAATAGGGAAAGATAGTACTTGGATATGTGAGACCATTTAAGGATGCTGAGAAGGCTTGGAAGGTGGATTAATGTTTGGAATTTCCAACCCAAATCAAATCGATCCATAACAATTTGATGTGTCACATATCAAGAAATATTTCTATGACCTATATCGTGTATTCAAATGGGAGTACCTTTATGTGGAGACAAATTTATTAATGATTGAGCAACCATTTCATATTGTGGATTCTTAGAAAAAGGTACTTTGTGTATAGTCCATTCACTTAGTTTGGGTGTTTTAGCAGCATGGTTCTAATTTTCATGAGAATTTTAAAAATGAGGATTTTATGAGGCATAAGTGGCCTCACCTATTCTAAAAATCTTCTTCTTAATAGGATTTCAAAAGGTATAAATAATTTATTGTGGTAATATTAAAAAATATCATTACCATCTTTTAAGTACTATCATAGTTTTGTTCTTTGTTCAATTTTTTTTCTTATTTATCTATTTTTTCCCCATTATTTCTTATTTATGAATATTAATTATTGGTTTTTTCAAAAAAAAAATAGTGTTTAGAGGTCTACAAAAGTGTTTCAAATTCTGGTTTTCATGGAAAATAGGTGGGTAGGGGATTTTAGCATGGGAGTGGGCATGCTACTATAAATGGAAAAGATATAGAAGGCACACCGACTCACTGATGAGGGCCACTGAATATTCGATTGGAGGTTTTATATGGAAGATTTTTATAGTAATCCCACTACACATCAGGTGGTAATTTTAGTTTCTCTGGTATTCTAACAAACACCACTGAGTAGTCATTGATGCCGATAGGGCTATGTTTTGTAAGTTAAATATCTTAATTCCACCATTCCTAATATTTAGATTATTTCTAAATACCCCCTTAGTTTTCTTTCATACTTATTCTTTTAGAGGCTCTATAGAGATAATTTTTAACTCCCAACTTTTTTTATTCCTTGATCAATGTGTCAGTTGAAGTGTTGGATATCATATAGTAAGTGTCATCTCAATATGATTATGGATTATTTATTCATCTTTTCTCTCCCTGTTAGAGAGTTGATAATATTAATGTAATTGACATATCTAGATCTTTACCTGATTAACTATGATTCTAGGATTCTCTTTTGATCATTCATTCCCTCAAAACGTCATTGATGGATCATGTGTGGGTGTCTTCAATCTTGATTGTGGTTGGTGGTTTCATAAGTCAATTTATATCAATTGAAAAAGTTGATGATTTTTTATTTAAAATTGTTCTTAAATTGAATTATATATCTTGAATTAATTATCATGAAAATTTATTTAAAATGTAATGGTGTGATTGATTAAACTCTTTGAAATTTTATTTTGAAATTAAGTATAATTTTCTGAAAATTGTTCTTGATTTGAAAATAATATTATAAAGCTTGATTTTGATGAGATAAAATGGACAAAATGTAAAATTATTTTAAATGGGATGGTTTTAAATGAAGGGTATTTTTTAGAAATAATTGATGTTGTTTTTGTAATAAATTATCATGTTTTTGAAACCTAAAAATGGTCTTTCTTGAAATAATTATTTGAAATGATTTAAGATTGGTTGAAATATATTGTATCACATATACGATTGATTAATTCCTTGAACCAGATGGGAGAACGTGTATATAGGTGAGAAGAAAAAATGATAGTAATATATTATCGCTACCTATAAATGGATTTAGGAGGAAAATAATAACTAAAATATGAGGAGTATATGAAGTTAATTATGTAGGGTGTCCTCCCATTCCAACTAGTCTTATGGATTTAGGTATGTGTGTGCACCCCAAGAGCCTCATTTCACAAATATGTGAGATAATTCCTATACTATCCTAATCACGGGACTCTTAACCATAGTTCAATGATTATAAATGTGTTATACATGTGATTTTTTATTGATATTATTATACATAACTTTTTTGATACAAATAATTCTTCATACTCATTTTGGAAAAGTTGCATATACCTGCCTGATTTGGTGGAAATGAACATTGAAATCTATTTCATTTTTTCCATTGAATTGTTTTTAAAATATTTTTTTGATATAAAATGTGAAAATATTTTCATTTACTATTTTAAATAAAATTATATTCATGTGATATATTTATTATAGATTTCTTATGAAATTATTAGTGATATCCTACTAGGATTTGTTTCTGAAATCATACCCATGCCTTTAGGAATTTTAAGATTTTATTCTACCAGGTCCATGAAATGAAAAATCCTACATGGTGGTGGGGTGTCTACTTTATTATAGGGACCCTACAGTTAGTGATGACTAGTGGATCATGTGATCCACTTTTCTCATGGTTTTTCTAGTAATTATATCATGGTGGATTCGTCAAATAAATTTTACTAACATACCCTTTTGAGATATGTATATGTCTATTTATTATACAATCTATCTGGAGGAGTGTTTAGTGTACCAAATATTTATTGTTTTATATAAACTTATGGTTATTGATGATTTAATATTATGGATAAATTGTCCGCTCTTGATAGTTTTAATACCCATGTGCTAGTTTCTAGCACATGGGGATCATGAGAACACATTATGATGTGTCAAAATTAATTGGGTACCATTTAAACAGGTTATCAGAGTCAGTTCATGACAAAAATCACAGAATAAGAGGGGATTCTTGCTAAATCAACTGTGTTAATTAAGTGAATCGGAGATGACAAAATGAAGGGTCACCCTAAATAACTCTCTGAATAGTATTTCCTTTCATCCTAAAACTGTATTCTATTTTAATTTCATCATCATAATTATTTTATTTTATTTTATTTCATAAAGTGACCCAAAATTTAATTAATATCATAAATATAAAAATGAAAAATTATAATAAAGTTATTTTTAAATAATAATTTATTGAACTATTAAATTTATTAATGTGTGATGACCATAGTTAACCTATATGCTTAATTTTGAAAAAATAAATTATCTTGTGTATCACTCTATGTTAGGTGCTTTACCTGACAATAGGTATTGGAATCTTTCTGTATACTCATTTAATCCCCTAATATTTTATATCAGGAAATCATATTATTCATAAATAAGATATATATAGTATGGAAGACACCATAAACTATGTAAATATATTAAACCTCAGGCCACCACAAACCATTCTTGTAAACCCATTAGAATTGATAACCACCATGAATGGATTAAAATATGTGTTATACCTAAAACCATTATATCACACAAAAAAAACATATAGTTAAAATGAGATCCATCACAACCTAGGTTGGAATAAGACCTATATTGTAATTTATTATAGATCGATATATGACTACTCATAACTACAACAAAAGGATGAGAAGGGGAGAGGGAGAATCCAAACATCGATTTCCTCACTATCTTGGATATTGAGGGAAGCACCCCCAAAAAAATTTTTTTCTCCCTACTAACATGGGTGGTGAATCGTGTGAATGAAAAAAATATAAAATTTATATATGATAAAAAAATCCGTCTAAGGTAAATTACATAGCCTTAGACTCGTTTATTGCCACTGTCACACAAGACACTCATATTCCACCACTATTTTCGGTATCTCGAAAAGCAAATAGTCACCAATTTAAAAATTAATTAACTCATTAGACTTTAACTAATATTTTTTAATATTCAATTTATAATTTTATCATTTCAATATTCTATATGAGAGACTTTGGAATAATTAGTTCTATTGCATATATTATTACGTATTTCATAATCATCATCTGTATCATCATGAACAAAAATTGTTAAATTATTACGTCATTTAACAATTCATAATTACAATCTAACAAGATTTCATGAATTATATTACAAATTTATATATTTAAAACGCATGATCCTTGTAAAATTTTATTCAACTGTCCCATGGTTTTAATTAATAGTTTAATTGTTTATCATTTTGTCACTAAGGAAACACCATCACATGGGTTTATTTACTTATTTATTTTTTATTTTATGAATAATCTCTGTAATATAGAACTCAGAATAAGTTACCATATTAAATATTCACATTCATTAATAGTGAAAAAAATACATCAAATAGTTTTAATCAACCGCAAACAAAATCCAACCAACCAACTATAACTGAAGATTCAAAAAATATTTAAATATATCAATAAGAATGCATTGCTTTGATCTCATCATAACCACCAAAGTTTCATTAAAACATATTTTCTCATAATATAACATATCCCTCCATCATTAGCATCAACCATCACTAAATCCCCATGATTGTATCCCATTTATCATCAAGCATTTTCAACCATATTAGTTTATAAATAAAAAATCATCAAGGATATGACTATCTGGAGAACACATTCATGGAATTAAAATTATTTTCAACATGACACAATTATAAAGAAAATAAGGCCATCAAACTAAGGTATGTGAGCCTTTCAAAATAAAAGTAGGATCTATCAACCCCAATACATTTCTCTTTATAAAATAACCTTTTGAATTCCCATATTGAATTAACTAAATAATTATGAATAGTTAGTTAGTAACAAGAAACCTATAAATGGTCAGCTAAAAAATCAATGAACTAATATTATTAATCTCTTATAATTAATTATATATTTATTATATTTTTAGAATTAAAGGCTATGAAATTATATTAATGTTCATTTAATAATTTTTAATAATTTCAGCTTTATTTTTAACAATTTTAAATTGATTAAATCATGACAAACACAAATATTAACATAATAATTAAAACACATAATATCTAGATAATAAATATGCAATATCATCAGTTATAAATTACATTTGAATGAAACAACCAAATTATAATGCATTCATGAACCAATTATTATATTTTTTAGTTTAATTAGTAAATTAATCAATGATCTAAAGGATAATAATCCCACACATTAACTTTAAAATAGTTGTAATTAAAAAATACCAAATCTCCCTAATAGGATATTAACGTTTTTAAAGAAATAATGAATGAAAAATTGCATAAGCCATATTATCTCTTCTACGAGAAACCAAGGATCCCTAAAACATCATCCCAATATGAACTACTTACCATTAATCAATATAAACTACAACCAAAATTGGAGGAACAACCTGCCATTTCATGTAAATCAGATAATGGTAGAGAAAAGAATCATAAGGGACCAGAAGAACCCTAAGTCACTAAGACTTGATATCTAGAGGCTAAGAGATTAAGACTAAATGTGAATTGAAAGGTTATTGAAAATTGGATTTGATTTTCATAGGGTATTAAAGAGAAGGAGGAAATTATAATGATTTCATATGGACATGAAAATTTATGCCCAACTGTTAAAACAGATGACTAGAGTGTGGGCTCCCAAATCATTCCATAATAAGTAGGGTTTTCCCCAAATATCTAATTTATAAGGTATACCCATTCTATAATGGAACTAATTCTAACAAATCTTTGTATTCCATAGAAAAAACTCCACATATATCTCACCTTTACAATATCTTCGTCAAAACTTATCCTATTACACTAGGGTAACACCATGGTACAACCCCTCTTATCATGTCACAATAAACCTAAAACTAGTAGAGAACTCGTTCAGAACTCTATATTGTATCCTATGACCACCCTATAGTGACCATTAAAATTAAGAGACAATGAAACCTGTCCTCCAAGATATGGAACTGTAGCTACCTCTCATGATGTAAAGATGAATAAACCCCACCGCTCTAGACCCTACATCACAAGGTCCATGTCCACACTAGAAGAGCAACCCCTATGGCATAGCCCAAGGATCCATGTTAATGAATTGATAGGTTATGAATAAAGATATACATGAAGCCAGGTTTTCTTAAAAAACATTTTCTAAACCATCTTGAGTACCATAGAGTAGAAACATTATAATATTACTTATAAATGCTCATTAATAACCATGGGAGGATTAATTTAATGGTTTTTTAAAAAATGATCAAATAATTTACTCTGATATAAATTCAATTGTAAAAAATCCAATATAAAATGAGACTGAGATGTAAAACTCTTGAAATGAGAATAATGTTGAAGTGAGAATCAATGAAAAAATAAATTATCTTTATCACTAGTAAATAAAAATAAGAAAGTATAAAATAGTCCATAGAAATTCCACAATAGAATGAACATAATTAGAGAATATTAATGAAAATTAAGAATTAATATAACCCAATGAAAACAAATTGGGTTATGAAATTTTTTTCAACTTGGTAATAGTTAAATCAAATCCCATTAGAAGAAATAATTAAAATTTATAAAAATAATGTCACGAATAATGATTGAATCATAATAATATATAAAAAAGTGGTAGTATTCAAAACATAAATATTAAATTCGATGCATAAAAAATTGATTGTTTCAAGAGACAGCTAATAATCACAAAAAAAAAGTGAGATTTAAAATATAATCATTAAAAACATTCCTGATGAGATAATATTTAAACATTCCAAAGCATCCCATGAAGCATTAAAATATTTAAATCGTAATTTCCATAAAGTAATGTTATTAATTCAAACTTATAATTCCATGAGAATTTTTGTTTCATGATATAATATTTCAAATGGATGTATATAAACCATATAAAATAAAGTAGTTTCATAACAAAAAATAACCCTCAATGGAATGTAAATTGAGATAAAATACCTTACATTGTGTTTCCATTCAGGTGAACTTCCTTTAACATCCTGTATAATAAACTTATGTAAACAATATTTTTGATTCAAATCATTTTTCATGTTTATAATTAGTTTTATTTCACTTATTACCATGTTTTCTACAATTACTTAATCAATTAATTTTATGTCAGGTGTTCTAACAAAACTTGGTTTTTCTGTTAAAAACAATTATAGTAGGTCAAATATGGTAAAAAATATCAGTATATAACATCTAAAAAGAAAATATAATTAAATTATTATAATATTTATACATCTATTACTCTTTTAAAACCAATCATTAAGTATTTTTATGAAAAATTAACCGAAGTTGCAATTATGGAGACAGTATGTCATACGTATGCGAGAGTAACATTCTCATTTTTCAATGATCATTATATAAAAAAGGTATGTAGAATTATATATTTATATAATGATAATAATATCATAATTTAACATATTATTTAATAATATATACTTATATATATAATTATTGTGATGTAAAAATAATCAAATCATGTTGAGGAGGTGATAGTCCATGCGTCTATAAACGACGTTGTAACTTATATGAAAGGGTAATAAATAAATTGATATATTTAATATTTACTTAAAGATAATTATGTAATTAATATCATATAAATTTTTTCTATATCACATATTTTTAATTAAAATCATCCTTTATACATTTCATGAATCATGTGAATGAATCATGTCACTTTTAGGAAGCGTAGTCCACAGTTCCACAAAAGATCTTTCGTATTCCCACAAAATGGAGTGCATAAAGATATGTGTTATAAAAGAATTAAATAAGAATAACTTCATTATATATATCATATATAATATATATAAATATAGTTTCCCTCATAATGACCACCATGAGAGGTGTTAAAGGGATAATTAACAATCATCATTTTGTGAGGTGATAGTTTGTCGTTCACATAAACAGTATTTTTGTTACCCATTAGATGGGAGTGTGTGTTAATTTAGGTAAAACACATAACATAGAAACATACTTTTATATTTAGGATAATTTTTATTAAATAAACATCAAATAAAAATAATTTATGTAGTGTAGAATTGAAATAAAAATAAAAAGCTTGAGGAATTATGTAACCTCTTATTCGAGCAACACCTTTTGGTTTTACCAAATAGATTTCATGGATTACTTCCTTCTAAATATCTGTCTTCTAGCATTAGGGGAGTTTTTTAGGATCTATTTTGGTATATATTTTCCTAACTTATATGTCTTGAGATGTGTGAATAATGAGGAAAGGTGGTGACCTTTTGTAAGGGGGTAAAATGACCCACTTTGTATTTTTTTTTAAAATAAGTGACATGAACCAACGTTTTTACCTATAACTATGTCATAACCTACCAAAAAAACAAAATAATTTAAGGATAATGGAAAAATTATGTCCAAAAAATGGGTTTTATACTTTTGTCTGGGTTATTTGGTCACTTAAGTTAAAGGTTTTGTCCTTTATTATGCTTAACTTTTCCTTAATAACTGTATTTGATTTTAATTAAATTCATTAATATTTTATTTCAAAAACTATTTTGAACTTATTATAAATTATGAATTATTATTATTCAAAATGTGGAAATACTTTTTCCAAATTCCAATCATTTAAGTGTAAGAAATTAATTTAAATTTCTTTTGTAGAAACGACATTAAAGCGAGGTTTTGAAGTAAAAACATTCAAATGGTTGCAATGTTTTTAAATCTAATTTCAAAGTGAAATTGATTTTAATGACATTAATTTGATTAATTTATAATAATATTATCTGAATAATATTTAAATCCAATTTAATATATAATTTAAAATTATAAATGAATCTAATGAAAAAGTGATTTAAAAAAACTGAATAGAAAAATACCGGGAAAATCCCTAACAAAATTTATATGTTTATCTTTATAAAATTATTTTTTCAACATATTTTATCTATAAAATATTAAAATTTAATTTAAAATTGGTTCTCCATTAAAATACTGTAAAACTACCTTAATAAATATATAGGTTTTTAGGTGTAAAGTTGGGTTCGTTCTTATCTTATTCTTATCAAATCTATTGGATGAATATTAAAAAATATTATATTAAATAATATATATATATATATATATATTACATTAATATCAATAAATAATTTTAATTAATTTAATTTATTTGGGAAAAAAATTTTGGGGAAAAATAATATTTTTTATAAAATATTCCCTTTATTTTCAATTGGATATTATATTAATTTTTAATTAATTTTAAATAATGAATTCATATTATATTTTTTCAGCCATATATTTCAGTAATTTCTTTAATAATATTAAAAATTTATAGTTTTTAATTATTAAAAATAATAATAATATTTTTATTATATATTTTTATTTGGTAAAACTCAGTCTTGTGTGTAACCCAAGCCATTAATGAAACTCATTATTGTGTATGACACATGATAACTCAGTGTCGTGTGCACTGAAGGCTATAAAATATATTGAATTTATTTAAAACATTAAATATATTTTATATAATAGGGATATTATATTCTATTGTGTGCTTGGTGTCACATGTCATACATGTCATCAAATACAGGTTACTGTTTGAATTTTTGGGGTGTTACATTCACCCAAGCTTAAATAAATTACATCATCATAATTTAAACATTATATTATTGATATATTGAATGATATTTTTTCTAAAATAACACATCATGATAAGGACTCATAAAAAATCCCCTATAAAAGAGAAAAGTAAAATTAAAATGGTCACATGGAATAACCTATATCTAGGTCTCTATGTAGGAGAACGTTAGTGTTAAGTTGAGACACTTACTTAGTGGGAAAGAATAAATATTTATATAGTGTGATTGAGGTCATCAATAATAAATAATTGAATGATCAATAAATGTATTAGGTCCTCAATTTTATAAAGTTGTGATGATTTAGATAGCAATTGGTTCAACAAAAAATGAAGTTATTTTGATAATATTATTTTTTAAAGATACTTTTCCTAATGTTGGATAATTATTTTACCACCTATGTATAAATAAACTATATATTAATATAAATATAATTTCATCATTTGGTTGTTCTTTGAAAATTTTAATAATTAATTAAAAAATTAAATTTGATTTCAAAAGTAACAAAATACATTTCTAAAGGATCTTAACACCTTTAAAAGAGTTAAAAGTCCAATTATTAGTCTCTAAATATTCTAAAATATAATATGGTAGGAAAATTAATCTCTAAACCAAAAAAAAGTTACACTATTGGATTATAATTATAATATATTTATCAAATTAATCAATAAAAACAATGACATGTTATCCCTGACATTGTGTAGGTTAGTGGTTGGCATCAAACCCTTATCACCATTCAGTCATGGGTTCATGTCCCTAGGCCCTGATGAATTTGATGAGTTGTAACCCAACATATGGGTTTTCCTTTTATAAAACCATGTTAAAATAATTTCCAAAAAAAATATGATGAATATCCCTAAAATAAGGTTAATCACTAAATATAATTTTTACTAAGGTTTTTAATAAAACCCCAAACATTAATAGTTCATCCATTTATTTTCACATTGGTCTTTCCTTTGTTAAAATTTTATCAATAATATAATTTATAAGATCTATAAATCAGGAAAAATTATTTCCAATCTAGAAAACTTTAGTTTCAACATAGGATATTCTAATTTCATCATATGTTCAAATCATTCATAATGGTTTGTAGAGAAAATTTGAATTATACTAATTGTATCCCCCATGAGTGTCAAACCAGGAGTGTAGTAAGGCCCATTTTTTGACCAAGTTACACCAAGTAACGACTGACACACCTTGTCAGAGTTTTTACTACTATTTAGATCTATGTCAAAACCACATCCACATTTATTATCTAGACAAGGATATATTAATATAAAGTCCCACATAATATCTACTTTATAAAATTTTATGTTTTTATTATACAATTATCAATAATTTATACCATAGAGATATGTTCTCAACTCTATGCTTTCCTAACTCTCGTTTTGAATGTTATTACTAAACTTCCATTGATACCAACTCTAGCAAACTGACCCTAGAAGGCAAGGAGGCTATGTATTCTATCAATTACAATGGTATGATTACAATGAATAAAATCACTAAGGAATTTTCAGTTTAGTATATTGGTAAATGAGTTACATATACAAGTCATGTATTAAAATTTAATACACAATTTACAACATAATTATTTTTAAATAACTACAATGATAACTTTATTCCATCTAGTATATCCATACATATCTTTTATATTACGCTTCATGGATTCCTAGGTAAAAGAATCATAATAAGGGTGAGATCAAATTCTAAGTAAGGAAAAAATAAAATGGAAGAAATAATGAATCAATGAGAATAATAATTTTGGAATCGTAATTAAATAAACAATCATGAAATGTAACCAATAGGATGAAATGGTTGTTAATAAAAAACTAGGTAAGGTAAATGAAAATACATTTAATTCAAATAAATAGATAAGGAAAAATAAATATGAAAATGTATGAATCTAAAACCCATGTAATTTAATAAATGCACTGAAAATGAAATGTATCCATAGATATTTCAAAGAAACACATCATGGATGAATAATAACTAAAACTAAATGAGGGTGAATGATTCTTAATGGATTCATGTCTAAGGAAAATTAAAACATGTACCATCAAGACCTTTCAAAAGATGGTTTAAAACTACAGATTGAAACCCATTTAATTTGTGAAACCGATTTGTCTCATGATAACCTATTGATGCATCAGGGGGACAAATAATTTCTGGTCCTAACCCATCATTTTTTATCCAAGGCATTCCTCATATCAAATATTCTAAATAAATAATATGGCTTATTTAATATTCATATAGAATAATGAATAAATATTTACCAATAATTAAACAGATATTAAAATAACTTGTAATGTAAAAACCATATGTAAAAACAGTATATGGTTCTATAAATAATAATATCCACAATAAATGAAATGGATAATTTAGGGAAAATTCAATGTTCAATGATCATAGAAGTTTAAATATTACAAGGGAATTACAAAATAATTCGAATAAATTAATATGCATACTATCCTTGGTCAAATCAATAATAAACCATCTATATGAAGAATATGGATGGTTTCAATAGAATATATCCCACTTGGAGTAAAATAAAGGGTTTTTTCATGGATGAATAGAAATAAGAATATATTTTAAAATTATTCATATGAAAAATATCCTTTGTTTTGATAAACCATTAAAAACATTATCTTTACAAATCACTTTAGAAAACATATTATTTTCAATGAAAACATTTAATAATACCAAAGTAACTTCAATGAAATAACAACAATTAAATTTCATATTTTCGTATTTGGTCAAAAGAACATTATTATTTCATGGTAAAAGTGTTAGCAAAATTCCCTGTTCGGAAAGAGATAAAAATATTACAATGAAAAAATTAGTAAAAGACAAAAAGGATAAAAATTTCATTAATAAATAATTTGGAACCTTTTAAAAACAAATTGAAAAACATTTCAATAAAACACAATTTTTAGAAGAAATTACGTTCTCTGAATAAAAATAGAAATGAAGTCGGGTTTTTTTAAAATACATTTTCTAAAACATCTTGTGTAAAAGAAGAGTGAAAAAATGGAACTATAATTAGAAAATCTTCATAAATAACCATAGTATGATAAAAATAAATGGTATATTAGACAATGATAATATCATATTCTCTAATGGAAACTCAATTGTAAAAAATCGTGAAAAAATGATTTTTATGTAAAACAATTGTAAAGACCATAATGTTTAAGTGAGAATAATTCAATGAATATATTATGTATATACACTATTAATACATGTAAGGAAGTGGAAATAAATAAATAGATATTTAAATTTATTATAAATATAATCATATAATATTAATGAAAAAGAAGAACTAATATAACCCAATTAAATGAAATTAGGTTATAAAATTATTTTACACATAGTGTTTTTTAACTCAAATCCCCTTAGATGAAATAATAAAAATTGAAACTACAAATATCATGAATAATGATTAAATCATGATATTATATGAAAAATTGGAACTATTTTAACCATATATAAGAAATTATTTTAAAAAAATAAATATATTCTTTCTAGAGAAATTTCATAATCACAAAATTATGTGATATTGAAAATATATATTTTCAAGATATTATATTTCTAATGGAATTATATACATCATATAATTGAAACTAGGTGAATAACAACAAATAAGTATCAATAGAATGTAAATTTTGAAGAAATCTTTTACCTTCTGTTACCTTTTGGGTGAACGTCCATTAAAATCATGTATAAGAAACATATTTTAATCATATAATTACTTTGGAACCTTTCTCATGTTTATCATAACTTTTACCTCACTAATTAATAGGTTGTACACAACTACTTAATCGATTATGTTTACATCGGGTGTTTTTCACCAAATTTGGTTCATGTGTCAAAACAACTTTGGTTGGTAAACCATGGAAAAATGAGTAATTCTATAACACCAATAGAATAATAAAAATTACATAATTATCATATTTATTAATAAATTTTTATTATAAATCCAATTATTAAATATGGTTTTAAAAAGTGAACCAATGTTATAATCATGGAGATGCTAGGCCGTACATATGAATGAGTAACGTTCTCATTTTTTCAATGATCATTTTGAAAAGATGGTAAAAATAATTATATATTTCTGGAATGATAATTATATAAAAAAATAAATTTTTATTTAATAATATAAATTTATATATAAAATTCTTATGATGTAAAATTAATCACATCATGTCGAGGAGGCAGTTGTCCATACATCCCCGAACGACGTTATCATTTTTTAACTATGTTAAAGGGTAATAAGGAAATTAAAATATATTATATTTAAATAAATATAATTATTACATGAATATAAAATATATTTATAAAATTTTACTTTTATTTAATTAAAATATTAGTTTATACATCCCATGTATCGTGTGAATGAATCACAATGGTTTTAGGAGGCAGTAGTCCACGCTTCCACAAAAGATATTATCGTATTCTCACAAAATGGAGTGCATAAAGAAATGTGTTCGAAAATAATTAAAGAAGTATAAAGAAATTATATATATCGTATTTAACATAAATAATCATATTTTTCATCATAATTATCACCATGGTATGTGGTAAATAAAAATAAAACAATCATTGTTTCATGAGGTGGTACTTCATCATTCACATAAATAGTATATTTTTTACCCATTAGCTGGGATTGTATGTAAGTGTAGGTAAAAATATTAACCTAAAATCATCCAAGTATATTGAGGAAACTAATTTTTTTATATGATAATTTAATTACATGATTTTAGGGAGTGGAGAATGGAAATAAAACTTAAAAGCTTGAGGAAGTTTATTACCTACTATTCAGGTAACTCCTTTTGCTTTGTACAATATTGATTACATGGATTGCTTCCTCCTAGCGGTGATCTATCCAGGATGAGTTTGGGGATTTTTAGGAGATATTTTGGAATATTTTGTATGAACTTATGTGCCTTTTGAGGTGTGAAGAATGGGGAGAGGCGATGGCCTTTTATATGAGAGGATAATGACTCAATTGGTATTTTTGTAAATAAGTAAGGTGTACCCGAAATTATACATACAAAAAGTTAAAAAAAACTTAGTAATTAATGGTTAATTGGAAATTAATTTCTATACAGTTCTTTTTGGACTTATGGATAGGTTATTTGGGCCCTTTTGTTGAAGGTTTAGTCTTTTATTAAGCTAATCATTTCCTTAATGATTATAATTAATTTTAATTAAGTTCATTAATATTTTTGGTTCAAACAAGTATAACCATATTATAAATTATAAATCATTATTATTTCAAATATGGAATCTAATTTACCAAATTTCAATCACAAGAGTGATATAAATTCATTTAAATTTAATGTTTGAAACATGATGACAAAGAGGGTTTTTAATGATAAAACGTTCAAAGGGTTGATAGGTTTTTATATATCCAATTTCATTGTGAAAATGATTAAAATAACTTAATTTTAATAAATTTATAAAAATATGATCTAATTTAGATTTATAAAAAATTTAATATATAATTTAACATTATAAATGAATCAGATGAAAAATATATTCTGTACTAAAATTCAATATTTTTCATTATTCATTAAAAACAAAACATCATAGAAAAATACAAACAATTCACCCTAAAATAATTTTTATTTTTATAATTCAAATATAATATTTATTTTTACAAAAAAAATAGATAAATGTTCCAAAAATGGAATTAAAAATAGGTTCTCCATTAAAAAGGGTGTAAAAATACTGTAATAAAAATATAGGTTTTATGTGTAAAATTGTGTTTGTTCTTATCTTATTCTTATCAAATCTATTGGATAAATATCAAAAATATTATATTGAATATAATATATATATATATATTACATTAATATCACTCAATAATTGTAATTAATTTAATTTATTTGGGTAAAACAACATTGTGAGCATAAAAAATAGTTTTCTCTACAATATCCCCTTTATTTTAAATTAGCTATTTTATTCATTTCTCATTAATTAGTAAGTAATGGATTAATCTTATATTTTTGTAATCCATATTTTTTTTTAAAATTTATTTAATATTATACATAATGTCTAGTTTATTTCTTATAATATTAAATAATAATATTTTAATAATATGTTACTGTTTGGTAACACTTAGTATTACGTGTAACTGAAGCCATTGAAGAAACTTATTGTTGCGTATGTTGCATGCTAACTAGGATTCACATGCACTGAAATATATAAAATATATTTAATTTATTTAAAATAGAAAATATATTATAAATACTCATGATATTATATTCTATTATGTGATTAGTGTCATGTGTAATACACTCTGTTGAAAACAAGTTACTCTCTTAGAATATTTGGGGTGTTACAATACTCTTATATCATATCCCCCCTTCTGAAGATCATAAACTGTAATAACCACTACTAAAACTGCTGCAATAGATGGTTCATAACTACACCATAAACTTCAGTTGACTACTGAGAATGGTTGGGAACTCTTTATAATAATGCTCAGAACCTCTATAAGAGAAACAAACAGTGGTTGGACAATATGAAAGTGTCTGATAATTACTATCCCTAAAAAAATAAATTAAAGAAGGGTGAAACCTACTCAAAACCGACTAAGTATTCTTTTTCTGATAAGTAAATTGAGTACCAGTCACAAATCTATTTTGGGTAAAATATTTTTGACTGTTATGACATGATGATTTGGTCTAATCTAACATCCACTTAATAACCTTTACTCTCTAAAATACCTTTGGAAATGTCTTTAAAGTAAATGGGTAACCAAGAAATAGATATCTTGATGAAAATAATCCATGAAACATCTCTCCATAGCCTCCACATATTGAACCGAGTCTAAATAATTACATTATAGTTTCTTATATCGAATACCAATCTTCTACACACTGGAACTCCATTGATAAAGGGTGAGGATCTTCTACTAATAATCTTCTTATGTGGTTGAAGATCCTAATTCATCTCAAAATTGATCCCTAAAATTATTCGATGAAATTTTCAACTACTCATGGTCCCCAAGAAAAAACCCGCCATTTCTGATCTAACCCATGAAAAATAATCATGGGAATAGAAATTATTGTGAGAGTAGAGCAAACTGAAGGTTATGTCTGCCTCCTACATTCAATCCCTTATCTTGTCATTTTAAATGGATCCCTTGTACATATATAGACCATGGAACCAAAACCGTTTTAATTTTCCCTTCCATGTTCCATCATCATCGATTTCCACTCTACAATAATCCTCTAAAACATATACTTCAAAATTTGTGGCACAAACCTAATGGAAATGTTGATTTTGAAACATATCTATAAGAGAAAAATTATCAAGAACATTTAAAAAGTGTAAATGGAAACATTTAAAGATTAATTTATTCATTTAGTTTAACATAGTTGTAATTGTATACCCAATTCAATCATAGTCACTCACAATCGTGATGCACAATCATTACCTAAGCCTCTACCCTACAAGAAAATCACTTTTTATAGTATGTTTGATAAATATGATTTTCATTTTATGGGATCAAATGGGTGCCTAAAATCATGTTTCCTAACAGTATATATTATTTCCAACATGTAATAATCCGATAAGATATAGTTACTCTAGAAATCCATGCATCGTCACGAGTGTCTAACTCCAAACTCTATCCTGTATCTCAACAATAATATTTAATACCACTCTTTTATATCCTCCAACTTCCAAAGGTGGGCCTCTTATGCCAAAAATGAAGAAATATAGATAATGAGCATCGAATCCCACTCAAATATTCCACGTGATAGTGGATAACATTGAGGTTATATAAATCACTCAAATGTGAGTCATTTCCCATTATATAGATTTAACGAGTAAGAGATAAAATGATAGACCACCAAATAACACAACTCGTAACTAAATAAGAAATAAAAATTCATGTAATGTCATACATAAACTAATGTAACCAAAAAACAGATGTACCAAAATTAAGTCATTAGCAACGACTAAAAAAATCTAAAAAATTCTAAACAAACCAACAAATTAGTAATTCCCAACTCAATTACTAACAAACTTTTATGGAAATAAGTGAAAATTCATACTAAATCCAAAAGAATAAAAAATGAAACTAACTCATTACCACTGCTAAGGTTTAAATATATCTAATAATACGAGCATAAATTTCAATATTAGTCACTTCATTAGCCTTTAATTTATATTATACCAAATTAAATTTGTAGGATTAATATTTTAATATTCTATAACAATCTATTCAACACAATAAATTATTTTGATTATATTATAAATTATGTCTTTGTCATCTATATCATCATTATCTAACACTATTAACTAATTATGTCATTTACCATTTCATTGTAATGAGTTGACATGATTTAATTAATTCTATTACAAATTTATAGATTTAAAAATCATACTCCATGGATAATATCATTCCACCATTGCACATTTTTCATAAAAATATTAATCCTTTGTCACTATTGAAAAAAATAAAACAATATCCCATGGGTTTATTTATTAATTAATTTACATTCCAAGAATTATCTAGGTACTATAGCACACATCATATAGTGACCTAACTAAACATTAATTTATTTTAAATCATTTTTATAATTAAAACAATACATTATATAATAATCTCAACATACATGGAATTGATATGTTTATTGTTTTTGGATTCTAGCTACATTTGAAACTTATTTTTAAATATATGTGAACATTTCCTCATAATTTCATAATACTAGTGCTTCTTATAGACATATAAAAAGTTAAGAACATCCTCATAACATGGAAAATAGATACATAATAAAGGGTTGGGATAAATTTATTATTATGGTAATATTAATAAAATGAATATGTTACCCAGGGTGAGATTATAATTATATGGGAAGACATATGGAAGAATTATTTATTTGATTAATATAACATGAAGTACTAATAAATGTTTTATATTTAATAATAAGAGAATAATTATTCCCATATAATAAAGTGTAAATATTTTTAAAACATGAGACATAGATCATGATCCATGGGTATAGCATAGTCACAGATCAAAATGGTGTGGCACCAACATCAGCACAGTAACTCGACATTGTGGATTAGAAATAACCACTTGTTTCCCAAAGTGGATCATTAATCACAACATATTTCCCAAATAAAGTTGGTCATCTCAAACTATTTCATTTAGTGGATTAGGAATAACAACTTTTTTCCCATTCTGGATCAAACATCACAACCTATTTCACCATTATATCATGATATGTGGAGTTTTACCAAATGAATTAGAGAAATATATGGGGGAAAATTTTTACATAAATATCAACCATATAAGTATTCCATAATAAAAAAATATAATAATAAAATCATTTAAATGTGGGATTAAGAATTTGTTTGAGTTATATTTTAAATTTTATCACATAAAAATCCCATAAAACAGACCAATCAATATGAAATTAAATCACAAAAAAAAAAAGGAACGTCATAAAATAGTTTAGAAGGTGGATTGGAAAGCATAAATTCATGTAAAATATCTCCCTTAATATAGGGTGGAAAATGGAATCCAAATATAAAATAGTTATTTTGAAATGAAATTAATTTTAAATATTTTAAAATAATATTGTGGAAATCCCTTTTTAAAAATAGATAATAAAATATATATTTTAGAAGTGGAAATGAAAATATTTAGATCACATAATTTTATACATAATTTTATTTTAATACATGAAAGTTGAACATTGGTAATAAGTGAAAAAAAAATACTTGAAATTAAAATCGAATTAGTATATGGAGGTTTATTCATGATAATGTCATACTATTAGGTGAGGGAACTATTTAGTCGGATGGTTTGAATCAGATGAGCAATATTACCCATTAAGATAAAATAGAACATCATATAAAATTTTATATAAATTAATGACGATAATATTGATGGTTGATGTTCAATGAACCATACAACCCAAAGAAATATATTTGACTTACCAAAGTCCCTTACGTACTACATTGTTTATGAAGTTAAAAAATTTTAAAAAGAGTATTATGTGGTAAACAAGTAAATCGCCATAATTCAAAAGAAAATACCACATAATACAATAATAGGTTACAATTTACACAACTTATATGAATTATTTTCATGATGAATAGTTATAACTCAATGAACAAGAATTCCGTTTACAAAAACCCTTAAAAATGTGGAGAATTTAAATAAAAACCTCTTGAAAGAGAGAGATTTACATTAAACTAAATTTTCCAACAATAAATCTTATTTCATGTTATAATAAATCAATTATCCATCAAATACACCACATGAAATAAATTATGGTCATAATAAAAATCATTTCCTAAATATATGAATTTAAGACGAAGCCCCTTACCTGTCACGAACCACCCCCCCCCCCCCCCCTCCCCCGGGCCCGTGCCGTGACAACCCCAAGCCCGCCTTCCATAGGCCAGGGGCTGGAAACTAGCACCAAAGGCAGAATTCCCGAAAACTGGGAAGGAATTGCCTTTATAACCTGTATACACACACAAAAAAGCACAAAGCTGGATACAAAACAGTAGATAAAATTTTATAACAAAAGAATGATGATAGTAAAAAGGGGCCAGAAATATAAGACCAACTATAATGTAAATGAAACAGAATTTAGAGCTGAAGAAAAGAAAAACTTGCACTTGGTCAACCTCAGAGGTTCCTACCTGAAGGGTAGGTACAGATCACCTCCTCTGTACTCCAGGTCCGTCCGTCTCCTCCGTGTACCGACTCGCCGTCTGGTCAACCTCTAGGTACCATCTAGTCCTGGCACTCTTAGCCTTAGTCAGCGATGTTCGTTGTCTGCAACCAACACAACAAGGTGTGATCATATCTTGTGCATGGCTGATTATAATGATACTCAATAGGGACGCTGATACCCTCACGGTATCACAATAAAATAAAAGGGTAAACCACAAAGCATGAAATCAATAGGGTTACTTAGGAATATTCCAATAAATATACCAACGTTATCAAGTGATCCATCATAATCATGAGGAAAACACAGAAAAACTGACTTAGCTCAGACAAGGATTTATTCTAGGGGTAAAACATTTTGAACCATCGGTTGTTGGAGAACTCATCCTCTATCGAGTACAGTGGGCATACCGCTAAAACTAGTTGCTTCCCGCTAACCTTGTACTGCTGAGGTACTTCTCCTATCATGTACCATGGGTCTGCTGCATCACATGGAGGCACTCCCCACCATGGGTTTGACGCCACAAGTAGGCGCTCCCCCTCATAGCCTGCAGAGGTACTCCTCCTGTCGAGTACCACGGTTCCACCGCCACAACCAAGCGCTCCTCTACTATGGGTCTACCACCACAACCAGGTGCTCCCCATTGGGCTAGTCGACTCACTATGATCCAATCGGTCGACATTCATCAAATCTCAGCCAGTTACAACGTTCCCGCACAAATTCTCACTTGTCTCCAAAAGATCCTCTTCATAAGCTACCAGTTGACGCTCCAACTACCACGAAGTCCCATGAATAAGTATTGAAAATGGCTGCCACATCATAGGGGTCTCAACCCAACTAACGGTGCATCAATCAGACATCCGATCTGTGAGTTATTATTCTTCTACTCCAGGGGGCCCGGATGGATTCATGCATGATCCAACCTGACCATTTCACAGCTATACCCCAAACTCTAGTTGAGTATACTCAATGGTAATTTTACGCTCCAATAATTCTAGAACTGTGGATGGTTTTTCAAATGGATATCTGGTGCCAAAGATAAGGCCAAAAGAAAAGAAAATGGTTCGTAGTGGGCACGGGTCCGATCCGACCCAGTCGGACCAACCCAGTTCGAGTCGACTCGGCCGAAACTATTCGGTTTGGCCCGGCCTGTTGGGCCTAGCCCAGCCGGCCGTGATGGCGGTTAGTCCCAGAGGGCGCTGCGAGGGCACGACCAGTTCATCCGGGGCAGTGCGGGCGGGGTGCGGGGGCACCGCTGGCAGCACGTGGCGGCCGTCAGGGCGGAGCGGCTGGGGTGTGCGTGGCTGGGGCACGGGTCGCAGTTCTACCGGCGGTCAGAATGCTGTGGCGGTGGCGCGGGTCACAGAGGCCATGGGTGGTCCAGCCATTTCCTTCATCGCCATTGAATCCATTTCGAAGAACACCACAAAGATTATTAGCGGGGGGTTGGTCCATGTCAGTTTGGCCTACACCATCCGTGTTTAGAGTGGTATCATACGGTCACAAGAATGAAGAAAATAATTTCATGGAAGATATCTTAACAACATCAATTCTCATAATCTCTTGTTTAACAAAATATTCCCAACCCACAACGAAAAATATCTGCGGATCAACTTGATAATATGTTGGTCTGTGTTATTTGTTTTAGAAGTAAATAATCAAGTGAATAATATCGTACTTAAAATAAAATCCCTACCTTGTTTGTTGTTCATCGACAAGGTCGTGGGGAAGAAGACGAACCGTTGGGAAAAGACGGACGTTGATTCTTCACAGACGAGGACGTCTCACATCTGAAAGAGTTCCACGGAAGTTGGTTGAAGTCGTGGTTGACTTTCTTCATAGGTGGAGAGTTATTCATTTGAGTGTTTTCTCCCAAGAGCGCTGATCCTCCTTTTCCAACCTTTCCCATCAAATGAATAGGTATCCCCTCCAAATAATAAATTATCTATTATTTAGTTTGTTGGGTTTAAAATTCAAATTATATCATTTAGTTAAATGAGTTGGATCACTTAATTATATCGGAGGGTTGACACCATTAATTAGGGTGGGGGGCTCCATTAATAGTAAAGGAGGTCAAGAGGCTATCCCTCATTTATGAGGTAGTTGAGAGGTTTTCCTTAATTAAATGGTGGGGGGGTTAGTCTTGGGTGGTTCCCCCACTATAACCTATCGTGGGAGGTCAGGTTCGGGTGGGCCCCACAACCATAACCTCTCATGGGAGGTTATGGTGTGGTGGTCCCCACCTCCAACTTTCACATGGGTTGTTATAAAAGATAAATTAAATAAAACATACACTTATTTAATTTTATTATTTCCATGAAAAACCCAAAAACTAACTTTCACCCTCAACCAACTCTCTTCAAGGTGAAAGACTTATTAAGTGAATATTGGCGCTGCAAGTTCAACGGTGCCCTCAGATTTAAATTCCAAGCACCGGTTAAAAAGTTAGAAAAACCCGCTTGTACGTTTACTGAACATACCCCAACAAAACTTCTGAAATTTATTTCAGCCACACCGGGCCTTGGAATCACGCACTGCCAATTTTCGCAGACTCATAAAATTCCTATTTATTTTAAAAAATTACATGGAAATTCCGGGTCTTTACAATCTCCCCACCTCAGGGATCTATGTCCCTGTAAGCCAAAACTGAACTAAGGGAACAAGTGGGGGTACTGAGCATGCATCTGAGCCTCCTGCTCCCATGTGCTCTCCTGGAGGTTCCCATACTGCCAGTGAACACGTACCAAAGGTATCGATCATCCATGAAGGACCCGCTCTTATAAATCCTCAATATCTACTAGAACCTTTGTAAAAGTCACCCCATATTCAATGTCCATATCACCATGGTCGATGATGTGAGAAGGGTCATGCACGTATCTTCTCAACTGGGATATGTGGAAGACTTCGTGCACTCGGTGCAATTGAGGTGGAAGAGATAAGTGGTATGCAACCTTTCCAACTCTTTTGAGGACCTAGAAAGGTCTGATTAATCTCGGAGATAACTTTACACCTCGTCCAAATCTCCATATACCTCGTCGAATTGAGACCCGTAGAAAGACGTGGTTTCCGTCCTCAAACTCCAGAGGTCTCTGTCTCCTATAGGAATATGACTTCTGGCTACTCTATGCAGTCTTCATCCACTCCTGGATGATCTTCACCTTCTCTGTGGTAGCCTGAACCATATCTGTTCCCACTAGTGCTGACTCCCCAGGGTTAGTCTAGCACAAAGGTGATCTGAAAGGTTTCCCATATAACGTCTGAATAGGTGTCATCCCAATGGTGGAGTGATAGATTTTGTTGTATGAAAACTCCACCAAAGGTAAGTGATCCTCCCAGCTGCGTCCGAAGACGAGGACACATGCATAGAGCATGTCCTCGAGGGTCTGAAGGGTTCTCTTAGTCTGACCATCTGTCTGAGGATGGAAGGCGGTGATCAAAAGAAGTTTCATCTTGAAACCCTCCTACAACGCCTTCCATAGTCAGGAAGTAAAATGTGTGTCACGATCAGATACAATCGTTGAAGGTACTCTATGTAACCTCACATTATTATACACATAGAGGTGTCCCAATCTCTCTATTGAACCCTGCTCTCTGATCGGTAGTAAACGATCACCCAAATTGTGTCATGTCCCCTATATGTACGTGGAAGTCCTATCATGAAGTCCATGGATATCCAATCCCACTTTCACATTGGGACCTATAAAGGCTGAACCAAACCTTATAGTACATGGTGTTCTACCTTCACTTGCTATAAAATGAGGCACCAAGAGACAAACTCTGCTACTACCTTATTTATTCCCAGCCACCAGTGTTGTCGTCGGAGATCCCGGTGCATCTTCGCCACTCCTGGATATACTGCTAGAGGGGTTGTGTGGAACTCCCTCAAAACTTCCTCCAGAAGTGACACTGGTACCATGTTACGTCCTCTGAAGAAGATAACGTGCTCCCCACCTTATGAAAATCCTTCAGGTGCATGTCCTGTGGATATCTGAGCATGTCATGTCTCACAGTAAGTGTCCCCATGCTGCGCCTCCCTGACTCGCTGAAGAAGTGGAGGAGTGACTGTAAGAGACTGAAGGAAGGATGCTCCATCTCTAGTCACAAAGGATATATGCAAAGTGGCCAGCTGCTCTGTCGCCTCACCTAGAATCTGTATACGAGATCTCCCGCTAAATGCATCAACAACAATGTTCCCCTTCCCAAGAGTATAGACTATCTGGAAGTCATAGCCTTGGATGAACTCAATCCAACATCGCTATCTCGTATTCTGGTCCCTTTGAGAGAATATATACCTGAGACTCTTGTGATCAGAGTACATGGTAAAACGCTCACCCATCAGATAGTGTCACCACATCTTCAAGTATATGACCACTGCTGGTATCTCCATGTCATGGGTAGTATAATTCTCATCATGATGTATCAGCTACCGGGAACCATAAGCGATTTTTTCTCTCTCCTACAACAGGACACATCTGAGTTTGGTCCCTAATTCATCGTAGTATACTATGTACCCTACGCCTTCCCCTCAAATCCTCAAGATGGTGGCACAAGTTAGCCTCTGCCTCATCTGTTGAAAGCTATGATTTCATCTCTACGGCCACACAAAGGGTTTCCTCTTCTTCATCAAGGCTGATAGTGGTGAAGAAACTCTGGATAAATCTGGAACAAATCTCTGGCAGTAACCAGCCAAACCCAGGAAACATCGTACCTCCATCAGACTCATTGGTGGATACAATGAATGTACCAACTTAATCTTCACTAGATCTACTGAAACTCCAATCTTCGAGATAACATGTCACAGAAAGTGAACCTCTTGGATCCAGAAATGGCACATCGCGAGCATACCATAATGTTGGTGCTCTCAGAGTGTGTCAAGTACTACCTGCAAATGATAAGCATGCCCCTCCTCAGTAGCTGAGTAGATCACAATTTTTTCAATAAATACCACTACAAAGCGATCAAGGTGCGGATAAAAACCCTATTATTGAGACCCATGAGAACTGCTGGAGCGTTGGTTACGCCGAAACGCATAACCAAGAACTCGTAGTGGTCAAACCAACATCTGAAATCCTTCTTCTGCACATCCTTCATCTTGAACTCTGAGCTGGTGATAGACTGATCAGAGGTCTATCTTTGAGAACCACCATGCTCCCTTTAGCTAATATACGAGGTCATCAACACTCAGGAGTGGGTACTTATTCTTCACGATCACCTGGTTCAGGCACGGATTTTCAACACAAAGACTCAAGCTCTCATCCACCTTCTTGGAAAACAGAATTGGGGTTGCCCAAGGAGAAACACAAGGTCGGATGAATCCCTTACCCTACAAGTCCTCCAACTGTACTTGTAGCTCACGATGATCCGTGGGAGCTATTCGATATATCAGTGTCATCCCAGGGTATAAATCAAAGTAAAAGTACACCTCTCTGCGAGGAGGTAGACCTGGGACATCCTTAAGGAAAACATCTGTGTACTGGTCCACCACTACAGGATAATTCAGACTCTTCACATCATTCGCTCTGAGGGTAAGGCCTACCAAATGATGAGTAATCAGCTACACTCTCCTCCGAGCAAGTTCATCCTGTGCTGCAAAGGTAACCTTCTCGCTGGTGAGGGTAAACCTGGTCTCATCCATGTAGACACACTGCACTTTGTGCCTAATATAGTCAATCAACCATAGACTGTTGACAACCAGTCCACACCCAAGATGATATCGTAAGGCCTCAACGTCGCTACTAGGAGATCTTAGCCGAATCTCTTGCCTCTTGGAGTAAGATTTCACTACCGGAACCACTGAGTAATCATATAATATGCTCACATACAAGTATCCAACCATATGGATCGAGCCAACAGCTCCGTCGTAATCTCAGAGTTTCAAACGAGGGTAGTAGAAATGAAATAGTGACTGGAACCGCTATCAATAAGTACTGCAGATTTGGTGGAGTAGACACAGATCGTACCTCGAATCATCACCGGAGCTCCATGATCGTATGCCTCAGCTTCCTGGAGTTGAACTCTCCTATGTCCACCTACTCCCTATGTTCGGGGTGGACCTCCTGGAGGTGGTGGCGGTAATACCTCGAAACCTGACCCACCACCAGCTGCATGACCAGCTCCTCTGCCACGTCCTCCTACATCCTACGGACCACCTTGATCGAATCTATATCTTTACATGAGTGTTCTTTGACCATCTATTGATCATCTGAATGGTGGGTCGGGTAGTCACGAGCCATGTGACCCTACCCACTGTATGCGTAACACTGCATGCTCCTGGCATGTCTGGCTCTATCTATTGTGCCCAACACAACTGACCCTGAGTCTTGAGGTTATCCACCTATGGGTCTAATCCTCTTGGACCTCTGTGTCGATTGTCTACTTCCATCTATAGAAGAATATACTATGTTATGACTGGTAGTGTGTCTCGCTGCTGGTGATTGCTCAGCAAGGAAAATCTCCACCAAGAGGGCTCTCTCTAACACCCTTGTATGCGTTGGGATGCTGAGTGAGATCCCCGAAGCCCTGATCGCCCACCTGAGTCCCCTATCGAAGGTTCGTGCCCGAAAGAATAGGTCATTCACCATATCGGTGGAGAAGCATTGTGGTATGTGAACCACGTTGAGTACTGATCTATAGTCAAGCTACCCTGCTGCAGATGAAGTATCTCTTGAATGCGCACAGCCCGAAGAGTCACTGGAATAAACTCTACCTGAAATAGGTGCTTGATGTCTTCCCAGAGAAGTTTCATCTCATTTTGAACCTAGAGCATCAAGAACCACCATCATCCCACTGCTTCATGTATATGGCTGGAAGCAAGTATCACCATGAGGTCTGCTGGTGTCCCTACTAGTCGGAAGACTCTCACCACAGCCTCCAGCCAATCCTCAGCCGCATGTGGGTCCGTCTCTCACCTGAACATGGGTGGCCTCTGGTGCTGGAACTTGTGCAATGCGGTCAAATGGCGTGCACCGTCTGCTACTAGGGCTGGTGGAATCAGTGGCTCAATGGGTAAAGGTACCCCTGGTGCCTCCACTAGAAAAGGTCCATGCACTGAGGCCTCATCGCTCGGTGGGATATCTATGCATAAAACTCTCAGGACTCTAGCTAGACGTTCGTGTGGAGGCATCCTGAAAGAAACAAATGCGACTCAGTCAAAATTTATACCTGGGGAGTTGTCCTAATTGAGATGACACAAATAAACTTTTGAAAACACACACGCAATCTATGTTTTCATGAATTGAATCAAAAATCAAAATTTAGGGTCTTGGTGTATAGATACATCGGCCGCCACACCAACATTAGACTCCCTGATCTGAAAGCCACACTCATTACCCATAACACTATTGCTTCATAGAAAATATCAAAGTCCTATATTCTGCTATAAAACAGACTCCTCTAATACCAAATGTAACCAATGGTCCCTAGTGATATCATAGACACCCCGCCTTAACATGTTCATTGGGTCCTGACCCACTAGGTACCACCAGTTGCCCCGCAGACATGTGGTCCCCACCCTAGGGCCCACCCACTTGCCCGAACGGGTTATCTGACTAATGAATGTCCCCACAGGCCAACACTTGTCCTATTCAGTGTGCTTTGTCCTCACTTACACACACCTTGGGAAACATCCTAGAAGGTCACCTAAACTAATCACTACTCCAGGACAAGTATGCTTAACTATGGTGTTATAATCAAATAGGCTCCCAAAAAGTAAGGTGCACCTCATTGACATGAGTCATATAATTAATCCATTTAACAATTTTTCATTATGGGGTGTTACAATCACGACCCCCCATTTAGAGCACAACATCCTCATTATGGGCCCTACATCTCAACTCAGGCAATGCACCACACTTAAGGTTGGGTACCACATCTGATACCACTTTTTCACGACCCATCCCCCAGGGCCCGTGTCATGACTACCCCAAGCCCGACTTCCATAGAATAGGGGCTGGCGACTAGAAACAAAGGAATAATTTCCTAAAACTAGGAATACATTGCTTTTATAACTTGTATACACATATAATAGATCACAAAGTTGGATAAAAACACTAGGTAAAACTATTTAACAAAAGAGTGTTGAAAGTAAAAAAGGGGCCAAAAATACAAGCCCAACTGTAACGTACATGAAACTGAAAGTACAACTGCATAAAATAAAATCTGTTGATGGGTTATCCTGTAAGGTTTCTACCTAATGGGTAGGTACAAATTTCCTCTTCATCACTCTAGGTCGGTCTATATTATCTGTTTACCGACTCGCCATATGGTCCACCTCCAAGTACTGTCCAGTCCTGGTACACTCAGCCTCAATCATCGATGTCTATCGTCTACAACCAACACAACATGGTGTGGGCTTAGACCATGCATGGGTGAGTATAACGATACTCAGTAGGGACCCCGAGACTCTCAAGATCTCAAAAAATACAAAAAAGATAAACCAAAAATCACGAATTCAACAGATAACCTTACTTAGGTATATGCCCATTCATATACATAAGTTATCAACTGATCCATCTCAATCATGAAAAAAACACAGAAAAACTGACTCAGCTCAAACCAGGATTTATTCTAGGGGTAAAACATTTTTAACCCTCAGTTGCTGGAGAACTCCTCTTATATCGAGTACAGTGGGCTTGCATCCATAACCAGGCGCTTCCCACTAACCTTGGAGTGCTGAGGTACTCCTCCTATCGAGTACTGTGGATCTGCTGCATCAAACAGAGGTGGTCCCCAACATGGGTCTGCTGCCAGAACCAGGTGCTCCCACTCAAAGCTTGCAGATGTACTCCTCCTGTCGAGTCGCACAGGCCTGCTGCCACATCCAGGCACTCCTCTACCATGGGTCTGCCACCACAACCAGGTGCTCCCCACTTGTCTAGTCAAGTCACTCTGAGACAATTGGTCAGCAGTCGTCAAGTCTCAGTCAGCTACTAGGTTCCTGCACAAATACTCATTTGTCTCCGGAATATCTTCTCCACATGCTACAGGTCTATGCTCCAACAACCACTAAGTCCCACGAAAAAAGTATCCCCAACGTATACCACGTCATAGGGGTCTCAACGCAACTGACAGCGCATCAATCTGATGCTCGGTCTGTGAGTTGTTAGTCTTCTAGTCCCGGGGACCCGGTTGGATTCGTGAATGATCCAACCCGAACATAACACAACTATACCCCAAACATCTGTGGGGTATAATCAAAGATACCGTCATGCTCCTAGAATTACATCACCACTGAGGTTTCATCAAACAGATGTCTGGTGCCAAATATATGGCCAAAAGAAGTGCAAATGGGCTGTAGTGGGCCCGGGTTCGGTCTGACGCAGTTGGATCGACCCAGCCAGAACCAGTCCGGGCTGATCCAGTTTGGGCCGATCCAGCCCAACCCGTTGGGTCCGGCCCGGCCCGTCGAGTCGGCCAGCTCGTTCGGTTCGGCCCGGCCCGGCAGGCTGTGAGGTCGGTTCGGCCCGAAGGGCACTGTGCGGGTGTGGTCGGTTCAGCCAGGGGCAACATGGCTGGGGCATGGGGGCGTAGCCGGCGGGGAGTGCGGCCGGTGGGGCTTCATGGCCACCGGGGCGGCATGGCCAGCACGATGATGCGGCCACCGAGCCGGCACGTCCGGAATAGCAGCATGGCCACTGGGGTGGTGAGTTCGGTGAGGCAGCGCGGCCGGGGTGCTCATGACCAGGGCATGGGGCGTGGTTATTCTGACTATCAGAACGCCATGGGGTGTCACGGGTCACAGAGGTCGTGGGTGGCATGGCTGGTGCCTTCATCACCATTTTGAAGAACAACATAATGATTATCAGTGGGGGGTCAGGCCATGTTAGTTCTTCCCACACCTTCATCATTTAGAGTAGTAGCATATGGTTCTCAAGAATTAAGGATAGAACATCATGGAAGATATATTAAAAATATCAATTCCCATAATCCCTCATTTTAAAAAGTATTCCCAACCCACAAGGAAAAACATTCACGGATCAACTTGATAACAAGTTGGTCCCACTCTTTGTTTTAGAAAGAAAGAATCAAGGGATAATATGATACTTAAAATAAAATCCCTACCTTGTTCATTGTTTGTTGACGGGGCCATGGGAAGAAGATGAACTATTGGGAAAAGACGGACGTCGATTCACAATGGACGAGGATGTCTCAAGTCGGAGGGATTTCCAAGGAAGATGGTCGAAGTCAAGGTTGATGTTCTTCATTGGTGGAGTGTTTTTCGTTGGAGAGTTTTCTCCCATGAGTTCTAATCCTCCTTTGCCAACCATTTCCATAAAATGAATAGGTAGCCCCTCCAAATAATAGATTATCTAATATTTAGTTTGTTGGGGTTAAAATTAAAATTATAGCATTTAATTAAATGAGTTGGCTCACTTAATTAAAGGTCCCGGTTGACACCATTAATTACTGGGGGAGGGGGTGGGATCATTAATGGTAGAGGATTTTAAGAGGCTCTCCCTCATTTATGAGGGAGTTGAGAGGTTTTCCTCAATTAAATGGGGGGGTTATTTCCCGGGTGTTCCCCACACAGTATCCTCTCGTGGTAGGTTAGGTTCGGGTGGGCCCCACCACCATAACCTCTCATGGGAGGTTAAGGTGTGGTGGTCCCCACCTTCAACTTCCACATGGGTGGTTATAATAGATAAATTAAATAAAACATGCACTTATTATTCTTATTATTTCCATGAAAAACCCAAAAACAATATTTCACCCTCAACATAATGTCATCATGGTGAATGTATTTTTAAGTGAATATCGGCGTTGTGAGTTCAACGGTGCCATCAGATTTCAATTTAGAGCACCAGTTCCAAAGTTTTAAAAACCCGCTCGTAAATTTACTAAACATACCCCTAAAAAACATCAGAAATTTATTCTGGGCACACCGGGCCTTGGAATCATGCACCGTCAATTTTTGCAGACTCATAAAATTCCCATTTAATTAAAAAAATTACATGGAAATTCCTGGTCTTTACATTACCATGGTTTTAATTATTTCTAAAAATGCCTCAAATTTCATGAATAATTAAATTATTTTTATTAATTATATAACCAATAACCTTATTCAAAACGAAAACCATTTATACTATCCATATATAAATATTATAGATATATATATTTATTAGTTACTTTTTACCAATTTTCACACATTGGGTGTTACAATATTTATTGTTTATAAGAGTAATAATAGTATTTATTCTTCTTCCAAATTAAATATTTGAAAAATAATTTATTTTAATGCAAGTGATTATTTTTAATTATTTTTGATTTTTTAATGTATTTTCATGAGTGATTAACTATTGATCCTATAATTAGAAATTGGAAACATGCATATTTTGGTTATTTTTAACACACTAAGGGTGTTTTCTTCGTTAATGATTTAAATATTTATTTAACAATTATAAAAACACTAAAAGATATTTATAAAAATATTTATATAATATTACACCATTAATTATTTTTTCATAACAAGCCATGATATAATTTCATATAATTTTTCAATTTGGTGGTGAAACTAACCCAAACATGATTAAACCATGATTAATGGATAATTTTGAAGTGATTTATTTAAAATACCATTATAAAAATAGAATAATGATATAATTTATTGTTTATTAGTGTTATATATCATAATTTTGAATAATTAATATAATAATTTATGGATAATAAATAATTACGTCGTATGAACAAATTGTTTTCCTCTTAGTTATTTTTATCTAAGATGGATAATTTTATAGTGATTTTTATCACATGTAATATTATGTGTTTATTCAATTTTTATTAAAAAAACATATTAATATCATAAACATATTATTTTTTATTTAAACTCATTCTTATATATATCCATGTAGGTCAATATTGAAAAATAAACATGTTACTTCGTTCGGGCGGTAGTTTCCACACACACGTGTTTCACATTTGAATTATTCTTAATGGAAAGGGGAAACGGTGGTTAATGTTTATAACATATTTTTAATAAAATATAATTACACTTATGATATTTATGTTACCATTTCACGATTGTTTATTTAATATTAAAGGATAAAGAGTGAAAAAAAATTAAATAGAAAAAAAAGATCTTAAGAACTTATACCTCACTTATTAGATTATCTCTATTTTGAAGGGAATTAAGACTTTGAAGGATGGTATTTTTAGAAAAATAAAATATCTTTATGTCACATAGAAATTTTCATGGGATGTTTGGTTAGATTTTTTTACTTAAAAATTGATTTGTGGATTGAGTTAAATTGGGGAGAGGAGATCCTCTTTTATTGGTGAAAGGTATTACATTTTTAAAAAAAACCTAAAAATTTTCAACAATGGGATGTGACTCTCTGGGAGATAGGATTAAAATTATTATAAATAATGGAGTGGGTAATATATAAGGTATATAGAGAATAATTAAATTTTTTTGACACATGTATTGGACATATTTTGATCCCATTACCACTTGAGTTATTACTTTTACCATTTTAGCTTTTACCATGGTAAAGGTAACATAATCCTAATACCTAAAAATATGGCAGTTCATACAATAAAATTTTGACCTGATGATTCAACGTTGGATGTCCATTTTTTTATTCAATTTCTAAAAGTGTAGAACATTAATTTAAATAATATATATATATATATCATATTAAAATAATTTTTAGAAAAATTTTACTTGAGTTATAATATATAAAATATTGGTTTGCAAAGAATAATAAATATTTTAAAATGTAAAATTTATATTATAATATCTATATTTTTTCAATAAATTTTTTTTTATTTTATAATTCATACTTTTGTACAAATATTTTTTTAAAAGGCACACTATTGGTAAATATGGATTACTGCACTGTTCAAAAAAAATTTTAAAAAATAACAAAAAATAAACATAAGAAACTATTTTTATAATAAATCAAAATATTTTTAAATGATCATTCTAAAATTAATAAATTTTTATTTATAAAAAAATCATAAAATATAGAGAAAATATTTTATTATAAGAAAACAACTTTTGGTATATTAACTATTTTGTCATTATAAATCAATAATAAATCTAGTGTTAACTTATTATTAATTCAATTAATATATTTGGTAATTGTTAAATCATAATGAATATAGTTCCATGAAATATAACCCAAATTTCGAAAGAAATATATCTATTAACATAATATGAATAATAAAATACATTTTAAATATTATAATAACTCATTATATTTCTATAAATATAAATATTTGTATTCTATATTTAGATAATTTTAATTAATACTTACATAAACCATTATAAACTCTATTCAATACCTAAGCATCAAGTAAGATATGATTGTTGTTTTTGGGTGGCCATTCATCTGGAATAGATCATGAAGAAAACTCTAAAAGATTAAAATCCTATCATATATTGTTTAACTCAAATTTGAATTACTCATGTTTGGAGTAGGTTTATTCTATGTAAATCTTTAGTAAAGCTACCACCATTACAAACTTAAAATGTTGGCATCATAAGGAAATCTTACACTTTCCAATTCTATTTCATCATACACTATTTATTGAATTTTTCATATGATTCATTCCTTTTATGACAATAATTTTACAAAAAAGTTTTAATGGCGATATTTAATATTCATAATATATAAAGGTTTTTTCATTTTAGTTCGGTATATTTTGTGAAATACACAATTTCATATATATTTTATTTAAGAAGAATATATATTGACAACATGGGTAATTACATTCTCCCCCATAAAATAGATATCGTCCTTTTAATTTTAATTATTACATACCAATAGAAATATATAATGGAAACTAAATTGTATTTCTAAATAAGATATATCATCTAAAGATATATCATCCATACGAACATGAAAAACATATATATTTCCTTAGATGAGGCTTATCCATAATATTGAGTTTTTCTCTAACTATTTTTAGAGTCTATCATTATTCTATATTAACACCCATATTACATAATTTGTTTATAGATTATATTTATTATATTTATTTTATTCATAAATATCATAGGTCAATATGGAACATCTTTTCCATATTCTAGATATTTTCCCCCTATGTAGAAAGAACAAATAAATTTCAAAAATTATATTAAAATTATCAAAAGGAAGTCTAATAAGACCTATAAAAATCATAATCCTATGAACCATGAATAAAATTCATATACCATGGATACAATAATTATACCATATTTTTTTATAACAGATAATATTTGGTGAAAGCATACACAACATAAGACATCAACAAATCTAGATTGTCAATAAGTGTAACTAGCACCACATAACTATCACTATCCACTTAATTAGAATTCATTGTATGGTATTTAAATTTATATAATGGATATAGGTGTTATTAGTATCAATTTTAGTCTTTATAAATTGTATTAGTCAATTGGATTTCATAGTTCTCAAATTACATACATCCAAAACACTGACCTACTAGTTGATTCATTGGAATAATATTATTTTTCTCTATCAGGATAACTGAACTCTTTTTTTCTTTGGCTTATTAATTTTCAACGACCACATTTACCATAGATAAAATATATTCCAATTTTTTTAAGGTACTCCCCTCATTCTCTCTTCCCACATTTTTTATAGGAATGAAATTTAATTTTATTTCTATCATCATCTTCATCAGATGATCTAATATAAAATAGTATCCTTCTTTTAATTGGAGGGTTTTCATGTTCATAAAGTCCTAAGTTGTTAATATTAACTCACCCAATTTGTGTGATCATAACCATGATATTTTCAACACCATCGTCTATCCCATTTTTTCCATTGATAACATTACTAGGTTGGTCATCAAATCCATTATTAACATTTTTCATCTTAGATCCAACCATTAAAAAACCCCCAAAAGGGTTAACATGAGTTATTAACATTTAGCATAATATGGGATTATCATAATAACTTACATTTAAGGGATTCATCCTTAAAAACTTTTTCCATTTTACATCATTACATTATCCTTTAATTCTGTCAGTAAAACTTATATCGATATTTTTTTTAGCATATATTACTTCTAGTTGGGTAATCTTATACATCTAAACCCGATACTTCAAAATAACTACGAAATCATTCATTCAAAGCAGTTCATATAGAGAATATTATCAACCAAATAATATCCCTTGAGAGTGTATGTCTAGGTGTGTAATCTTATGTAAAATCATTATGCATTAGAGTTATGATTATGTGAATTATCAGTTAATAATTTTTTTGGGTGATTACTCATAGTTGAATCAATTCTATTTCCATATCCACTTTTTTGTTTATAGATATGGATGTTTTTCTATAAATACCACCTACTAAATAATTTACCAATATTTCATGATATCATCTTATATTTGGACTCTTATGTAGGGTATTCACCAAGGTTCTCGAACGTTAATCCTAAATGTCAAAAAACTGATCTCCAATAATAACTAAACATGTTCTCCAATACCAAATAAGGTGACCCAGGATAAAAATCCCTTTATTTTACATCATTTACATAATTAAATTATTATATTACATAATAATTTCAATATCCTTAAAATCGATAGGTTCAGTGTCTTTGGAGTCTTTCTATATAGGAAACTTATTTTACAAAGTTTCTGAATATTTCCCCATAAATTCCTCAGACTAGATCTTATCCTAGACATCTCACTCGTTAAACTCATATACATGACATGATAACTAAAAACCAAAGAAAGGGTTTTCTCAAATTCATAGTAAGGTAATAATAAACTTATCAAAATATTACCCCGAGTGAGATCATAATCATATGAGAAAAATATAATTATGAGACAATTCACTAATTAAATGAACAAAGAGTCATAAAGACATTTCATATTTCATAATTAGGGGAAAACGTTATCACATATGATCAAACATGTACTAAGACAATGAAATCACGAGAAAACCATTATGAACATGGGGTATAACATAGTCATCTATCAATGTAGTGTAGAAGTAACATAATCATAGGAACTCAAAATTGTGGATCAAACATCAACTCATATTACTCCATATTGTATTAGGCATCACAAACTGTTTCCAATAGGGTTTCAATTATCACAAGATATTTCCCTTAACAAATATATCATTACAACTTATATCCTATTTGGGATTAAGGATCACTACTTGTTTCATAGTTATATAATGAAATATAAATAGTTACCAAATTCATTGGAGGGGTATTTTGTGCCTAACCATCACTTAAAGATTAACCTCACATGTGTGAATTAATAATATAAAAAATCCTCACATTATTAAAACCCAATAATAAGAATGGTTTTCATGTTACATTTTAAAATTTATCACACAGATAACCACATAATCCAAATAAATCGATACCAAATTCAACCACTCAAAATAGAAATTTCATGTAATATTTTTTATGGAGGGTCATATATAATAACTTCTTGGAAGATATCTCCCTTGACATATGGAGGAAAATTGATTAAAAATTTAAAACATTTATTTTGAAAGGAAAATATTTATTAATATTTGGAAATAACGTTTTTGAAAACACGCATAACAAATAGATAGTAGAAATTATATTTTAAAAGTTAAAAGGAATTTATGAAGATAACCAAATTGATATATACTTGGAATTAAATACATAAATGAGAAAACTTGTGTAAAATAAAAAGATGGACATAAAATAAAAAAATCAATTTAGGTATGGATGTATGTTCTTTATAATGTTATACCTTGTAGTGAGAGAAGAATCATAAATAAAGAATTGAATACATATAGATATTTTTTATTAAATGAAAAAAAATATAACATCATATAAAATGGAAATTCAATTAAGAAATATAATATTGTATGGTGATTTTAAAAAGAAACCATATAACTCAAAGAATGATACTTGAGCTACCAAGGTCCCTCTTGAACAACATAGTTCACGAAGTAAGAATCATTTGAAAAGGGGATAATGTGGTCAAATTTAAATACCCATATAGAAAGGGAAAATACCAATCAATAAATATTTAGGGAATAAATTACCAAACTTATAAGAAATATTTTCAAAAAAAATAATAATAACTTCATTAATGAGAATTGAGTTAACAAAAACCCTTAAAATTTTAAAAGAATTTAAATCAAAACCTATTGAAAGAGAGATATTTAAATAGAATTTAAATTATGAAGTATAAATTTATTTCATTATATAATTACTAAATTAGGTATAATAAACCCCACATAATATAAATTAGGTTCGTAATACAAAATATATCTCAAAAAGATGAATTTGATATGAAAACCATTACCTTCGTCCTCATTCATTTTACAATTGTACCAAACATCCTGAATAATTAAATTAATTTTGTTAATTAAAAACCCATTAAAATTATTCACAACAATAACCATTTATTATCTCTATTTATAAACATTCAATATATATATATATATATTATTTACTTTTTACCTATTTTTCCACATCATGTATTTACATTTTTTCCTATTTATACTAATTTCATATGAGCGGTCTCAGTATTTGTTATATTTTAAATTTTAATATTTAAAAAATAATATTATTATTATAAGAGATTATTTATAATTACTAATTAAGATTAATTTCCTTTAATGTGTGCTTCAGTCATTATCCTAGAAGATGAAATCGATAAAAAGAATATTTTGGAGATTTTTAACATAGAGAAGGTTTTTTATTAGCTATTGAATTTAATATTTATATAACCATAAAATTAGTGATAAATTTTATTTATTAACACATGTTTATCATATTAAAAAATTAATTATGTTTCCACAATCATATGTGATAAAATTTCATAGCATTTTTCATGTAAGTGGTCAAACTAACCAAAACGTGAACAAACTAGGATTAAAGGATAATTATGAGGTGATTTAGTTGAAATATTATTATAAAAAATGTATAATGAAATTATTTAGTGTTTAATAGTGTGATATATCATAATTTAAAATAATTTATAGATGAATTTATGGATACATAATAATTAAATACTATGAATAAGTTGTTTTTCTTCTTAGTTCACTTGTTTAATACAATTGATTTTGTAATGATTGTTTATCAATCATAATATTAATATGTTATTCAATTTTTATTAAAAAATATGATTCATTTTATAATATTAAAATTTATTCCTTGTACCAATTATTATATTTATCCATGAAAGGTGGTATTGAAAAATGAACATGTTACTTCATGGAGGTGGTAGTCTACAAACTGGAACATTCCATGTCATTGTTTTCCTAAACAGAAAATGGAAAATGTGGTCAATTATTATTACATAATAAAAATAATAAATATATATAATAAGGATAATTATTTTATCACATTAATAATTTGTATTGAAAAAATCATGATCAATGAGTGTATAAAAAGAAATAGAATTAAGAAAGATAAGTTCGGAACATAAACCTTGCATCTTGGATTTTCTCCTTTGAGAAGGGGGTTAAGCTATTAATTGATGATCTTTTGAGAAGAAAAATACCTATTTAAGGTGGATATGAATTTATAGGAGTGGTTTGGGTAGAATTGGGAATATAATTAGGATGTTCTTGTGTGACTATAAGTGAATAGAAAAGAGTACCTTTTATAAGTGAAAAGGGATGACATTTTAATAAATACCTGAATGTTTTCAATAATGGGAAGTCACACTTATGTAATGTGGGAAAAATATTTAAAAAAAATGGTTATATGAAAATATAATGTTATGAAATCCTCTAAAAAAATTTCAAAACATTTGTTTAACATGTTTTAATCCCTTTACCCCTTGAATTATTACTTTTATTATTTCACCTTTTACTGCGATAACAAGTTTTTACCTAAGGTAACATAATATTATAAAGAAATATAAAGTGATATTTATTGAATAATTTTGACCTTATAATAATAGATACAAAATCTATTATTTATTATTTAATTTCTAAGCATGTTAAAAATTAATTTTAATATAATAAATTAATAATTTATTGAATTAATTTTGAGAAAAATATTTCTTAAGTTACACAATATCAAATATAGGTTTGTAATCTATAATAAATATTTTATAAACGAAAATTTAAATTATAATTCTAAAAAATATAGAAAAAATGATTCATAAGTTCCCAAGTCATAATTATATACTACTATAATCGTAAAAGTCGTTATATTATAAAAAATTATATATTACACTATTCATGTAAAAACATTTTTTAGAAAAATATCAAAAAATAATATAAGGTTTATATTGTTATTATAACTCTAAAAATTAATTTATTTCTTTTTTATATTATCATTAAAAAAATTTCAAATTTTTTCTTTTATATAAAATCATAACAAACAATAAAGAGCTGTTTTTATAAGAAAACCATCTTTGGTATATGAACTAATATTTTTTCAATTCATTATTAATTAAAATATTGTAAATTTATTTTTTGACCAATAAATATATATTTTAAATATTCAATCAAAATAAAAAAAGTTCCATGAAATAAAATTCCAATTTCTAGAAAATATATTTTTTAAGGATATAGTGAATTGAGAAAAATGAGATTTTTGAAATGTTTAAAAATCCATGATATATATATATATATATACATATAAATATTTAATTACATGTTGATATACTCCTAATTTAATGTTATATAACCCATTATGATCTTTACATAATACATAAGTATCATGTATGCCCTAGTTGAAGTTTCGTGTTTCGATTTAGCTAGCATGGATCTTAAAGTACACTACAAGAAGCATAGCTTATACCAATGTCTCTAAATCATTGGTATAGATAATAAAATGGTGGGTATAGGATATACCCACAGTTCTATGAATTGTGGTAAATAAAGCCATTCAAATATAGTTCTAACCATAGTTTCTATAGAAATTGTGGGTATTTTCTAGGATATTATGATAATACACGTGGGTTTAGTAAAACCGTGGGTATAGTTTGTACCATCAGAAACAATATAACCATGGTTAATTAAAACGTGGGCATTGTTTCCTATCCCAAACTAGTAGAATCAATCCTTTCATCCCTTATCCAACCTATATAAAATACAAACCAGAGCACACAGTCAATTAAATACATATATTGTATATTTGTAATTCAAAAAACTTCTCGTAATAATTTTTAAACCATAATAAAACTATAACATATATATAAATCCATTCAACCAATAAATTCAAGTAACTAAATAACATCCATATGTCTCTTTCATTTTATCTCAAAAATGGAGGAGATTAATATCTCTCCCATCACTAACATAATCTTCCTCATCACCATCGGAAACATCCTCATCACCACCATCACCAAAAACATCGTCTCAAGAACCAACATCATCAACACTATCATCATCCTCATCACCTCCACCTCTATAAAGAGTACCATCAGCTCGACCACCATTATGAACCTCATTGACATCACCTGGGGAATCATATAAAGAGAAAATTTATTCTATACATGAATCAAATAATAAATTTCTTTGAGATTATTCAATATCTTTCGTAATCTAAAATAGAATGAAATATACATTATTTGGAAATGGTTTTTAAAATTCATTCATAAAAAATAGAATTCAATGAATATATAAATATTGTCATAAATTGTTTTAGCAACTATAATATAAAACCACGTTATACATTTTTTTAAAAATATTATTAAAACCAGTTTTTAAAATTAAAATAAATCTAATTATATTCAATGAAAAAACAATATTAAAACAAAAATTTCACTACAAACCTAATAAAAATAGATTTTATGTGGTGTTCTATTTTAATTTAATAAGTATTTAATTTGGGGAAGATCCATGAAGACTAAATAATTAATCAATTCCATCCCACTTTATGAAACCCATCCATTACTTTACCACTGATGAAACCTCTTAATTAAGGTAAAGTGCGGTTATATGGTTTTTGATTTATTTAAATTATAGTGGAAAGTAATAGCTTACAACTCAATACATGATAAATAAATTCAGGATGAATTCATAACAAAGAAAAAATTTATACCCATGAGTGAATCAAATTAGCTGAAACTAAGGTTTATAGCATTAAATTTTTCTTAGATAATTAAATTCTTATATAAAACATTTTTAATCAAAATAGTGTTTCGTAAAATATATATGATTTTGAAATCATTCAATTGTAACTTATATAATTATTTCATGAAATTTACTAAACTCTTATCAAAATATTTATACATAATAAAAGTTTTCAAATACATAAACATTTGAAATATGAATATTTATTTATTTGAAAAGTATTTTATCATTCATTTCTATAAAAATCATAATAATGAATTCTAATAAAATTTATTGATAAGAACTATCAATACAATAGTGAATTTTTGAATAACCATCTTTCATATATTATGTAATATTCCATATTTTCATATAATATTAGAATCATGTACATCATTATATAAATATTTATTTTTTGGTTTAAAACAATCTGATAAATAGATTAAGCATGCACTACTACAAAAAAAGAATTTAAATGCGCTGATAAATGGAATATTTATCTGTGATGATAAATTTAACCATTTTAATCCCTTTTTATCATTCATAAAGGGTTCCTCTATTAGTGATTTTTTAGGGCTGATAAAGTTATGAAGAAATAAAATTAAATAAGATAAATAATAAATAAAAGATAGTGTATTAATTAAATAATTATGGAGAAAAATTAATAATCTGATTATACTATATAAAAATTATAAATACATACAAATATTATTTATCAAATAGATAGATGTATGAAAAATAAAAACTGAAAAATAAAAACTAAAAAATAGAAAATTGAGAAAAATATTAATCATGTTATTAATTAGATGACTACAGATAATGTTAATAAATAGTACAAATTAATTATATAGATATATATTAATGTCTATAAATATGATTTTTGTATTACAAAGTATTATTTATTCTTTACATTAAATATTAATATATTTAGTTAATGATGATTTATAATTAAAAATTAATATGAATTAAAAATACTAACTAGTTGGCATCGAGTAATGGATATAATAGAATTTTGTTTGATTTTTAAATTTATAACATAGATCAAACATATAATACTGATTTCACATAAATTTAATTAGTTCATTTTTATATAAATACGAAAATACACAAGTATTGCTTTTGGAATTTTTATAAATTTACATTATTTAGTTTTTAAATATATTTACTATGTTTTAATATTTTCAATATGTATTCATCCTTATTTCAATATATATCTATTTTTTTAATGATCTATATAAAATAAATTTATCTAAATTTTCAATATTATACTTATTTTTATTTAATCAATTTTTCTCATTTCTAATATGCATTAACTTAAGATTAAATATTCATTAACAATGTTAAATGTAAATTTTTAGAAAAAATATTCATAAATAAATGCATTTATAAATGTATATTTACTATCTTCATACATTCATACTTATAAATAAATAATTAATATCGGTTTAAAAAGTAATCATATATTTATAAATAAAAAAATTTAAATTATAATTAATTTATTTAAATAATGAATATATTTACTATGTTTATATATATAATTATATAAGTATATATAATTATATAATTATAATTTTCTAAAATTATAAATAAATAATTATAAATAATTAATTATATATTCAAAGAATTAAAATATTATTATCTTATAAATTTCTTTATGCATTATAAGTATTTATCAGTTATTTTTTAATACTGATAACGAAAGGTTTTATCAGTACGTATTAACTTAGCTATGATAAAGGTATCATTATCTTCTTTTTTTTTGAAGTACTGATAATAATTTCATGATCTATTTTAACAAAGCTATCCATCGTGAACCAGTTTGCAATATTTGAAGTTCACAATAGAAATGAACTACAGTTGGAGATCCTTGTTTTCAAATCGAAGTTCAAATCTAGGCTAGAATCAAGGCTCCATCTAATCATAGGCTCGAATCCAAACCTCAAGCTATTCAAGGGTTGAATACAACCATGACTCGAACAAAATCCAGGTTTTCCAATTTCAATAATATCCCTTAGTTATCGACTGATCCTTCTGATTCTACATCCATGTCTCCCAACAAGCCTAGTTTCACTATCCTATAAAAAAATAACCCAAAATTATTTTTTTCTAAATAAATTTAAGTATCATATTCCTTGATATAATGGTCATCACCTTGGGAAAACATTAGTACTATGATAATTAATATATATCAAACCCAATGTTGGTTCATGTTGTTGTGAGGTATAATAGGCTCCCATTACCTATATTCCATGACATATACCTCTTTACAATCATCAAAATTTGATAAATCCATCCATATAGTGGTCTTAATTGTCATTGGTTAGGAATATTACATTCCTAATAACTTAGATAATGAAATATCTTTAATTATTTGGGACATATATTATGTCATTCAGTAATAGGAACTGAGAGGGTTGAGTGAGGATAAACAGAAATATAGGGTTACCCCTTCTATTTGAAAGGAAATTCTATAAGTTTTTTCTAAAATATAGATGATCAATTATCTCACACATGGGAACAACTATATAATTATTTTTTTCATGAAATTTTTTTCTAGGATTATGAGAACTGAAATATGGAGTAAAATATACGGATTTTTTTAGAATTACTGTAAACAGTTTCATGAGGCATGGGTGATATTTATAGGTTATTTATGAAATGTAACAATAAAATTATTATGATGAATCTATAAATTCATATCGGAAAAAACATTATATATATTTTATTTGTTATCTTATTTCATTAAATACTTGAAAAAATAAAATGTTTTTAGTTATTTTTTATGAAATATTTCAATTTGAAATAAATAATAAGAAATAAAGGATATGAAAGATAAAAAATCAAAGAGGTATACGGTTCTATAATCCATGGACTATATTATATATGAAAAAATTATTTTGAGATAACATGTAATTGATATTTTGATTTTGGTTATTGAAATATAGTCATAAAATAAACAATTTGGAATAAAAAGTTTATAGGAAAAACCTCTGTATCATAGTGCTTTAAGAAAAAAAATATTGTTTCATTACATGGTTTATAAGAAGAGTACATTTCTAATTGAATTTATTATTCTCAATACTTTGAGGTAGATCAAAATTTTCCTAATTTTGATATTCTTTAGGAAAGTAACTTATGTAACATGAAATTTTTTCTATTAAATAAAATTTAATGATTATTTTAAATCATTCAATAATAAATCTTATTCCACTAGAATTAACTAATTCTTATAAATTAAAATATTATCATTGATTGAAGTAAATTTAATAAATAAGTTTTAATAGAATATATTATTTTGAAATAAAAATTATTTTTGAGTGATAAAATAATTGCACCTTTAGAATCCCACTTCAAGTAGACTTTATTAGTTTTGATTTCATTATTTAAGGACATGTTATGTTCCCTGTGGATTCTTAAATATATATAATTTTACAGTTTATTAAAATAAAATTAAATCCATTTTTATGTCATCCTAGTGGTAATATGATGCCCCGTAGATTTGACTATCTCAATTACATGACATAAAAAAATGTTTCATTACAGTATACTACAATTATATTTTGGGTTAGTAGTTTAACAGAAATAAGACATAACATTAACTAAAAACTCATGTATTTTTAAACTAATGGACATTTTTTAGAACAATATATGAAGAAACATGATCCATAATAATCCCACACTATTCTTGTTTAGATCAATCTCCTCATGTCACATTGTTCTTATTTAGATCAAGATACTCATGTGTATATTTGATCCAATTATCATCCTTGTCAGCCTCTCCAAATGATTTAGGGTCTAATTGGGAAAAATGAGTTTTTTGTAAAATATTTCTCCATTGATTTTTCACTAAAATAATACAATCACTAATTTAACTTTATTCATTGATTTAATCCATTTTTTATATCTAACAGTTGATAAAAAATACACATCTATGAAATGATAACTCACTAATTAAATCCCCTTAAAAATCACTTCATTTATTTCATCATAAGATTTATAAACAGTATGTATATTTTTATTTACTCCATCCAAAAAAATATCATTCTTTAACATTGTCTTTTGGTTCCAGTGTTATTAATTCTTAATTACCATCAATTTAATTTCCAAAAATGGGATACATTCAACTTTTATAATGAATTTCATATGTGTATTTATTTATTTATTATACAAAATGAAGATTTTATAAACCAAATAGGATATTTTTACACTCTATAAGAAGATTAAATTCTCATTCCAATGTATCATATATTCTTCTCATTCTCCTCACTCATTGAATGATTGTTTAGAATGATCAATTTCCATTTTTTTATCATCATTCAAGCTTTACCATTAGTATATTTCTATAGTCAACAATCTTTTATCTATAAAAACATTATTCATTGAATTAATGTATTGTTTCATTTTTATGATTAATTTATTACCCTTCTTTACAACTTATAAAATAATTGCTTTCTTGTACAATTTGATTCTTTTTTTCAATATGGGTTGGTTTGTTTAAATATTCTTATGCTCATGAGGGATTAGACATCATTCATACAAATTAGATAATGAAAATATGGAAATGTGTTACGAATTCATAGTACCATTATGAAAAGTTAATTTCATACTATATATTAAATTAATTTTTTCAACATTTTATCTTTTATTTTTATGTTAATTTCTGTATCATTTTTATCTAATACTTATTTTGTTTTTTTCACAAATATTTTGAGAATTCATAATTTTCTTTCAACTATCTACAACAAGTCAAAAAAAATGAAAAAACGATTATTTTTCCAATGTTGCCATATTTTCCATTTTCATGGCCTTTATTTATTGAACATCCAAATCTACATATTGATTTTATTTTATTAGCAGAAAAAAATTTCCCATTGTTGAAATCCTCTTCTCTTCGGACTTTCAACAAGAAATGTTTTTCAGCTAAGAACATCATGTCGATCTGTAGTGTTGAATTATCAACATAGAAATATGATTGAAATGTGGAGACATTGGAAGTTTAGATTTTTTTGAGACTATACGACATGTAAAAATAATCCACACCTCAATCCGAGATAGGGTGTAACCTGTATGACTCTAGGTGCTTTATTTTATTTATATGTTACATTACTTTTAGTAAAAAGGACAGCTAACATTCTCAAAACTAAGAAAAAATATTTTGATTGTTTTGATACTCTAAATAAATTATCCATAATTCATTTGGGATGTGTAATAATCAATTGTAATACAATTCCATGCACAGTGTTCCTTATATGACTCAATGTGTTTGTTATGGGTTTAAAATTGACAGTTTAGTTCAAAAATGTCACCCACTAAAAAAATAACAAACACACTAGGATTTTCATTAAAATTTAGTATATAAATTTATAATTTATTTTTGAAGTGTATGAATTATTAACAAATAAAACTGATACATGATGTGATTAATATAGGTCAATGTGCTTATTTCGAGTTTAAAAATGACAGTTTAGTTAAAAGAACTAGTGATATACTCAAAACTAAGAAAATGAATTCAGATTATTTTTATACTTTTTTAAGATGATACTTATGTCATTTTAGACATTTAATAATCATTTTTACCTCAAAATAATTCATGGTCTGACTAGTACGACTCCAATTCTATATTTTTATTTAAAAATAACATCAATTTTTTTTAAAAGGACAACTAACGTACTCAAAAATGAAAAAATTAATAAAAATTGTTTTGATACATAGGAAAATTATAGATGAGTTATTTGATACATGTATTAATTGTCCTTACCTCATTCTGACACATGGTTTGACAGGTATGACTATGTGTGTGTCCTTTTATATAGAAATGACATCCATTTTAATAAAAAAGGAAAATTGAGCTACTAAAAAACAAGAAAATACATTCATGTTATTTTTATACTTCATATAAATGATCGATAAGACATTTTTATGTATATTAATCTATTTCACCTTAATCTAGTACATGATGTTCCCGATATTACTCAATGTTTCCATTTTCAGTTTAAAATTGATAGTTTAGTTCAGAAAATGTCACTCATTTAAAAACAAGAAAACACGCTCATATTTTCCATATAATTTTTTACATTGATTCATAATATATTTTTGATATATAGGAATTTTTCTCATTTTAAAATGAAACATGATGTGATCAGTATGAGTAAAAGTATGTGCTTCCTATTTAAAATGGAATTTTTTTAAAAATGACAACTAACATACTCAAAACTAGTAAATACATTTAGATTGTTTTGATACAATTTAAAAACTACATATAATCCCATTGGGACATGTAATAATTAGAATCACCTAAATATGACATACAGTGTGACTTATATGACTCTAAGTACGTCTTTTTATTTGAAATTGACATCAATTTTATGAAAAAGGAAAAATAACCTACTCAAAACTGAGAAAAAAAAATTGGATGGCCTTGATACATTATGTCAATGATTCAAAAGTTATTTTTATGCATAGAAATTATCTGCATATCAATACATTACATGATGTGTTCAGTATGACCCAATTTTTTCATTATCGGTTTAAAATCACCATTTTAGTTCAAAACATTACACTCATTGAAAATTGATAAAACACACCTGGATTGTCTTTATAATTTATTAAAAAGATTCATAAGTCATCTGATATGTGTAGAAATATTTTCACATAAAACCAACACATTATGTGACCAATACGAGTCAAATTTTTTGTTTCCCATTTAAAAGGAAATTTTAGGAATTAAACTAGTGATGTACTCAAACATATAAGAGACAGTAATATTGAATTAATACTTAATGAAAATGATCCATAATTCATTTGAGATGTGTAAGAGTCATCCTCACCTTATTCCGACTCATGGTGTGACCTGTATGAGTATAAGTACATTTTTTCAATATATAAGTATCATTTTAAATTAAATTCCGCATCATATCGCAAAATCTTTAGAAAATGGGACAATATTTTTTTCTCTTCATTTAACTTATTTAATTATTCTTGATTTTTCTAATTTCATATTGTTTTTGGTGCTATGGTGTGATGTTACAGCACCCTAAATGGGTCTTGCAGTCTTTTGTTACAACATAATACAATATTCCCCTTTATCATCATTTTGTTTAAGCAAAGATAAAGGGCTATCACTTTTAATCTTACTCCAGTAGTTAGTGCTTCTCTATAGCTAATAATGGAAATTTTTAGCACTTTTAATGGCCTATATAGTAGCAGTGATGGTTCATGATATAAAAAAACTAAATTTATGTAATTAAATCACATAACTCAAGAACAAAAATACCAACATTAACCTCTCTATATGACTAAAATATAATTACCAAAAATAAAAATATTTAAATCCCTAAAATATTAAACCAAAAGAATATAAAATTTAAATTGAATTCAAAATAATTTCTAGTATAGTTTTCAAAATTAGGAAATAATAATTAAAATAATACTTATAGGAATTTAATAGACAATTTTTTATCTCTACTAGTCTATAAATTAAAAAAAATGGTGATATAAGTGATGCCAATATGATCTATTAGAATCAAATGCATAGATAAAATAATCTAAAAATGTCAGAATAATTAAAATCATTAAACCAAAATTAAAACCAATGAGGAAAAAAACCATGGTTCATCACTTCCCATAATAAAACCATCAACAAGATGCCATATATAAAATAACAACAAACTAAAGGATCATCAAAATTACAATCGTTGGACCAAATTATGAAAAAACAATTTATCACCCACAAAGAATCTTATTTTGAAAAAATAGAAAAAATAATAACCTAACTACATATTGATTATGGTTTCATACATATATAAAAATAAAAACAATAGTCAGTAGAATATAAGATAGATCTAGAACACACCAATCTGATTTCGAAGTAGAATAGAATCAAAAAATTATTGAATTAGGGGAGAACGCCAGAGGAGGAGAGTTGTGTGGTCGCTCGAGTGAGGGGAGCTTGAATGAAGGGGGAGATAAGGCTTAAGTAAAGGGGGAGGGAGAGGCTGAGAAAATGTTGGGAACCTATCCCAATGATTTATTTAAACCAGTTGGGATATTCTCCTTATACCCACAGTTTACATAAACCATGGGTATTAGTAGATTCCAACCAATATATACTTGAATTTTATATAAGAGGTGGGTATATTTCTATGGAGATAGCCGCATTTTCTAATATTTGATATCTATGAACATTAAAATCTTAGGTATATAGTTTTCTTCAAACCATAAATTATCAAGTTCAACTTGGTCTTAGTCTAGGGAAAACCCTAGTGAATTTACATTAATTATGAACGTAGAATAATGAGATTCATAAAGAAAACTTCCACTTACAAATGTCATTTATTCAAACATTATTTATTTATTTTTCAATATATTTAATTAATTTTATACCTTCTTATTTAAAGGAATAGTTTTAATGGTGAAATTTAATATTCAAAATATATCATCATTTCTTTGAATTTTTGTATACTGTTTGAAAAACTCTGTTTAGCATATAACATATTTTAGGTGAATATGAAGTGAAATATCTTTTTGATACACATCCTAAAAAAATTAAATATATTGATGATAAGTCCTTTTCTAAAATCATCTTAACTAATTTAGTATCATTCAAACACAATTATACATAATATAACATGTCCCTCCATAACTAGTATGAACCATCACTACATCCATAAGACTCCATGCCATTGGTCATCCAATATTTCCAAACATATCAGGTTATTAATAAAAATATGTTATAGCTATAACTTTCTAGATCATATATTGAAGGAAATAAATGTATTTTCAGCATGACATAGTCATGGTTAAACTAAGTCCATAATACCAAGGCATACATTCCTTTTTCTACAACAACGATCTCTCTCATCCTGAAATAATTTTTCATTATTAAAAATCAAATAAAATTCACTTATTTAATTAATTGATTCATTATTATAGTTTTTTTGAAATAAGAAACCTATAAATAGTTAGTGTAACGAAATCTATAAACCAACATAAAAATTATTTTTATAATACTTCCATATTCCATAAAAATATTTATAGTGAATAGTTATCATGTTATATGCCTATTTCTTTAGTCATGTTATTTTAAGTCTAAATTTACATTGTTTAACAAATTTCAAGTGAATTAATCACAATGAACACAACAACAACCATAATAATTTGATACATAACTATCTATCTAATCAAAAAGAAATATCATCAGGCATAAATTTCATATGAACACATCAACCCAATTCTAATTCATTCATTTTTTTTGTTATTATCATCGATATGTTAATTCCATTATTACCCAATGAGATAATGTATGATCATATAATACTTTTACATTAAATAAAAGTTAACTTAATGAATCCCCTACCCAAAATATGAAAATATCAACATGCTCTAGGAAATAATTTAATAATAAGATCCCAATGTTCATTACCTCTGCTAAATAGTACCAAATATCCATAAAACATCATCCAAACAAGAAAAATCTATCACTTATTGATATAAATGGAAAAGTAAAATATATTAAAATTATTCATTTCATTTCATATATATAAAATTTGTCAAAAAACTATATTATTTAAGACTAAAGTGGTGTAATTGATGTTTGGGGTTGTTTATTTGATCTATACATAAACAAGATCCAAATATGTTATAAGTGTGTGGATGCGAGGTTTTTTAAGTGCTGTCAAGTGTCATGAAATTGTGAAATGTGATTTTCTAATGTTCAGTACATGTGATCATTGGATGTAGTCTTTTCATATGTGTAGTACTCATGATTCAACTCTAAATAATAGTGAAGATAAATTTTTTCTCTAATAATAAGTTAATTCTATAATACTATCAAATTCAAAATACAATCCACAATTATAAAGATGTTATTTCATATAATAATTATCCTAATTATTGTTCATTTTTCTATTCATGTTCAATGTGGTTTTTCCCCATTAAATATGAACTCTCATGCTAAATTTATAGGAATTAAAAGTCGGTATATAGATTATATAAGAGAATGAAAATAAAATAAGAAGTTGAGTTGCTTTTCTTATTGAAAAAAATAGTGGGATTAGTTATGGAATAAGTCAGGTCGATAAAGGAGGATGAGTTTGAAGTAAAAGATATTTAGAAAATGAGAGAGTGATAAAGAGAGACATGTGTCAAGAAAGAGAAGAATTTTATTTTGATCTGTATCACATAGCGATGAAGAAGAATAAATAAGGATTCTACGTGATATCTTAGTACTTATCTTATCCATTTTAATAAAGGATCTATTTATTTGAATTGGAATCTGACCTTTTTTATGTGTTTAATCAATTAATATCATTCCAAAACAATTGATTCAGTGAATAACCAAGAACACTTTCAATATAAGGACTATAAATATTTCTAGTCTATATCATTGATCTGTTGGTAATTAATTAATAATAAAAGTATTGAAATGTCACATGGGATAACAGCCACAATACACAAAGAACTAAACACTCTTATTGACATGGTCAACCATATAAATATCATGTGATATTAATTTGGATGCATTTCCATTTTCAATGGATGAATAATTTATGAAAATAATATGTGTTTTTTAACAAAATTTTAAGAAATAATTGAATTTTAGGTGTTCATAAAATAAGAGATCGAATGTATACATTGATTCAACCCTTCCCCACTCTTTGTGTGTCCAAATATCACATAGTAATCCCACAAACACAATGATCATTATTTTATAATGAGATTTATGATATAGTTATACATTATTTTTTAAAATATCTTCATGATTTACTAATTTTGATAATTTATTAGTTTATTGGATCACCATTTATTTAGATGTATCTCGAAAGGGTTTCAAATTAAATGAGAAAATTATGATGAATTTGTTGTAAAAATATCATGAGAAATTCAATAAATTTTTTTACAATTATATATTTAATTTGTATTATGTAACCCACCTCATAATAAATGAAACTATTTTATCTTTGGATGTGTAATGAGATTAGAATTATTATATATGTTTTTTTATAAATTATTAAAAAGGTATATATAAAAAATAGGTGACATTATAGTTGGTATAAGAGAAATATTTGCTTGTTTTTAGTGATTATGTTAGATATTGTATAGTAAAATACAATTAACACAACTATGATTGAAATAAGTGTCATTTGTATGGGTATATTTGATAAAAATTATTAATTATTCTAAATGAATGAATTTTTCAACTATTATTTATTGAATTATATATTTTATTTTACTTATAAACATTTTCTATTTTTATTAAATAGAAGAAAACGTAATGAACTGGGATAAAAACAAATATGATAGTCCATGCAATGATTGTCTCAATAACCTACCTAATATGATAGGTTAAAAAGATAAAAAATTCCTAGAGGGGTTGAACTAGTTGTATTTGGTTATAAATAATGAAATTTAACAACATAGATCATCTATATTCACCAAATAAGGATCAATTAGAAGTTTATTCCTTTATATGAAAATTTGAATCAATATTTAATGGATATTCATAATCATTCATTGTTGAAAAATAGACCAAAAAAATAAAAAAGTAATTTTTATGCTTCATTATTTGGTTCAACATAATTTTAACCTAGTTTATCCCATTCAGTGTGATAAGAAGATCAGTGGTGGGTTTCACAGTCACATTTTCCTTGTCACTGTCCAAAACATCCCCCAACTTTCCAGTAACCAGAACATCATGGAAACCATCATCCACCCCTCTGAGCTGTTCATTGCACCCGTTACAGTCAAGTAGTACCAAAAATGGGGGCTGCCCTCCAAACTCCTGGATAGCATCCACCTCCATCGGTGCATCAGTCAAGACAAGCTGAATATTGTTACTTTCCTTCATTGAAGCACCCACCTCCACTTGATAAACTTCTGCAGGTTTCCCCATTTCACCAATCACTTTATCCTCATTCTGAATCTATGTGCCGGATTCCACACTCTCATTCTCCAATCCTTGAAAGCAGTTCCCCATGGACACTAAGGGCATCACCTTAATAGCCCATCCACAGACTCCTGATTCCCCCACTGGTAGGCGAACATCATAATCCAGGACTGCAGCACAAGTCCTTCCATCTTCAGCTTCCATCAAGGACCCCTGCCTCCCATTTCTCACCTTGCCACTGCTACACTCCCTCACCACAGCATCAGCTCCATCAAACAATCCACCTTCCCAGATGCGATCAAGAGGATCACGGCCACCATCAATGACCCCTGGATCCTTCTCTCTCCCCCCTATAGCCATCGGTATTCTTGATGTCATTCCAGTATTAGTAACACTTATGTCTGTAGTGTCCTGGACACCACTCCCCTGTTTCAGGTCCTGCTTCAGTCAATTTAACACCACAGACACCATAGGGTTTAAAGGAATTTCACCTGGCTTAGCAGATGCAGTTCGGGGGCCATGTCATGCATTTCCTACCTGATCATCTATAGAAGACATCCCCCTCCTATCACCAGGTTTGTGTAACACCCCGAGATTTTATGAAAAATATTCTTTTTAATTTCATTAATGTCTTGTGTTATACGCTACACCAAAAGGAGCTTGCACAACACGCATCCTTGACTTTCCTTTCATTACACGCAATCGCGACCTTCCTTGATAGCGTGTGTAGTACGCAATACCGAGTTTCACTAAACAATGATATGCTATTAAAATATTATTAAAACTAGCCGTTATGAATAGTAATAACCACCTCTTTAAATTTTGTAAATTTTATTTTTCAAAATGGACTTCATTTTTGGATTCGGAATATCGAAATTAGCTTAGTGTGAAATTTTGGTGATTTTCGGATAACTTTCATATTTTGATGAATAGTGAAAATTAATAAATTTTAATTAAAAACAACTTTTTCTATCGAAATAATTAATGGTGATAAATTATTAATTTGACTGGTTTTAAAGTATATTTAGAATATATTTTTACAATTTAATACAATGTTGGTCATTGGATGTAATTTCACATTTAAACCAGACATAAACAAGTGTCAATCTTTTGATAGTTATTATCTCTTCAAAACACGCCTTTTGTTTTGACGACGGGAATTAATTTTTAAATTAATTAAGGCAACTGATATGTTTTGAATTTGGTAAAATAGAAATCATTTTTGAGTTCATAATATCAAATATAGCTTAGGCCTGATTTTTGGTATTTTTCTGAAAACTTTCAATTTTTGATGAATAGTGAAACCACTAAGTGGTAGTTAAAAAAACTGAATTTTTCATAAAACATAATTTTACCGCTTCTGTGAGTGGAATTTCAAAAATCAGAAAGAGTCGGTTGATGTCAGTAAGTAAAATGTGGTTCAATGAGATGAAAATAATTTTTGGTGAATAGTAACTTTTTACTTTTATTTACCGCGGTTAAAAGTAAATAGGGTAATTAAGGGTAAAAATGATATTATTATTACCCTAACACATGTCCTAATTCTATTTTACAAGTGTAATTCGACCAAAAACAAACTTAGGAATAAAATATGACCATTTAGGCCCACTTGGATTAGATTAGGACATTTATTATTATTTAATTCAAAGTAGAGTTAAAAGAGTTAAAATCAAAGTTTATTTACTAAAACATTTTTAATATAGAGTTATACATAAGATAAATTCGATTATAAATATTCATTATAAAGATAAAAAGAGTTCCTACATAATGGTATTTTATTTGTAATTTTTAGACAGTAAATAAGTTAATTTATATATGACACAACGATGATGCAGTTATTATCTTATTAATGAAATATTGACATAATTGATGTTATAAATACCCAAATAAATATAATTTTAGACTTTTTATGAATTCCATAATTTTATAGGTTAATATGACATGTTAGTATTGATTTAATTAACTTTTTTAGAACTTATAATTCTGTTATGATTTTCATAAAATTTAATTACTAAATAGTATCAAAATTGACATAAAATAGTTTTTAAAACAAATATTATATTATTAATTGATATTTTATTCCTAAAAATCTATGTATCGGAAAAATGACTTAGATAAAGTTATATATATTAATAATAAACAATTTGGGGTTCTTTTGGCTTCTTATAGTAAGTTTATTAACCTTATAGTGTAAGAACACAAGAAGACATGGTAAAAGTAAAATTATTTAACTTAATGTTAAATCTAAATGATAAGGTTAAAATAGGAACCTAAACTTTTCTAAATTCTATTGGATGAGAGGATTTCGACCCATCCCCACCTTAGCCTAGAAATAAATAAATTTTGAGCTATTTAAAACCGAACTTGACGTTATAATAAAATAATATTTCTAGTTATTCCAAAGGTGCCCCTCTCCTCCCTTATAAAAGGGCACCCCCTCCCTCTCTTCCTCACACAACATTGAGCCTTAAAGCTCGGCCAACCCCTGAAAAATTCTCTTCTCCACTTCCCTAGAAACATCCTAGAGGTTCTGGTCTTCTTCAAAGACCAATCTTAGTGACCTAAGGGGAGGTTTCAAAGAGGCGTATCGAAGAAGAGGTAATTTCTTCTCCCGATTCTTTCAAGCTTCTTTCTTCTTCAACTTATTCTTCTTTAGTTGTTTCATTATAAAGTAATAACATCAGTATCACTAATATATTGATTTGTTATTATAAATATGAAACAACCCCATTTCACCTTCTATCCATCCTACGGAAAACAAAATCACCGCGTGTGCGTACGTACGGAATACCATCTCCACGCCGTGGTGTAATCTGTTTTTCCACCAACACCTTACATGGATGGGTATAATGGTGTAAAGAATAACAATACATAGTTATTATAACATCATACTGATTCTGATTATATTGTATCATCCACTCCAATTCAATTCAATAATCATGAAAATGATATCATCGCTCGTGCGTACGTACGGACTACCGTCTCCACGACGCGATGAGATTCATTCTCCACTTTAACCATTCATGAATGATTATAAAGTACATATAATAAGTAATCATGAAATATATGAAATAATAATGATACTTGATTTATTTGTATATATATGTATTTCATCTACTTAATTCCATTCAACTCAATAAGGAAATGAAAACAGCGTTCATGCGTACGTACGACCTACCGTCTCCATGAACGATGTATTTCTTTCCATTTACTGATTTATTATATATATGTATATTATGAATATATATTATATATAAATCATGTTTTATATTCTGGAATTAAGTAATCATGATCTACATAATCATATGAATAATTACAAGTCAAAACACGGACGACAAATGAAACGATTTTACCCAAAACGCTCTTTAACATGGAATTTACAAAAGAACGGGTAAAATAAAGTCATAAGTGAACCATATATGATATCATAACAATTAGTATGATTCTGGAATAAGTCAATGACATTATATAAATCATTATACAGGAGGTTCGGACAGTTACGAAGCAAATCGGACCTAAGGGAAGGGAATATGTCACAATCTCATTTTATCTGAGATTGTTTATACTTTGGTATTTACTGGGGTGTATTTTATCATCCACATCCATGTTTCCTAAATATGTAATATTATTTCCTTCCACCTACAACTTTTTAAATCCAATTTTACCCTTCGGTGAGTTTTTAATAAAATATATGAAAGGAATCTTTGGTCGTTTTTCGTACGAGGTACTTTTTGACTTTTCCGACAAAAGTACGAGAAGAATGTTTTTTTTAACTTATACGACATGAATGGATTTTTAAAACATTATTTCCAAGAAGCATCCTTTACAAGTTTTCAAGTTTATTCTTAATCAACTTCTTTTAGTTTAAAGTTGTATGACATGTTAAGAAAGGAAAAATGTTTTTGAAGAAGAAAGGATATTTTCCTCATGAATGGAGTTTAAGTGTTTTATCAAAATTATATTCCATCTAAGATAATAAAGGGTTTTGTTTCTATCCCTATTATTACATGGATTTGATTATGTCGTGATGGAAATATTTTTATGGATTCCCTTATCTTATATGAATTGTTTTATGATGTCATGTTGTTTAAGAATCCCATTTTTATTACATGGGTTATGCTATGATGTATGGTTTATGATTTTGTGGCACACATAAGAATGGTATCATCATGAGATGGGTGGGACCTATATCTCCCTCCAATGCATTGGGTAAAGATTTTATATCTCATGAGATAGACATGGCTGGAACGGTAGGTTATACCGGTTCAGTGAAACAGGACTGAAACGAGGGTGACTCGGTTCAAAAAGGGACTTTGTCCACTAAGATAGTCTTGGAAATGAGTCTTGACTAACAAGAAATGATTCTCTATGATTATGTGTGTATGCCACAAAGTTTCATGTTTTAAGTTATGATTATTGGGATTACATTTCACTACTATGATTTATCCCATTTATGAAATTATGATCTCTTTTGCCGGTTAAGATTTCCAAAAGATGTGTTCTTATGAATATGATGTGATTGATATTTATTTTGTTTACCCTTACTGAGCATTTGAGCTCACCCTTTTATCTTTCATTTTCCTTAGGATATAAAGAAATGTTTTAGGTTATAAAAAAAAGGAAGATCTTTGTGGGAGATGTTGAAGATCTTTCACCACGATTAGAATATTATCTTCCGAGTTTCCAAAGACACTAAACTATTACGGTCCTTGTGTGTGTGTTTTTGTAATGTACTAAGTATTCCGCAAAAGTAATGTAATGTCCATGTACGTTAAGCTTCGGGTCTCTACAGTTGGTATCAGAGGAAAGGTTTAGTCAACCTTTGGAAACTAGGATGCGAAAATGTTATTGAGATCCCTAAAGATATTTCTAAGGTATGTCTAGGGATGTCCCTAAGGTTAAGTATACGTATAGGTTATAGTACTAGAATTACGCTAACGATCATAGAATTAAACCTAAGATGTTAGATATTGAAGGTACTCCCCCTTTATTATGTTGTTTTCCCTAGCATGATTTTTGCCTCTCACACTATTCTTTTTGGGTTTTAGATGATGGCTGGAACCCGAAGGAACCGTGTTGATCAATGCAATGGACAATGCAATGATTTCCCTCCTGAACAAACAAATGTTATGGGAGATGGAGTGAAAAATATTATTGCTATACTTACACAAGCTATGAATCATTCTGGACTTCCAAATGAGCAGAGAAGGGAACAATATTCTGTTGAGTCCTTCATGAGGAAACGTCCACCTTCTTTCAGTGGGACATCCGATCCACTTGTTGCTGAACAATGGATCAGTACCACTGAAAAGTTATTTTCAGTTAATCAATGTTCTGAACATGATAAAGTCATCTTAGCAGTATATCGTTTGGAAGGTGAAGCTGATCAATGGTGGAATCTTATCAAGAATACGAGGCCAAGAGATGAAATCGAGTCCATGGAATGGGACGAGTTCAAGAACTTGTTTTTCAGTAAGTACATCCCTCGTATTCTTCGAACAACGATGGAAAAGGAGTTTCTTGAGCTGAAGCAGAAGGATGATGAATATGTTGGTATATACGAAGCGAATTTTACAAGACCTGCAAGGTATGCATCTGGCATTATCATCCAACCTGAAAGTAAAGTTGATCGATTTTTCAGTGGCTTAAAACCTAGTCTTCGAAGGGCATTAGCTATATGATACTTCAGTAGCTATGAAGAAATTTTGCGTTGTGCTATCAAGGTAGAAATGGAAGTTGGTGTTACATATCCATCTCATGGTTTTGACAAGAAACGAAAGATGGAGTTCAAGGAGAAATCTCAGAATAATGGTGAAAAGAATATGAATGTTTCTTTATGCACAAAGTGTGGAATGAAGCATGGTGGAGATTGTCTTAAAGGTACTAGAAAATGTTTTAAGTGTGGAAAAGAAGGTCATCGAGCAGCTGAGTGTCGAAGTAATGGAAAAAAGGGTTTCTAATGATGTGAATAAAGAAAACACTGTAGAGAACGCACCACCAACACTTCAATTCTTCAAGTGCAAGGAAATGGGGCATTATACTAATAAATTCCCTAATCCAAGGGTTAGTGATGATCGACATGAGAAACCGCTTAAGGCAAAGGACAATGGGAAGTCACATATGATCACTATTGGCGATGCTGAATATGACAACGATGTGGTGGAATGATTAAGTGTTTATGTAATGGGATTCCAAAATAATGTTGTATCATGGAGTATTGGAATATTTATGTATTGGTCTAATGTGGTATTCAAAGTGATTGAGATATTTTTGGAAATAAGATGATATGCGCATAATGAAGGGAAAACGAGAAAATGAAATGTTTAACAGTATTCATGAGTTCATGATTGATATAAGGACTAAGTGATATCATGGTTTGAGTATATAGAATTTTGAGGATTTTGGTATGTGGAAAGTGTCAACGTTTAACTGCATTCATGTTTTCACTAAGGTTCAATGGGTATTCAAGAGAATACATGATTAAGGACTTTGAATGTTTGGAATGTGACCAACAAAACATATCTTATGATATATGGGGATCAACGATGGTATTAAATCTCTGGTAATCGTTTTCACTATGTTATGAGAGTGGACTGCAGTATTATGGATAAGCCTAAATATTGGAATGAATTATGTTGTACATAAGTTAGTATTGTTTAAGGATAGAATTTTTTTCGATATTATTGATGGGATGTTATTGTAATATAGTTTTAGAAAAAGGACAACCTGCAGGACGGGCGACAACTCATCGCATCGGAAAAGGCTGTGGGAATCGAACCCACAAGCGAAGTGCGACTGGCCTTTATCTCCTACCACTGGCCTACAGGAAGTCCCTATTTAGTAGAAACTGGTTTTATTATATTAAGAAGTATGATATATGAAGTATAAGTCCATTTTAGGAACCATATATGATTAATCTCACTATATAATGACTTATATTTAATAACTTTTGCTAACCTTTTGTTTGAGATGGAAAGACTCGTCATTCTATCACATGATCTTCTAACACTTCACGAATAACAAATTCAACTTAATTTATTTAAGAGATAAAGTGGAAATTGTTCAAGGCACGAACAACAGTGAGATTATACCAAAATAAAGTAAGTATTTATTCTAATTCAAATTCTTCAACTTTAGGGAAACGATCTTGAAAACCAAAAATGTTGTCCTAGTGCTCTTATATCTGATTAATCAGATGGTACCTTAGATCTTCACAAATTTATAGATTTGTGATTTTTGGCTTTTCCATATCCATGTTCTCTACCACTCTCCATCAGAACATGATGGTTAGATTTCTCTTCCATATCCATATTTTCACCTATGTGGAAACCCAGTGATTAGTTTATTTGGGTAACCGTTACGTTTCATACATTTGTTTTTAAAGATTGGTTTTGGTATTCCTTTTTACAATGTGGGTTTTGATTAAAGAAACTTTCAAATAGAAAACCATTTATAACCCCGACGAATTTCGAGGGAGAAATTCATTTTAAGGGGGGTAGAATGTAACACCCCGAGATTTTATGAAAAATATTCTTTTTAATTTCATTAATGTCTTGTGTTGTACGATCCACCAAAAGGATCTTGCACAACACGCATCCTTGACTTGCCTTTCATTACACGCAATCGCGACCTTCCTTGATAGCGTGTGTAATACGCAATACCGAGTTTCACTAAAATACGATATGCTATTAAAATATTATTAAAACTAGCCATTATGAATAGTAATAACCACTTTTTGAAATTTTGTAAATTTTATTTTTCAAAATGGACTTCATTTTTGGATTCGGAATATCGAAATTAGCTTATGGTGAAATTTTGGTGATTTTCGGATAACTTTCATATTTTGATGAATAGTGAAAATTACTAAATTTTAATTAAAAACAACTTTTTCTATCGAAATAATTAATGGTGATAAATTATTAATTTGACTGGTTTTAAAGTATATTTAGAATATATTTTTACAATTTAATACAATGTTGGTCATTGGATGTAATTTCACATTTAAACCAGACATAAACAAGTGTCAATCTTTTGATAGTTATTATCTCTTCAAAACACGCCTTTTGTTTTGACGACGGGAATTAATTTTTAAATTAATTAATGCAACTGATATGTTTTGAATTTGGTAAAATAGAAATCATTTTTGAGTTCATAATATCAAATATAGCTTAGGCCTGATTTTTGGTATTTTTCTGAAAACTTTCAATTTTTGATGAATAGTGAAACCACTAAGTGGTAGTTAAAAAAAATGAATTTTTCATAAAACATAATTTTACCGCTTCTGTGAGTGGAATTTCAAAAATCCGAGAGACACTGTTGATGTCAGTAAGTAAAATGTGGTTCAATGAGATGAAAATAATTTTTGGTGAATAGTAACTTTTTACTTTTATTTACCACGGTTAAAAGTAAATAGGGTAATTAAGGGTAAAAATGATATTATTATTACCCTAACACATGTCATAATTCTATTGTACAAGTGTAATTTGACCAAAAACAAACTTAGAAATTAAATATGACCATTTAGGCCTACTTGGATTAGATTAGGACATTTATTATTATTTAATTCAAAGTAGACTTAAAAGAGTTAAAATCAATGTTTATTTACTAAAACATTTTTAATATAGGGTTATACATAAGATAAATTCTATTATAAATATTAATTAGAAAGATAAAAAGATTTCCTACATAATGGTATTTTATTTTTAATTTTTAGACATTAAATAATTTAATTTATTTGTGACACAACAATGATGCAGTAATTATCTTATTAATGAAATATTGACATAATTAATGTTATAAATACCCAAATAAATATAATTTGAGACTTTTTATGAATTACATTAATTTTATAGGTTAATATGACATGTTAGTATTTATTTAATTAACTTTTTTAGAACTTATAATTCTGTTATGAGTTTCACAAAAATAAATTACTAAATAGTTTTAAAATTGACATAAAATAGTTTTTAAAACAAATATTATATTATTAATTGATATTTTATTCATAAAAATATAAGGTTTGGCCAAATGACTTAGATAAAGTTATATATATTAATAATAAACAATTTGGGGTTCGTTTGGCTTCTTATAGTAAGTTTATTAACCTTATAGTGTAAGAACACAAGAAGACATGGTAAAAGTAAAATTATTTAACTTAATGTTAAATCTAAATGATAAGGTTAAAATAGGAACCTAAACTTGTCTAAATTCTATTGGATGAGAGGATTTCGACCCCTCCCCACCTTAGCCTCTAAATAAATTAATTTGGAGCTATTTAAAACCGAACTTGACTTTATAATAAAATAATATTTCTAGTTATTCCAAAGGTGCCCCTCTCCTCCCTTATAAAAGGGCACCCCCTCCCTCTCTTCCTCACACAACTTTGAGCCTTCAAGCTCGGAAAACCCCTGCCAAATTCTCTTCTCCACTTCCCTAGAAACATCCTATAGGTTTTTGACTTTCTCAAATACTAATATTAGTGCCCTAAGAGGAGGTTTCAAAGAGGCGTATCGAAGAAGAGGTAATTTCTTCTCCCGATTCTTTCAAGCTTCTTTCTTCTTCAACTTATTCTTCTTTAGTTGTTTCATTATAAAGTAATAACATCAATATCACTAATATACTGATTTGTTATTATAAATATGAAACAACCCCATTTCACCTTCTATCCATCCTACGGAAAACAAAATCACCGCATGTGTGTACGTACGGAATACCGTCTCCACGCTCTGGTGTAATCTGTTTTTCCACCAACACCTTACATGGATGGGTATAATGGTGTAAAGAATAACTATACATAGTTATTATAACATCATACTGATTATGATTATATTGTATCATCCACTCCAATTCAATTCAATAATCATGAAAATGATATCATCGCTCGTGCGTACGTACGGACTACCGTCTCCACGACGCGATGAGATTCATTCTCCACTTTAACCATTCATGAATGATTATAAAGTACATATAATAAGTAATAATGAAATATATGACATAATAATGATACTGGATTTATGTGTATATATATGTATGTAATCATATGAATAATTACAAGTCAAAACACGGACGACAGATGAAACGATTTTACCCAAAACGCTCATTAACATGGAATTTACAAAAGAACGGGTAAAATAAAGTCATAAGTGAACCATATATGATATAATAACAATTAGTATGATTCTGGAATAAGTAAATGACATTATTTAAATAATTATACAGGAGTTTCAGACACTTACGAAGCAAATCGGACCTAAGGTAAGGGAATATATCACAATCTCATTTTATCCGAGATTGTTTATACTTTGGTATTTACTGGGGTGTATTTTATCATCCACATCCATGTTTCCTCAACATGTAATATTATTTCCATCCACCTACAACTTTTTAAATCCCATTTTACCCTTCGGTGAGTTTTTAGTAAAATATATGAGAGGAATCTTTTGTCGTTTTTCGTACGAGGTTCTTTTTGACTTTTCCGACAAAAGTACGAGAAGAATTGTTTTTTTAACTTATACGACATGAATGGATATTTAAAACATTATTTCCAAGAAGAATCATTTAAAAGTTTTCAAGTTTATTTTTAATCAACTTCTTTTAGTTTACAGTTGTATGAAATGTTAAGAAAGGAAAAATGTTTTTGAAGAAGAAATGATATTTTCCTCAAGAATGGAGTTCAAGTGCTTTATCAAAATTATTTTCCATCTAAGATAATAAAGGGTTCTGTTTCTATACCTATTATTACATGGATTTGATTAGGTTGTGAAGGAAATATTTTTATGAATTCCCTTATCTTATATGAATTGTTTTATGATGTCATGTTGTTTAAGAATCCCATTTTTATTACATGGGTTATGCTATGATATATGGTTTATGATTTTGTGGAACACATAAGAATGGTATCATTATGAGATGGGTGGGACCTATATCTCCCTCCAATGCATTGGGTAATGATTTTATATCTCATGAGATAGACATGGATGGAACGTTAGGTTATACCGGTTCAGTGAAACAGGACTGAAACGAGGGTGACTCGGTTCAGAAAGGGACTTTGTCCACTAAGATAGTATTGGCAATGAGTCTTGACTAACAAGAAATGATTCTCTATGATTATGTGTGTATGCCACAAAGTTTCATGTTTTATGTAATGATTATTGGGATTACATTTCACTACTATGATTTATCTCATGTTATGAAATTATTATCTCTTTTGCAGGTTAAGATTTCCAAAAGATATGTTCTTATGAATATGATGTGATTGATATTTATTTTTTTTACCCTTACTGAGCATTTGATCTCACCCTTTTATGTTTTCTTTTCCCCAGGATATAAAGAAATGTTTTAGGTAAGAAAAAAAAAAGGAATATCTTTATGGGAGATGTCGAAGATCTTTCACCACGATTAGAAGATTATATTCCGAGTTTCCAAAGACACTAAACTATTACGGTCCTTGTGTGTGTGTTTTTGTAATGTACTAAGTATTCCGAAAAAGTAATGTAATGTCAATGTACGTTAAGCTTCGGGTCTCTACAGTTTGCCTATCCTTTCCTCCATTCCTGGCGACCTCCTGCTAATGCCTCCACCATGACACCTATCATCTAAATGCCCCAACCTATTACAGGAAGTGTACAAGTCAACCCACGACTCATATACCACTGCCTACTTCCATATGAATTCTTGGCCCACCGAAATACAGACACAATCAACCGGTAGTCTTGAGATATCCACCTCAACACACAACTCAGTATTTATCAGATGATTCATCATCGTTGTTCGAACATCAGAGCACAAGAATCTCCCAACAAGGTTCCCAAGAATATGTATAATAGTAGGGTTTTGGAAAGGTAAAGGCAAGTGAGGGAGACTTACCCAAATCAGGATGTTGGTCAGATTGTGATTCATACAGAGGTCAAACTTCCATCACAAGAGAATGTACTTACAACTGTTTCATCGCCTGGGAACAGCAGACCACGCACGTATCAAATCTTCCTCTGAAGCGAAACAGATCATCAAATGCCGACTGTCCATGAGACCAACGACTGCATGATCTTGCAGGTCCCATTTTCCAAAAACGAATCGATCAAAATCATCTACCGATGGTATGAGAAAATTGAATATAGCCACCAGAGTTAGGTCTAGATAGCTCGTCGCCTCAGATAATTCCGACACCGGAATGGGGAGTTGAGGGTTCCCAAGATGGAGATCTGGAACCTTCAGACTCACTGCTATCACCAGGAACTCTGGGAGATACATGGGATTGGAAAACAGAACAAAGGGGGTTCGCGACCTCTACAGAAAGCCATCCCCCCTTCCTACTTCCAGGAAGGGGGGGGGGAATTCATCTTCTTACATCGACTAGGGTTTCATCCTGAGCCGAGTCGAGCTCCCGAGTTCGCCTCAAACGTGTTTTCGGTTTAGAGGGTATTGAGGCGGCCTTACCCCACCCCCTGTCGCACGTCCCCAACTAGGCCCAAGGTGGAAATCCTTGGGCTTGGTCCAGTTCCCATGGAGTCGAGGGTATGATAGGATCGCTGGCGTATGGTGTGCGTTGCCTTTGTAGGGACTGAAACCCAGAACCTCAACAACGGGATGCCACCGAAGCCGCTGTCCACTAAATCCTCTATCAAATAATCTCCGCAGGAGTTGATCTCATTGGAGGAATTGAACCTCAGAAGGATGTATGCCAAGATCCTAAGACATTATGAATGTTCAGAATGGGAGATGGCCACTACGGAAGGAGGCTCCAATATGGGTTATGATGGGTTTGATGATTATGACATGTAATCGGCTTCTGAATTATGGTGCGTGTTTGCTGTACTTTTATTTTTATTTAATAAATAGTTAGGGGCCTACCTCTGACAGACATTCCTGGAAAGATCAGTGGTGGGTATTGACCAAAAATTCCATGCTAAAGGTTAAATTTTTTTATTGGGTTGGGAATAATTCAACAACATATTTCTTAAACAAAATTTATGCATACTCTCTATATCAAAATTGGGTGATAATTCATTAGCTCAAGAAAATGTAGAATGAATATATTGATTTGTATGCATAAAAATTCTTTATAATTATAACATAATCCTTAGATTTAAATATTAATCCCAAAAGAAAAAATTAGTGATTCATTAGAGGGTTAAAACCCTATCCTAAAAAAACTATAAAATTCATGAATTTGAAAACTATATAGAAGTGATATGACATACTCACATTGTATTAATAGATTTATGGAGTCACAGTATCTTATCTATCTAGATATAATAAGGGGAATTATGGAAGTGATAATGCTCATTTGGGAAATAATATTAGGTTTCTTTCAAACTAAATATTTTTAATGATCCACCAAGGTAATTTTCATAGAGAAAATTATAAATTATTAAAGTTTAAAAAAGGGGGGATCCAATCAAACTATTATTAAAGGAATAGAAATAGAAACCAAAATTTGATAAAACAACTAAATTATAAAATCAATTCACTACCTATGGTTTAATATTTCATCTATAAAAAACATTGAAACTATATAAGAAAATTCACCAAACTAGGGTTCCTTGAAAATAATTAACATTATTAGAAAATAAATATAATATATAAATGGTGAAATTATTCCATCATAAATTCCAAGGTGGATCAAAAAAATTAATTTTTAAAAACTATACTAATTATCCATTCAATAATAGAAAACATATTATTTTATTATGGTTTAACACATTATCTTAAATCCTAGAATTTCAATATAAATATGGAATAACAACCTGAAAAAATAATATTTATGTTATGTATGAAATTATAAATGATGAAATTATAGCATATCAGTTGTATTAATCTTCTTTGGTTAACATATTTAGGACGATTATTCCATAAAATATAGTCATTCTCCCTTCAGTGGAATTCAATTCCATAATGGAATGGGTTGAATATACTTATGTGGATCCAATATTAACTTCATAATAATTAAATATCATTCCTAATCCCAAATCATATCATCCTCCTATACTATTATTTTTATTTAAGATGTAGGTGGTTATAAGAAAACAAAAAACACACACACCCAGAAAACTCTGTGGGTCAAGCCTCATCTCTCCCCACAAGGATGTGAAAGGACCCACAAGAAATATTTTTATATAGTAGATGGGCCGAATGTCCAAAGGAATAGAGGAAAAATACATGAGTTTTTGGAAAGGACTTGTGACCTGAATTGTGAATACATGGTTTCCCCTTGATTGAGAATCCATAATTATGCCATATACCTAGTATTACACCATTCCCCTGTAACGCACGACCCTAGTTACCCAGAGTCGGTGCATTATTACATTACATTGGCATGATCACAATAAAGATCAAATCTCAAAAGACTGATTGGTTTAGTAGCCTTGGAAGCACTAGATATATTCATAAAGTTTTACATTACATCCCAAAGTGAAAAACTACTACAACAATATAGTCTCCATATTCCACACTCATGTCCCCACATACTATCCCTACAGGTCATTCATAACTTACTTCTTCACATCCTAGGAAAAATAAAACATAGAAAAGGGGTGATCTCAAATGCCCAGTAAGGATAACAATATAGCAGAAACATTCAAAAATAAGCATAAACTTTTAAGGAAATGTATAACTAAAACAAAAGCCTTTTAAACTTGAACTTAAACATAGTATGGCAAAAGAAAAATGAAATAATGACATTTACTTATTCACATGGATATTCTACTAATTGAATAATCACATGCAATATCAATAACCACTTTCATAATGATGGAATGCATAATGCCAGACTATAATAACCACATAGCCAAGGCCTCGTACCAAGACTACAAATAAGATTTTTCCAAGGCCTTGTGCCAAGACACTATATTGTCTCATGAGACCTACCGATGCATCAAGGAGCTATAGCGGGCTCCACCCGTCACATATTAAGTCCAATTCATTCCCATATGAAAAGGACTAAACATAACATAAACATTTGTATTAAAACTAGCATACGAAATGTCAATACTTTCACCTTAAACCATGAATGGTATAAAAATAGGACATCCACAATCAAACATATCACAAAACCTTCAATACAATATAGAAGTTTTGTATCATAATAAATAAACTTCAAATAAACATAAAATTCATCAAAGGATGTTGACATAGATGAAATCAAAACTCTTTTTAGAGAAATATATCTTTCTATATTGAAATCATTTAAGATTCATATATTTATAAAATAAAACATTTTCTTTTAAAGTATTCTTATAAGCTTGTAAGGGAAGCTTTGACGATTTTATAATGGAGGAAAATAGCCTCACCCATCATATAAGTTAAAAAAACATTCTTTCCTTAATTTTGTCGAAAAGGTTAAAAAGCACACTGTTTGGAAAACAACGAAAAGATTCCTTTATAAAACTCTTATAAAAAGCCAAAAAAGGGTATAAATTACTTTAACCCATATTCTTGTAAATAGTAAAAATGTTTTGAAATACATTTTTAAGAAACATGGATGTGGATGATAAAGAGATCCCAGTAGATTATTACGTATAAACAACCTCGGATAATGAAGAGATTGTGAAATAACCCTTACCTTGTACTTTTCCTTGGTTGGGGTAGGTTAACATCCTATATAATGGTGAAATAATTGTTATTAAATTATACAATAATCATATACATTAATATGATATCATATATGATCTTTTAATATTGATTTTTTAATAATATCTTAGTATTATCGTTGTTTCGGGTGTTAACTTACTCGTTTTCTTTTATATGTTTTGTTACGTATGACATGATTATAATGGAAAGGTTTTATCTTAATAATATTAAGAATGATATAAAGTCCTTATATACTATTATTAATCATAAAATGAGAATTATACTTGAATGGATACGATAGAGAATGAATCTCATCGCGTTCGTGGAGACGGTAGTCCGTACGTACGCACGAGCGACAATAACGTTATTTTGATTAAAATAATATATAAATGGATGGTATATCATATATACAGAATCATTAAAATGTTATATTAATTATTTACATGAGTTACACATCATTATTATACCCATCCAAATAATAATATATTGAATAACAATTACACCACGACGTGGAGACGGTAAGCCGTACGTACGCACGTATGGTGACCTGTTATTCAAAGGGTGGATAGAATAATGAATATGGTTGTACCATATTTATAATAACATCACAGTATATATATGATACTGGATTTATTATTTTAGAATGGTAACAACAAAGAAAGAATAAGTGGAAGAAGAAAGGAACTTGGAAAAGGGTGGTGAAATCATTACCTCTTCTTCGGGTTCTTCCTTTTGATTTGATCAAAAGGGCTCCATAGGTTGGATTTATGATCAAAATAAGGCCTATAGGGTGTAGTGAGGGATGTTGGGAGAGTATTTGGGCAGAGTTTGGCCGAACCAAAATGCTTTGAAGGTTTGAAGAAATGAGAAGGAGGAGTGCCCTTTTATAAGAGGGGTGAGGGGCACCTTTGGAAAAGATAGAAATATTAATTTATAATAAATTAATATTCGGTTTATAATGGATCCAAAGTTGATGATTCAACTTTTAAGGTGGGTATAGGTCGAAAAAAACTCAACCAATAGAATTTAGACAGTTTTGGGTACTTATATTAACCTTATCTTTAAGTATTAACTCTAAGTTAATTAGTTTCACTTTTACAATGTCTCTTTGTATTTTTATATTATATGGTTAATAAACTTACCATATACATCCAAGAGACCCCAAAGTGGTCCATTAATGATACAAATATCATTATATAAGTCTCTTGTCCGAACCTTAGAGTTTTAGGAATTTAATATCAATTAATAATATAATATTTTCTTTAAAAACGCTTTTATATCAATTTTGACACTATTCAAGAATTGATTTTTGTAAAAATCATTACAGAATTATTACTTAGAAAAAAGTTAATTTAATCAATAATAATATGTCATATTATCCTATAAAATTATTGTAATTCATTAAAAGTCGAAAATTATATTTATTTGGGTATTTATAATATCAATTATTTTAATTTTTCACTATTATGGTAATTACTGCATCCTCATTGTGTCATAATTAAATTAAATTATTTAATCTCTAAAAATTGAAAATAAAATATCATCATGTATGAAATCTTTTTATCTTTCTAATGATTATTTATAGTCGAAAATCCAACATATATAACCCTATGTAAAATTTTTTTTTCTAAAAGATATATACTTATATCATTTTTGTACTTATTTTAACTTAATTAAAATAAAGTGTCCCTATCACCTACAAGTGGCTCCATGGGGTCCCAAAATCGACCCAAACATGCCTATGGCCGAACATGTATCAACCAATAAGTCTAGGACACGTTTTAGGGTAATTTAGTATTATTATAATATTATTTTGTTACCCTTATTTACCGGATTTACCCTTAACCATGGTACATAAAATATTTACCGCAGTAATTATTCAAAATGTATAAAAATAAAAGTTACCTATTTACACAATTTGAACATCCTGATTCCAAATATGGAATCCATTTTTCCAAATTCAAAACACATAAGTGGCAGAAATTAATTTAAAATTAATTCCAGTTGTTAAAACAAAAAGCGTGTTTATAAGAGTTAATAACTATCAAAAGATTGACACTTTTTTATGTCCAGTTTAATTGTAAAATTATGTCCAATGACCAAAATTATATTAAATGGTAAAAATATATTCTAAATATACTTTAAAACCACTCAAATTCATATTTTATCACTATTAATTATTTTGATTAAAAAAGATGTTTTTAATTAAAATTTAGTAATTTTCACTATTCATCAAAATATTAAAGTTATCCGAAAAGTACCAAAATTTCACCTTAGGATAAATTCGATATTACGAATCCAAAAATGAAGTCCATTTTAAAAAATAAAAAATATATAATTTCAAAAAGTAGGTATTACTATTAATAACGGCTAATTTGATCGGTTGTGGTGTGTGTTAAAACTCGAAGTTGCGTACAACACACTCTACGGTATTATTCAAAGGAAAGCGTACGGTGGAAGCTTGGGATGTTTTATTTTACATTTTTGATGTCCCCATTTAGTCAAAAAGTTTAATATATTGTATTTAAAAAGGGTTCACTATTAAAATTTGATAAAAGTGCAATACTAAAAATGAATTTGTTCTCATAATATGGATTCTAAAATTATAGGGATTATATAAAGTTTAAAATTTAGTTATTACTATTCATAACCTCTTTTGAACGGCTTGTTTGGTAAGTCATGGTGCGGTTGAACTAGGTGTTGTGTATAGTGCAAGTTATTGAATTATTTTGAAGAAATAACACACTATGAAATCTTGGGGTGTTACATTCTCCCCTCTTTCAATAAATTGTGTCCTCGCAATTTGAAATTGTTCTTCGAAAATAAAAGGTTGAAAATAAAAAATATCTTTGTGGGAAAACCCACATCGGAAATTGGGTTACTAAAATTTATCCTTAAAATGAGGAAAGAAGAAATGAAAGGGTCACCACCAAATTATGATCTCGATTAGGAGAACATTGGTGGCAGTTAGAGACATATAATTGGAGGAAAAACATAAATATTTATAGGTAGTGATTGAGGTCATCAATCAAAAACAAGTTTAAAATTGAGGTCCTTAAATTCATCAATCTATGATGATTTAAATTACCATCGATTCAACAAAACATAAGGTATTATGATAACACATTTTTGACGTTTCAAAATATCTTAGATGAAATCCCACATCGAAAAATGAATTAATGAGGCCTCTATTTAAAATAAAGAGTAGAAAGTTTGAAGATTACCGAAAATAACACATACTGAGGTTCCATGTAGAAAAATATCGATATGGAAGAGAAATCTAACCATCAATTATCTGATAGAGAGTGTTAGAGAACATGGCTATGAAAAGGCCAACAATCCTAAAGCCATAAATTAGTGATGATTTAAGGTACCATCTAGGACAACATTTTTGTTCTAAGTTCCTTTTATTAATGTTGAGGAATTTATTTATGATATTGGCTAAGATCATAAGGAGATATAATTATATTATAATTAGAGTTTTATCCATTAATAAATTTCTACCACAAACTCATCTTTCACTCTAAAAGATAATAGAACGTAAAAAAATCTATTTATACTATTCATACAGGGTTCCAAAATAAACGAATTAATAATTCATCTACCAGATCTTTTAAAAAAACTAAATTATTTAATCCAGGACATATCGTGGGCCAGTGGTAGGTGATACACCCTTGTCGCCCTTCGGTTGCGGGTTCAAGTCTTGCGGCCTTGCCGGACGTGACGGGTTGCCGCCCGACCTCCGGGTTGTCCTTTTATGGAAATCCAAAATAATCCAATCTAAAACTATCCAAAATACATCTGTCCAAACTCACAGTCCAAAATTTATAAGGAAGGTAAACATAATGTAGATCCTTTTTACCCCGTAATAGCATATTAATACCTTCATCATGTAATGAAACATCCTGAATTACCATATTCCTTATTGATTACATTCATGCTCCCTTATTCCATATAGAATTATGGATATACATCATCAATACAAAAATGTTTTAAACCCCAACAACGATGGAATATACAAATCATTAATCAATTTTAAGGTATTCAAGAATATCAAATATAATTTATCCAAATAAATCATGTATTATTCCAAAATCACTACCTTGGTATCAGAACTATATTATGGTTTATCATTCTCTCAACCATATATTTTCCAAAAATTTATCCTTCTATTGAGTCACTTTTCTTTGTTCCACACAATCTCAAGTCCTTAATGAAATAGTACTGCAGTACAATCCTTATATACTCCATAATTATTATAACAAGTACATTGATTATACAACACTCAATTGACATAATCAACATAAGAACTCTAATCATTCCTCTTCATCTGTGGTAGTATCATAACTTGATTATTATCCAATATCATCATTTGCGGCATGGTTTGATGACTGGGACATAGGTTCGCGTAGTGTCCAAACTCCTTGCAAATGAAGCATTGTACATTTGAAACCATTTTCTTACCCTTGTAGTCACGTACTTTGTGCCCTTTTCCTCTACACTTATAACAAACTCCCATTCCTTTCAGACAAGTTATATGGTGTTTCTTCCCAAAGTTATCGCATATGGGAAAATTCATCTTTTCCCTATTCCATTTATCCATCTTTTTCTCTTCCATCTTTTTCTTCTCTTGCTTCCCTTCAAAGCCATATGACTCCGTAAAATAATTACTTATCTTATCAACACATGATATTATTTATTTATATGATGATAATACATGGGAGACTATTTTTCTTATAAATTCTAGCTTAAGACCATGAAAGATATGATCCTTCTTTCTCTTTGGATTATGTGCATTGTTGGAGTTATCATTCCTTCTACTAGGCGCCATTTCTAAACAATGGCATACACTAGATTAGTTTATGAATAACAATACCTAATCCCAAACTTGTAAAACACATAACATAAATTAAATAGTTTATGGATATAATTCATAATCATAAAAATGTCTCCTATGAGAAAGTATATACTCATAAACCCTTAATAATGTTTTGTAAAGAAAATGAGAATTATCCTAATCATATCCCCCGGGAGTGTTGTAACCAAGAGTGCAGCAAGGCCCATTATCGTGCACCAGTTCCCATTTGAGTCTAGATCAAAGCGGTGTTTTCGGGTTTTACCCCTAGGTACATCTGTGCCAGAGCCTCCTCTACCTGCTCGTATCCAGATAGGGATGTATTGCTCGGAAAACTCACAAAATCTCTACAATACCAAAATTCTAGAAATTTCTTCTATACTAATCCTCAAGGTCCATCTTAGGTCTATGTTCTCTAATCATAGTTTACCTAAATCTAATTTCCAAGGATTGTACTAAACTTCCTCTGATACCAACTGTAACGCCCTGACCCTAGTTACCCAGAGTCGGTGCATTATTACATTACATTAGCATGATCACACGAAAGATCAAATCTCGAAAGAACGATTGGTTTAGTAGCCTTGGAAACACTAGATATATTCATAATGTTTTACATTACATCAAAAATTGAAAAACTACTAAAACAACATAGTCTCCATATTCCACACTCATGTCCCCACATACTATCCCTGCAGGTCATTCATAACTTACTTCTTCACATCCTGGGAAATATAAAACATCGAAAAGGGGTGATCTCAAATTCCCAGTAAGGATAACAATATAGCGGAAACATTCAAAAATAAGCATAAAATTTTAAGTAAATGTATAACTAAAACAAAAGCCTTTTAAACTTGAACTTAAACATAGTATGGAAAAAGAAAAATGAAATAATACCATTTACTTATTCACATGGATATTCTACTAATCGAATAATCACATGCAATATCAATAACCACTTTCATAATGATGGAATACATAATGCCAGACTATCATAACCACATAGCCAAGGCCTCGTACCAAGACTACAAATAAGATTTTGCCAAGTCCTTATGCCAAGACACTAGTTTGTCTCATGAGACCTACCGATGCATCGAGGAGCTATAGCGGGCTCCACCCGTCACATATTAAGTCCAATGCATTCCCATATGAAAAGGTTTAAACATAACATAAACATTCGTATTAAAACTAGAATACGAAATTTCAATACTTTCACCTTAAACCACGAATGGTATAAAAATAGGACATCCACAGTAAAACATATCACAAAACCTTCAATACAATATAGAAGTTTTGTATCATAATAAATCAACTTCAAATAAACGTAAAATCCATCAAAGGATGTTGACATAGATGAAATCAAAACTCTTTGTTGAGATATATCTCTTTCTATTTTGAAATAATTTAAGAGTCATATATTTATAAAATAAAACATTTTCTTTGAAATTATTCTTATAATCTTATAAGGGAAGCTTCGACGATTTTATAATGGTGGAAAATAGCCGCACCCGCCATATAAGTTAAAAAAACATTCTTACCTTAATTTTGTCGAAAAGGTTAAAAAGCACCTTGTTTGGAAAACGACGAAAAGATTCCTTTATAAACCTCTTATAAAAAGTCAAACAAGGGTATAAATGACTTTAACCCATATTCTTTTAAATAGTAAAAATGTTTTGAAATACATTTTCAAGAAACATGGATGTGGATGATAAAGAGATCCCAGTAGATTATTACGTATAAACAACCTCAGATAATGAAGAGATTGTGAAGTAACCCTTACCTTGTACTTTTTCTTGGTTGGTGTAGGTTAACCTCCTGTATAATGGTGAAATAATTGTTATTAAATTATACAATAATCATATACATTAATATGATATCATATATGATCTTTTAATATTGATTTGTTAATAATATCTTAGTATTATCGTTGTTTCGGGTGTTAACTTACTCGTTTTCTTTTATATGTTTTGTTACATATGCCATGTTTGTAATGGATAGGTTGTATCTTAATCATATTCAGAATTATATAAAGTCCTTAGATACTATAATTAATCATAAAATGAGAATTATACATGAATGGATACGATAGAGAATGAATCTCATCGCGTTCGTGGAGACGGTAGTCCGTACGTACGCACGAGCGACAATATCATTCTTTTGATTAAAATAATATATAAATGGATGGTATATCATATATACAGAATCATTAACATGTTATATTTATTATCTACATGAGTTACAAATCATTATTATACCCATCCAAATAATAATATATTGAATAACAATTACACCACGACGTGGAGACGGCATGCCGTACGTACGCACGTATGGTGAAATGTTATTCAAAGGGTGGATAGAATAATGAATATGGTTGTACCATATTTATAATAACATCACATTATATATATGATACTGGAGATATTATTTTAGAATGGTAACAACAAATAAAGAAGAAGTGGAAGAAGAAAGGAACTTGGAAAAGGGTGGTGAAATCATTACCTCTTCTTCGGGTTCTTCCTTTAGATTTGATAAAAAGGGCTCCTTAGGATGGCATTATGATCAAACTAATGCCTCTAGGTTGTAGTGAGGTATGTTGGGATAGTATTTGGGCAGAGTTTCGATGAACCAAAAGGCTTTGAAGGTGTCAATAAATGAGAAGGAGGAGTGACCTTTTATAAGAGGTGTGAGGGGAACCTTTGGAAACGCTTGAAATATTAATTTATAATAATTTAATATTCGGTTTCTAATGGCTGAAAACTTTATTATTCAATGTTTAAGGTGGGTATAGGTCGCAAAAAACTCAACCAATAAAATTTAGACAGGTTTGGGTACTTATATTAACCTTATCATTAAGTATTAACTCTAAGTTAATTATTTTCACTATTACATTGTCTCTTTGTATTTTTATATTATATGGTTAATAAACTTACCATATACATCCAAGAGACACCCAAGTGGTCCATTAATGATACAAATATCATTATATAAGTCTCTTGGCCGAACCTTAGATTTTTAGGAATTTAATATCAATTAATAATATAACATTTTGGTTAAAAACTCTCTTATGTCAATTTTGACACTATTCAAGAATTGATTTTTGTAAAAATCATAACAGAATTATTACTTCGAAAAAAGTTAATTAAATCAATACTAATATGTCATATTATCCTATAAAATTAGTGTAATTCATTAAAAGTCTCATATTATATTTATTTGGGTATTTATAATATCTATTATTTTAATTTTTCACTATTATGGTAATTACTGCATCGTCATTGGGTCATATATAAATTAACTTATTTAATCTCTAAAAATTGAAAATAAAATATTATCATGTAGGAAATATTTTTGTATTTATAATGAATATTTGTAGTCGAAATTCCTACATATATAACCCTATGTAAAAATTGTGTTTCTAAAACATATATACTTATATCATTTTTGTACTTATTTTAACTTAATTAAAATAAAGTGTCCCTATCACCTACAAGTGGCTCCATGGGGTCCCAAAATCGACCCAAAGATGCCTATGTCCGAACATGTATCAAAATATAAGTCTAGGACACGTTATAGGGTAATTTAGTATTATTATAATATTATTTTTTAACCCTTATTTACCGGATTTACCCTTAACCATGGTAAATAAAATATTTACCGCAATAATTATTCAAAATGTATAAAAATAAAAGTTACCTATTTACACAATTTGAACATCCTAATTCCAAATATGGAATCCATTTTTCCAAATTCAAAACCCAGAAGTGGCAGAAATTAATTTAAAATTAATTCTCGTTGTTAAAACAAAAAGCGTGTTTATAAGAGATAATAACTATCAAAAGATTGACACTTGTTTATGTCCGGTTTAATTGTAAAATTATGTCCAATGACCAAAATTATATTAAATGGTAACAATATATTCTAAATATACTTTAAAACCACTCAAATTAATAATTTATCACTATTAATTATTTTGATTAAAAAATTTGTTTTTAATTAAAATTTAGTAATTTTCATTATTCATCAAAATATTAAAGTTATCCGAAATGTACCAAAATTTCACCTTAGGCTAAATTAGATACTACTAATCCAAAAATGAAGTCCATTTTAAAAAATATAAAATATATAATTTCAAAAAGTAGATATTACTATTTATAACGGCTAGTTTGATCGGTTGTGGTGTGTGTTAAAACTCGAAGTTGCGTACAACACACGCTACTGTATTATTCAAAGGAAAGAATACCATGGAAGCTTGGGATGTTTTATTTTAAATTTTTGATGTCCCCATTTAGTCAAAAAGTTTAAAATATTGTATTTAAAAAGGGTTCACTATTAAAAGTAGATAAAAGTGCAATACTGAAAATGAATTTTTTCTCATAATATGGATTCTAAAATTATAAGGATTATATAAAGTTTAATATTTAGTTAATACTATTCATAACCTCTTTTGAACGACTTGTTTGGTATGTCATGGTGCGCTTGAACTCGGTGTTACGTGTAATACAAGTTATTGAATTATTTTGAAGAAATAACACACTATGAAATCTTGGGGGGTTACACCCCCCTTCAGTATTCGGCACACCATATTACGAATCTAAAAGATGTGTAACCCCCAATCAAGAGTCATTTCATTTTTTATCCATAGATGAAAAATGGTAGGCAACCCATACAATCCACATTATGGATATTTTTAGGATGTGTTATAGATAATTTGTTCCAACACACTAATCTCTCTTTCAATCCACCCACCTAGTGATGCATATGTCGTGCCCCACTTTGTCCCCTACCTATAACGCTTTAGTTTCTAACTAGTCCCACTATATTAATATTCACATAGAAGGGAACCCATATTTTTGACATCATAAATCTATTAATACAAATGGGTAGTTGATAGGAACCACTGTACCTATCCCCCTTTCAATGTAAAGACCCGGAAATTTCAAGGAAATTTTTTCTTAATTTTCTTTGGAATTTTACAAGAACGTAGTTTCTGAAGGCACTTGATTCCGAGGCCTGGAGTGCCCGGAATCAATTTCCGAAGTTTGGCTTGGGTACGTTCAGTGGACGAACGATCGAGAATTTCTAACTTTTGAACCGGTGCTCGGAATTGAAATCAGAGGACACTGATGAACTCGCAGCGCCGATATTCGCATAAGGAGACCTTTTCCGAGGTTGTGTTTTATGCGGGATGAGAGTTAGTTTTTGGGGGAAATTAAAAGAAGTTAAATAAATTGTGGAACACAATTTATTTTTAACTTGTTGGTTATTTCCTCCCAAAGGGAGTTAGAGGAGGGACCCACATCCACATAACCTCCTTTGAGAGGATTAGGTGTGGTGGGGCCCACACGAGCCCTAACTCTTCAACTCCCCTTAAAACTCCCCATTAACGCCACTCTAATTAATTTTGACAACATGTGTTATTAATAAAGATGAGTTACTTAATTTCAAACTTTTGAAATTCAAAGAGGTTAGGATGTGTAAATAAAATAAGGCTTAGACTTATTTTATTTTGGGTTAGTATCTTTTTCCACCTTGAGAGGATTGGGAGGCATTATTCATCTTCTTCAACCTTGACGAAGAACGCAAAGAACACTTAGGATCCGACGAAGAACGCCGTCACCATAAGAAGAGAAAGACGTGTCGTCTCTTCTCTTCTTTGCAGCCGGTGTGTTTCCGAAGATCGAAGACGCTGCTACTTTCGATCTTCTTCCCATGTCAACGAAAGGAGACGTCGCTTCCTCCTCGAGCTTTCTCCGTCAGCTTACGAATCTTCTCCAGCGACGTTACCTCCTTGGATGCACCTCGACGTCAACGGAATCGACGTTCGATTCCCGTGACGCCCGACCTCCGCGACGCTTGTCTTCCGCAGCTTGTTGACGTGCTCCGCTCTTGAAACCGAGGTAGGGGAATTTATTTTGGAATTCTCTTATCTTTTGTGAAAAAAACGATGAGCGCGGACCAACCAATACCGGGTTGATCCGCGGATCGTTCGATCATGCGGTTTGATGTTGAGGGTTATTATTTATTAAATTTTTTGTGAATACCAACTTGACGAACTTTGTGGTTTTCAAACCAAATGTTATCGAATAATGCAAGGGGGTCGGACCGCACACACACGGCTGACCCTCCTCTTTATTTTTCATGTTGTTTCCTTGTGGATTGAAATGGGAAACGCGTGGTGCCGTCGTACCACGCGGAGTCATGCGACAAGAAATGTGCGGTGCCGTCGTGCTGCGCCATGAAAAGAAGAACAAGGACGCGACGCCGCCGCTCCACGTCGGAGAAACCCGAAGACATCCGCGGACGGAGTTGGGCCACGGCGAAGGGGCGCGACGCCAGCACGCCGCACCAGAGAACCACGAAGACGGCGCGTTTCGTTTTTGACGTGTGGATTGACGGGCAACGACAAACGAGCCCGCAAGGTAATTTTGAGGCCTTCGCAGTGAAGGTTGGGTCCCGAGAGGACCATAGGCGAAGACGGCAGGAGAAACGTACCACCGGAGCGCGTCCGGTGGTCCGCGGAAGGCGGCGCGCCGCCGGAGGGCGGGCGGCTGGCGGACCGCCGCCGGCCTCAATCAGCGGCGGGCGGGGGACACCCCGCTCCGCGTTCCCGCTCGGCCATGCTGGTCGAGCCGTGACCGGCCGGTCGGGTCGGACCGAGCTGGACCGGGCCGGGCCAGGCCCAGCCAAGTCGGGTCGACCCAGTTCTAGTCGACCCGGTTTGGCCGACCCAGGGGGGGTCGTCCCGGGCCCAGACCCCCCTTTTTCGGACCACTTTCGGTCAAATGCCCATATCTTGAGCTGTAGACCTCCGATTGACGCACAGTCAGTAGAAACGCGATCCTTGGATCGAGATGGTCGTTTCGGTATATTAAACTCAAGGTTTCGTAGAACTTTGGGTTCGGTCGGGTTGGTTCGTACACGAAACCAACCGGGCCCTCGGAGCGGAAACGCTCGTAACTTGAGTTCCGGATGTCCGAATGACGTGTCGTCAACTTTTTTTAATTCCTCTTAGTGAGACGGATCTATTGGCTTACTCCGCTCGAGGTTTGGATTCCGTCGGAGTACGGTCGGGTTGGTTCGCTGACGAAACCAACCGGGCCCCTGGAACGAAAAAGCCAATAATTCACAGACCGGACGTCTGATTGATGTGCCATCTATTTTGTTGAATTCCTCTTGATGAGACGGAACTTTTGGCATACTTCTCCCATGTTTTGGATGCAGTTGGATAGTGGCCGGGTTGGATTGCACCCGAAACAGAACAGGGCCCTGGGGACGAAAAGGCTAGTAACTCACAGATCGAGCGTCCGATTGACGCGCCGTCTGTTGCATTGAGACCCCTATGATGAGGCAGTCCTTTGAGATACTTCTTCGTGGGACCTTGAGATACTTGGAGTATCGACCTGTAGCTTGTGGAGCGGACCCTCTCGGAGACGAGCGTACGGAGTACGGAGACCGTGTAGCCGGCTGAGATCTGACGACTGCTTGACTGACTCGACTTGGAGTGAGTCGACTAGCCCAGTGGACGGAGCGCCCGGAAATTGGCGGCAGACCCACAGAGGACGGAGCTCCTGGTAGTTGGCAGCAGACCCGCGGTACTCGATGGGAGGAGTACCTCTGTAGGCTATTAGGGGAAGCGCCCGATATTTGGCGACTGACCCACAGCGGACAGAGCGCCCGGTAGTTGGCCGCAAACCCGTAGTACTCAACAGGAGGAGTACCTCAGCAGTCTTCGGTTAGTGAGCAGTACCTTAGAGTCGTGAGAGGACCACTGTACACTCCAAAGACGGGACTCTTCAACAGTTACGGTTTCGTTAATGAAAATCCTGGTTTGAGCTAAGACTTTTGATCCATGTGTTTCCTCAGGATTGAGATGGGTTACATGATAACTTAGGTATATGTATGGGCATATACCTAAGTCGAGGTTATCTGTTGAGATCTTATTTGTGGTTATCCTTGTTGGTTTTAGTGAGACCGTGAGGGTCTCGGGGTCCCTACTGAGTATCGTTATGCTCACCCCTGCACGGGCTATGCCCGCACCTCGTTGTGTTGGTTGCAGACGATGGGCATTGCTGACGGAGGCCGAGTGTTCGAGGACTGGATGGTACCCGGAGGTGGACTACACGACGAGTCAGTACCCGGAGGTGGACTACACGACTAGACGACACTCAGAGGAGGTTGTCGGGTGAGAAGCATTGAGGAGGCTATCTGTACCTACCCTTCAGGTAGGATCCGCGGTGAACGACCAGGAGCTGCGCCATTTGTACCTACCCTTCAGGTAGGATCCGAGGAGGACGACCCAGGAGATTCTTCCTTTCTTCTGGCTGTTGCCTTTTTCTATTGTACTTTGTTCAGTTGTAGTTGTACTTTCATTTGGGTTTGTATTCTGGTCGACTTACCTTTCAGCACTTCTCTTTGTACTTTGTGTTTTACTTCCTCTTGTACTCTGTAGTGTTTTGTTTACTTTTATAAAGGCAATGCCTTCCCATTTATCGGGATTTACGCCTTTGGTGCTAGTCTCCATCCCCTGGCCTATGGAAGGCGGGCTTGGGGTAGTCACGACACGGGCCCCGAGGAAGGGTCGTGACAAATTGGTATCAGAGGAGTTCAGTTCTACAACAGAACTCAGGACTCTGATCTTTCTCTATGTGAAGCAATAGTGTTAAGGGTACCGAGTGTGGTCTTCAGTTCAGGGAGTCCAGGGTTGGTGTGGCGGCCGACGTATCAGTACACCGGGACCCTGACTACTGATTTCCAACTTTGTACATGAAAACACTGATTTCGTGTGTGTTTCCAAAGTATTAAAGTCATCTCAAACTGGGTTAGCTCACCAGGTATAAACGTTGACCATGTCACATCTGTTCAGGATGTCTCCACGCAGACAGTCAGTTGGAGTTCCGAGAAATTACTCGATGACGGATCACCGAGCGACGAGGCTCTGGTGCAGGGCCTTTTTCTATGTTGGCACCCTCGGGTGGTGTACAAGCAGCACCACCACCTATTGGGCAGCAGATGCCAACAGCTTTACTGGCAAACTGTGTACGCTGGAAGAGCACGTTGCACGAGTTCCAGTAGCAGCGGCCTCTGAGATTACGAGATGAGATAGATTCCCAGACAGCAGAGCAGTGGTTGGAGGCGATTTCTAGAGTTTTCCGCCTAGCTGAGACATCAGTAGAGTGGATGGTGGACTTGGCCACTAATTTCTTCCAGTGAATGACCATGAGGATGGTCCGTATAGTTATGAGGCTTCGGTATGTGGACAGATGCTTGAGATAGTACCTTTGGGTAGTGTGTCAGCTATACATCACTACCTGTTGGTCAGCAGATACAACCTGCGGTACCGGTAGGTGACACATGTAGGATTACTACCTTATACGTGTTCTAACATCAGATACCCTCAAGTTCTGAGGCGGACCTGACTCACAGGCGGCTGAGGACTGGCTTGAGGAGGTAGTAGAGAGTTTTCTAGAGCTTATACAATTTCGGCGGGACGACGTGTTTATAGCTGAGAATTCATCGCGGCGTACCGAACATACTGAGTACTCGATGGATGCGTTTCGATCAGTGCAATAGAGGTCGGACCTCTGAGAATGGTATGATTAAGGGCTTCTGAGCCAGCACCTTTTCACTATGCATTCCTACTTAGGCTAGGGTGATAGAAGGAACCTTTGTGGTTGAGAATTCTTTGTTGAACAAATACAGCCAGAGAATGATAAAAGTTTGGAAAGTAGGAAACTGGTGCTAGTCTCGGGGACTTGGGCGTGTAAAATGATTCAAGAAGAGGAAATGTTAAGGACAGATGAATCTACACAGCAGCAGACATGGAGGCAGAGCTAGGAGAGCAGCTTTTGGTGGTGTACATTTCAACATGTTACCATCACCCGCCTTTGTAGTCCCCACTAGACTCAAAGAGTAGGAGAGCAGGGGAAGAGATTAGCTGCTTTCGGTCATGGAGTGTGACCAAAAAGGGCTCTAAGGATGATTTGAAGTGTGGACTTTGTCTTCTACTAGCTGCATTAGCCACAGACATCGATACGAATCATCCCTTCCTTCCATGAATCTAGTCCCAGACCTACAGTTTCCGGTTAAGACATTGACTTGACCCTCACATCTAGAGATACCTTTGGGAGGAGACTCAATAGTCACACTTATGCTGACGGTGTGATCTGACCCTTGAGGCGAGAGTCTCGGTTGGGACCTCTTGGTGGCAGCGTCGAGGCCTTATGACGTTAGTTTGACTATGGATTTGGCAATCACTATTCATACTCAAATTGGCGGTATTAGGAAAGCGTCGTGAATGGTTTTCCTTGGTCGGCGAAAAGGAAACCCTAGGCAGCTCAAGTTAAACTCATGCACGGGAGGGTGCGACCGATCACTATTGAGTCGGCCAACCATACCCTCGTGGAAGCAGTCGTTTGAGTTCCAGTTCTAACAGGAATTGGAAACCTCTGGAGTTCAAGGATGATGATCACGTCCTTATACGGGTCTCACCTCGACAAGGTTTACGGAGATGTGGCCAAGGCGACAAGTTATCTCTGAGGTTCATCGGACCTTTCTAGGTCCTCAGCTAGGTAGGCGAGGTGGTTTACCGCTTGACTCATCCACCTCAGTAGCACTAGGTGCACGAAGTCTTCCACATATCTCAACTGAGGAGATACATGCCTGATCCTTCACACATCATCGACCTCAGGGAGTTGGACGTCAATGACAGGTCATCATGCACGAAGGTTCTAGTGGGGATTGAGGATCAACGAGAGCAGGTCCTATGAGGACGGTCGATTCCTCTTGTGCATTTTGTAGGCAGCAAAGAAACCTCCAAGTGAGCACATGGGAGCGGAAGGCTCAAGGTGTGTGCTCTGTAACACGTTTGTGACTCTGGTTTGTGTTGAAGCTTTATGGGGACTTAAAGCCCTGAGGTGGGAGTAATGTAAAGACTCGTAAATTTCAAGGAAATTTCTTTCTTAAGTTTCTTTGGAATTTTACAGAACGCAGTTTCTGACGGCACTTGATTCCGAGGCCCAGAGTGCTCGGAATCAATTTCTGAAGTTTGGCTCGGGTACGTTCAGTGAACGAACGAGCGGGAATTTCTAACATTTAAACCGGTGCTCGGAATAGAAATCCGAGGACACCGATGAACTCGCAGTGCCGATATTTGCATAAGGAGACCTTTTCCGAGGTTGTATTTTATGAGGGATGAGAGTTAGTTTTTGGGGGAAATTAAAAGAAGTTAAATAAATTGTGGAACACAATTTATTTTTAACTTGTTGGTTATTTCCTCCCAAAGGGAGTTAGAGGTGGGACCCACATCCACATAACCTCCCTTGAGAGGATTAAGTGTGGTGGGGCCCACACGAGCCCTAACTCTTCAACTCCCCTTAAAACTCCCCATTAACTCCACTCTAATTAATTTTGACAACATGTGTTATTAATTAAGATGAGTTACGTAATTTCAAACTTTTGAAATTCAAAGAGGTTAGGTTGTGTAAATAAAATAAGGCTTAGACTTATTTTATTTTGGGTTAGTATCTTTTTCCACCATGAGATGATTGGGAGGCATTCTTCATCTTATTCAACCTTGACGAAGAACGCGAAGAACACTTAGGCTCCGACGAAGAACGCCATCACCATAAGAAGAGAAAGATGTGTCGTCTCTTCTCTTCTTCGCAGCTAGTGTGTTTCTGAAGATCGACGACGCCGATTCTTTCAATCTTCTTCCCGTGTCAATGAAAGGAGATGCCTCTTCCTCCTAGAGCTTTCTCCGCCAGCTTACGAAGCTTCTCCAGCGACGTTACCTCCTCGGACGCACCTCGACGTCAACGGAATCGACGTTCGATTCCCGCGACGCCCGACCTCCGCGACGCTTGTCTTCCGTGGCTTGTTGATGTGCTCCTCTCTTGAAACTGAGGTAGGGAAATTTATTTTGGAATTCTTTTATCTTTTCAGAAAAGAACGACGAGCGCGGACAAACCAATACAGGGTTGATCCGCGGATCGTTCGATCATGCGGTCTGATGTTGAGGGTTATTATTTATTAAATTGTTCGTGAATACCATCTTGACGAACTTTGTGGTTTTAAAACCAAATGTTATCGAATAACGCGAGGGGGTCGAACCGCACAAACACGGCCGACCCTCCTCCTTATTTTTCATGTTGGTTCTTTGTGGATTGAAACGGGAAAGGCGTGGTGTCGTTGCACCACGCAGAGTCATGCGACAAGAAATGCGTGGTGCCATTGCGCCGCGCCGTGAAAAGAAGAACAAGGACACGACGCCATCGCGCCTCGCCAGAGAAACATGAAGACATCCGCGGACGGAGTCGGGCCACGAAAAAGGGGCGCGGCTCCAGCACGCCGCACCGGAGAACCACGAAGGCGGCGCGTTTTGTTTTTGACGTGCGGATTGACGGGCGACGTCAAACAAGGCCGCAAGGGTATTTTGAGGCCTTGGCAGTGAAGTTCGTGTCCCGAGAGGACCATAGGCAAAGACAGCAGGAGAAACGGACCACTGGAGCGCATCCGATGGTCCGCGGAAGGCGGCGGCGGTGCACTGCCGGAGGGCTGGCGGCCGGCGGACCGCCGCCGGCCTCAATCAGCGGCGGGCGGGGGACATCCCGCTCTGCGTTCCGGCTCGGCCACGCTGGCCGAGCCGCGGCCGGCCTGGGCCGGGCCCATCCGGGTCGGGCGACCTTGTTCGGCCGACCCAGGGGGGGTCGGGCCGGGTCGGCCGGGGCCCAGACCCCCCGTTTTCGGACCACTTTCGGTCAAATGCACATATCTTGAGCTGTAGTATTCCGATTGACACGCCGTCAGTGGCAACACGATCCTTGGATCCAGACGGTCGTTTTGGTATATTACACTCAAGGTTTCGAAAAACTTTGCGTTTGGCCGGGTTGGTTCGTACACGAAACCAACCGGGCCCTCGGAGCAGAAACGCTCGTAACTTGAGTTCTGGACATCCGAATGACGTGCCGTCGAGTTTGTTGAATTCCTCTAAGTGAGACGGATCTATTGGCCGACTCCTCTAAAGGTTTGGATGCCGTCAGAGTACGGTCGGGTTGGTTCGCTGATGAAACCAACCGGGCCCCTAGAACGAAAAAGCCAATAATTCAAAGACCGGGCGTCCGATTGACGCACCGTCTGTTTCGTTGAATTACTCTTGATGAGATGGAACTTTTGGCATACTTCGCCCGAGTTTTGGATGCAGTTGGATAGTGTCCGGGTTGGATTGCACCTGAAACCCAACCGGGCCCCGGGGACGAAAATGCTAGTAACTCACAGACCGAGCGTCTGATTGACGTGTCGTCTGTTGCATTGAGACCCCTATGACGGGGCAGTCCTTTGAGATACTTCTTCGTGGGGCATTGAGATACTTGGAGTATCGACCTGTAGCTCGTGGAGCGGACCCTCCCGGAGACGAGCGTACGGAGTACGGAGACCGTGTAGCAGGATGAGACCTGACGACTGCTTGACCGACTCGACTTGGAGTGAGTCGACTAGCCCATTGGATGGAGAACCTGGTATTTGGCGGCAGACCCACAGTGGACAGAGCGCTTGGTAGTTGGCAGCAGACCTGCGGTACTCGATGGGAGGAGTACCTCTGTAGGCTATTAGGGGAAGCGCCCGGTATTTGGCGACGGACCCACAGCGGACGGAGCGCCCGGTAGTTGGCCGCAAACCCGCAGTACTCGACAGGAGGAGTACCTCAGCAGTCTTTAGTTAGTGAGCAGTACCTCGGAGTCGTGACAGGACCACTTTACACTCCAGAGACGGGACTCTTCAGCAGGTACGGTTTCGTTAATGAAAATCCTGGTTTGAGCTGAGACTTTTGATCCTTGTGTTTCCTCAGGATTGAGATGGGTTATTTGATAACTTAGGTATATGTATGGGAATATACCTAAGTAGAGGTTATCTGTTTAGATCTTCATTGTGGTTATCCTTGTTGGTTTTAGTGAGACCGTGAGGGTCTCGGGGTCCCTACTGAGTATCGTTATACTCGCCCCTGCACGGGCTATGCCCGCACCTCGTTGTGTTGGTTGCAGACGATGGGCAGTGCTGACAGAGGCCGAGTGTTCGAGGACTGGATGGTACCCGGAGGTGGACTACACGATGAGTCAGTACTCGGAGGTGGACTACACGACGAGACAACACTCGGAGGAGGTTTTCAGGCGAGAAGCGTTGAGGAGGCTATCTGTACCTACCCTTCATGTAGGATCCGCGGTGGACGACCAGGAGCTGCGCCATCTGTACCTACCCTTCAGGTAGGATCCGAGGAGGAAAACCCAGGAGCTGCTTCCTTTCTTCCAGCTGTTGTCTTTTTCTATTGTACTTTTTCAGTTGTAGTTGTACTTTTATTTGGGTTTGTATTCTGGACCACTTACCTTTCAGCACTTCTCTTTGTACTTTGTGTTTTACTTCTGCTTGTACTCTGTAGTGTTTTGTTTACTTTTATAAAGGGAATACCTTCCCAGTTATCGGGATTTATGCCTTCGGTGCTAGTCTCCAGCCCCTGGCTTATGGAATGCGGGCTTGGGGTAGTCACGACACGGGCCCCGAGGAAGGGTCGTGACAATTTCCCACCTGGAAGTGCCTATGTTTTTCCATGTTGCAATGCCTACCTGTTGTGATGAGTCATTCATCTAGTCCTACTATATCACTTTCCCTAAACTATTAATGGTCTTGATTACCTATATATTGAATTCCTTTTGTATGGATAGATGTACCATATTCCTTGTGGCCCAATGGCCCCATTGTTTCTCAAAATTCCATTCAGGAGGAATAGTACCTCTCATATAGTGCCCTACTATAGTACATACTATAATAATCCAAATTCCACAAGACATGTCACTATATTTCTATTGTACCTATGGAATTTGACTCATGGCCATATTTTATGATGATTTTTTTATAGGATTATAGGTTGTTTACCTCTAAAGAACCACCCCAACTATAGAACTACAGATACTTAGAAATAACCTTTAGAAACTCATTCACATATATGGGTCTTGTTACACAATAATAAATAATATTTAGTAATAATGATTTAGAAAAACTAAAATATGATCATTGAAAATATGAATATTGTTTATAAATATATTTATGTATTCACAAAATATTGTTATTATAATACCCTAGATCGTATGGTGTAATTTTTAATAGAACTTATACCAAGTATGATACCAATTTAAAAGACATCATATATAATTTATATAATTAAATTTATATAATTAAATTATTTTCTATATGAAAATTTAGAAACTGAATTTATATTTCATATTTTAGCACCATGGGGGACACTAGTTCTTTTTTGTAAAGAAAAAGGATGGGTGAATGATGTTTTTCATTAAATATCATGATCCTAACAATATCATGATAAAGAATAAATATATCACACCATGAATTGATTACTTATTTGATCAAATTTCTTATAACAAAAAATTTTGAAATTTCATTATAAAAAAATTAATCATAAATAAAAAACAATTATAGGGAGGTCTAAAGTGATGTATCCCAAGGGAATCTTCACATAAAATATGAATAAAACCATCTAGTAAGATCCAATGATCGAATAAATTATTTTTTGATTACGTTGATAATTTTTTGTTTGTTTTTATAAATTATATTTTTATGTGGTCTTAAATTTTACATGAGCTTATGTTGTAATTTAGTATTGTTCTAATTACTCATAGAATGGTCAATGTATTTTATTTATACAAAAAATATAGATTTTGGATATATCTAATGAAATTTTTAGAGAATATAATAAAAAAAATTAGTATATGTAGATACATAAAAGTAAGGGGTTTTTAAATAGTAGTTGATGCAAACTAATATGATAAATATTCTTAGTTTTATTATGATAGTGGAGTTTTATCGATACTCTGTTAATATGGGAGGCTTAAATCATGAATTATATTTATATGGTCCCATGGATGTTTCTTGTAAGAGAAATTATCTCAATGATAAATTTGTGGTCTAGAATTATTCTAGGTTTCTGTGAATAGAAAATCCTTTAAGGGGTCATGCCTCCCCTCAAATACTTAGGTCAACTCTTCCTTGTGATTTTTCTAGATCATCATTTAACTTTTTTCCTCCCTAAGAGGTGCATACAACCAGGGATATTTTTTGAAGAAAAAAAGGGAGTTTCTAGGATGATATTATTCTCTATTCTCATGAATCCTAAAGATTAATCAAAGGTGATGTATCCTCCCTCAAAATATGGTAATGAAATTATTGATCTTAGAATTTGAAATACTGTCATGCTTCTTTTCCATTTCGAAGTTGGTTTATGATATTAAGGTCAAATAAGTCCTAGTCTATCCCATAATGATGGTCATGATTTTATCAATGATTTCTAGAATAAAACCTTAGATATTTATTCTCCCATATATGATGGTACTATAATGGTCTCTAATAAAACGATCAACCCTTCCCGTAAATATTTGTTTGTCAAGATTATTCTTGTGATACAAGTGCTACCTTTGAATCCAAGAGAAATTTAGTGGAATATAATTTGGGTCTACATGAGATATAATCATCTATATATCTTAACCAATTCCAGGAGTTAGATATAATATGGTAACTTTTTCTTATATCTTATATTACCAATGGCCACCGGAGGAAGTGGTATAACTCCATATCCACTTTACAAGGAATGGATACCATATCGAGGTTGAAGCGCTGTATTGATGGAGTTATTCCACACCCTTGGGGATCAGAATAAAAAATCTCCAAGGTTCCCCATACATATTCCTTGTTATTATTGAAATTATATAAAACTCCGACAGACTATGATCCTAGGATATATTGGAATTCATCTCCAATGAATTTAGTCATAATCATGTCACTCATATTGAAGTCCTCAAACCTATGAATAAGAAGGTCTCTATACATGAGTATATGAATAAAATATTAATGGGAAATTTCATACATGAAAACCCAACAAATATCAATATTTTGATCTTCTATAAAATAAATCAACAAGTGAATATAATAAACATCTCCTTCTATCGCATCATGATTAAGATAAGTCACTCATATTATTCTATTTATCTTTAAATCATCAATGTAAATTATGATGTGGATGAGTGAGAATATCCCTTGAAATCCCTCTCTTAATTTAAGCATAGTTCATCAAACTTTTTCTTTGAAAGAGAGTTTATCACTATCCTAGACAAGTCTAAGAAAAAAAGGAGGAAGCTGCTACTTGAGGAAGTTTTGGAATGACATTAACTTGTTAAAAGTAAATAATAATCTATTAGATCTCAAATACCCAAGGGATAATTTCATATAATGAAAAAAAATATAAAATTAACTAACAATGAATCACATGGATATGTGTTTGTTCAACCTATAAAAGATGTGTAGTTTTCTAGGAATTTACAATACTCAACAAGATCGAGCCCTATCTAATCACTCCTACCTATTTTTAAATATTCATAATCTGTAAGTATTTAACTATCAATTATTCTTATCAAATATTTAAACACTTGAATATGAATTCAAACACACTATGAATACTTCTTGGATTTTACCTATTCATAGTAATCCAGTTCTTCAAACTAAGCTAGGTTTGTTGAAAAGAGATCTATTAAAATGAAATAATAATAAAGAAAACTCCAAAACCATCTAAGAATATTTGAAATTTGAGATCTAATAGAATGATACCCATTGTAAGAGAGATATGATTTTGATATTTTCTTGATTCTATCAAATAAATAAGATGTATTGAAGATAGATTCATATAGAAATAGAGGATAGTTAGGAAATATCAAGAGTGTTATAGAATAGATTCGGATGTAAGAACACTTATTATTTTCATACATACTATAAGAAAATAAAATTTATAGGGGTCCATGACATCATACTGGATTATTCATCCTACACCAATGATTTTTAGGTATTTTTTTCATCTTTTATGATTTCATTTCACTTATCTACTTACTATTTTTTGGTTCGGTAATAGGGACCATATCCATGGAATTATGAAATTAGAACAATATTAAACAAAATTATATAATCTATTGATGAATGTGGTAGTGGTTATATATAATCCATTACCCACGATGTTGAGATCAAGGAGGAAATAAAAAATATCCCTGATAATTATATATGTCAAAAAGACTTTTCAATTCAATCCCACAATCACTTTTCAAACACATAGATATATTGGTAGGACATCACAAATCATTAAAAGAAATATTGTCATATTAAGTGGAAATTTACATATAGAATACCTTAGAGAAACATTGTATATAGAGATTATTTGTATCCACAATTTTGACAGGGTGGTGAACTGAATTTCTAGACTTATAATAAATTATAAAATATATTTTCACTCTTTCAAAGATAGGATTACCCTTAAGAAAAATTTTCTTTATTCAATACCTACGCATATTTTGTTAGTTATTATTGACCTTAAATTAGTCATCAAGAACATTGAAAACATTCTCACTAGATTTTTTTTAGATTCCAATCAAGAAGGTAAACATTGTTGATTGATTTTTTCATGGATATAAAAAAAATTGTACAAGTATTTATAAATATAAGGTGGATTGAAAAGTCTAATAAATACATATAGGCTCACCTGATAGAGGATGATCTTGCAATAATGGAATTGTGGGTGATATTTTTTAGGACTAAATATGAAAATAAAACATTAAATATGGTCAATTTGAGATCTTCAGTGTCTCATATATGGTTTATCAAGGGATGATTATTTACCTTCTCATCCATTCTTGATGTATTATCAGGCAAGGTGATGTAACTTCTAGGAAAAAACTAGTCTTGTAATTTACTAAACAATCAAGTGTTCCAAAGCCCTGATATCTTATTTTATTTTAAAAGGGAGAATTTTTGGTTCATCAAAGTCTTCCTCAATAATGATGAAATGTGTAATATTTAGAACACCATATTTATAGAGTAGTGAATTCATTGCATCTTTACCCCAGTAGATTAGGTTTTGTTAAACACATCTAATTTTCTTAAACTCACTTATGATAAGTAATTTTCAGATATCTATGATCATTATTTATATAAAAAATACATCCCTTAAAAATATATCTCCTTGGTGTGGAATTTTTAGAATATACGAATTCCCACTGAAAATAAAATTCAATAAAATAGTTTCTAAATGGCCTCAATATTCTTGTGTTATAGTAACTATAAATAAAAAACTGATGATCATATTTTTCTCGAAGGTGAGTTGAAATGTTTGAAAAGAATATTCCTTAACAAAATTATGGGAATAATAATTAATCATGGATCCCTCAAGAAATTCATTTAAAGAAGGTTTTATCATGTAGACATGACATTCACATAAGGTCTGATTTCTAGTGTGGTTTTCATCACTGGGTGTCTAATCATTTTGGGGGCACACAATGAGGCCGAATGTCAAATTTCATTAACTATAATTTCTAAACTATTATCTAAATTAAGTAATTTGAAATTTTTTATGTATATCTTCTAAAATGAATATAATTGACTTATAATTTATGGAACTCACACCTTCAGAATTACTAGTCATTGATAGCTGGTAGCAACATCATGCTGGGACATTAGGTGTGTTAAAAAGCACTAGGGACTGAACTCAAGATTAATATTAATAAGACATTGAGAATGGTGTTAATTGTGTTAAGGGAATAAAATCTGATATTATGAGATTAAATATTCTATCCCTAAACACTTTATACAAGGAGGGAAACATGATCCTAATGGAAGCTCGTGCCTTTATCAATGGAACAAACCTTTGAAAGCTCAATAGAATCTCCATATCCTTAATGAAATTTGACTCATACTTAGTGACTAAATCATTGTTAGGTAACTCCCAAACTCATTGGTACATCATATACCTCATCCATTAATGAAAAAAATGATTAATCGTTAGGTATAAATTCAATACACATAGAACAAACATAATATAGTGGTATAAATCCTAACATCCAAAGATAACCTAGTTGATATCTCCAAAGTTTATTCAATATTAGGCACCCATCCCCTAAATTGTAAGAACAATTTAGATGGGGATTAACCTAAGCATTATGAATTTATACCACCTTAAAATTGGAATTAGTTTTTTTTATTTCTCATTAATAAAATATTTGAATTATTAGTCAATCAAATTTTAGGAGCCTAATAAAAAGGTTGATTGGTGCACAAAAACTCACACTACCATCAATACGAGAAGGGTTTTTTATAAATACATTCATTAAATAATATATTAGGTCATTTAATTCTGAAAATTGATATTTTGATGTGAAATACCCCATAAAATTGATGTTTAATGAGAAAAATTTCCAAAAATGATCTAGAGTTAGAAATGATTATTTTTCCTTAAAAGTATAAAAAAATATCTATTCAGTTGGAAATTAGACATATATAAACTAAAAATGATTAAACATATGTATTCAATCATATATAAAAACCATTTAACTATTAATATTATTATATGTATTTATGGATTATGATTACTCACTATATTTTCATATAAATAGAAATTACTGATGTGGATGTTCTCTCCGAAAATGATCATTATACATTATAAATAATATGTCTTGAAAAAGGTAAAATATTTAGGGATATGTAAAGGATATTTCAATAAATAATTTTGGATGGGATGACATAAATTTTTGTAACCATGGAATATGTCTTTTTTTAGGATCAGTGAGAGGAATTAGTTAAATATAGTAGTGTTTCCATAGTATTGAAACTATGACCCTTTGTTGGGAATGGAATTAGCAGATAATTGTTCTAGTGAGGAAATAATCATATTAGTGGGCTGAGTGAATTAGAAATATGAGGATCATATTGGAAATAATTATTTAAAATAGTTTAAATGGTATTTTCACAAAATCATTATCCATGTTAACCCTAGATCTATAAGGAAGGGGGAGGAGTTTAGATCACTTGAGATATGCCCTCAGATTGATACATATGTAGTGAAACCCATCTAGGTAGTTGTGATAATCTTGTAGGGTTGATTAGAAAACACCTAAACCATTTTATTTTTTATGTAACCCATTATTATGATATATATGCACACAGAAATATACATTTTAGAATCTAACCAAATGAAAAACACTGTATGTATTCCCACTAGTAAATCACAAAGACCGAAATGAACCACTGGAATGGATCATATGGGACTTTATTATAATGGAACTTCTAATTAATGCTACACCAAAATCACCACACATAATCCATAACACATAAAAACTCACAATAATACAAGAAAAGATGAAAAATAATAAATAAATAAGACTGGTTTTATGTGGATTTAATTTTCATCCTACATCCACTGGAGAACACAACATGATTTTATTTCATTGGAATTATAAAGTTTTATAACTTTTTACTTTAGAACCACATAGATCAAAGAGCTCAATGTCTACTCTATGATTTGGTACTTTGATACACATCAATAAAGTGATCCCATGCACTTTATATATAAAATCCTAACTGGTAAACTAGTTACACCAACTTATTATATTGGAGGTTTTCATTTATTCTAAATTGAAAACACTAATCCAAGTATTCGATGTCTTGACCCATGATCACATGTATTTTATAATGACCTCATATTTAACTCTAATATTTTCCTAAATAAATATTATGCTTATAGTTTTATGCATATCCAACAACAAACCCTAATGGACCATAACATGTTTTACTAATGTAAATATTGACCAATGTATGATAACCTCTAAATAATCGTTTATAAGGTGTTATAAACAACTAATGAGATAAAGGTACCTATTTAATACTATGCCAATGAGTACGACTAAGAAACTAATAAAATATTTATTTATAATTAAATTATATCCTATAATATGGATATTGTTTAATATTGATATATTTATTATTAGAAATAATTTTTTAATAATAGTTAATATACAGAAAAATATACTTCTTATAAATAATTTTTTTTACAATGTTTTATAATTTTATTTTAAAATTAAATTTATAACATTTAGATTGTTAATTTTAAAACAAATCATTTTTTTAACTTATATTAAAAAAATTAATTTAATATTATTTATTTATAGTTTTCTCAAAAGTTTAGTATTTCAGTGAATATTTCAAAATACCATTTTAAAAAATGAAATGACTATAAGAAAATTATTATTATATAAGAATGAATTATAACTTCATGAAAAAATTTTATAAGACCAAATATATATTTATAAGGCATTTTATAATTTAACAAAAAAATAATAATTTAAAAGACCATTTTTAACATTTTAACACTTAAGTTGTATTTTTTAAAAAATTTGTTTCATTACATTAAACATTTAAATGTTTTAAATTATTTCTTATCAATATTATTAAACTAATATAATAAAATTTATTAATAATTTGTAATCATTAGTTCCAAATTATATAATAAAAACAATTTATTTTAAAGCGTGAAGGATAAATTACTTCGATAAAAACTAGTTAAGTTAATAGAAAATCAAGATGGGTAAAAACATGTTCAACCATAAGGGAAAAAACAAAAACATGTTTAAAACATTTGTGGTAATGGTTAGTTGAAGAATTTATTGACTGTATCCCTTACTCTATCAATTATTTCCCAATTTTGGAGCTACTTAACTTGAGAGTGACAACCCATTATTGAAGCATTTTTTGAACATACAAAAATGAATCCTTTTCACATAAATCATGTAACTCCTCTATTCACTTCCCCATATTCCAAACCCCACTTATTTACGCCCAAAATCAACCCAAACCTCTATTCAACATTCTTATTCACCTTCAAGAGGTTCTGGTCTCCTCAAAATATCATCCCACAAATGATTAACCTCTTCTGAAAAATATTTAATCAAAGAATTTCATTATATATTTATAACCACTACTTTCTCATGATTGTATTCATTGAATGATTCTGAAAATGTACTAATATATTATTGAATAATTTATTAATTATATATTTTCACTACTTTAAAATATTATAAAAAACATTAAGGAATTTTTTTACATTTTATTCATGGTTCATTTTTAAAAAAATGTGAAATGATTATCCTTTTAACATTCAGGTGTAAACACATCATTTTGTTGCATTTTATGATTTTAAATGTACCTTTATCAATATGTTTTCATGCTTTATAAAATAATTTATTTTTATATCAGTTTTATAAAATATATATTTTACAATTATTTCAAAATATCAAGAATATTTCATATTTTTAATGTGGTTTTAATAAAACTTCAAAAAATTGTTTTTAATCTAAGTCATTATTCCTGAAATCATCCTATACCTGGTCAAGTAAATTATTCAAATAATACCAACAACATACTTATTCTATAGGGATAATATAATGTCCCTCTCTTTTGGAGTAATGATACATCATATGCTAATTCTTTCATAACAATCCACTAGTATAAAACATACTATCTACTAATTTTTTCAATCTATGAGTAACATCTTTTTTGATCAATTTTTTTAAAGGGTGTTAACCTAGGTTCCCTAAATTTATTTACTGGAAAAAATATTTTCATAAAATTATACCCTTTATCTATATAGTGTAAATAACATCTGCTTTATTTTTGTGATTAAATTTTATTTAATTTTAATTCTACTAAATATTGTTCGATGCCCATTTATTTCTATAGGCTCATCTTCTTATGATTAATAATGATTTATTTATATGATTTTAATTTAAAAGGATATGAAACCAATTTTATTTTCATTGGTTGTTTTTTACTATAAAAGTGAAATACTTTCATTTGAATGTTTTATTATCTCCTTTTTCTTTTAATGGGTTCTTTATATTATAAAATTGAATTATTTTTACTTGATTTTTTAAAACCCACTTTATTTACATTGTATATTGATAATTTGATAAGTGAATTATTTTCAAATGGAACAAAAAATGTCAATTAATTATGGGTGGGGTCTAATATCACCCTAAAATACAATGGTTAAAAGATTATATCTCCTGAGATATGTATTCTTAGTATATTCTTTCTACCTATAAGCATGGGTATTGATGATGTGTCTCATCAAATTAATGCTTCCCTATAGTAATGTTTATTCCATATTTGAAATATTTCATATTTTTATATTTATTATAAATATTATTTTATTCAATCGTGGATCATGTTTTATTGACTCATTGATGTATTTTGTTATTCCAAGACTTATTGAATGATTTATGATCTATTAGTTATTGTTATTATCTTTTCTATATATCTTGATTATACTCATATTATCATTCTTTGATCACTAATGATATTTAGTTGTTATTGCTAATAATTATCCTTACTGAGCATCTGAGATCACCACTTTATTATGTGTTAATTTTCTTGGGTATAGAAAATAGAAAATGTATATTGTTTATAGAATAGTTTTTTATATAGATAATTTTTGGGATAAGTTGATAAGTAATTATTGATAAAGTATTTTCTTATATATTAAAAAACATTCCCAATTGGTAAAAAAAACTTGGGTTTTATCCTAATTATTTAAAACTATGAAACTAAAAATGCTCATTGGAATGAAATTTTTATAATATATGAGAAATTAATTTTAATTATATATTTGTATAGAATATAATATGTAATTTTTATATTATAAGAACTAGATTCATGAGTTTAGGTAGTGAGGTACTATAGTTTGTATCAGGGTAGGTTTGGATAAATTAATATATTAGGATGATGTCATTTGAGGATAAATTAGATGTTTAAATTGTCATCAAGGTACATATGTTAAATTTGTTTCAATTTAAATCATATATATAAACCTTTAAGTCATTTTTGGTAATATTATTTGGATTAGGATAAGAGAGATTTATTAAAGACCATGGGGATAAGTCTAAGGTTTACTTATTTGAATAGTATAACTTCATGAAATTTTGGTAATGTATACTTTTTCCTGATTAAATATAAATAACATCCCAATGTTCATACTATAATTGGATACATTATTTAGAATAGTTGTACCGAGGGGTTATATCCCTAAAAAGGGCATATTGAGTATCAATTAAATCGTTACCTAGTGCACAACAAATATCCCTAACTGTTTATGTGGTTTGATACTACCAAGTGATTTAATTTTTTAATAAAAACATAATTAAAATCATTTGTGAATGATTTTTTTTGGATTATACGTATGAGATAACACACCTTAAAGAAAAATACATTGAACAAGAACTGATTTAAGTTAAAATGAATGTTGATGTAAATTGTTTGAAAATTAATACATTTAAAGGAGGAATTTGTCTTGTAAATATATTATAAAAGTTATATTATGTTTTTATTATTAATTACTCATAAATAAATCATTTTGGATTTATTAATGTATTAATTCTAAATAACCCATGAAAACATTGGATGTCATGGAAAATGTAGAGATTGTCCCAATTAGCAACCTAACAGGGTAAGAGAAAGAGCAAAAAATCTTGATATTATATTAAACCATCAATCATGAATTTTTATTAATGGCATAAATTTAATTGAGCTTCCAAACACATAAAAGAATATAAATATAGAGTCCCACAGAAGTTTAGGTTATTAAGATGATAAAGAAAATAATGTTGAATTTTTTTTGTGTGAAAGATATGGTAAGAATAACCGAGGGGGGTGTATTAAAGTAATTGGGATATTTTTATGTGTGGAAAAGGAGGGTTTAGAGAAAATTATTTCTAAGGAAAATTAAAGAGATAATTGGACATGGTAATGGGAAAAAAGAGTTAATTTAAATTTATTGTTGGCAGTTTAGAGTCTAAAATGGTGGAAATTGGTTATTATACAAATCAATGCCTGAATCCTACATCTAGAAAGGATTATAGGAACAAATAACTTCCAAGATAATGGAATAAGTATTTAACCACAACCATGGTTGTTATGTATTAGGATAATTCAGAGTGAGGAACACTAACTATTCACTCAAGAAATATGATTTTTGTATTGGTATCTTATTCAACCCACTTATTTTTACCTAGAATATCTCATATGGGAATAAAATTTCCACCCTATGGTCTATATACGGAATTATTAATAAAAAAATAATTCTTAGGTATATAAATCCTCTCTAATAGATGTTTATAGGAACATGTTTTATATAATATCATATTACCCTTCCATTAATCAAATTTTATGTGATATTAGGCCTAGATTGTCTCTCTTAATAATGTTAAATATCATTATTTGAAAATTAACATCTAAAATAAAAACTATCATAACTATTTAATATAAAAAATATCTATAAACCCCTGTTGAAACAAAATACTCCCATCATTTTGGGGTATTTTGAAAAAATGGTTAGATAAAAATGCAGCATTAGTTATATTCTTATTATAAGATAAAATATGATTTTCCATTAAAAATAGTATATTAATAATGTTAACTTATTGGAAATTATAAATATATTCATGGAAGTTGTTAACATCTAAATTGATTAATAATTAAAATTACGAGGTTATATTTAATTTAAGGGGGTGTAAATACATTATATTTCATAATATAATTTCCTTAAAAAATTTATGTCAATAGTGTGTTTCACACACAACACCTTACCCTAAAAACCCTTAAATCATTTTATTAAAATTTATATTGACCATTATATGGAATTAATTGAATAAGAAGGTACAAATAGCTATAAAAAAATTTATAATTAAGGACACATTTATTATTTTTTCAACATGTGTGGATAAAATACTAATAAAAAACATTTTTATGATTAAAATATATTTTATTAAATGAATAATTTATATTTTTTATATATATTGTAATACAATTACCTTTAAAAATATAGTTAATATATAAAAAATGATATCCAATAAAAAATTCATATTACATTATGATTTTATTTTAATGTTTTATTTTAAAATTTTACAATATTAATTATAAAAAATAATTTGTTTGAAATTATAATAATAATATGACCATGATATTAATTTTTGGTATTTATCTAAAAATATTGTTATTTATATAAATAGTGAAAATAAAGTTTTTAAAAATAACATGACTTATGACATTATTAGTATATAAGAAAGAATTATAGATTTATGAAACATTTTTATAGGATAAAATATGTATTCAATAAATGAATTTATAATTTTTTAAAATACAATTATATTTTTTAAAAAATATTTTATATTTTATAACTTAAGTTATAATTTTCAAAAAAATTGATTTTAATACATTTTATATTTAGTATTTTAAAATCAGTTTTTATTAATTTTAAAGAATTGTTATAAATAAATTATATTTAAAATTTTGAATAATTATGTCAATTTTTTTAATAAGGACTCATTTACTTTCAGGAATAATCTATAATAACATTGGTAAAAACTAGAAAACTTAGTAGAAATCAAAAGGGGTAAAAAGGGTTTAACTGAGAGGGAAGGACCAAAAACATTCTTAAAAATGTGTTGGAATGTGTGGGTGATACCTTCATCAACCTTATCCCTTAACCTATCCATTATTTATAGATTTTGGGGATACATTCTTTGATAGTGATTTCCTATTATTAAATGTTATTGGTTATTTACAAAATAAATGCCATCCCCTTTCACTTATAAAATGGTAAATCCTATCACAACTTCCCCACTCACTAATACCAACTTATTTAAGTAAAAAACCAACGAAAACCTCTCTTAAAAATTCTTACTGACTATCAAGATTTTATGTTCATCTTAAATGTACATCCCTAAAAGGATTACCCCCTTTTCAAAAGAGATAATCCAAGAAGTGAGGTATAAATTTCTAAATGCATCTTTCTCATTTATATTTTATTATGTAAAATTATTCTTCCCTAAATTATGTTACATAATATTAAAATGGAAAAATAATTATCATTAGTATATAAGTGCCTTCTAATAATGATTTCACAAGAATTGACATGATTCCCTTTTCCTATAAGTAAAATGAAATTATCATTCATTAATTATGCGGACTATAACATCCACGACATAATGTGTTTCTTTTTATTTCAGTTATTTACAAGTAATGTACTAATGATTAATTTAATATATATATTTAAGATATTTCGGACATATTATTTATCCTAAATTCCCCAACTATTTTAATTATTTTACTGTTTGGATTGAAAACAAAATTATCATCGATTTGTATGTGTGGAATAATGCCTCTTTGGAATAATTGATTTATGTTTAGTTTTGTTACCACCTTACATGGATAGTAATTATAATGATTTTACATGATAAATACAATTTTTATGAAATTATTAAATTTATTATAACTCAAATAGGATAACCTATTAATAATATAATAACAAAACATCAATCATAAATTCGACCATCCAAAAGACCTTTTTAATAAAAAAAGGTATTTCTTCATACTACGAAATAACATCATATATGTTATATTATTCTTTTAATTATTTTTGATTATATCATGAAATTATAATAAATCGTAAATATTATCATTATTGTTCTTTCATAATGACATTACAACTAAATCGATTCCTTATCATCCATTAATTATGGTATATTTTTGTTTGGTCCGGTTTAACCACCTTCTTAAAGAATGGTATAAATTTATATCCTGGATGAGTATGGGAATTTAATTTCATATAAAATATGATATAAATAAGAAAATCATGTTCTTTTTCTTTAATGATAATATAAAATTTTAACTAATTGTTCATGATAATTCCCTCTCTTCTCTAATAATTACACAAACATGATCATCTCAAAATTTATATTTAAATCTCATAACCAAAACTCTCATCGAATGAAATTGTGAAACAATAAATAATTATGAAACATCAATTCTAGTACCTTTTATGATTTGGTAATGTCGAAATTTTGTCAAAATGGTTAATAATAGCACTACTATTATGAAATTGGTTAAAAACAATTAGGTTTATTCGCACCCAATATAAACAATAGATAATAAAAATTAATATAAATATAAATAATAATTATAAATTTATTATATAATAGTTTATAGATACAAAAAATTCTCTTAAATTGATAATGATGATAATTCTTTGTTATAGAAGAGGTTATAGTACACTTAAACTACGATGTAATTGAGGTAAGGGGTTCTTTTTCTCAAAAGTAATTTCAGGAGACATATTTAGTAATCTGCACCATGATACATTTAATATAATGTTATTACTAACTAGTGAATTTATTTATCCAAATTTATGGGTTTTGAATATAATCATCATTATGTTTCATAAAATGTCCTTCAGTTCAAAAATATCAAATTTGAAATGGTTTTTCATCAAAATGATACTAAACCCATAAGGGTTTCGATTGCTAATTTTTTTCACATAATGACTGTTTTAAAATTTTAATACATTTATATAATTGTTATTTTTTTATAAAAACCCTCATAATTTTAGTTTTATATTAATTTTTTATATTCCCATCAAAATTTAATTTCCCCTTTATTAATATTTTACCCGATGTTTTTCTTATAAGACAAACTAGCCCCATGTCTTCTTCTCGGTCAGGAACCGGCATTTTTCTCATGCTTGTATTCATTCTATAATTTTTAAAATATAATTATTTATTTCTAATTAATTTATTATGTTAATTTCTACTACTTTACCTTCTTTAAAATGTTTGCAATAATTTTTTTTCCATTCTTCGTATGGTTCATTTTTATCAAAACATGAAAAACCTATCTTTTTAATGATTAAATGTAGAAACGTCATTCCATTTACTTTGTCATTTTATATTAATATTTCTCTCTAAATATTCACAGTTTATGAAAGAAATTAATTTTATTCTTGTCTTATATATTATTTATTTTATAAATATTAATATTGATCAAAATTATTTCTTATTTGCAAAGTGGGTTTTCAAAAAAATGAGTTTTTCATATAGTTAATTGTTCTTTGAAATTTCTTATTCTTTGTCAAGGAAATTATTCAAATGATACCATCCACATTCATTATTTAGAGGTATTATGTAATTTCCCTCCATTTTAGGGGAATTATACATCACTACATTTGTCTTTTCTAATCATCCATAGTTCATAAATATGAGATATCAACCATCATTTTTTCTATGTAAATACCCTATTTTTATCCCATTAAATGAAGGTTGTTTAACATGGTTATATAAAATTATTTATTTGTGTAAATTATTTTCTTAATTGTATAAAATTTATCAATATATCATAAATACCAAATGATTTATAATCTTGATGGAATGATATTCACCTAGAAAGTGACATAATATCATCGGATACCAATTTATTTTCATGGGTTCAACTTGTTGTTATTTTTGATGATTTATATATTTTATTCTATTTTAAAAGGTATGAACTCCATTTTCATTCCATGGGTTCTTTATTCTATAAAATTGAATGATTTTTATTTTAGATTTTAATGAAATCCATTTTCATTCCAGGGGTTCTTTATGCTATAAAATAGAATGATTTTGATTTAAAATTTTGATGAAACACACTTTATTTTTTTGGGTTCTTTATGATGTGATATTTGAATTATATTTATGTTTCACATCTATGTATAGATGAATAATGAGTTAGTTCCTATATCACCCTCTAATAGATTGGTTAAAAGTTTTTATCCCATGAGATAAGTATTTGAGAGTATATTTTAATTTCTTATAAAAGTGTTAATTAGTGGTGCGGATCATCATCATAATGTTTCATAATACTAATGTTTAGTCCATATTTTAAATATTTCATAAATTAATTCTTATTATAAATCTTATATTATGATCTCATGGATTATATTTATCCATTAATTCATGTATTATGTTATAACAATCTTTATTCCATTATGTATGATCTAGTATTTATTGTGATTATGTTTCTAATGTAAAATTATTATAATCAAGTGATCATATTAAACTCACTAATGATATTTGACGGTTATATACTATGTTTAATCTTTTGGATCATATGAGAAGACCCTTTCTTATGATCCAATTTACCAATGTTATTAAAATAGAAAACATAGGAAGTGTATAGATGAGTTTTTTCTCAGGAAAATTTTTGGGAGATAATGTAGACTAATTATGGATTAAGTAGGTTCATATAAAATGGAAAAAATTTCTAATTGATACAATGAATTTGGGTTTTCTTATTTAATATTTTTTCTAAATTATAAAAAAATATAAACAAAAAGGTCCATATATGTTAATTAATAAATTATGTTGTATGGTTCTTATATCTATGTAAATTTAACAAATACAATATTTAAATAATAATATTTTAAGAACCAAATATAATAGGTGTGATTATATGGTCTATATATATAATAAATGTTTATATGCCTTACTTTTCCCTTATATACTCCATCTGGAGAAAGGGTTAGTCACATAAAGGGTTCACCTAATTATAATTCCATTATATAGACATTTGGTAACCTAAATCCTTATTGAACATCCTTCCAATTCCTCATTCTAGTAATCATAATCATGAACTTATGGTTAATTGATTATGCTTCCTTAAAGATACATCACTGAACTAAAAATCTATCACTTGAATACTTTTTGACGAAATGTTTGCAAACCATCAAAAAAGTCTGATTAGTACATTATTCTCTATTCTTATGTTTTCCATTCACCCCAGACAGATTTAGGAACAATGTTTCCTCATAAATTCTTAGACTAACACTTTCTTTACAATATCTATTTGGTTTTGTTTTTAATGTAATATTTCTTATCTTCAGCTCACCATCATCCATAAATTTCTAGAAATAATGGTTTTTTAGGTTGATATGTTTTGTATTTTCATGAAAAAAAAGATTATTTTTCAAATTAATTAATCTTTGAATGTCATATTAAAGTGTTGCATTTTGTAAAACCTTTCCATTTTATTCAAATATACCCTTAAACCACATAATTTCTTTCCATATTTCCATTAATTAAAAATATTTATCCTTTATTGATGAAAGAGTACCAACCAATTTCAATCTGGACATATATCTGAAATTCATTTCATCATAAGTAAATAAATAATTAAAAGTACTCATTTTTGTATAAAAATAATCCCCAAGATCATTATTAACAATTCTGTGTAGCAGTTTATCTTGACCAAAACACAAGGATGTATTTATTGTTCCTCTAAGATATTGGTGAATCCACTTCACTGCATTCCAATGTACTTTTCCCAAATTTTCCATGAATGAGCTATTAAATCCCATTAAATGAAAAACTTATATTTGAGTGAACACTGTAGAATATATCAAACATCCAATTCTATATGTGAACATAATTATATCTATATTATTTTCCTCATCTTCTGAATTTTGTGATTATATATTTGATAACTTAAAACGGCTAAAAAGAGGATTCTAGAAGGATTTACATTTAAACCTACCAAAACATTCAATGAATATCTAATTGTACTTCTTCAGAGAGAATTTTGACCATCCAAATATTTTTTATTTTAAATTCACATTCCCATGATATTTTTATCTTCACCAATATCTTTCATCTCAAACCAATATGATATATCTTTCTTCATCCTTTGAGCTATTGGTATATCCACTAAATTAGAATCATATCATCCACCTAGAAGAGTCGTATAATGAAATATCCATCCACAAATTTCATCTAGTAGGAATAATGATCTTGTTTTCTCTACATGGATCCTTTATCTTATATAAACCCATAAATATTTTTTTTCTATTTATTTTGTTCTTTCTTTAACCCATAAATACTATTTTCATGTTTACGCATTATGTTATGAATCTATTTTTCATAAAACCCATATAGTTGTTTGATATAAATATCTTCATCCAGATCTCCGTGAAGAAATTATATCTTCACATACATTAGTTGAAGATAAATATTTTCAATAGCAATCATACTTATCACAACCCTGATAGTAGTATTCTTAACAACCGATAAAAATATTTTCTAAAAATTTAATAATTTTCTTTTTATTTAAAAACATTACCACCATCCATTTCTTATACCTAAAACTAATATTATATTACTATTTTAATTAAAAGATCCATTTATCTTTCATGGATTCATTATGTGTGAAACTTGTTATTTTCACCAGTTTTTATTCACATCCTACTCCAATTTATTAGAAATATCCCACTAAGTAGAATCATTGATACTAGCTACCTACTTTGGAATTTTGGGCTCCACTAAATCACTTAAAATTAATAATTGATGATCATATTTATGCCTATAAATTATCCATATGATCCTAGAATATATATTCAATTTAACATAAAATTATGTTCATTATATTAATAATACTTTTAGATGTTATCCTATCAATTCTATGCTTTGATCTTCACTATCCATTGTGTTTTATAATATATCATTCACTACTTTCTTATTTGAAACTAAAATGATTCTACATAAAAATTTCTTTAGAATCTATAAATTTCATGTAGACTTAGTACAAGTAAACATTTTATTAGTTGAAATCTTTTAGAGATTCCACCCAGGTCCACTAAGACAAGAGATTATTTTTTCTCCCATGTTTCTTGGTCACCAAGTTGTTGTCCTTCTAAAGGAACTACTCATTAATGATCACATTTCAACTTTTGATGAATTTATTCTTACTACAATTCCATATTAAAAATCAAAATTCCACATTGATATAACTTATAAAGATGCATGTGAAATACTTTTTATCAATCTTTTCCTAATCTTTCTCATCCACAAGAACATGGGAATCACACCAAAATATTTTAAGGTAGTGTATTTTCACAATATTACAAAACTATTATTATTCGAGTAATATTAATCCTACTGGTGAAGTTAATAATTGTTTGATATGATATGAGGTAGTATAAATGGATTCATCCCAAAATTTCTTTGTAATTCAAGAGTGAATTTCCATACATAGAGACTTCTATATAAATGACTTGTTTATTCTCTCCACTATACCAGTTTTTAAGAGTTCATGAAAATATTTTTTCATATCTGATTCCTCTATGTATAATATAGTTTGGTAATTTCATTTTAGTTAAATAACGCAATTATTGGATCTTAAAATAACCATCATACAAACTTTTTCTCTATCCAACATAGATTTTGACTGAACAAATATTCCAAGAACATATAACTTGTACTTCATTAAATAAACCCATAAATTTATTGAAATATCATCAATTAAGGTCAAAAAGTGCTTTAATTCAGTATCTAATTTAACTAGGGAATGTTTCTAAACATCAACATATACATCCTTTCTCTTTTTATTATTAGGGTTTGTTCTAATAATATTAAAATACACATTATGTTCATTCTAATTTTATTACTTTTACAACTAATGATGTTTGAATAATCAATATTAAATATCCCTTTCTCTGCTATAATCATTATACATCTATCATTGATTTAAACCAATCCACAATGAAACAAATTTGAACTTATAGAAGTTTCACCTATGGATATTTTGACTTTTTTTCTTCCTATAAGGTAAATACTTCCACCTTTAACTCATTTAGAAATAATAAGAGATCCTTATGTAATATTCCAAAATCTATTACCATTGTTTTTTATGAAACTAGAATCATCCACCTGACCCATGAAAATGAGATTCTTCTGGAGTCCGGAGATAAAATTAACAATGTTCATCATAAAAAACGTATATTCTTTATCTTGATTTTCAATCCCCCTTCCACACAATCTGTAATGATTTTCCCAATAGTATATTCATTTTATATAAATTTTCAAAAAACTAATTCAACATCTATCCCTATTCTCATATTGAAATGAAATATTCTATTGAATCTATAATCCAGTATTCCATTAAAACATTAACCCTAACTAGAATATTGATTCCATATTCATCTACGGTATTACCAAAACTTGATCTTCAGAAGAATGACCATCTTCTATACTTATAATAAAAAAAAATTCTTTAGATACCCCATATTCCCATACTTACAACATGAAGGGATGGTTATAGTTAGTTTCCAACAACTATTACCTATAGATTTATCCACGAAATATATTTCTTCCTTATGTGAGGTGAACATCCTCTTCTATTTACAATCATTTCATTAGTGAATGATCCATGGAATTACTTCCTCCATATATCATTTTTAATGACTAAATTCTACATGTTAATGAATATTATATCAATATTAATATAATTATTTATTACTTCTATCACAATAAATTCCCATGAATCTTTCTAAAAGGAATATATTATAATTTCTCAAATATCACTAGTAAAAGTAACCTTTTCTAACTCGAGATGATTTCAAATCATTTTAAAATAATTGACATTATTTTTCATTGATATCCCTTATGATAGTCTAAAATTAATAGTCTTTTCATAAAAAATAATTCTTTGGGTGTATTCAGATTCTCAAATATATCTTTCAACACCTTTATTAGATCTATCATTTTATTCTTCTCATGAATGTTGAAATAAAACATTCTATTTTAACATCATTTCATCAAACAAGGGTCTTTCTTATCCATGTACTCTAATTAATCCTTTTACATATTAGCAATCTTAGTTCTTGTCAAATGGACATAATGATCCTTCTATATCACATAATCCCCATTCTATATCCACCAGAAACTAATGTTCTCTCCGTCGATCATATCTTCTATTACCTTTCCTTCTTTAAATGGTATAAATATGACACAGTAACTCTTTCTAAAATATAATCAACAAGGTAAGTAAATGAAGATTCTACTATATTTTTAGTTTCACTTATCGTGATCAAATATTTCATACCATCTTTTTATAATAAATTCACACTTCAAATTCCTGAAGTTCATCCACCTGTAGATCACAATGACCTAAAGAGATCATTGTAATGGGTTCTTATGATATTTCAGTGCATTGGAACATGAAACTAATTTTACAAAAAAATCAAAAAAATAAATATATCACATAAAAAATATCATTATAAAAAACTACATGAGAAAGACAAAGTTTGATAAATAACATTGGTTTTACAAGGTTCATTATTTCATTCTACCACCATAAGAGAACATAGCATGATTTTATTTCACTGTAATTAAATGGTTTTAAAACATGTGACTTTTCAGCCATATGGATCAAATAATTTTATGGCCACTCAATGATTTGGTACTTTGATACAAATCAAAAAAAATTTCCCACCCCCTTTATATAGAGGATAATGCCTTATAACACCTTGTCATTTATTATAGTAAGTATACATTACATTCTAATGAAATGATGATATAATACAGGTAGTTATATTCAAGAACATAATTAAAACCTAAAAAATAAAATTTTATAACTTATATTTAAATAAATTAATTTAATATTGTAATTCATCATGTTAAAATTATCTCTATGTGAATTTATGAATTTTTTCATAAATATTTAATTTTTTGTGAATAGTGAAAAATATATATTTGGAAATAATTTTGTTTTTATGAGATTATAATGATTTAATAATGAAATTAAATCATTATATGTCAAATATAGATTTTTTATTGTTGTAATTCATAAAAAATTTAATTTTTTACTTAGAAATATATGTTTGAAATATTGAAATTCTTAGTAATTTGTTATTCAAATAAATAATATTTTTGGTTTATCTCTTTTAACAAAGTGTCCAAAAATATAATTTTTATTTAAATTTTTATTTAAATGGAAATAAGAATCATTTTATTGAACATAATCCAATTAATTCCATGAGAATTTTATTATAACACATTTTGGTGTAAAATCATTTTTATGCTTAAAATAATCATTTTAGAAAAAATAGGTTTTCGTTGTGTTTTGAGATATTATATTACAATTAATTTATTTCACATATTGGAATTGAATATTTTAACATATATTCCAAATTTTAAATGTTCATGATTAATATTAGTTAATTATTTAAACTTAATTGTTTTCATAATTAATTGTAACCATGGTATCACTGAAGTAATGGTAAAAAAGGATTAGTGAGGGTGTTAAACTAAATATATAAGGATAAAAATAAACGAAAAAAATTATAAATCATATTTTTTTAATAAATTTAGACAATTTATCATCCCATATTATCAACTGATACCATTTAGATCTACATTTACATAAGATGAACTTTATTATTTTTTAATGTTCTTAATAATTTCATGTTTTCCACCCACCTCACATATAAAATGGAACCTCCTATCCTCTTTTATATACACTTATAGTGAAATTTTTTTTAATTAATACCTACCAAAATACCATTCCAGAATCCCCACACAATTTTAATAGGTCTGAGTCGAAACAAAAAACCACTTCATAAAGGATTTAGGCATATTCCAAAGGATGTTACCTAACCAAGATATAAATGTTCTTACATGGGTTTTTCAAGTTCCTTTCTTATTAAACATCCATAAAATCATAAATAACCATATAAATATATTTAAATTTGTCTAATTACTATATTTATAGCTATTTATGTTAGTGTTATATCCATTTTTATCTAAATTCAATCCTATGTATACTAAAAACATCACTCATGAGCATATATGAACCACCATCTCTATGTAGCTATATAATTACTTTTTCATCACCAATTCACTCATATGGTCATAAATATGGATTTTATTAATATATAATACATTTATAAAGTAATTAGGATTCTATAAATAAAATATATTATCTTTATTCTTACACTTACATAAATTAGAAAATGACAATATTGTTCGTGTGTGCATGTTGACTATTACCCCCATGAAATAATGTGATTCATTTTTTTATTACCATCATGATTGTATGATTATAAAATTTTATTTAAAGAATATTAAATATATTAATTAATTTATTAATATTAAATATATAATGTATCCATTTCATACCACCATTAACCATGGTCAATATACTAAAGTAATTTTGGGGAAATTTACCAAACAACTATATGGGGTTGATTTAAGAAAGAACTATACAATGAAAGAATTTCACAAGATTATAAAAGTACCAAAAAAATTAATTATAGATTAATAAGTTTATGAATAAATTATTTTGTAAATTTATTTTTATTTTTTATGAGGATATAATGTTTCTGACCAAGCAGTAATCGAACGTAGGGGTTTTTCATCTCAATTCCACTCCAATGAGACATATTATTATTATGCACCTAATTTAATTTATATAGTGCATATACTAAACATTTGAAATATTATATAATTAATTCCTAATTATTTATGGTATTTAATGTCTCAATATATATTTTCAATTATAATTGGTTCTGATTTTAACGTTAATAATGTCATAAAGGTTTGTTTCACAACGTCACTCTTATCTGAGATTCTCTATCTGTATATTTTTGTTTGAAGAATTTAAGGGGATTTATATTTATAAAATGAACATATTTTCTTCTAATATAGTTAGTTATGTGGTTTATGTTTTATATTACATTGTATTCTCTCTTTCGTACTCAAAAATATATAAATAATGTTTTCAAGAAAAAGTGATGTTCTTTCTTCTTTTAAGTCAGAAATATTTTTATTCCATATCCATATTATTACTGTTATTTTATTAAAGTTTTATGTATATATAAATTTTTGTTTAATGTAATATAATCTATATTTTAATTTCATTTTGAATGTTTAAAATGTAACATTTTTATTTTTTTTCGAATAAGTCATTTTTGACTTTTTAAAAAACTATTATATTGATTTTTTAATCATATACAGCATAAATTTATTTTCCCACATCCATGGACATTATTAACTATTTATATTCAACTAATGGGTTTTATCTTTTTTCTAAGAAAATAATTATTCATTACTCTCTAATTTTTTATCTTTTATATTAAAATAAAAAGTCATTTTTTCTAAATGGTTTAAAAGATTTTGGAAATGATTTAAACTTTGTTTTTATAAGAAAGTTACAAAATCATTAAGGAAATTTTATTTTATCTATTCACTTGTGTTTTCATATCTAATTCACAAAAGAACTGCCAATATTTAAAATCTTAATTTCCGATGAATTTATGTTCATCTATCATTATTTATTGATATGTAGATTATACCTTATTTAGTGACCATTCACTTTATTGTGATCATGTTATCTATTACTCTAGATTATTCATTGGACATTATTTTTATGCTTCATATCTATATTTTCAGTATCATTGATATATTTAGTATCATTTATACAACTTTTTTTGTTGTATTACCCATACATTATTTCAATATGTGGTGACATTTGATGGAATATTATTAATAAATTTATTTCATTTATAATGTAAATATTAATGATTTATTTTCTTGATTCAATAAGGATATTTATTGATTGATAAAGAATTTTTGATATGTTATATCTATTTTATTGAATATATGATTAATTCATTAGACATATGTATGTGAAGGGTGGGGCCCAGTTCTTTATAACACCTCAATTCACTGAAAGGTCTGATAAGAAAAATATTTGGCCAAATTAGTTGTGTATTTAGTATATTCATACCTAATCATTAAAATTTATTTCAATAATTCTTTGATGGGATTTTTTAGGATGTCTTGGACCTTTATAGAAAGATATTGATTTCTAGAATTATCCATTTCCTTTCTTAATATTTTGTTGATTATTATCAATATGATTATTATGTTGTTATTTTCCATGGATAAATTTTTCAGATCATGTTTTTTATTTAATGATATTTGTATTAATAATCCACTCTATCATAATTTTAATGCCTTATCTACTCATGAAATATTTCAGTGTATAAATTCCACTACTGAGCATTTGATCTCACCCTTTATTGTGTTTTCCCTTCCCTGGGTTATGATGTTAGAATATTTAAATGATTTTAATAAATACAAGAATTTTTTTAATCATATGTTTTGTTTTTTTAATGTAATATATACATCATGTATATATCTATTCTCCCAAGACATCTAAATTGATTGACCATTAATTTTTTAATCCATTTTATATTATACTAATGTAATAATTTAATCATTGTCATTGGGTTACTAGAGTCAGGTTCATTACTGTTGGTATCAATTGAAGTTTAGTGGGAGAATTGGGAATGATATTCTAGAAGAAAATATCTAACTTGAGAATTATGGTAATCAAATTGAATATTTGAGAACTTTATAGGTATTTTTATTCCATTTCTCAATATTTATGAAGTTTTAAGGTATTTGTGTGTGTTTTATTATTTAAAAATGACATCTAGTTAAAGAAGGGGAATTGAAATCAAAACTTATGTTCAATATATGAATTTATTTTATGAGAAAGTTAATATAGTATGTTTTGGAGATAATAAATTCATTTAAATATTATATGAAGTGGCCTGGTTTATAAAAAATATCATTACCCATATAAAAAACTTGTTGTGTCACAACACAATTCACCTTCTTTGGATTGTTTTATATGGTGGAATCATTCAACCATTAATGAATCTATAAATACATTAGTATCTGATAAATGGGCCAAATACATTAAGAATGTATTTATATATTTGATAAGTAATGAAAGTTAAAATGTTATTCCATTAGTATATTTTTTAAAGGGAGATATTTTTCAATGGAGGTCTGTGATATAGAATAATAAAAAAAACTATGAAATAGAAAGTTTATAATGGAGATATTTTAATATAATATTATTTAAGAAATATTTTCCATAAGAGAAATAATATGAAATAGAGAGGAATTTCATCAACATTAAGAATAAGGATGAGGAATGTGTTACTGAATATGAGGCTAGCTTCCCAAGATTACCAAGGTATGTAACAGACATCATATATATTCTTGAATGAAATATTTATAATTTCCTTGATGGGATTAAACCTAAACCTCAAAGTGAAATGGTCTCCCAAATTTTTTCATAATATAAATATATATAATCATATTTTATCATGATAAAGAAATAAATTTATAGATATTTTATCTTAAAAACCAATCAAGAATATAAGAGGTTGGTTGAGAATGAAGAAAAAATAAATGTGAAAAAGATGAAGAAAAAAATATTTGAATTCCAAAATATGAAAATTGTGGAAAAACACTTCCTAAAAATGATTAAAAATATAATAGTTTATAAGATTTTTGTAGATAAGGTCCATCTATCTCATAACTTAATGTGAAAGAAACAAAACACTATTATCAATTGCTTCAATTGTAGGGAGATGGGGAATTATACAAACCAATAACCCAATCATCTAGTGAACCGACAATAAAAGAGTTAAATTAAGTAAGACCAATATTATAAAATTAATATAGCTTAAATTTAAGTCCCTAAAGATGTGTTTGTAGGTACTTCGATCATAAACACTAATTTAACTATTTATTTTTTTTTATGGACCTTAAAACACTTTTATATCTTCCATGTTTTCATGAACATTATTAAATCATTACCTATTACCATAACAAGGTATTTGTAAATCGTGAATCCTAGTGGAAATATTATTAAAATGAGGATATTTTAGTTTTTCAAAATTATGATGTGTAGACATACCCTGTTAGTGAGGCATTATAGACCTACACATCTAAATATTGTGCTAAAAAACATAACTTACACACTACATTTTATAAAAATTTATAATTACAATATATTTCAAAAATAATTTGAAATTTATATTCAAATTTATTCATTAGGTATAAAGTTATATATAATGAGGAAAAATATTTAACTAGTAGGACTCATATTCATTTTCTCTAATGGAAAGTATTTCCAATACTTAATCCATAACAATTCTTCAACATATCCAAAAAATCCTCAACGTAATATAATCATCGAGGAACACATTATATATTAAATTTATTTATACCTTGGGGAAATTAAAACATAAAAACGGTCATTTAGAATGCTCATTAGTGGAAAAAATAATCGATAATAGTCATTGATCGGAAGTGAGAATACAATGAGCATATGCGTATAGTCAAGATACTTAAGAAATCATACCTAAAAAATTAGATCATAAAAAGGATTAAGGAATTATATAATATAAGTCAATAATCAAAAGATTATAAAAACATGATTCAATAAACATAATCCATGAGGGAATTACATAGTCATTAGAATTATCATAATACTATGATAAAATATCTGATAATTATATCATCATATTTTCATCATATACATGAAGACATGTGCTTTGGTTTGTTGTCATATCCAAGAAGTGTCGCCCTTTATTTTATAAGAATATTCAAGAAGGCTCACCCATTAGCTTGTGATTATATATATTAAGTATCATGCTATATTATCTCATAAGATATAAAACATTAACCAATGCATTAGAAGGTGATATAGGACCCCACCCATCACAATCCATATATATGTGTTCCACTTAAAATAAATTCATTCGATATATAAAAAATAATCCATTGAAAGAAAATGAATTTTATATTTTTTTCAAATTGGATTCACATAGTGGATCCTTCATAAATATAACAATAATTATAACATGACACTCCCAAACAAAATAAATGGGTATCCAATGACATCAAGTTACATTCTAGGAAAATATCGTTCAATAAATATAAGGCATAAGGTATTTAAAATGTATAGATAAAGGGTGTAAAGTTATGCCAATAATTTTTCAAATTAATCAATGTATGGACTATAGTTTATCACCTTTCATTCAAAGAAATAAAAAATATTTTATTTATAGTGTTAATTCATTGGAAGAAAATTTAGGTTTACATAGATTCAATTTTTAGGAAAGAAAAAGGTAGTGGTAGATCAAGTCCTTTTTGGAGAAGTGATTTTTTATTCCATATGTAGAAATAAGGTGGATGGTATCATTTCAAAAATATACTTGATCAAGAATATGATGTATCAAATGATAAAAACATAGATTAAAAATACTTTTTAGAAGTTTTATAAAACCCACATTAGAAATAATAACTTTTTTAAAAAATATTTAATGAAATATTTTTTAAAACTAAAATAACTTTTTCTATTATAAATCATGAAAACATATTGGTCAATATTCATATAAAATAATCATGGTGGAATAATGATGTGTTCACATGTAAATGATAAAAAAAATAAGTTTTTCACATTTTAATGAAAACAACCCATATGAAAAATGATAAAAATTTATAAAAACATTTAAAATAAGGTCAAGAGGTAAAAAATAACCTTAATAAATTATTTAATAATTGATAAGGATAATTGAAAAAATCTTCCATTAGATAAAAATTAGGAAAAATTGATCTTTCTGACCATGAAGAAGAGGTGGGGTAAATTTCACTTACAAGAAATACTTTTGGTAAAATATGTGTCCATGGAACATGAAATTTTTATAGGAAATATAAAACCCCATGTATATAAATATGAAATTATGAGGGTATTTATAAAGAAAAAAATTCCTTGGATGGATTATAATTTTCAAACAGACTTAATTTTAAAATATGATTGGAAATCAAAACCATTATTGTTTGACAAACATTTTCATCAAAACCCATTTCAACTTCAGTATCCTTGAATCAAAAACCAGTATAATAAAGTACATCATATGGATATAAAAACACCATGAATTATAAGAATATGTTAAAAGACATTAATTAGGTATAAATAATACCATATCAAGTATATCATGATGCATAACATGAAATATGTGTTAAGAAATTAAATTTGAGTCAAGGAACCACTTGCCTAGTATTCCCACTTAGTTGAATGTGATCTAAATTCATGTATGAAAAATCATAACTATATTAATATATTATTTTATAATCTTATTTATATTAATTTGAAATTATAATATTCATTTATAATAATTCTCTATATGTGTATTAGTTTCTTATTATTTATTTTTGATATCAGTTGTGTGTAATCTTGATCATTTTAAACTGGTTTTGTTACAAGGATGTGGTTATTTTTTATTCTCTAAAATCATATCATTACTATATCATAGAGTTTATTATTATTATTATTTATAAATATTTATAATATTTTAATTTCATTCAATGGTATTTTTTTAAAATAATTAATGATGAATTTGGAGATTGTCATATTTCGATGATTCTTAGCGAATGAAGGGTGTTTTATTAAGTAAATATTGAAATTTTTATAGTTATAATATGGAAAAAATTATACATTTTTATTTCATATATTACTGAAAATGAAATTTCCATAGTTACACATGATAAAAATGCATATCATTGTTCAAGTAGATGGTTAAACCAACCCAAACAAGAACAAACAATAATTAGTGAATGATTATGAAGTTATTTTGAAGTAATATCCCTATATAAAAAGTATATTGAAATTATTTATTGATTATTAGTTTGATATATAACAATTTAAAATAATTATAATAATAACATAACCTGTGGGATGTTATTACATTATATGGATAAATATTTTTTTCTCTTAGTATTCGATTTTGGACGGTTTAATTTACAATTATTGTTTATTGATCCTATTTTTAAAAGCCTGTACAATTAGACCTAATAGAACCATAATAAATTAATAAAAACCCATATTTATCCCTTAAAACTGTTATTCTAACCATCCATGATTGTTGGTACTAAAATATGGGATATATCATTCCATGAGGTTGGTAGTCTACATATATGCATGGATGATGATTTCATTTCCCATTAAATAGAAGATATGAGTAATATGATTTCATATTTTAGAAAATAAAAATTTCATTAATATAATTTTTATGTATTAAGTTCCCCATTATTATCATCCTTATAATGTTGTGAATGATAAAACACTTTGTATTGTAGAGGTGGTGGTCAACACATATTTATGATTGAGGTTTTCACTTTTCTTAAGGGAAGAATGAAAACATTAGATAGTGTATATCCTATAATCATATAAAAATATCAGTATATATGTAATAAATATTTAATAAATTAATAATGAGTTATATAATTTTAATATAAAAATATAAATAATAAAATATATTAGATAGGGGAAGTACTTACTTTTATATTTTGAACTTTCTCTTGAAAAACTTCTTGTTAATGGAATAACTTGACCAATATCTTGTAACCATATAATTAAGATGGTGAAATATTATTATAAAGGAATGGATAAGGGTATATTTTCTTGGTGATGTGAGAGGCCCATTTTATAAGTTGTGAGAATGACATTTTTTTAGATATAACAACTTTATATAAAGACATTTCTTGTTAATAAAGTCTTGTGGCCCCAAGAATGGACAAAAATTGATTTATATATGAGATAAAGATTATAATAACTCAAATAATCATTAAAAACATTTTTTAACATGTTTCAACCACTTTACACCAATATTCATTACTTTTACTATTTTATGATTTACTGAATTAAGGAATATTTACCTATATAATTTAATTTTGTGCACTAAAATATGGTCCTTATTAAATAATTTATACTTAATAATTAAAAATATTATATTAATTTTGTCAGATAAAATTTCCATGTATAATAAAAACTAATTTTAACATTAGTTCATGTAATTCATATGAACATGTTCTTAGAAAAGTGTATTTATAATATTAAAATTTATGTGTAGTGTAAAATTATCCATGAATACTACTTGGAAGATATAAATTGCTTTATTATAAATTAAATAGGATTTTACTTTCATCCAAATAAATACATGTCAAAAAAATTCTATTACAATTTTTAATAAAATAAAAAGAGTGAAAACTTGTTTTAAATTAGAATAAAAGTTTAATTGTCTCCTAAAATTCTAAGCATTCGTTTTCTAAGTTCAAAATAATATATTTAATTAAATGGTTTTAATAATTAAATAAATATGTAATTAATTAAAAAAATTAAAAACGTTAATTTATTTTTCATATATTGATAAAGAAATAAAATTTTACATTTTGGTAAAAACTGTATTTTTCAATATTAATATAAATATCAATTATTATTTAAAAATATAATCTTAATAATAAGATATTTTTTACATTGTAATTTGAAAAATAAAATTTTTTTCATCTAACTAAAATTATAAAAACTATAAATTTGTTTCTAAAATATGAATCATAAAGAAAACTACTTTTAAAGACAAAATATCTTTTTTCATTAAAATCAAAAATGTAATATGTGAAAAATACATTTTATTGATTACTAATACATTTATAATATCCTAACTATTTCATCATAATTTATAGATACAGATACAATCGTTATCTATATATAATATCTTATCAGAACATGTTCTCTGATAGTAGTTTAGGGTTGTGATTCTACCACCATAGATCTTGTAGATATTTGAATAAGCTTGAATTTATATCAGGTACAATTTCACCCATACAATAATTATTTGAATTTATCTCAGTCTTGGTCTAGATAAAATCCTAGTAAATCTACCTCCTTTCAAATTTTAGTTAAACATTCTTCAAAATGGATACTTTCACTACCCAACACCATTTCTTTCCATTTTCTTGTAGATTTTAAAATATGGTTGCTTCCTTTTTTTACATGTTAATTTAACAACTATATTATAATAGTAACATTTTTTATTACATATCTTGGGTTTTTTTATTCAGTTTTTCATATAGAAATATTTATTGATCATAATATTTATAAAAAAATATGTGTTAAAATAACAATTAGTTAGATGCCCTAGCCATAAATAAAGTTGTCCTCATAATTTTAATTATTACCTACTAATTAAATAGTAATAGGTGGTCATAAGATATACATGACTCTAGATATATTTTCAAATCAAATTTTATCATCACTGTCCCTTTTATAACAAGTGAACTCATTACTTCTCTCGTAATAGTAATATAATTGATGTTGAGTTTTTTTATATCGCTATTTGTCCTAAATAGCACAATATATTGGGAGTAATTTTTGATAGGGATTTCTTAGTCAGTATTATCATAATAGGTGATCATAAGAAATTTTTTATAATTTATTTTCCTATCTTTTCCATTATCAAGGCCTATATTTCAAGAGATCCGATTAATTCTTAACATCACATCAAATTTGACCAAATGAATTATAATACCTCACTCAAAAGATAATTTTAAAATAGAAAAATTAGGAGAAAATAATGAAATGAAGGAAATAGAATCATATTGACCAAGGGGTCTGATGTAATGGATCTAATGAGAATCACCTTTAACAAGGTCCACACATTCCAGGGGGATGCATCCCAAACTAGAAAACAAAGTAAACATGTTATCTTTTGTGGTCATGGATGAAATAAACTTTATGGATTTATTCCCCTCACGCCACATGTGAAGGAGTTCCATGTGGTTGTTGATATGGGTTCTTCATCTCTGAATTTAGTATGAGATAGACCATTGGGTGGGGGTATTCCCTTGAAGAGCGTTTTGAACTGTCAAGGATTCCATTTTAACCAAATAAAGATCAATATTTTCTTAACTAAAGACATTATGACCATTGAGCATTGAACATTCCTCAACCTTGAGAGAGTAACCAATCCCAAATAGTGTTGTGAAAGAGAGGATAATAGATCCTCTAGGATCATGGAAGATTCCACCACCCCTAATGAAATCCATGTTGTAAGAACCATTGATGTTGATATTGATACCAACACTATGGGGGTGCCAACAAATTTTCCAGTACCAAGGGAAGCTGAGGGGGTGGTGGAGCTTCCTAATAGATACAAGATGTCTAATAAATAGGAACTCCTCCAAATTTTTGAGAAGTCTGTCCATGTTTTTTTATAAACTTTGTTCAAAAAATGGGAACCAGCCTCAAGTAACTGATCCCCTCATGTTGGTCATTGTTCCTCACATACCGGATACACCAGCATCCATCATATAGGATGATGACCATTATCTTCTTCTCAAGGGTATTATTTTCGATGCCTTAGAACTAGAGGTGTATGAAGTTGATGATATGGTATCCTGAGATATTAGGACTATTAACTCACCAAATTATTTTAACATTGATCTCACCCACTCTCCATAAAAGAATAAGTGGGTCATAAATTCTTTATAGGGATCTCTACAAAATGTGAACCTAGAAACAAGATTTATACATATTACTTTGAAGTGTTTATCAATGGATAGTGAATGGTTTATGATGTGACACATATGGAATTTTATCTTTGTAGATATTTACTTATACCATGAAAATCACAACAAATATCCTTCACATTATACGCTTTCCACACACCACAAAAATCCATAAGCGATAAGGTCCTTGATGTAGAACCTGTAAAAACACATTTGTCTTATTCAGTTGTTGGCACATTAGTTTTGAGTATTATACTCTATATTTTATTCAAAATGACATGGATAAATGTAGGATAGGTGACATATTATCTAAACATAATGTCTAGGATTTTGAACCCTATAAAACCAAGAATGGTACCTACCCAATTATGGTGCTAAAAGTTGATATTCCCTCGACTGAGGATCCAACACACTTGGAACTGAAGATCTAGGTGGTTCCTTTATAGAATTTTCCATAAGGGTGAGATTTTCCACTTTTATAGACCCATATATTTTCTATACACTTCTTTAATGAACTTCCCCTTGCAATTTATAGCCTTAAATAGCCTCTCAAACCATATTTTCTAGATAATAGTGCATTGTGCCCGATACTCTCATCACATTGATGTCACCTTCATTTTTCTCCCTAACAAGCCTTTCGCAAGAAGTACAAGGGTGTTTTTCATTATCATGAGTATCCTATATGAAATAATACATGATATTAATGATTTCATTGATGATTTCATTTGGAACCTTCAAAACAGAGAGAATGTTCATTAGAATGGAGGTAAGGAATAGTTGATGATATTAATCATTCCTATAAAATATAAGAAGTGGTTCTTCTAATTATTAATGTGAATTCTAATCATGTCAACCACATTTTCATAGTGCTAGATATGTAACCTTCCAAAGGTTATCATGGTTCCCAGGTATTCTACAGGGAAGCTCCTCTTATGGACACGTAGTTTAATTTAAATGGAATTTTCTTTGCCTCTCCATAAAATGGTTCGAAATATATAACTTTATCTTCTCTCAGTTTATGAGTTGGATAGTCAATATATATTACTCTTTTAGAATCTTGTTGATGTCGTGGATGGATCCCATACTTCACTTTACAAAATGGATTATTTCATCAAAAAACATGATGTGTGATATTCCAAGAGAGTGGGGAATGCATAGGAATGGTTTTATATTTTATAGAAGTTAGTTTTTGATAATATATGTACTGAAGTTGTCCTGGGACAAAATGAAAAATCTTGGAGATAGTAGATCCCCTACCTCATCCACTAAAATTACATTAATAAACTATAGTTCAACCCCATGAAATAAATTAAAATCCACATGGAGATTAATCATATCAATAGGAGGTTTTTGGTAAAAGTATATAATCTCATGAAGGTTATCACCTTTAAAATGAACTTCAACTCCAAAATTACATAGGCTTTTTCCATATTCAGTTCGATAGAAATGTTTGAATTAAGAGACTTTTTTTCAATATTTATTATATTATCTTGATCCAAAACTTTGGAAACCTGGATCGATCATCCCTTTATGAATACATTTTTCTATTCAAATATATATAATCTGAGGTTTATAGATAATCTTATATTGATAAATCCAGAAAAAAACTTTTATAAGAAGAAACACAAACTATGGGTCTTTATTTTTTGAGCGAGTAAGGGTATTTTTCCTTTGGGATGAGAACAAGTGTGGTGGAACTATCCACTCTATGGATACATAAACCTAGAAATAAATCACACACAAGCTTCAAATTGTCACTTTTAAACATGTCCAATGAGGATATGTAGAAAGAATATTGGAATCCATTAGGGCTAGGAGATCTTTCTAGATTGAGTGCATGGACAGACTCGTAAATTTCATTCTCATCTAGAAGGGATTAAAAGGATTCATTTTTGTGATCAGAAACCATGTGAGGATTATAATTAAAGAGATCTTCATGGCCACTAAATATCCTACTCACATGATGGGGTTAAAACCTTCAAGAAGTTATTTGAAATATCTCTTTATCATACCTCCAACCACATTTAAGTCACTGTTTAATAAGGAATTATCTAAGATGATATTTTTCCTGGTGGTCCAACGCTTCTACTAGATGGAATCATGGAAGTAAAATTTATTCATTTCACCTTCCTTGATACATTTTTTCTATACTCTTCCTGCAAAGAATATTCATTTTTTAGTATTAACTTCACTTGGTTGTTATTTTTTGGCTGAGGGAATTGAAAGTAACATTTTCCAAACCATTCATATTCTTGGACTACATTTTCTTGATCTATATTTTGATTGAGTTGATTTTGTGGATGTGAGGGGGTAGGGTTTTACTCTAGGATTTAAGATAAACTTTTAGATGCATGATCTATTTATGAAGAACAATCCATTGGATAACTTTGATTGGTCTGTTATAGGATTCACTCATCACCTACTAATAACTATGGTAAGAGGTCCATCATTTGGAGAATCACAAGAGACAATCCCATTCACTTCTGGGTATTATATTAGTGATCTTCACTCCCCATAATCGTTATATGTCACATTCATAATTTTGGTTTCTTATGCATTCCCTTATATTGAATGTTTCTATTTCATATCAACCACATTATCCCTATGATTATGGAATTGTCATGGATAATGTCTATGATTCCCACATTTATGATAGTGAATTTTTATAATCTATTTCAAAAACCAAAAGGATTTAATCATTAGTGGTAAAAAATTAACACTATAATAGAATTTTTATGATATATTAAAACACCATCCTCATGATGTCTTACTCTTCAAAATTATTACATTATCTTTCAGTTTATTCTAAATTAGTTTGAGTTTAATCAAGTTTTCTTTAGGTTGTGTTCTATCATATTCCTTAACAAAATTTCTTAATATCATAAATCATTTATAAAGTATTTTAATTATAGTGAGATAAAAAACATCATGTTCTATATGATTGTCAAAAAATGTGTGCAATTAGACCACCTTATCATGCACCAGGTTTTTATTGAGATAACACCCAACATGCTTTTTATAGGTTGTTACCCTCATCTACATATATTCTAGATCCATAATAAATTTTTGTATCCATATAGGGATGCCATTTCATGGATAAACACATAATCTACAACATTCCAAAACATTGTGATATTATCATATATATATACTTATTTCAAGGATTTTCTCTCATATTTTCTCCTCTTAATTCATTATAAACCTAAAATATTAAGTATAAACAGAATAATGTTTTATATATACCTTTTAAATGATGTTAAATCCTAACCAATAAATCCATAATGACATTTATAACTCTTAATTTATCATTAATCGGAAACATCATAACCACTAAATTTTTATAAACCCTCATACGAGACAAAGTAAGGTGCCCCAAACCCACACTCTGATATCATAAGCTAAAATAAACATATTTTACACACTTGAATTGATACACATCCTAAATAACAATATATTTCACAAATAATTCATCATTTACTTTCTAATGAAATTTTTATGTTTATAGTTATAGAGATTTATAAAAAATGATTAATTAATAGAACTCATGTTATTCATATAAAATTGACATTTTCCTGCTACTTAATCCATAATAAGTCTTAAACATCACCCATATATTCTCCACATAATATATCCTTATAAACACACCTTATGTATTACATTTTTTCATAACCTGAGGAAATGGAAACAAAATAAAGAGTAATCTCAATGGTTTCGTAAGGGTAAAAATAGAAGATAATAATATATGATTATCAGTGACTATAATATAAGAACATAGGTATAGTGAACATACATAAGTAAATCATACCTAATCAAAAAAACATATCATAAAACATGGAATAAGGAATGGAATAACATAATACACAGGTTTAATGATTTTGGAAACATAAGTCAATAAACATGATCCATGAGATTGTAACATTGTCATTAGAATACGCATAATATTATGGAACAAATAAATCATAGGGTATCATCATATTGTGAGAATATTGAAGGACTTTTATTTAGTTTATGAGAATATCCAATAAGGATCACCCTTTAGTTTATAGGAATACCGAAGAAGGACTACACATTAGTTTATGATCATATACAAGAAGAAACATGATACATTATCAGATGAGATATAATACATTAATTAATGCATTTGAAGGATATATAGAAACACATCCATCATTATACATACCTAGGAGTGCCACTTAAAATCAATTTATTCATTGTATCACAAAGAACCAATGAATGAAAATGGGTTTTATATACTTTTTAAAATGGATTCACATAAGGTATTATCCATAAATCCATAAATAATAAAAACATGAAAAACCATTGAAAATAATTAGGTATTAATTAACATCAAGTAACTTTCTAGGAAAATATCATCAAATAAAGATAATTGATATCATGTTTACACTATGTATATAAAGGGTTTAAATAAAAGCCAAAACTATCCCCAATCAATCAATGTAAGGTATGTCGGATAACATTTTCAATCAAATTATTACAAAAAATGGAGATGGATTTCATTAGAAGAAAAAATACATTTATAAACATTTAATGATATGGTAAGAGAAAGGTACTAATGGAGAATTTACATGAAATAAATGAAAATTTGGTAATCTGTAAAAATAAATAATTCTTATGTTTTCATTTGAAGAATAATCTTGATCAAGCATATAACGACTCATAATTTACATACAATGTTAATACTTCAAAATTGAAGCATACTTATTACAACATATAACAAAACCCACGAAAGGACCGTATAGGTATAGTGTCTTTAGAAACTGGGAAACATAAACAACTGGTTCATAAAGCATCAACTTTTCCTCCCACTTATTTCATCATATCTAGAGTCCCTTTTTGGCATATCCTACTTAATAACCTTCTTCCTGACCTGGGGAAAGAAAACATACAAAAGGGTGAGCTCAAATGCTCAGTAAGGGTAATCAAAAGAAATATCAATCACATCGTATACACAAGCACATAACTTTTGGAAATCTTAACCTGTAAAAGAGATCATAATTTCATAACATGGGATAAATCATGGCAGTGAAATGTAATCACAATAATCATAAATTAAAACATGAAAATTTGTGGCATACACACATAATCATAGAGAATCATTTCTTGTTAGTCAAGACTCATTTCCAAGACTATCTTAGTGGACAAAGTCCCTTTCTGAACCGAGTCACCCTCGTTTCAGTCCTGTTTCACTGAACCGGTATAACCTACCGTTCCAGCCATGTCTATCTCATGAGATATAAAATCTTTACCCAATGCATTGGAGGGAGATATAGGTCCCACCCATCACATAATGATACCATTCTTATGTGTGCCACAAAATCATAAACCATACATCATTGCATAACCCATGTAATAGAAATGGGATTCTTAAAAAACATGACATCATAAAACAATTCATATAAGATAAAGGAATTCATAAAAATAATTCCATCACAACATAATCAAATCAATGTAATAATAGGGATATAAACATAACCCTATATTATCTTAGATGGAAAATAATTTTGATAAAACACTTGATCTCTATTCTTGAGGAAAATATCCTTTCTACTTCAAAAATACTTTTCCTTTCTTAACATGACATAAAATTCTAAACTAAAAGAAGTTGAATAAAAATAAACTTTAAAACATGTAAAGGAATATTCTTGGAAATAGTGTTTTAAAAATCCATTCATTCCGTGTAAGTTAAAAGAAAACATTCTTCTTGTACTTTTGTCGGAAAAGTCAAAAAGTACCTCATACGAAAAACGACAAAAGATTCCTTTCATATCTTTTACTAAAAACTCACTGAAGGGTAAAATTGGATATAAAATATTTTAGAATGATGTAAATATTACATATTGAGGAAACATGGATGTGGATGATAAATATTCCCCAGTAAATTATGAAGTATAAACAATCTCGGATAAAAATTGAGATTGCGAGATTTTCCCTTACCTTAGGTCCGACTTGCTTTGTAAGTGTCCGAACCTCCTGTATAATGATTTAAATAATTTTATTTACTTATTCCAGAATCATAATTATTTTTATGATATCATATATGGTCATATTCTTAGCTTCTTAGTAGTAATATTTCATTGCTACTTGTCATTCGGGTGTTTATAACTTTTTGTTCTTATGCTTGTTTTCTCGAATAAATTCTTATTCTTCTCTTTAGGTTATAGATACCTCATTTCCAGAATGGTATTAGTGTAATATATATAATATTCATTCATTCAATTCATTTATATAATCATTATGAAATGAAGATCATGTATAACGAGTCGCATCACATCATGGAGACGGTATTCCGTACGTACGCACGAGTGATGATATCGTTACTATGATCATGGAATTGTATTGGAGTATATTTATACTATTTCAGAATCAATATCACTTTATAAAAGTTATATATAGTCATTTTTTACACCATTATACCCATCCAAGTAAGGTGGTGGTGGAAAATAGATTACACCACGGCGTGGAGACGGTATTCCGTACGTACGCACGCGCGGTGATTTATTTTTCTGTAGGATGGATATATGGTGAAATAGTGTTGTTTCATACTTATAATAACATATCAGTATATTAGTGATACTGATGTTATTACTTCATAATGAATCAACCTAAGAAGAATAAGTGGAAGAAGAAATAAAATGAAAGAATCGGTAACGGACATTACCTCTTCTTTGAAATGCTTCTTTGATACCTTCTTTTAGGGCACTAAAATTGGTCTTTGAAGAAGACCAGGACCTCTAGGATGTCTCTAGGGAAGTGTAGAGAAGAAAGTGGCAGGGGTTGTCCGAGCTTGAAGGCTCAAAGTGGTGTGAGGAAGAGAGGGAGGAGGTTCCATTTTATAAGGGAGGAGAGGGGCACCTTTGGAATAACTAAAAATATTATTTTATTATAAAGTCAATTTCGGTTTTAAATAGCTCCAAATTGATTTATTTCAATTCTAAGGTGGGGATGGGTCGAAATCCTCTCATCCAATATAATTTTGACAAGTTTAGGTTCCTATTTTAACCTTATTATTTAGATTTAACATTAAGTTAAATAATTTTACTTTTACCATGTCTTCTTGTGTTCTTATACTATAAAATTAATAAACATACTATAATCAGACAAAAGAACCCCAAGTTGTTTATTATTAATATATATAACCTTAGCTAAGTCATTTGGCCGAACCTTAGATTTTTAGGAATAAAATAAAAATTACAAATATAATATTTGTTTTAAAAACTATTTTATGTCAATTTTGACACTATTTAGTAATTGATTTTTGTGAAACTCATAACAGAATTATTAGTTCGAACAAAGTTACTTAAATCAATACTAACATGTCATATTAACCTAGAAAATTAGTGGGATTCATAAAAAGTCTCAAATTGCATTTATTTGGGTGTTTATAACATCAATTATGTCAATATTTCATTAATAATATAATTAATGCATCATAATTGTGTCATAACTAAATTAAATTATTTAATGTCTAAAAATTACAAATAAAATACCATTATGTAGGAAATCTCTTTATATTTCTAATGAATATTTATAGTCGAATTTATCTTATGTATAACCCCATATTAAAAATTATTTACTTATTAAACTTTGATTTTAACTATTTTAACCCTTCTTTAAATAAATTAATAATAAATGTCCTAATCTAATCCAAGTGGGCCTAAATGGTCATATTTTATTCCTAAGTTTGTTTTTGGTTGAATTAAACTTATACAATAGAATTAGGACATGTGTTAAGGTAATAATAATATCATCTTTACCCTTAATTACCTTATTTACTTTTAACCGTGGTAAAAAAAAGTAAAAAGTTACTATTCACCAAAAAATTATTTTCATCTAATTGAACCACATTTTACTTACTGACATCAACCATGTCTCTCAAATTTTTGAAATTCCACTCACAGAAGCGGTAAAATTAAGTTTTATGAAAAATTCTGTTTTTTTAACTACCACTTAGTAGTTTCACTATTCATCAAAAATTGAAAGTTTTCAGAAAAATACCAAAATTTCATCCTAGGCTAATTTCGATATTCTGAATCCAAAAATGAAGTCCATTTTGAAAAATAAAATTTATAAAATTTCAAAAAGTTGTTATTACTATTCATAACGGCTAGTTTTAATAATATTTTTATAGCATATCGTTGTTTAGTGAAACTCGGTATTGCGTACGACGCAAGCTATCGAAGAAGGTCGCGATTTCGTGTAAAGAAAGCCAAGAATGTGTTGTGTAGAAAAAGATTCCTTTGATTATTTATATAACATAAATGTCTCGGGTGTTACAAATCATAAGATGTATCAAAGGAAAATGACATAAACAAAAATCACTTTTAAAAGCTTTAGAAAAACAACACTATAAATAATAAGTATTATTGATACAATGATAGCATTTTAAAATAACTATTTTATAAAACTAAGAGAAATTTTTATTTTAGAAACCAACAAAATGTATAGATAATTCTTATTATGGAATTAAAAAGGTGTGAAATGACATGTTAAAACATCAATAATAAAATGAAAATATTTTCAAAAAGTTTTAAATTTCTTATGTAGAAAATGTTAAAATGTTCTTTAAAACTTTTAAATAAATGTCAGGTAGTATAAAATTACATAAATAAATTATTAAATCATAGATAAGGTCTCTTTTAAATTCATATATTGAATACACATATAGAAAAATTGAGGTTCCCGATTGAGAAGAATAGACTGGGGTTGTTTCACTTACATGTACCATTTTGGGTAACATGTGAGGTAAGAAGAAAAAAAATTTGGGGGATAATGTAGAAATCCATTAATATATAAAGAAAATTACGATGTTCTTTATGAGGAATATAAATTCTTGATATGAATTGTCTTTCTAAAAAATATTCATTTTAAAATCAGATTAAAAATCAAAACCCTTGTTTTTTCGTAAACTTTTAATAAAAACCCCTTTCATCATTGGTATCATTTAAATAGATTTTCATTAAAATAATGAAACAAATATGTATCTTTAAACCCCGTTAAATAATACATGTAATTAGTAACATATTAAATTAATAAAAACTTAATTATATCATGATAATTTCTAGTAACATATCTCATAAACAATAGTTCAAAATATCTAATAAGAATGTATAATCAAGTAGTAATTGAGGGTGGTGATTCTACATGCTTAAGTCTCATGGAAATCTCCACAATCTTGAATTTTTCTCACATGTGTTTTCACTCATACCATAATTATTCTATTTTATCTTGGGATTGGTCTAGAGAAAACCCTAATGAAGCAACCTCCTTTCCATGTTCAAATAAATAAGATCCATAACGGAAACTTGTTCTACATGATGCCATTTATTTCCTTTTATTTATATATTTTGGAATATGGTTACATCCTTTTATACCAAATAATTTAATGTCTATATTATAATAGTAGTGTTTGATTTTATATACTATATTTTCGTTTTTATTTATTATTTCATGAAAAAACAATCATCAGTAATAATTTTTTTATAATACTTATATATTAAAATCTTAGGTCGTTATAGTTCTTAAACATGGTAAGTATAACTATGGTTAATTTTTATATAACCCTTGGTATGTATTGGATTTAAATGTATAATTTGAAAATTTATTTTTATTCAAAGAAAATTATTATTTGTGGTGGTGTGGAATTACATGCCTTGATAGGGGAATCAGAATCATATAAATCGTGCCTAAATCCACCACCAATATCTCTCCTTAATGAAATTATTCGAGAATAAGAGAAGACATGACCTATTGATGTGAAAGGTAACCTTGAATATAATAAGTACATATTGTTCAGAAATACATTTATTTGTTTCCTGAAATGGTTACCTAGAAATACACATCAGTATAGAGATAAATTTTCAACTGAAATCATATCTATTGTAAAAATTATATCCAAGACTCCATATAAAATAGTTATAGTGCAATTGGTGGAACTGAAGAAACTACCAGAGTTTTCTAATAATCTATTCAATTTCCCTTTTGTTTCACCTTGGGGGAGCACATATTCTTTTTAGTGACAAGAATGATGGGTTTATGTAATTGTGAATTGATTATAAGGAAATAAATATCCATTAAAATATTGAAAAAGTATCTTATTCCTCGCATTGATGACTTGTTTGATAAATTCAATGGATATATTTATTTTCCTGTATCGATCTTGATAACAGGTATCTTCAATTATGAGTATGGGAGGAATCTATTCTAAATATGACATTTCACACAATGTGTTGAAACTATTAGTTTATAGTAATTCACTCTGGATTGACTAATGTGCTCCCTATTTTTATGTATTTTATGAATATAGTATTAAATTATAATCATTATAATTTCATTATGATATTTATCAATTTTATATTGGTTTAATATAACAGCTATGAAGAGAAAAAAATCTATTTGAAAATAATTCCTGAAATTTTCAAAGGGAATGATTTATATAGGAAATTTAGTAAGTGTTAATTCTAGAATTAGGATATTTCTTTTCTTGTCCATATTGTGGATATGGATAGAATAATATTTGATCTTTCAATGACAATGGTATTAAAATAATGTCCTACTGAAAAAAATATTACTAGGATACAAAGATTACTTTGACTAACATGTTATTATAGACTCATATAAGAAACCATGTTTATCTAATCAATTAACCATGTTAACCCGTAAAAGGTAAGTTTATATGGTTGGAATATTTTAATGAAATTTTATAATGACTAAATTTGATATTAGTCAAAGTACTGATATTGGAATTACTATTTGGAAGGGATGGTTTTTTGGTATATAGTGATGCAAAGAATAAATAACTCATATCAATACCAATAAATAATGATATAGTTTTCTATTTTTAATCAACATATTTTAAAGAACCATGAATATAATTATCAAACAAAATATCTTGGGTCAGAATATGTTCTCTTTTTTTTGAATATATGGAGGAATTTTATCTTTATTGAAATCATTGAGATATATATGTACCAAAGATATCGTCAATATATATTTTCAAAAATCTATCTTAACATGAGATGAGTGATATGGATATATCTACCCATGGATTATGATTTCTCAATATACTACAACCTTAGAGTGGAAAATAATGAGGTATATGCATTGATTATGGGAGATCATGGAGTTCTTAGTAAAATGAGGATTTAATAATAAATTATATTCATGGATTTAGTAAATCAGTATATGTTAATAATTATGGAAGGGTGGACGCCAATCCTTTTCCAATTTATTTCCAAAAACGTCTTTAGAGGATAAGATTAAAACCCAAATTGATAGAAATAGTTTACAAAATAAATGAATTTCATCAATTATTGTAAATTGAAAGACTTTTTTATGGAAATGGTGTGTTCAAATTCAAAAATAGTATATTTCTTCCATAAATTCATGAGATGAAGAGGAAATTATTCCATTAATATCATAGATCAAATTTTTTTATACACCATGGTAGAAGAAAAATGTGTTCTGATTTAAGAGAGAATTTGTGGTCAAATAATATAAAGTAGGAAATTACAAACTATATATCAAGATTGATGGTTTTTTAGTTGGTAAAAGCTAAGATAAAACATCCTAAATTATTCATGTCACCCCTATATATTCCTATATTGAAGTGGTATGATATTACTATATCTTTTTTCATATTATTTACAAATAATCCTAAAATAAATTATTTCATATTGATTATCATTAGTCACCTTTACAAGTCTACACATTTCCCCACTATAATGGAGGATCTACCTTTTTATAACCTTACAAACTCTATATCAATTAAGTTGTGAGACTTTATGTTACACCTACATTGATTATATCAGATCACAGTTTTCTATTTACTATAATGTTCTATAAAACTATTCATAATACTCTAACCACCAAGATAAATTTATGCATTTCATATCATCATCAGTTAAATAGACATTCAAAATGGAATATTCTGACATTATAAGACTTTAAGATATTGTTCTCACTTGTCTTTCAAGCTATGTGGGATTATTATTTTCCTTTGGGGGAAGTTTTATATTATTATAGCTTCCATAAAATAATTCAAATGGAACTGTATGAAGTGTTCAATGGGAAAATATATTTTACCCCAAAAGTTTTGGATACAGTTGCTGAAAAGAATATTTTATTTCTATAAATTGTTGATGAGATAATGAAAAAAGTGATAACTATTAACATTTTTATCAAGGTAATCCAAATAAAAAAACAATTATACTAACAATAGAAGGATGGATATTGAATTTAAAATAGGGGATCATGTTTTCTTAAAGGTATCTATATGGAAGGGATTTATAAGGTTTGTAAGTAAAGGAAAAATAAATCCTAGTTACATAAATCCTTTTGAGAATACGTGTTGTGGAATCAGATGACTCAGCTGGTAAAGGAATTTTGAAAAAATCATAAGATTGAACAGGAAACGTGGGAACTTGAAGAAGATATGATGAATAGATAACAAATTTTATATATGATGGTATATTCTAGAAATTTCCAAAATTAAATTTTTTAAATTGTGGAAGAATATAACACTGGAGAATCAATTAGAGTAAGTATGCTTTTCATTCTAAGGAAATTATAGCATAATACACCTAGCTTCATCCAAGAATGTGAATAAAACATATATTAAAAAAATATAATAATAATTTTATAAAATGAACTAAACTTTTGAATATTCCATCCCAAATTTTTTTTGGGTGTGTTTTTTTTATTTTTAAGAAATTTTTAGTTTTTCAGTGAATATGAAAAATTTTTGATTTTAAAATAATGAAAATTTTATGAAATTATTTTTAATTAAGAATAACACGAAGGATTATTAAAATAGTGTTTTAAAAATCCATTCATGCCATGTAAGTTAAAAGAAAACATTCTTCTCCTACTTTTGTCAGAAAAGTCAAAAAGTACCTCGTACGAAAAACGACAAAAGATTCCTTTCATATCTTTTACTAAATACTCACCGAAGGGTAAAATTGGATATAAACTATTGTAGAATGATGTAAATATTACATATTGAGGAAACATGGATGTGGATGATAAATATTCCCCAGTAAATTATGAAGTATAAACAATCTCGGATAAAAATTGAGATTGCGAGATTTTCCCTTACCTTAGGTCCGACCTTCTTTGTAAGTGTCCGAATCTCCTGTATAATGATTTAAATAATGTTACTGACTTATTCCAGAATCATACTTATTTTTATGATATCATATATGGTCATATTCTTAGCTTCTTTGTAGTAATATTTCATTGCTACTTGTTATTCGGGTGTTTATAACTTTTTGTTCTTATGCATGTTTTATCGATTAAATTCTTATTCATATCTTTAGGTTATAGATAACTCATTTCCAGAATGTTATTAGTGTAATATATATAATATTAATTCATTCAATTCATTTATATAATCATTATGAAATGAATATCATGTAGAACGAGTCGCATCACATCGTGGAGACGGTATTCCGTACGTACGCACGAGTGATGATATCGTTCATATGATCGTAGAATTGTATTGGAGTATATTTATACTATTTTAGAATCAATATCAATTTATAATAGTTATATATAGTCATTATTTACACCATTATACCCATCCAAGTAATGTGGTGGTGGAAAATAGATTACACCACGGCGTGGAGACGGAATTCTGTACGTACGCACGCGCGGTGATTTCTTTTTCCGTAGGATGGATAGATGGTGAAATAGGGTTGTTTCATACTTATAATAACATATCAGTATATGAGTGATACTGATGTTATTACTTCATAATGAAACAACCTAAGAAGAAGAAGTGGAAGAAGAAATAAAATGAAAGAATCAGTAACAGACATTACTTCTTCTTTGAAGTGCTTCTTTGAGACATTCTTTTAGGGCACTAAAATTGGTCTTTGAAGAAGACCAGGACCTCTAGGATGTCTCTAGGGAAGTGGAGAGTAGAAAGTGGCAGGGGTTGGCCGAGCATGAAGGCTCAAAGTGGTGTCAGGAAGAGAGGGAGGAGGTTCCCTTTTATAAGGGAGGAGAGGGGCACCTTTGGAATAACTAAAAATATTATTTTATTATAAAGTCAAGTTCGGTTTTAAATAGCTCCAAATTGATTTATTTCGATGATAAGGTGGGGCTGGGTCGAAATACTCTCATCCAATAGAATTTAGACAAGTTTAGGTTCCTATTTTAACCTTATCATTTAGATTTAACATTAAGTTAAATAATTTTACTTTTACCATGTCTTCTTGTGTTCTTATACTATAAGGTTAATAAACTTACTATAAGCAGACAAACGAACCCCAATTTGTTTATTATTAACATATATAACCTTATCTAAGTCATTTGGTCTAACCTTAGATTTTTAGGAATAAAATAACAATTAAAAATATAATATTTGTTTTAAAAACTATTTTATGTCAATTTTGACACTATTTAGTAATTGATTTTTGTAAAAATCATAACAGAATTATTAGTTCGATACAAGTTAATTAAATCAATACTAACATGTCATATTAACCTATAAAATTAGTGGGATTCATAAAAAGTCTCAAATTGCATTTATTTTGGTGTTTATAACATCAATTATGTCAATATTTCATTAATAAGATAATTACTGCATCATCATTGTGTCATAAATAAATTAAATTATTTAATGTCTAAAAATTACAAATAAAATACCTTTATGTAGGAAATATTTTTATCTTTCTAATGAATATTTATAGTCTAATTTATCTTATGTATCACCCCATATTAAAAATTATTTATTTATTAAACTTTGATTTTAACTATTTTAACCCTTCTCTAAATAAATTAATAATAAATGTCCAAATCTAATCCAAGTGGGACTAAATGGTCATATTTTATTCCTAAGTTTCTTTTTGGTCGAATTACACTTATCCAATAGAATTAGGACATGTTTTAAGGTAATAATAATATCATATTTACCCTTAATTACCTTATTTACTTTTAACCGTGGTTAAAAAAAGTAAAAAGTTACTATTCACCAAAAAATTATTTTCATCTCATTGAACCACATTTTACTTACTGACATCAACCGTGTCTCTCAGATTTTTGAAATTCCACTCACAGAAGAGGTAAAATTATGTTTTATGAAAAATTCAGTTTTTTTAACTACCACTTAGTTGTTTCACTATTCATCAAAAATTGAAAGTTTTCATAAAAATACCAAAATTTCACCCTAGGATAATTTAGATATTACGAATCCAAAAATGAAGTCCATTTTGAAAAATAAAATTTATAAAATTTGAAAAAGTGGTTATTACTATTCATAACGGCTAGTTTTAATAATATTTTAATAGCATATCGTTGTTTAGTGAAACTCGGTATTGCGTACGACGCAAGCTATCGAGGAAGGTCGCGATTTCGTGTAAAGCAAGCCAAGAAAGTGTTGTGTAGAAAACGATTCCTTTGATGATTTATATAACATAAAAGTCTCGGGTGTTACATTCTACCCCCCTTAAAATGAATTTCTCCCTCGAAATTCGTCACTTTGTAACAAACAGATGAGGATACCTCTCCCTCATCATATCCTCAAGCTCCCATGTAGCTTATTCTAATTGGTGGTTCCTTCATATAACTTTCACCAATCGAGTGGTCTTGTTTCGTAGGACTTTTTCGCTACGATCCAGAATCTCTATCGGTTGTTCTTCATAAGAAAGATCTTGCTCCAGCGGTACAAGTTCTGAGCTGAGTACATGTGAAGGATCAGGTATATACTTTCTCAGGAGAGATACATGGAACACATCGTGAACTTGAGAGAGATTCGGTGGAAGCACCAATCGATAAGCTACCTTCCCAACACGATCCAGTATTTCTAAAGGACCGATATATCTAGGGCTCAACTTCCCCTTCTTTCCAAATCTCATAACCCTCTTCCAGGGAGATATTCGTAAGAACACTTTATCACCCACTTCAAGCACTAGGTCTTTTCATCGGTTGTCAGCATAACTTTTCTGTCGACTCTGAGCTGCTCTTATGTGTTGTTGAATAGATCTGACATTTTCTTCCATTTCATCAACGAGATCAGGTCCTAATAGCTTTCTTTCCCCAACTTCATCCCAGAAAGTTGGAGTCCTGCATTTCTTTCCATAGAGAGCTTCATAAGGAGCCATCTGAATACTGGAGTGAGAGCTATTATTATAAGAAAATTCCACCAAAGGTAGGTGTTGATCCCAACCTCCTTTGAAATCCATAGAGCAAGCTCTCAACATATCTTCTAGGGTTTGAATTTTTCTCTCAGACTGACCGTCTGTCTGAGGATGATAAGAAGTGCTGAAACTCAACTCTGTATCCAGAGTATGCTGAAGACTTCGCTAGAACATCGAGGTAAATCTCGGATCCCGATCAGATCTAATAGAAAGTGGTACTCCATGAAATCTTACCACTTCCTTTACATATATCCTGGCAAGCTGATCCAGAGTGAAATCCTCTCTAATAGCAATGAAGTGTGCAGACTTTATAAGACGATCACCTATGACCCAGATAGCATTATTGCCTTTGGATGTTTTTGGAAGTCCTGTGACAAAGTCCATAGTGATGTTTTCCCATTTCCATTCGGGTATGGGTAATGGTTGTAACATCCCCTTAGACTTCTGTCTCTCAGCTTTAACTTGTTGACAAACCAAGCATCGAGAGACATATTCAGCAACATCTCTTTTCATGCCATCCCACCAGAAGTACTCTTTTAGGTCCCTATACATCTTCGTGCTTCCAGGATGAATAGAGAATGAATAACTATGAGCCTCATCCAACATCTCCTTCTTTAATTCGGGGATGGGAGGAACACAAACCTGATTCCTAAACATTATTATCCCATCACAATCAAGGTTGAATTCAGGAACATTTTTCACCTTCTTTTGTAACTCGACATCTTCTTTCTGTGCCTCTTTAATTTTCACATGTATAGATGGTTGAACATTCATTTGAGAAAGATAATATTTTTCCCCTTCCATTATAATTCCAAGATCCATCCTTTGTAAATCCATAAATATTGGATCTTTTTTTATCCTCATCATGGATAAACTGGCTTGGTTTTGTCGAATTAATGCATCTGTCACCTTTTTTGCTTTCCCAGGGTGGTAATGGATTGAGTAGTCATAATCATTAATCAGCTCTAACCATATTCTTTGACGCATATTTATCTCATTTTGTGTGAAAATATACTTTAAACTTTTACGATCAGTATAAATATCACACCTTTCACCAAAAAGGTAATGCCTCCAAATCTTTAATGCAAAGATTACCACAGCTAACTCCAAATCATGTGTTGGGTAATTTTGCTCATGGATTTTCAACTGTCGTGAGGCATAATCTATCACCATATCATTTTTCATAAGAACACACCCCAATCCCTTCTTGGATGCATCACTGTAGATGACAAACCTTTCTCCACTACAAGGTAGTGTGAGCACAGGTGCACTGGATAACCTTCTATTCAACTCCTTGAAATTCTCTTCACATTCCTCTGTCCAGAAAAACTTAAATCCTTTCCGAGTCAACTTGGTGAGTGGATTAGATAATCGTGAAAAATCTTTCACAGAACGTCGATAATATCCCGCCAAACCAAGAAAACTTTGGATCTCAGTTACTGTTTTTGGTCTCGACCATCTTTTGATAACCTCTGTTTTTGCTGGATCCACAGATATCCCCTCTTTTGAGATTATGTGACCCAAAAATGCAACTTTTTTAAGCCAAAATTCACACTTGGTAAATTTGACATAAAGCTTCTCCTTTCTCAGGGTCTTCAATATAATTCTCAAGTGATATTCATGTTCTTCCTTGCTCATTGAATAGACAAGAATATCGTCTATAAAGACTACCAAAAATTGATCAAGATTGTCTCTAAAGACTCTATTCATCAGATCCATGAAGATAGCAGGGGCATTATTAAGACCAAATGGAATCACTATAAATTCATAGTGTCCATACCTTGTATGGAAATCCATATTTGGAATATCCTCCCTTTTGAACCTTAATTGATGATACCCTGAAGGAAGATCAATCATTGAAAAGTATTGAGCTCCGCGTAGTTGGTTAAATAAGTCATCAATGCGTGGGAGAGGATATTTGTTCTTGATAGTGATCTTGTTAAGTTCTCGATAATCAATGCAGAGTCTCATTGATCCATCTTTCTTCTTAACAAATAGAACAGGTGCTCCCCAAGGTGACACACTAGGGCGTATGATTCCCTTATCAAGATTCTCTTGGAGTTGCTTCTTCAATTCCTGCAACTCAATTGGGTCCATTCTATAAGGTGTCTTTGAAATAGGCAAAGCACCCGGTATGAGTTCTATTGAAAACTCAACTTCACGATTTGGTCGAAGACCCGGTAATTCCTCCGGAAAGACATCATCAAACTCCCATAAAATGGGCATATTCTTAATCGTGAGTTTATCACCAACCATTTGAGATAAATAACCTTCATTTAGTGGAATCAAGACCCATAAGATGGAAGAAATTTCCACTGGAAGGTTATGTTCATCCTTGCATGGATAGACGATCATAGATTGATCTGGAATATGAAATGTGACTTCCCTTCTTTGGCAATTGATATGAGCTCCATATAAAGAATGCCAATCCATGCCAATAATCACATCAAATTCCACTGTAGGAAGGATCACAAGATTTGCAGGAAGCACTTTCCCACAAACTTCGATCGGAGAAGAATTATAAACTTTTGATGTGACTGTTGTGCCATTGGGTGTTGTCACAACTAACTCAACATCTAATTGTTGAGGTAATACGGTGATACCCTTAGAAAATTCTTCAGAAATAAAAGAGTGGGTGGATCCAGAATCAAATTAAACATTTGCTACTTTAGAGTGGATGGTAAGTCTACCTTTCACCACATCGTTATCATACTCCACAACGCTGATAGAAATTGCATGTGACTTTCCCTTGACTTTAGCCTTAAGAGTTTGTTGAAATCGACCATCATCATCAACCCTTGGATTAGGGCATTTATTGGCTTAATTCTCCATCTCCTTGCACTTGAAACATTGAAGTGTAGTAGGTTCATTTTGTGTATCCCTTCCTTTGTTTTCATCATTAGAAATCTTCTTCCTATCATCACGACATTCAAATGCCCGATGACCTTCCTTTCCACATTTGAAACATTTACTATTTCCTTTAAGACAACTCCCTCCATGTTTCATTCCACACTTTGAGCATAAGGGAAATCTCATCTTCTTTTCAGTGGGCTCTTTAGATTTCCCTTTGAATTCCATTTTCCTCTTCTTATCAAACCCATATGACTGATGGGTTACTCCAATCTCCATCTCGACTTTGAGAGCACATCGAAAGATTTCCTCGTAGCTATTGAATTCCCTTATTGCTAACGCCCTTCGAAGACTTGGTTTTAAGCCACTAAAGAATCGATCGATATTACTCTCAGGTTGGATAATAATACCAGAAGCGTACCTTGCAAGTCTTGTAAAATTTGCTTCATAGGTACCAACAGATTCATCATCCTTTTTCTTCAGTTCAAGAAACTCTTTCTCCATCTTTGTTCGGAGAATACGAGGGAAGTACTTATTGAAAAATAAGTTCTTGAACTCATCCCATTCCATGGACTCAATTTCATCCCTTTGCCTCGTATTCTTAATAAGATTCCACCATTGATCAGCATCTCCTTCCAAATGATACACTGCTAGGATGACTTTATCATGTTTAGAACATTGAAGAACTGAAAATATCTTTTCAGTAGTACTAATCCATTGTTCAGTAACTAATGGATCAGTAGACCCGCTGAAAGAAGGTGGACGCTGCCTCATGAAGGATTCAACAGAATGTTTCTCCTTCCATTGCTCGTTTGGAAGTCCTGCATGATTCATAGCTTGAGAATGTTGTGTGAGCATGGCTACAAGATTTTTCATTCCAGCTCCCATAACGTTTGGTTGCTCAGGGGGACAATCATTGCATTGCCCGTCGCATTCTGCATTAACAAGATTCCTTCGGGTTCCAGCCATTGACTAAAACCAAGAAGAATAGTGTGAGAAACACTAATTATAATAGGAAAACCACATACTCAAGAATAAAATTTCAGACTTAAGGTCTTATCCTAGGTTATTCATGGCCATTTCTAAAACACTAAGATTGTTTTATATGCTTAGACTTATCCTTAGGGTTCTTACTAAGGCTTTCACATCCTAGTTTCCAAAGGTTGACTATACCTTTCCTCTAATACCAACTATAATGACCCATACTTTACATACATTGTTAATACTTCAAAATTGAAGCATACTTATTACAATATATAACAAAAACCACGAAAGGACCGTATAGGTATATTGTCTTTAGAAACTGGGAAACATAAACAACGGGTTCATAAAGCATCAACTTTGCCTCCCACTTATTTCATCATATCTAGAGTCCCTTTTTGGAATATCCTACTTAATAACCTTCTTCCTGACCTGGGGAAAGAAAACATAAAAAAGGGTGAGCTCAAATGCTCAGTAAGCGTAATCAAAAGAAATATCAATCACATCGTATACACAATCACATAACTTTTGGAAATCTTAACCTGTAAAAGAGATCATAATTTCATAACATGGGATAAAACATGGCAGTGAAATGTAACCACAATAATCATAAATTAAAACATGAAAATTTGTGGCATACACACATAATCATAGAGAATCATTTCTTGTTAGTAAAGACTCATGTCCAAGACTATCTTAGTGGACAAAGTCCCTTTCTGAACCGAGTCACCCTCGTTTTAGTCCTGTTTCACTGAACCGGTATAACCTACCGTTCCAGCCATGTCTATCTCATGAGATATAAAATCATTACCCAATGCATTGGAGGGAGATATAGGTCCCACCCATCTCATAATGATACCATTCTTATGTGTGCCACAAAATCATAAACCATACATCATTGCATAACCCATGTAATAGAAATGGGATTCTTAAACAACATGACATCATAAAACAATTCATATAAGATAAAGGAATTCATAAAAATAATTCCATCACAACATAATCAAATCAATGTAATAATAGGGATATAAACAGAACCCTATATTATCTTAGATGGAAAATAATTTTGATAAAACACTTGATCTCTATTCTTGAGGAAAATATCCTTTCTACTTCAAAAATACTTTTCCTTTATTAACATGACATAAAATTCTAAACTAAAATAAGTTGACTAAAAATAAACTTTAAAACATGTAAAGGAATATTCTTGGAAATAGTGTTTTAAAAATCCATTCATTCTGTGTAAGTTAAAAGAAAACATTCTTCTTGTACTTTTGTCGGAAAAGTCAAAAAGTACCTCATACGAAAAACGACAAAAGATTCCTTTCATATCTTTTACTAAAAACTCACTGAAGGGTAAAATTGGATATAAAATATTTTAGAATGATGTAAATATTACATATTGAGGAAACATGGATGTGGATGATAAATATTCCCCAGTAAATTATGAAGTATAAACAATCTCGGATAAAAATTGAGATTGCGAAATTTTCCCTTACCTTAGGTCCGACTTGCTTTGTAAGTGTCTGAACCTCCTGTATAATGATTTAAATAATGTTATTGACTTATTCCAGAATAATAATTATTTTTATGTTATCATATATGGTCAAATTCTTAGCTTCTTAGTAGTAATATTTCATTGCTACTTGTCATTCGGGTGTTTATAACTTTTTGTTCTTATGCTTGTTTTCTCGATTAAATTATTATTATTCTCTTTAGGTTATAGATACCTCATTTCCAGAATGGTATTAGTGTAATATATATAATATTCATTCATTCAATTCATTTATATAATCATTATGAAATGAAGATCATGTATAACGAGTCGCATCACATCATGGAGACGGTATTCCGTACGTACGCACGAGTGATGACATCGTTCCTATGATCATGGAATTGTATTGGAGTATATTTATACTATTTCAGAATCAATATCACTTTATAAAATTTATATATAGTCATTTTTTACACAATTATACCCATCCAAGTAAGGTGGTGGTGGAAAATAGATTACACCACGGCGTGGAGACGGTATTCCGTACGTACGCACGCGCGGTGATTTATTTTTCCGTAGGATGGATAGATGGTGAAATAGCATTGTTTCATACTTATAATAACATATCAGTATATGAGTGATACTGATGTTATTACTTCATAATGAATCAACCTAATAAGAATAAGTGGAAGAAGAAATAAAATGAAAGAATCGGCAACGGACATTACCTCTTCTTTGAAGTGCTTCTTTGATACCTTTTTTTAGGGCACTAAAATTGGTCTTTGAAGATGACCAGGACCTCTAGGATGTCTCTAGGGAAGTGTAGAGGAGAAAGTGGCAGGGGTTGGCCGAGCCTGAAGGCTCAAAGTGGTGTGAGGTAGAGAGGGAGGAGGTTCCCTTTTATAAGGGAGGAGAGGGGCACCTTTGGAATAACTAAAATATTATTTTATTATAAAGTCAATTTCGGTTTTAAATAGCTCCAAATTGATTTATTTAGATTCTAAGGTGGGGATGGGTCGAAATACTCTCATCCAATATAATTTTGACAAGTTTAGGTTCCTATTTTAACCTTATTATTTAGATTTAACATTAAGTTAAATAATTTTACTTTTACCATGTCTTCTTGTGTTCTTATACTATAAAATTAATAAACATACTTTAATCAGCCAAAAGAACCCCAAGTTGTTTATTATTAATATATATAACCTTATCTAAGTCATTTGGACGAACCTTAGATTTTTAGGAATAAAATAAAAATTACAAATATAATATTTGTTTTAAAAACTATTTTATGTCAATTTTGACACTATTTAGTAATTGATTTTTGTGAAACTCATAACAGAATTATTAGTTCGAACAAAGTTAATTAAATCAATACTAACATGTCATATTAACCTAGAAAATTAGTGGGATTCATAAAAAGTCTCAAATTTCATTTATTTTGGTGTTTATAACATCAATTATGTCAATATTTCATTAATAAGATAATTAATGCATCATAATTGTGTCATAACTAAATTAAATTATTTAATGTCTAAAAATTACAAATAAAATACCATTATGTAGGAAATCTCTTTAGATTTCTAATGAATATTTATAGTCGAATTTATCTTATGTATAACCCCATATTAAAAATTATTTACTTATTAAACTTTGATTTTAAATATTTTAACCCTTCTTTAAATAAATTAATAATAAATGTCCTAATCTAATCCAAGTGGGCCTAAATGGTCATATTTTATTCCTAAGTTTGTTTTTGGTTGAATTAAACTTATCCAATAGAATTAGAACATGTTTTAAGGTAATAATAATATCATCTTTACCCTTAATTACCTTATTTACTTTTAACCTTGGTAAAAAAAAGTAAAAAGTTACTATTCACCCAAAAATTATTTTCATCTAATTGAACCACATTTTACTTACTGACATCAACCATGTCTCTCGAATTTTTGAAATTCCACTCACAGAAGCGGTAAAATTAAGTTTTATGAAAAATTCAGTTTTTTTAACTACCACTTAGTAGTTTCACTATTCATCAAAAATTGAAAGTTTTCAGAAAAATACCAAAATTTCATCCTAGGCTAATTTCGATATTCCGAATCCAAAAATGAAGTCCATTTTGAAAAATAAAATTTATAAAATTTCAAAAAGTGGTTATTACTATTCATAACGGCTAGTTTTAATAATATTTTAATAGCATATCGTTGTTTAGTGAAACTCGGTATTGCGTACGACGCAAGCTATCGAGGAAGGTCGTGATTTCGTGTAAAGAAATCCAAGAATGTGTTTTGTAGAAAAAGATTCTTTTGATGATTTATATAACATAAATGTCTCGGGTGTTACAAATCATAAGATGTATCAAAGGAAAATGACATAAAAAAAATCACTTTTAAAAGCTTTAGAAAAACAACACTATAAATAATAAGTATTATTGATACAATGATAGCATTTTAAAATAACTATTTTATAAAACTAAGAGAAATTTTTATTTTAGAAACCAACAAAATGTATAGATAATTCTTATTATGGAATTAAAAAGGTGTGAAATGACATGTTAAAACATCAATAATAAAATGAAAATATTTTCAAAAAGTTTTAAATTTCTTATATAGAAAAGGTTAAAATGTTCTTTAAAACTTTTAAAATAATGTCAGGTAGTATAAAATTACATAAATAAATTATTAAATCATAGATAAGGTCTCTTTTAAATTCATATATTGAATACACATATAGAAAAATTGAGGTTCCCGATTGAGAAGAATAGACTGGGGTTGTTTCACTTACATGTACCATTTTGGGTAACATGTGAGGTAAGAAGAAAAAAAAATTGGGGGATAATGTAGAACTCCATTAATATATAAAGAAAATTACGATGTTCTTTATAAGGAATATAAATTCTTGATATGAATTGTCTTTCTAAAAAATATTCATTTTAAAATTAGATTAAAAATCAAAACCCTTGTTTTTTCGTAAGCTTTTAATAAAAACCCATTTCATCATTGGTATCCTTTAAATAGATTTTCATTAAAATAATGAAACAAATATGTATCTTTAAACCCCGTTAAATAATACATGTAATTAGTAACATATTAAATTAATAAAAACTTAATTATATCATGATAATTTCTAGTAACATATCTCATAAACAATAGTTCAAAATATCTAATAAGAATGTATAATCAAGTAGTAATTGTGGGTGGTGATTCTACATGCTTAAGTCTCATGGAAATCTCCACAATCTTGAATTTATCTCACATGTGTTTTCACTCATACCATAATTATTCTATTTTATCTTGGGATTGGTCTAGAGAAAACCCTAATGAAGCAACCTCCTTTCCATGTTCAAATAAATGAGATCCATAACGGAAACTTCTTCTACATGATGCCATTTATTTCCTTTTATTTATATATTTTGGAATATGGTTACATCCTTTTATACCAAATAATTTAATGTCTATATTATAATAGTAGTGTTTGATTTTATATACTATATTTTCGTTTTTATTTATTATTTCATGAAAAAACAATCATCAATAATTATTTTTTTGTAATACTTATATATTAAAATCTTAGGTCGTTATAGTTCTTAAACATGGTAAGTATAACTATGGTTAATTTTTATATAATCCTTGGTATTTATTGGATTTAAATGTATAATTTGAAAATTTATTTTTATTCAAAGAAAATTATTATTTGTGGTGGTGTGGAATTACATGCCTTGATAGGCGAATCAGAATCATATAAATCGTGCCTAAATCCACCACCAATATCTCTCCTTAATGAAATTATTAGAGAATAAGAGAAGACATGACCTATTGATGTGAAAGGTAACCTTGAATAGAATAAGTACATATTGTTCAGAAATATATTTATTTGTTTCCTGAAATGGTTACCTAGAAATACACATCAGTATAGAGATAAATTTTCAACTGAAATCATATCTATTTTAAAAATTATATCCAATAATCCATATAAAATAGTTATAGTGCAATTGGTGGAACTGAAGAAACTACCAGAGTTTTCTAATAAGCTATTCAATTTCCCTTTTGTTTCACCATGGGGGAGCACATATTCTTTTAAGTGAGAAGAATGATGGGTTTATGTAATTGTGAATTGATTATAAGGAAATAAATATCCATTAAAATATTGAAAAAGTATCTTATTCCTCGCATTGATGACTTGTTTGATAAATTCAATGGATATATTTATTTTCATGTATCGATCTTGATAACATGTATCTTCAATTGTGGGTATGGGAGGAATATATTCTAAATATGACATTTCACACAATGTGTTGAAACTATTAGTTTATAGTAATTCACTCTGGATTGACTAATGTGCTCCCTATTTTTATGTATTTTATGAATATAGTATTAAATTATAATCATTATAATTTCATTATGATATTTATCAATTTTATATTGGTTTAATATAACAGCTATGAAGAGAAAAAAATCTATTTGAAAATAATTCCTGAAATTTTCAAAGGGAATGATTTATATAGGTTATTTAGTAAGTGTTAATTCTAGAAATAGGATGTTTCTTTTCTTGTCCATATTGTGGATATGGATAGAATAATATTTGATCTTTCAATGACAATGGTATTAAAATAATGGCCTACTGAAAAAAAAATATTACTAGGATACAAAGATTACTTTGACTTACATGTTATTATAGACTCTTATAAGAAACCATGTTTATCTAATCAATTAACCATGTTAACCCGTAAAAGGTAAGTTCATATGGTTGGAATATTTTAATGAAATTTTATAATAACTAAATTTGATATTAGTCAAAGTACTGATATTGGAATTACCATTTGGAAGGGATGGTTTTTTGGTATATAGTGATGCAAAGAATAAATAAATCATATCAATACCAATAAATAATGATATAGTTTTCTATTTTTAATCAACATATTTTAATCAACCATGAATATAATTATCAAACAAAATATCTTGGGTCAGAAGATGTTCTCTTTTCTTTGAATATATGGAGGAATTTTATCTTTATTGAAATCATTGAGATATATATGTACCAAAGATATCGTCAATATATATTTTCAAAAATCTATCTTAACATGAGATGAGTGATATGGATATATCTACCCATGGATTATGATTTCTCAATATACTACAACCTTAGAGTGGAAAATAATGAGGTATATGCATTGATTATGGGAGATCATGGAGTTCTTAGTAAAATGAGGATTTAATAATAAATTATATTCATGGATTTAGTAAATCAGTATATATTAATAATTATGGAAGGGTGGACGCCAATCCTTTTCCAATTTATTTCCAAAAACGTCTTTAGAGGATAAGATTAAAACCCAAATTGATAGAAATAGTTTACAAAATAAATGAATTTCATCAATTATAGTAAATTGAAAGACTTTTTTATGGAAATGGTGTGTTCAAATTCAAAAATAGTATATTTCTTCCATAAATTCATGAGATGAAGAGTAAATTATTCCATTAATATCATAGATCAAATTTTTTTATACACCATGGTAGAAGAAAAATGTGTTCTGATTTAAGAGAGCATTTGTGGTCAAATAATATAAAGTAGGAAATTACAAACTATATATCAAGATTGATGGTTTTTTAGTTGGTAAAAGCTAAGATAAAACATCCTAAATTATTCATGTCACCTCTATATATTCCTATATTGAAGTGGTATGATATTACTATATCTTTTTTCATATTATTTACAAATAATCCTAAAATAAATTATTTCATATTGATTATCATTAGTCACCTTTACAAGTCTACACATTTCCCCACAATAATGGAGGATCTACCTTTTTATAACCTTACAAACTCTATATCAATTAAGTTGTGAGACTTTATGTTACACCTACATTGATTATATCAGATCACAGTTTTCTATTTACTATAATGTTCTATAAAACTATTCATAATACTCTATCCACCAAGATAAATTTATGCATTTCATATCATCATCAGTTAAATGGACATTCAAAATGGAATATTCTGACATTATAAGACTTTAAGATATTGTTCTCACTTGTCTTTCAAGCTATGTGGGATTATTATTTTCCTTTGGGGGAAGTTTTATATTATTATAGCTTCCATAAAATAATTCAAATGGAACTGTATGAAGTGTTCAATGGGAAAATATTTTTTACCCCAAAAGTTTTGGATACAGTTGCTGAAAAGAATATTTTATTTCTATAAATTGTTGATGAGATAATGAAAAAAGTGATAACTATTAACATTTTTATCAAGGTAATCCAAATAAAAAAATAATTATTCTAACAATAGAAGTAGGGATATTGAATTTAAAATAGGGGATCATGTTTTCTTAAAGGTATCTATATGGAAGGGATTTATAAGGTTTGTAAGTAAAGGAAAAATAAATCCTAGTTATATAAATTCTTTTGAGAATTTGTAATGAATTAAAACTATGTATTTCTATTTCGAAATTCCACCCAAACTCTCTAAAGTGCATAATTTTTTACATATCTCATTATTGAGTAATTATATTTCAAAACGAAATCATGTAGTCACATATTAATAAATTTAATTAGAATTTGATTTATCCTATTGTAAAGTGTAAATCTAGATTCATGACACAAGAGAATACGTGTTGTGGAATCAGATGACTCAGCTGGTAAAGGAATTTTGAAAAAATCATAATATTGAACAGGAAACGTGGGAACTTGAAGAAGATATGATGAATAGATAACAAATTTTCTATATGATGGTATATTCTAGAAATTTCCAAAATTAAATTTTTTAAATTGTGGAAGAATATAACACTGGAGAATCAATTAGAGTAAGTATGCTTTTCATTCTAAGAAAATTATAGCATAATACACCTAGCTTCATCCAAGAATGTGAATAAAACATATATTAAAAAAATATAATAATAATTTTATAAAATGAACTAGACTTTTGAATATTCCATCCCAAATTTTTTTTGGGTGTGTTTTTTTTATTTTTAAGAAATTTTTAGTTTTTCAGTGAATATGAAAAATTTTTGATTTTAAAATAATGAAAATTTTATGAAATTATTTTTAATTAAGAATAACACGAAGGATTATGAAAATAGTGTTTTAAAAATCCATTCATGCCATGTAAGTTAAAAGAAAACATTCTTCTCGTACTTTTGTCGGAAAAGTCAAAAAGTACCTCGTACGAAAAACGACAAAAGATTCCTTTCATATCATTTATTAAAAACTCACCGAAGGGTATAATTGGATATAAACTATTGTAGAATGATGTAAATATTACATATTGAGGAAACATGGATGTGGATGATAAATATTCCCCAGTAAATTATGAAGTATAAACAATCTCGGATAAAAATTGAGATTGCGAGATTTTCCCTTACCTTAGGTCCGACCTTCTTTGTAAGTGTCCGAATCTCCTGTATAATGATTTAAATAATGTTATTGACTTATTCCAGAATCATACTTATTTTTATGATATCATATATGGTCATATTCTTAGCTTCTTAGTAGTAATATTTCATTGCTACTTGTTATTCGGGTGTTTATAACTTTTTGTTCTTATGCATGTTTTATCGATTAAATTCTTATTCATATCTTTAGGTTACAGATAACTCATTTCCAGAATGTTATTAGTGTAATATATATAATATTCATTCGTTAAATTCATTTATATAATCATTATGAAATGAAGATCATGTAGAACGAGTCGCATCACATCGTGGAGACGGTATTCCGTACGTACGCACGAGTGATGATATCGTTCCTATGATCGTGGAATTGTATTGGAGTATATTTATACTATTTCAGAATCAATATCAATTTATAATAGTTATATATAGTCATTATTTACACCATTATACCCATCCAAGTAATGTGGTGGTGGAAAATAGACTACACCACGGCGTGGAGACGGAATTCCGTACGTACGCACGCGCGGTGATTTCCTTTTCCGTAGGATGGATAGATGGTGAAATAGGGTTGTTTCATACTTATAATAAAATATCAGTATATGAGTGATACTGATGTTATTACTTCATAATGAAACAACCTAAGAAGAAGAAGTGGAAGAAGAAATAAAATGAAAGAATCAGTAACAGACATTACTTCTTCTTTGAAGTGCTTCTTTGAGACATTCTTTTAGGGCACTAAAATTGGTCTTTGAAGAAGACCAGGACCTCTAGGATGTCTCTAGGGAAGTGGAGAGTAGAAAGTGGCAGGGTTTGGCTGAGCATGAAGGCTCAAAGTGGTGTGAGGAAGAGAGGGAGGAGGTGCCCTTTTATAAGGGAGGACAGGGGCACCTTTGGAATAACTAAAAATATTATTTTATTATAAAGTAAAGTTCGGTTTTAAATAGCTCCAAATTGATTTATTTCGATGCTAAGGTGGGGCTGGGTCGAAATACTCTCATCCAATAGAATTTAGACAAGTTTAGGTTCCTATTTTAACCTTATCATTTAGATTTAACATTAAGTTAAATAATTTTACTTTTACCATGTCTTCTTGTGTTCTTATAATATAAGGTTAATAAACTTACTATAAGCAGACAAACGAACCCCAATTTGTTTATTATTAACATATATAACCTTATCTAAGTAATTTGGTCTAACCTTAGATTTTTAGGAATAAAATAACAATTACAAATATAATATTTGTTTTAAAAACTATTTTATGTCAATTTTGACACTATTTAGTAATTGATTTTTGTAAAAATCATAACAGAATTATTAGTTCGATACAAGTTAATTAAATCAATACTAACATGTCATATTAACCTATAAAATTAGTGGGATTCATAAAAAGTCTCAAATTACATTTATTTTGGTGTTTATAACATCAATTATGTCAATATTTCATTAATAAGATAATTACTGCATCATCATTGTGTCATAAATAAATTAAATTATTTAATGTCTAAAAATTACAAATAAAATACCATTATGTAGGAAATATTTTTATCTTTCTAATGAATATTTATAGTCTAATTTATCTTATGTATCACCCCATATTAAAAATTATTTATTTATTAAACTTCGATTTTAACTATTTTAACCCTTCTTTAAATAAATTAATAATAAATGTCCTAATCTAATCCAAGTGGGACTAAATGGTCATATTTTATTCCTAAGTTTGTTTTTGGTCGAATTACACTTATCCAATAGAATTAGGACATGTTTTAAGGTAATAATAATATCATCTTTACCCTTAATAACCTTATTTACTTTTAACTCTGGTAAAAAAAAGTAAAAAGTTACTATTCACCAAAAAATTATTTTCATCTCATTGAACCACATTTTACTTACTGACATCAACCGTGTCTCTCAGATTTTTGAAATTCCACTCACAGAAGAGGTAAAATTATGTTTTATAAAAAATTCAGTTTTTTAACTACCACTTAGTTGTTTCACTATTCATCAAAAATTGAAATTTTTCAGAAAAATACCAAAATTTCACCCTAGGCTAATTTAGATATTACGAATCCAAAAATGAAGTCCATTTTGAAAAATAAAATTTATAAAATTTGAAAAAGTGGTTATTACTATTCATAACGGCTAGTTTTAATAATATTTTAATAGCATATCGTTGTTTAGTGAAACTCGGTATTGCGTACGACGCAAGCTATCGAGGAAGGTCGTGATTTCGTGTAAAGCAAGCCAAGAAAGTGTTGTGTAGAAAAAGATTCCTTTGATGATTTATATAACATAAAAGTCTCGGGTGTTACATTCTACCCCCCTTAAAATGAATTTCTCCCTCGAAATTCGTCACTTTGTAACAAACAGATGAGGATACCTCTCCCTCATCATATCCTCAAGCTCCCATGTAGCTTATTCTAATTGGTGGTTCCTTCATATAACTTTCACCAATCGAGTGGTCTTGTTTCGTAGGACTTTTTCACTACGATCCAGAATCTCTATCGGTTGTTCTTCATAAGAAAGATCTTGCTCCAGCGGTACAAGTTCTGAGCTGAGTACATGTGAAGGATCAGGTATATACTTTCTCAGGAGAGATACATGGAACACATCGTGAACTTGAGAGAGATTCGGTGGAAGCACCAATCGGTAAGCTACCTTCCCAACACGATCCAGTATTTCTAAAGGACCGATATATCTAGGGCTCAACTTCCCCTTCTTTCCAAATCTCATAACCCTCTTCCAGGGAGATATTCGTAAGAACACTTTATCACCCACTTCAAGCTCTAGGTCTTTTCATCGGTTGTCGGCATAACTTTTCTGTCGACTCTGAGCTGCTCTTATGTGTTGTTGAATAGATCTGACATTTTCTTCCATTTCATCAACGAGATCAGGTCCTAATAGCTTTCTTTCCCTAACTTCATCCCAGAAAGTTGGAGTCCTGCATTTCTTTCCATAGAGAGCTTCATAAGGAGCCATCTGAATACTGGAGTGAGAGCTATTATTATAAGAAAATTCCACCAAAGGTAGGTGTTGATCCCAACCTCCTTTGAAATCCATAGAGCAAGCTCTCAACATATCTTCTAGGGTTTGAATTTTTCTCTCAGACTGACCGTCTGTCTGAGGATGATAAGAAGTGCTGAAACTCAACCCTGTATCCAGAGTATGCTGAAGACTTCACCAGAACATCGAGGTAAATCTCGGATCCCGATCAGATCTAATAGAAAGTGGTACTCGATGAAATCTTACCACTTCCTTTACATATATCCTGGCAAGCTGATCCAGAGAGAAATCCTCTCTAATAGCAATGAAGTGTGCAGACTTTATAAGACGATCAACTATGACCCAGATAGCATTATTTCCTTTGGATGTTTTTGGAAGTCCTGTGACAAAGTCCATAGTGATGTTTTCCCATTTCCATTCGGGTATGGGTAATGGTTGTAACATCCCCTTAGACTTCTGTCTCTCAGCTTTAACTTGTTGACAAACCAAGCATCGAGAGACATATTCAGCAACATCTCTTTTCATGCCATCCCACTAGAAGTACTCTTTTAGGTCCCTATACATATTCGTGCTTCCAGGATGAATAGAGAATGAAGAACTATGTGCCTCATCCAACATCTCCTTCTTTAATTCGGGGATGGGAGGAACACAAACCTGATTCCTAAACTTTATTATCCCATCACAATCAAGGTTGAATTCAGGAACATTTTTCACCTTCTTTTGTAACTCGACATCTTCTTTCTGTGCCTCTTTAATCTTCACATGTATAGATGGTTGAACATTCATTTGAGAAAGATAATATTTTTCCCCTTCCATTATAATTCCAAGATCCATCCTTTGTAAATCCATAAATATTGGTTCTTTTTTATCCTCATCATGGATAAACTGTCTTGGTTTTGTCGACTTAATGCATCTGTCACCTTTTTTTCTTTCCCAGGGTCGTAATGGATTGAGTAGTCATAATCCTTAATCAGCTCCAACCATATTCTTTGACGCATATTTATCTCATTTTGTGTGAAAATATACATTAAACTTTTACGATCAGTATAAATATCACACCTTTCACCAAAAAGGTAATGCCTCCAAATCTTTAATGCAAAGATTACCACAGCTAACTCCAAATCATGTGTTGGGTAATTTTTCTCATGGATTTTCAACTGTCGTGAGGCATAAGCTATCACCATATCATTTTTCATAAGAACACACCCCAATCCCTTCTTGGATGCATCACTGTAGATCACAAACCTTTCTCCACTACAAGGTAGTGTGAGAACAGGTGCACTGGATAACCTTCTATTCAACTCCTTGAAATTCTCTTCACATTCCTCTGTCCAGAAAAACTTAACTCCTTTCCGAGTCAACTTGGTGAGTGGATTAGATAATCGTGAAAAATCTTTCACAGAACGTCGATAATATCCAGCCAAACCAAGAAAACTTTCGATCTCAGTTACTGTTGTTGGTCTCGACCATCTTTTGATAACCTCTGTTTTTGCTGGATCCACAGATATCCCCTCTTTTGAGATTATGTGACCCAAAAATGCAACTTTTTGAAGCCAAAATTCACACTTGGTAAATTTGACATAAAGCTTCTCCTTTCTCAGGGTCTTCAATATAATTCTCAAGTGATCTTCATGTTATTCCTTGCTCATTGAATAGACAAGAATATCGTCTATAAAGACTACCAAAAATTGATCAAGATAGTCTCTAAAGACTCTATTCATCAGATCCATGAATATAGCAGGGGCATTATTAAGACCAAATGGCATCACTATAAATTCATAGTGTCCATACCTTGTATGGAAATCCATATTTGGAATATCCTCCCTTTTGAACCTTAATTGATGATACCCTGAAGGAAGATCAATCATGGAAAAGTATTGAGCTCCGCGTAGTTGGTTAAATAAGTCATCAATGCGTGGGAGAGGATATTTGTTCTTGATAGTGATCTTGTTAAGTTCTCGATAATCAATGCAGAGTCTCATTGATCCATCTTTCTTCTTAACAAATAGAACAGGTGCTCCCCAAGGTGACTCACTAGGGCGTATGTTTACCTTATCAAGATTCTCTTGGAGTTGCTTCTTCAATTCCTGCAACTCAATTGGGGCCATTCTATAAGGTGTCTTTGAAATAGGCAAAGCACCCGGTACGAGTTCTATTGAAAACTCAACTTCACGATTTGGTCGAAGACCCGGTAATTCCTCCGGAAAGACATCATCAAACTCCCATAAAATGGGCATATTCTTAATCGTGAGTTTATCACCAACCATTTGAGATAAATAACCATCATTTAGTGGAATCAAGACCCATAAGATGGAAGAAATTTCCACTGGAAGGTTATGTTCATCCTTGCATTGATAGACGATCATAGAATGATCTGGAATATGAAATGTGACTTCCCTTCTTTGGAAATTGATATGAGCTCCATATAAAGAATGCCAATCCATGCCAATAATCACATCAAATTCCACTGTAGGAAGGATCACAAGATTTGCAGGAAGCACTTTCCCACAAACTTCGATCGGAGAAGAATTATAAACTTTTGGTGTGACTGTTGTGCCATTAGGTGTTGTCACAGCTAACTCAACATCTAATTGTTGAGGTAATACGGTGATACCCTTAGAAAATTCTTCAGAAATAAAAGAGTGGGTGGATCCAAAATCAAATAAAACATTTGCTACTTTAGAGTGGATGGTAAGTCTACCTTTCACCACATCGTTATCATACTCCACAACGCTGATAGAAATTGCATGTGACTTTCCCTTGTCTTTAGCCTTAAGAGTTTGTTGACATCGACCATCATCATCAACCCTTGGATTAGGGCATTTATTGGCTTAATTCCCCATCTCCTTGCACTTGAAACATTGAAGTGTAGTAGGTTCATTTTATGTATCCCTTCCTTTGTTTTCATCATTATAAATCTTCTTCCCATCATCACGACATTCAAATGCCCGATGACCTTCCTTTCCACATTTGAAACATTTACTATTTCCTTTAAGACAACTCCCTCCATGTTTCTTTCCACACTTTGAGCATAAGGGAAATCTCGTCTTCTTTTCAGTGGGCTCTTTAGATTTTCCTTTGAATTCCATTTTCCTCTTCTTATCAAACCCATATGACTGATGGGTTACTCCAATCTCCATCTCGACTTTGAGAGCACATCGAAAGATTTCCTCGTAGCTATTGAATTCCCTTATGGCTAACTCCCTTCGAAGACTTGGTTTTAAGCCACTAAAGAATCGATCGATATTACTCTCAGGTTGGATAATAATACCAGAAGTGTACCTTGCAAGTCTTGTAAAATTTGCTTCATAGGTACCAACAGATTCATCATCCTTTTTCTTCAGTTCAAGAAACTCTTTCTCCATCTTTGTTCGGAGAATACGAGGGATGTACTTATTGAAAAATAAGTTCTTGAACTCATCCCATTCCATGGACTCAATTTCATCCCTTTGCCTCGTATTCTTAATAAGATTCCACCATTGATCAGCATCTCCTTCCAAACGATACACTGCTAGGATGACTTTATCATGTTTAGAACATTGAAGAACTGAAAATATCTTTTCAGTAGTACTAATCCATTGTTCAGTAACTAATGGATCAGTAGACCCGCTGAAAGAAGGTGGACGCTGCCTCATGAAGGATTCAACAGAATGTTTCTCCTTCCATTGCTCGTTTGGAAGTCCTGCATGATTCATAGCTTGAGAATGTTGTGTGAGCATGGCTACAAGATTTTTCATTCCAGCTCCCATAACGTTTGGTTGCTTAGGGGGACAATCATTGCATTGCCCGTCGCATTCCGCATTAACACGATTCCTTCGGGTTCCAGCCATTGACTAAAACCAAGAAGAATAGTGTGAGAAACACTAATTATAATAGGAAAACCACATACTCAAGAATAAAATTTCACACTTAAGGTCTTATCCTAGGTTATTCATGGCCATTTCTAAAACACTAAGATTGTTTTATATGCTTAGACTTATCCTTAGGGTTCTTTCTAAGGCTTTCACATCCTAGTTTCCAAAGGTTGACTATACCTTTCCTCTGATACCAACTATAATGACCCATACTTTACATACATTGTTAATACTTCAAAATTGAAGCATACTTATTACAATATATAACAAAAACCACAAAAGGACCGTATAGGTATATTGTCTTTAGAAACTGGGAAACATAAACAACTGGTTCATAAAGCATCAACTTTGCCTCCCACTTATTTCGTCATATCTAGAGTCACTTTTTGGCATATCCTACTTAATAACCTTCTTCCTGACCTGGGAAAAGAAAACATAAAAAAGGGTGAGCTCAAATGCTCAGTAAGCGTAATCAAAAGAAATATCAATCACATCGTATACACAAGCACATAACTTTTGGAAATATTAACCTGTAAAAGAGATCATAATTTCATAACATGGGATAAAACATGGCAGTGAAATGTAATCACAATAATCATAAATTAAAACATGAAAATTTGTGGCATACACACATAATCATAGAGAATCATTTCTTGTTAGTCAAGACTCATTTCCAAGACTATCTTAGTGGACAAAGTCCCTTTCTGAACCGAGTCACCCTCGTTTCAGTCCTGTTTCACTGAACCGGTATAACCTTCCGTTCCAGCCATGTCTATCTCATGAGATATAAAATCTTTACCCAATGCATTGGAGGGAGATATAGGTCCCACCCATCTCATAATGATACCATTCTTATGTGTGCCACAAAATCATAAACCATACATCATTGCATAACCCATGTAATAGAAATGGGATTCTTAAACAACATGACATCATAAAACAATTCATATAAGATAAAGGAATTCATAAAAATAATTCCATCACAACATAATCAAATCAATGTAATAATAGGGATATAAACAGAACCCTATATTATCTTAGATGGAAAATAATTTTGATAAAACACATGATCTCTATTCTTGAGGAAAATATCCTTTCTACTTCAAAAATACTTTTACTTTCTTAACATGACAGAAAATTCTAAACTAAAAGAAGTTGACTAAAAATAAACTTTAAAACATGTAAATTAATATTCTTGGAAATAGTGTTTTAAAAATCCATTCATTCCGTGTAAGTTAAAAGAAAACATTCTTCTTGTACTTTTGTCGGAAAAGTCAAAAAGTACCTCATACGAAAAACGACAAAAGATTCCTTTCATATCTTTTACTAAAAACTCACTGAAGGGTAAAATTGGATATAAAATATTTTAGAATGATTTAAATATTACATATTGAGGAAACATGGATGTGGATGATAAATATTCCCCAGTAAATTATGAAGTATAAACAATCTCGGATAAAAATTGAGATTGCGAGATTTTCCCTTACCTTAGGTCCGACTTGCTTTGTAAGTGTCCGAACCGCCTGTATAATGATTTAAATAATGTTATTGACTTATTCCAGAATAATAATTATTTTTATGATATCATATATGGTCAAATTCTTAGCTTCTTAGTAGTAATATTTCATTGCTACTTGTCATTCGGGTGTTTATAACTTTTTGTTCTTATGCTTGTTTTCTCGAATAAATTCTTATTCTTCTCTTTAGGTTATAGATACCTCATTTCCAGAATGGTATTAGTGTAATATATATAATATTAATTCATTCAATTCATTTATATAATCATTATGAAATGAAGATCATGTATAACGAGTCGCATCACATCATGGAGACGGTATTCCGTACGTACGCACGAGTGATGATATCGTTCCTATGATCATGGAATTGTATTGGAGTATATTTATACTATTTCAGAATAAATATCACTTTATAAAAGTTATATATAGTCATTTTTTACACCATTATACCCATCCAAGTAAGGTGGTGGTGGAAAATAGATTACACCACGGCATGGAGACGGTATTCCGTACGTACGCACGCGCGGTGATTTATTTTTCCGTAGGATGGATAGATGGTGAAATAGTGTTGTTTCATACTTATAATAACATATCAGTATATGAGTGATACTGATGTTATTACTTCATAATGAATCAACCTAAGAAGAATATGTGGAAGAAGAAATAAAATGAAAGAATCGGTAACGGACATTACCTCTTCTTTGAAGTGCTTCTTTGATACCTTCTTTTAGGGCACTAAAATTGGTCTTTGAAGAAGACCAGGACCTCTAGGATGTCTCTAGGGAAGTGTAGAGGAGAAAGTGGCAGGGTTTGGCCGAGCTTGAAGGCTCAAAGTGGTGTGAGGAAGAGAGGGAGGAGGTTCCCTTTTATAAGGGAGGAGAGGGGCACCTTTGGAATAACTAAAAATATTATTTTATTATAAAGTCAATTTCGGTTTTAAATAGCTCCAAATTGATTTATTTCGATTCTAAGGTGGGGATGGGTCGAAATCCTCTCATCCAATATAATTTTTACAAGTTTAGGTTCCTATTTTAACCTTATTATTTAGATTTAACATTAAGTTAAATAATTTTACTTTTACCATGTCTTCTTGTGTTCTTATACTATAAAATTAATAAACATACTATAATCAGCCAAAAGAACCCCAAGTTGTTTATTATTAATATATATAACCTTATATAAGTCATTTTTCCAAACCTTATATTTTTAGGAATAAAATAAAAATTACAAATATAATATTTGTTTTAAAAACTATTTTATGTCAATTTTGACACTATTTAGTAATTGATTTTTGTGAAACTCATAACAGAATTATTAGTTCGAACAAAGTTAATTAAATCAATACTAACATGTCATATTAACCTAGAAAATTAGTGGGATTCATAAAAAGTCTCAAAATGAATTTATTTTGGTGTTTATAACATCAATTATGTCAATATTTCATTAATAAGATAATTAATGCTTCATAATTGTGTCATAACTAAATTAAATTATTTAATGTCTAAAAATTACAAATAAAATACCATTATGTATGAAATCTCTTTAGATTCCTAATGAATATTTATAGTCGAATTTATCTTATGTATAACCCCATATTAAAAATTATTTACTTATTAAACTTTGATTTTAACTATTTTAACACTTCTTTAAATAAATTAATAATAAATGTCCTAATCTAATCCAAGTGGGCCTAAATGGTCATATTTTATTCCTAAGTTTGTTTTTGGTTGAATTAAACTTATCCAATAGAATTAGGACATGTGTTAAGGTAATAATAATATCATCTTTACCCTTAATTACCTTATTTACTTTTAACCGTGGTAAAAAAAAGTAAAAAGTTACTATTCACCAAAAAATTATTTTCATCTAATTGAACCACATTTTACTTACTGACATCAACCATGTCTCTAAAATTTTTGAAATTCCACTCATAGAAGCGGTAAAATTAAGTTTTATGAAAAATTCAGATTTTTTAACTACCACTTAGTAGTTTCACTATTCATCAAAAATTGAAAGTTTTCAGAAAAATACCAAAATTTCATCCTAGGCTAATTTCGATATTCCGAATCCAAAAATGAAGTCCATTTTGAAAAATAAAATTTATAAAATTTCAAAAAGTGGTTATTACTATTCATAACGGCTAGTTTTAATAATATTTTAATAGCATATCGTTGTTTAGTGAAACTCGGTATTGCGTACGACGCAAGCTATCGAGGAAGGTCGCGATTTCGTGTAAAGAAAGCCAAGAATTTGTTGTGTAGAAAAAGATTCCTTTGATGATTTATATAACATAAATGTCTCAGGTGTTACAAATCATAAGATGTATCAAAGGAAAATGACATAAACAAAAATCACTTTTAAAAGCTTTAGAAAAACAACACTATAAATAATAAGTATTATTGATACAATGATAGCATTTTAAAATAAATATTTTATAAAACTAAGAGAAATTTTTATTTTAGAAACCAAAAAAATGTATAGATAATTCTTATTATGGAATTAAAAAGGTGTGAAATGACATGTTAAAACATCAATAATAAAATGAAAATATTTTCAAAAAGTTTTAAATTTCTTATATAGAAAAGGTTAAAATGTTCTTTAAAACTTTTAAAATAATGTCAGGTAGTATAAAATTACATAAATAAATTATTAAATCATAGATAAGGTCTCTTTTAAATTCATATATTGAATACACATATAGAAAAATTGAGGTTCCCGATTGAGAAGAATAGACTGGGGTTGTTTCACTTACATGTACCATTTTGGGTAACATGTGAGGTAAGAAGAAAAAAAATTGGGGGATAATGTAGAACTCCATTAATATATAAAAAAAATTACGATGTTCTTTATAAGGAATATAAATTCTTGATATGAATTGTCTTTCTAAAAAATATTCATTTTAAAATTAGATTAAAAATCAAAACCCTTGTTTTTTCGTAAGCTTTTAATAAAAACCCCTTTCATCATTGGTATCCTTTAAATAGATTTTCATTAAAATAATGAAAAAAATATGTATCTTTAAACCCCGTTAAATAATACATGTAATTAGTAACATATTAAATTAATAAAAACTTAATTATATCATGATAATTTCTAGTAACATATCTCATAAACAATAGTTCAAAATATCTAATAAGAATGTATAATCAAGTAGTAATTGTGGGTGGTGATTCTACATGCTTAAGTCTCATGGAAATCTCCAAAATCTTGAATTTATCTCACATGTGTTTTCACTCATACCATAATTATTCTATTTTATCTTGGGATTGGTCTAGAGAAAACCATAATGAAGCAACCTCCTTTCCATGTTCAAATAAATGAGATCCATAACAGAAACTTCTTCTACATGATGCCATTTATTTCCTTTTATTTATATATTTTGGAATATGGTTACATCCTTTTATACCAAATAATTTAATGTCTATATTATAATAGTAGTGTTTGATTTTATATACTATATTTTCGTTTTTATTTATTATTTCATGAAAAAACAATCATCAATAATAATTTTTTTATAATACTTATATATTAAAATCTTAGGTCGTTATAGTTCTTAAACATGGTAAGTATAACTATGGTTAATATTTATATAATCCTTGGTATTTATTGGATTTAAATGTATAATTTGAAAATTTATTTTTATTCAAAGAAAATTATTATTTGTGGTGGTGTGGAATTACATGCCTTGATAGGCGAATCAGAATCATATAAATCGTGCCTAAATCCACCACCAATATCTCTCCTTAATGAAATTATTAGAGAATAAGAGAAGACATGACCTATTGATGTGAAAGGTAACCTTGAATAGAATAAGTACATATTGTTCAGAAATACATTTATTTGTTTCCTGAAATGGTTACCTAGAAATACACATCAGTATAGAGATAAATTTTCAACTGAAATCATATCTATTGTAAAAATTATATCCAAGACTCCATATAAAATAGTTATAGTGCAATTGGTGGAACTGAAGAAACTACCAGTGTTTTCTAATAAGCTATTCAATTTCCCTTTTGTTTCACCTTGGGGGAGCACATATTCTTTTAAGTGTGAAGAATGATGGGTTTATGTAATTGTGAATTGATTATAAGGAAATAAATATCCATTAAAATATTGAAAAAGTATCTTATTCCTCGCATTGATGACTTGTTTGATAAATTCAATGGATATATTTATTTTCATGTATCGATCTTGATAACAGGTATCTTCAATTGTGAGTATGGGAGGAATATATTCTAAATATGACATTTCACACAATGTGTTGAAACTATTAGTTTATAGTAATTCACTCTGGATTGACTAATGTGCTCTCTATTTTTATGTATTTTATGAATATAGTATTAAATTATAATCATTATAATTTCATTATGATATTTATCAATTTTATATTGGTTTAATATAACAGCTATGAAGAGAAAAAAATCTATTTGAAAATAATTCCTGAAATTTTCAAAGGGAATGATTTATATAGGAAATTTAGTAAGTGTTAATTCTAGAATTAGGATGTTTCTTTTCTTGTCCATATTGTGGATATGGATAGAATAATATTTGATCATTCAATGACAATGGTATTAAAATAATGGCCTACTGAAAAAAAATATTACTAGGACACAAAGATTACTTTGACTTACATGTTATTATAGACTCTTATAAGAAACCATGTTTATCTAATCAATTAACCATGTTAACCCGTAAAAGGTAAGTTCATATGGTTGGAATATTTTAATGAAATTTTATAATAACTAAATTTGATATTAGTCAAAGTACTGATATTGGAATTACCATTTGGAAGGGATGGTTTTTTGGTATATAGTGATGCAAAGAATAAATAACTCATATCAATACCAATAAATAATGATATAGTTTTCTATTTTTAATCAACATATTTTAATCAACCATGAATATAATTATCAAACAAAATATCTTGGGTCAGAAGATGTTCTCTTTTCTTTGAATATATGGAGGAATTTTATCTTTATTGAAATCATTGAGATATATATGTACCAAAGATATCGTCAATATATATTTTCAAAAATCTATCTTAACATGAGATGAGTGACATGGATATATCTACCCATGGATTATGATTTCTCAATATACTACAACCTTAGAGTGGAAAATAATGAGGTATATGCATTGATTATGGGAGATCATGGAGTTCTTAGTAAAATGAGGATTTAATAATAAATTATATTCATGGATTTAGTAAATCAGTATATATTAATAATTATGGAAGGGTGGACGCCAATCCTTTTCCAATTTATTTCCAAAAACGTCTTTAGAGGATAAGATTAAAACCCAAATTGATAGAAATAGTTTACAAAATAAATGAATTTCATCAATTATAGTAAATTGAATGACTTTTTTATGGAAATGGTGTGTTCAAATTCAAAAATAGTATATTTCTTCCATAAGTTCATGAGATGAAGAGGAAATTATTCCATTAATATCATAGATCAAATTTTTTTTATACACCATGGTAGAAGAAAAATGTGTTCTGATTTAAGAGAGCATTTGTGGTCAAATAATATAAAGTAGGAAATTACAAACTATATATCAAGATTGATGGTTTTTTAGTTGGTAAAAGCTAAGATAAAACATCCTAAATTATTCATGTCACCTCTATATATTCCTATATTGAAGTGGTATGATATTACTATATCTTTTTTCATATTATTTACAAATAATCCTAAAATAAATTATTTCATATTGATTGTCATTAGTCACCTTTACAAGTCTACACATTTCCCCACTATAATGGAGGATCTACCTTTTTATAACCTTACAAACTCTATATCAATTAAGTTGTGAGACTTTATGTTACACCTACATTGATTATATCAGATCACAGTTTTCTATTTACTATAATGTTCTATAAAACTATTCATAATACTCTAACCACCAAGATAAATTTATGCATTTCATATCATCATCAGTTAAATGGACATTCAAAATGGAATATTCTGACATTATAAGACTTTAAGATATTGTTCTCACTTGTGTTTCAAGCTATGTGGGATTATTATTTTCCTTTGAGGGAAGTTTTATATTATTATAGCTTCCATTAAATAATTCAAATGGAACTGTATGAAGTGTTCAATGGGAAAATATTTTTTACCCCAAAAGTTTTGGATATAGTTGCTGAAAAGAATATTTTATTTCTATAAATTGTTGATGAGATAATGAAAAAAGTGATAACTATTAACATTTTTATCAAGGTTATCCAAATAAAAAAACAATTATACTAACAATAGAAGGAGGGATATTGAATTTAAAATAGGGGATCATGTTTTCTTAAAGGTATCTTTATGGAAGGGATTTATAAGGTTTGTAAGTAAAGGAAAAATAAATCTTAGTTACATAAATCCTTTTGAGAATTTGTAATGAATTAAAACTATGTATTTCTATTTCGAAATTCCACCCAACCTCTCTAAAGTGCATAATTTTTTACATATCTCATTATTGAGTAATTATATTTCAAAACGAAATCATGTAGTCACATATTAATAAATTTAATCAGAATTTGATTTATCCAATTGTAAAGTGTAAATCTAGATTCATGACACAAGAGAATACATGTTGTGGAATCAGATGACTCAGCTGGTAAAGGAATTTTGAAAAAATCATAAGATTGAACAGGAAACGTGGGAACTTGAAGAAGATATGATGAATAGATAACAAATTTTCTATATGATGGTATATTCTAGAAATTTCCAAAATTAAATTTTTTAAATTGTGGAAGAATATAACACTGGAGAATCAGTTAGAGTAAGTATGCTTTTCATTCTAAGGAAATTATAGCATAATACACCTAGCTTCATCCAAGATTGTGAATAAAACATATATTAAAAAAATATAATAATAATTTTATAAAATGAACTAAACTTTTGACTATTCCATCCCAAATTTTTTTTGGGTTTGTTTTTCTTATTTTTAAGAAATTTTTAGATTTTCAGTGAACATGAAAAATTTTTGATTTTAAAATAATGAAAATTTTATGAAATTATTTTTAATTAAGAATAACACGAAGGATTATGAATAAATTTTATATAATAAATATTTATTTAGATATTATTATAATTCCATTATAAATATATGGTTTAACTTATAAATCAATTTTTGGCATTTTAGAATTCTAATTAGTGTTTTTATTGAAATAAAAAAATTTGGATCAATATATTAATAAAGTATTTATAGGGTTTTTTAGGTTTTTTTATTCAAATTCAAATAAATCTCCTTTTATTTTACATAATATAATTTCTTCCTTGATAATAATAATTATTAATTAGTTTTTTATAAATCCTCTTTTTCATAAAATGAACATCTTTTTAAAAATTATTTTTTGTTTCATTTTGTGAATTTATATTAAAAGTAATTTAATCTCCATATAGGAATTGAATATTTTAAAATATATCCCATAACATTTATCCTAATAATTACTACTGATTAATTATTTCAACTTAATTTTTTTCATAAGGAATAATAACCATGGTAAATAATGTGTCACTATGGTTAAAGTTAGAAAGTATTAATGATGGAATTAAATAGAATAGATAAGGGTAGAAATAACCTAAAAATATATATAAATAATGTGTTTTTAATTTATTTTGACCCAATTTAATGCGATATTTTATATTAAGATTGTTTTTAACCACATTCCCTTGATAGTGACAATATTATATTTTAATGTTCTTAATATTTTCAGGTTTTCTACCCACATCACATTAAAAAGGGAACACACTCTCCTCTATTATTCACCTTTATTGATCCACTTATCTTAGCCAATCATTACCCAACTACCATCAAAAAATCCCTAAACATATCCAAGATTACATGTACTCACTAAATGACCACTTCAATATGGGTTCAGTTGTAATCCAAAGGAGGTTACTAAAAGAAGATGTATGTATTCTTACTATGATTTTTCAAGTATCTTTCTTCATAAAACTTCTTAAAATATTCAATAACCATGTTAACATAATTAAATGATTATATTTACTATATTAAGATGTTTTTATATCATTTTTATATCATTTTTATATCTATTTTCCATCCTATGGAAGATTAAAACATCTCTTGCGTATATGTACAAACTACCTCCTTTCCATAGTAGTGTAATTAATTTTTCATCACTAATTCACATAGATGGTTATAAAGATTGAATTAATAAATATATATATGATATTTTTGGAATTATTATTATTCTATAAATATAATATTTCATCTCTCTTATTACCCTTCTATCTGTTGTAAAATGATAACGATATCCATGCATATGGGTGGACAACCATATCCACGCAGTGATATGATTCATTTTTATATGATCACCATTAATTGATGATTATTAATTATTTTTAATGAATAAATATTATATTAATGGAATTATTTACATTATGTATGTTATGGTAAAATTTAATAACAGGTTTAACAATGAACAATATACTGAAGTAATTTGCGAGAAATTGTCCCAATAACCTTAAGTGGTCAACATAAGCAAGAAATATTGATTAAATAAATGGAATATGATTATAAAATGATCCTAAAATAAAATATAGATGAAAAAATTTCATAATAATGACATTAATAAATTTAAATTGATTATTCATGAGTATATAACACATCCAACGAAGCAAGAATCCAAGGTAAGGGTTTTCATCTAAATTTATCTCTAATGAGATATATTATATATTTTAAACCTAATTTCACTTATATGGTCTAAATATGAACCATTTTAAGTATTATATTAGGAATTTACCATTATTAGTGGTATTTAATATTTCCATTAGGTTTTACATTCTAAGGGGTTTTGATTCTAATGTTATTATTGCAGTAAAGGTTTACTTTTCAATCTCACTCTTATTTGGGATTGTTCATGTTTAAATTTATGTTGGAAGAATTATATGAAATTTATATTCATGAAACCCATCTATTTTATTTTCATATGATTATTTATGGGGATTACATTATTTTATATTATATTTTCCTCTATTTTATACTAAAAAAAACAGAAATAATATTTTTAAGAAAAACTAACCTTATTTCTTCATTTAGGTCTGCAATATTTTCATTTCGTATCATTATTATTTAATTTTTTATATACTTTAAAAATATTGGTAAAAGCAATTTTACACTAAAATTGAATTTATTCATTTGTTCTTATAAGGAATCGTCTTAAATTATTCCAAATAAGTAATTTTTTTCTCTTTAACAAACATGGATAGGGATGTTTTTAACACATAGAATATAAATGGGGTTTTAAGACTCCATTATCATTATTCGCTAAATATATTTTCTATAAAATATTAGATGGTGCTTAAAATAAATTAAATTTTCTTTATTATTGGATTTTTACCTTTTATATTAAAATAAAATTTATTACTTTTTAAAATATTTAAATTAATTTTTAAAATTATTTATAACATCCCTTTTAAAAAATGATAAAAAACATTAGGGAACTTTATTTTTAAGGTTTTTATTTAATTGTTCTCTCTATTTGTGAAAATATTATTTTATTTCAAACTATCATTTTTTATGAATTTATGATCTTCTGTCTTCCTTATGTAATTGATGGATTGTACCTTATTTTTTGAATATTCACATTCATGTGAACATGTTCTTCATCCCTCATCATTATTCATTGGACATTATATATCTCCTTTATATCTATATTTTCAGTATCATGGGTGTATTAATTATCGTTTTTCATACTTTGTTATTGCCTTGATCATGTACCATTTCAATATTTGGTGTTATTTTAAGGAAGATTATTTATAAATTTATTTCATTTACAAGGGAAATACTAATGTTTCATATTCTAGATTCAATTGAGATATTTATTTATTAGTAAAAAATTGATAATGATTTATATTGTTTATTAAATAAATTAGGAATGAATTAGAAATATTTAAGTAATGGGGGGTTCTGAGTTATTGATGGACCCTAGAAGAATTGATTGGTATAATGTGACAAAAAGTTGGCCAAATTAGATTGGTATTTGGAGTATACCTACCCAGTTATTAAAATTTTATAGCATACGACCTTGATGGTATGGTTCATGATGTATTATTAAGTAACATTAATATAAATTTCATGATTTCCAAAATTATTCATTTTTTTAATTAATATTTGACATATTATTATCCATGTGATTCTTATGATGATATTTTCATTAGATCCATTTTGAATCTCAAGATATTGATTAAATGGAATATGTATTGATAATACACTCTATTGTATTTTTAATTCCTTTTATGCACATTATATATTCCATTCTATAATTTCCCTTACATTTCATTTTATAATACCCATAATTATTTTTTATTTTTCCTAATATATAAATAAGAATTATTTTAATGATTTTGATGGATGAGAGAATTTTTTATGTAATATTTTATTTTTCCAATGTAATATATAAATTAGGTATGTATATATTCTTAAAATACTGGTAAAATGTTTGATCTATCATGTTTAGATCCCATGAATTATTTAAAACCAATGTAATAAAGTAAACACTAGCTTTGGGTTACTAGATTCGGGTTCATTGCACACCTGGTCAACTGGTTGCACCAACTTTTTTCATTTGTTTTCATTTATCCATTGCACTATGAAACTATAAATCCACTATAGTATTCCTCATCTTGACCGATAATTATAGGAATATGAATATTGTTTTTATGACTTACTCTTCCCCAAAAACTCTAACTGAATAATGGTTTAGTCGCATACATGGTTCACCCACCCATGATTCCATTGTTTAATATTCTAATGACCTAGTACCCAGGTGAACATCCTGCCAATACCTCCTTCTTGTGAACATAGTCATAATCATTCAATAAAAAAATATTGGTGAATTTATGTCACCTAAAATACATTACATTCTCATACCCCCTACAACATAGAAAAATGTCCAGTTATATCTATAAATTTAAAATACCAAAAAATATCAACCTGATGTCAATTTTAGAAAAATGAATAGTCTATCTTACTAGTTTTTTAGTATAAATCATGAAAGTGTGGTTTTTTAATTTCATTTGAGATCACTAAAATGGTTTTTTCAAAATTTTAAATATTTTGAAATCAATTTTGTAGAAAAAATGGAACAAGAAAGTTATAAGAGTATCATTATGTTTAATTTAATTAAAAATATAATGTTGTCTTACTTTAAGTAATTTAAATATCCATAGTTTTTTTTAAATAATAATTTATATATGGGAAGGAAGTGGGAATTATGAAAGCTATTTTGGAAAATATAATACATGAGTATCACTTTCTATGACACAATATCATGGGTATGATTACCAAAATTCATTGTGAGATGTGACTGATCTTTACGTAATTTTTCAATTACATTATTTCCAAATATGAATAATAATGAACCTCCACTGAGTTTGTTAAGGTAAAAACCTTAAATGATTTTTATGATTTATTAAATTAAAATTGAAAAATATTAAGTAATATGTTTTGATTAGATTCTATAATTGATGTTATGAAAAATATATCACTCATTTTTTCACATCATGATGGTAATATGAATGAAGTGTAGTTTTATTATAGGTGGTGTTATCTTCCAATTTACTACATCATTTTTTGATTGGATAATTGAATTATAAATGGAATTTTTTTAATATATAATTAACCATACATATTGATTTTATATATTTTACCATGATTTTTGTAATTCCTATGATCACCTTACAAAAGGTTAACACTAAATCCATATACTATTTTTCAATGTACATCCTATTATTTTATCTTTATAATAGAAATAGTTTATGGTTATATATAAAAGTAAAATTAAAATTTTTTAGGATTTTAATTTAATAAAATATAGATAATTTTGGGATTCATGATTTCTAATTTATCTTATGGTGAATTTTGTGTATCTTTTAGAAATAATTTATTTTTAGAAAAAATTATGAAAATAACTGATTTTTGTAAAAATTGTCACTTTATTTATTTAAATCAATTAATATTAAAGGACCATTCACTCTTTTATTTTGTTTTAAATAAAAACTATATTCTTTTTATTAAAAAAATATAATTATCATCATAATAATAATCATTATATTTTATTTTTGTATAAGATAGTTATTATGCATAAAATGTATTTTTCTAAATAATTGTTTTTCAATATGGTTTAAGAGATTATGTTAAAATTATTTTCTACCAATTATAAAACATTATTCTTGAAATACATACATAATATTTTTAATTAGGTGTATACAATTTATTATTGAGTTTGATTTAATTTTTTTTATTATGAAGTAGTTGGGGTAAAACAGCTTAATTAAGGTTAAAAAATTGTGCTAAGGTCACAAAATATAATAATAATGATTGTTAGATGAAATTAATTTCACCCTTATCACCTTTTATATAAAAATAAATTATTAAAATTCCACTTTACCTTGATTATGACATTGATAATTTTTAAAAGTGATGAATAATTACAAGTGTGCCACTCACCTCATTTATAAAATGGAACCTACTCTCCTCCCATATTCAAAATCATTGATAACTATAACACGGCCATGAACATCCAAAATAAATTAATAAATTCATTCAACACATCTTACAGGTCCTTGAATCACCAAAATATCAATGTATGAAATATTATAGTGTAATTCAAATGAGGTTTTATAAAGAAGAGTTATAACTCCTAACCGAGTTCTTTTTGGTTCATTTATTATTCTATATTATTAAAACTGATCATAACCATGATGAAATAATCAAATTGGTGCATAAAATATAATAAAATTTTATTATGTTTATGTTAAAATCCTTTTTATATCTTTTTTTACCTATTCAAAATGAAAAAAATCATTTGTGTGTAGATGTGGACTACCACCTCCACAAATGATGTATTTTTTTATCAATTCTTCACAGGGTTGGTTATAAAATGGAATAGATGAATATATAATATTTTTATTAAATTATTATAATTATTATAAAATAATATATAATTCACCTTTTTAACCTATTATTCTCTGAAAAATGATAACGTCATTTGTGTGTATGTGTGGACTACAACTTCTATGAATCAATGTGAATAATTTTTTATTTACACCCAACATGGATGGTCACAAGGATGAATTTAATGAATAAATATGATATTTATATTATTATTATGATTATTCAAAATTAATAATTTATCTACTTTAAATCTTTTTTTTCAATTATAAAAATGAAAATGGTGTTCGTGCATACGTACCGACTACCCTATCCATGAAACAATTTCTTTATTTTATCATGTAAATTTTAATTAATACTTTAAAGATTATATTGAATGTATAAATATTAAAATTATAACTTGTTTAATATTTTATAGATTATAAAACTATACCAAGGTGCATGGACTAAAACCATATAACCTAAAAATTTATGGAGAATAGAACGGTTAACACACAAATATTGATTTTAACAACAAATTATATACAAAATACTAATAAAATAATTATTAATGAATAATATATAGTAATATAAATATAATTATAGATAGTATATATTTTTATAATAATTATAAATTTATTATAAAGAATATTAGAGGGTTTCCAAGAAAGTGGAAGTTTCATATTATGATTTATTTTAAATCTCATTATTCTATGGGATTATTTATTTTTATGTTTTTATATGGATAAAAAAATGTTATTTCTAACATAAAACACATATATTTTTTATCCAATGGTTATTTCTATGGTTTTCATGTTTTCCCTTCATTTTCATCTCTTTGGTATCCAAAATGATTGAGAAAATGTTTATAAGAAAGTCTCAAAATATTTATTATGTTTGGGTCAGGGATATTTCCATATCAATAATCATAAAATAATTTTATAGAAGGTATTGACCACTTTTAAATGGTTTAATGTTGTCTTTTTATAATCTATTTTAATTTTTTCAAATTTTTTAAAGGAACATTCTTATAGTTTTCCATACAAGTCATTTTTTGACTTTTTAGGAAAGTAGGAAATGTATTATATTTTATCATTTACAAAATGAATTATTTTTCCACTATCATATTCATTATTCATTATAAATATAACAATATATGTTTACTTATTTTTTCAAATAAAATAATATTCCCATAATTCTATGTAGTTTTAATTTTATAATTTTTAAAATAAAAAATGATATTTTATCTTTTTTTCAAAAAAATGTTATATGGTCTTTATATAGTTGTCTTCCATTTATAATAGGATTATTTGTGTATTTTTATTAACTATGGATATTATTTAAGTATATCATCCAAATTATTTCTCCAAATTGAATATGATGTTTTTATTTTATGTATTGAATGGGGAAAATATTGACATATCGAATTCTAGTTTCTCAATATAAATATTTAATTTAATTTTGAATTATGAGGTTATTTATTTATTTCAAAAGATGAATGAATTAAACTTATTTAATTATGTGAAGGTCCTACTATTTGATAGCTATTTGATGAATTGGTCAGTCTCATGAGACAAACTATCTTGGGTATCTTTCATATACCTAGCCTATTTTTGTATAATGTCTTGGAACAGTACCTTGTAGGTAAGATTATGATGTCAGGAATTGAAAATTATATATTTATAGAAACAAATTCTTATTATCCATGTGATTATTTATTTTTATATTTTATCCATAAATATATTCCCCTATAATGATGTTAGTATTATGGAATATTTAATTATTATTATTTCTTTGGAGAAATCACAAACCTGAGGATACCACAAGGGAGCCCGAAGAAGCAATGAAGAAAGAATACCCATATTTTTTTAAGAAGTAATTTTTATCATAATTTTGATAAAAAAATACTTATGGGGGGGGGGAATGAAAAACCCAAGATCATTCTATAATAAGAAATCATTATACCCAATATCATCATATTATTTTATGATTATTATGGAAAGAGTTCATGGTTATATTAAAATGTTAAATTTGAAAATTTTATAATTTTGATTTTATAAAATTTATATGAATTTTTGATTCAAAATATGAAATTTATCTTAGGGATTATTTTTGTGATTTTTCAAAATAGTTTATGTTTGGGATAATTTTTTAAAAAAAATATTTTCTACAAAACAATCATATAATTTGATTAAATAATTTAATTTAACAAACTCATAATATTTTATATTTATTTTTAAAATAATATAAGATATATTTTTTAAATTATAATCTAATTATTTATATAGGAATCCATATTATATTTTATTTAAATATAATATCATTTTTGTTATTAGAACACATTTTTATAAAAAAATGATATTCATTGTGCTTGGAAATCTTATTGTAAAATTAATTTCTCTAATGCCAAAAAATAAATCAAGAAATTGGATTTTATATTTAAAATATGGATGTTTTATTTTATTAAATATGCCAATTTTATTTTTTATCATTATGAATTGTAATATTGGTAAAACTGTTTTCAGCATGTTTAAGGGGTAAAACATGTTAATTAAGGATAAAAAATTGTGATAAGTTTAAAGAATGTAATCTTAATTATTAATTAATGACTGGATTTTGAACCTTATCCTCATAGATTCTAAATTTAATTATTTTAGTTCTCCTTTAACATGTGTAAGAAACATATAACATTTAATGGTTAATAATTATTACAAGTGTGAAAATTCCCCCACTTATAAATGGAAATCACCTCTCGTCACTTATTCACAAACATTTAATACTCATAATTGGACAATAATTTCCGAAATAGCGTCCTAACATTGTTCTCCATGTCCATGATTTCATGTTCTATCCAAAATAATATTGTAAGGACTATTAAGGAAAATCCAAAGGAGGATTTCTAATGATGAGATATAACTCTTAATTGAGTTATTTTTGGATTATATATTATTTAGCCTCCTTAAAAACTATCATAAACATGATTATATATTAAATTAAACATCAATAATATACTAATGTTTTATTATGTTTATGTTCTCCTTTTATATCCTATGGTAAATGAAAAGATCACTTGTGTGCATGAGTGGACTACCACTTTAAAAAAGTTATGTATTTAGTTTTTAATAAATGCCTCATATGGATGTTTATAAAGAAATAATTAATTAATATATAAATTTTTTATGAAACCAATATTATTTATAAAATAAAATATATTATCTAAATTTTCACCCTTCTATCTATTTAAATATGATAATGTCACTTGGGAGTATATGTGGACTACCACCTCTAAGATGTGATGTGAATTATTCCATTTCTTCCTTACATGGATGGTCGTAAGGATGTATTTAATGAATAAATATAATATTTATTATATTTTTATATTTCTATAAATTTAAACCTTTATATAAATTATTTTCTTTTCTTAAATTATATAAATGAAAACATCGATAATTCATAGGTGCAAACTATCGTCTCTATAAAATTATGAATTTCATTATTCATTAATATTTTTAATGAATGTTTATAAAATTATAATGAATGCATAAAAATATTAATTATAATAATTTTATGATTTTGGAGATTATGAAACCATTACTATGGTTTGGGGATTTTAACCATTTAACTGAAACATGTATAGAAAATGGAATGGTTAACACAACTGATTAATTTTAACATATAATTATTAATAAATGGATAATAAGAAATAATTAATGATTAATATATATTAATATAAATAATTATATAGTTATAATATAGTTTTATAATTAGTAGAAATTTATTATATAATATATTATACAATTTTTGTCCAAGAGGAATTCTGGTGTAAGGGTTTGTTTTATAGTCCCATTCATATTCAATATTATTTTTGTTCAAGTTTATATTAAGGGAATTATCTTATATTTATCTATTGAATCACATATATTTTCTTATCTGGAATTTAATCCTATGTTTTCATGTTTTTTTCATTTTCATCTCTTTGGTATTGAAAATTATAGAGAAACATTTTTTTAAAATTAACTGACCTTATTTCTTCTGTTTTGGTAGGGAATATTTCTCCAATATGTCCATGTTTTTCAAATTATTTTGTATAATTTCTTAAGAAATTTTAATCAATTGATAAAGTAATTTTTATAGTATATTTGACTTTATTTACAAACATTTTAATGTAATATTCTTGTATAAATATATACACAATTTTTTGACTTATTATGAAAGTTAAAATAGAATGTTTTTAAGGTTTACTACATGAGCGCCTTTCCATGCCATTATATCCATTATTCATTATCAATATTAATCTATAAGATTTCAGAGTTTTCCAAAAAAACATATTCCAATGATTTTGAATTATTTTTTTTTAAATTTTTTCAAAGAAAATGATATTTCTTCTAGTTTTAAAATTGACATACTAATGTATTTATAAAGGTGTTTTTCATCAATGTTATCATTATTTATTGATTTTTATTCTTAAATGGCCATATAATCTAATGATACCATCCACATTATATCTTTAGATGGATTATGATCATGTTGTTATATATATTTTCTGAGGAAAATTTTGACACATCATCTGCTAGTTTTTCAATACTAATGGTTATGTTGATTATATAATATATATTTCTTAATTTATTTCATAATATGAATACATTGTATATAGTAAGTGATAGGTGGGGACCAATATTATATAGCCCCTTATTTCATTGGTAGGTCTCATGAGAAAAACTACCTTGGGTATTTGGTATATTTCTTACTTATTTATGTATGATGTCTTGGAACAAGGAATTGATAGTAAGATTATGATATCTCATATTTTGAATCATATCATCATGATACTAGTAATTTTTATCCATGTGATTATTTATATTTATATTTTATGAATGGATATATTCTCCTTTCAGGAAATTAGTTATATGGAATATTTAATTCTTTTTTATCACTTTCATATTATTCATGTTTAATTTATTTAATGGTATATTTATTCTATGTTTTCCCTTACTCGGCATTTGATCTCTCCATTTATTATGTTTTCCTTTCCCCAGGGAACAATAAAGTGAACTTTGAATGATTTTAGGGATATAATAAAAGAAGTAATGATTTTATCATGGGAATTTTAATCATTATTTTATGTTTTCAAATGTAATGTGAGGATCATATATGTATCGAGTTTCTCAGGACTACTAAACGATTATATAATGTTATATTAGATCTCTTATATATTTTTACTAATTTTGTATGTTAACTAATCAAAATAGGTTATTGGAGTTGCGGTGTTAAATTATCCTACCTTTTGATATGTTAATATGTATATATATATTGAGATATTTATTAATAGCATGATGTTTGGGAGAGATGATTCTCATAGACTGAATTTCTTGGGATTAGGAATTTTGAGATAATTCATTCTATTCTAATGTCTAGAGATACTAAGAGATGTCATTTAGACCTTTATTCTCTAATATATGACTTTATAATTGGATATTTTGTAATTAAATTGATGTTTTATTAATATTTTAATGATAAGATTATATCAGCTCACTTATTATAGATTCTTCTTGATGCTACATGAACACTGGGATGGGGGTGTTATATTAAAACACTTCTATCTGCAAACAGACACCAGAACACCAAATGTGTAACAAATTCTTAAACATAAAAAACTAAATGAAAATCAATTAGATGTATTATAATCGACATGAAATGAACCATAAACATGAATCAAATAATCCCAACTCTATAAATGATATTTAAAAACAAAATAATCCTAGAAATTAAACACAAAAAAATTAAAACATATAAATTTGCATGGTTTTGAAATTAACCTACTCAATGGGAGGAATACTACGACATTTAATTAGAGAAAATGACAGAAGTAAAAAAATTAATCCATGAAAAAGACATATTATCCATCAAAATGTTTTGGTAATAAAAAATGATAAAAATCTCACAAATTAAAAGTAACACCAACCATAAATTTTTATACAATTTAGAAAAAACATATGGTTTAATTGGTTCCACCATCATCTTATATTTATGGGTATCTATCACATCATCCTATGAAACCACCACTAAACCAATGCCACATTGAATTCACTTCTACTTCTAGTAAAATGAACTCATCCATACTTCTATACATTCACCCATAATAAATTTCTACTTACGCTACTTATAGACTTTTAAGTTCTTCTATTCTATCCCCTATATGGTTTTTAATCATAGGTTTTGAATTAAATACTTCCCTGATTTTTTAAATTTATCTGAAAAATAATTTTCAAAACCAACCCCAAAAATATCTATTTTGAATATTTTTGTTGGGATTCCACAGTCGTCAAAATGACTTTTAAAAAATTTCCCTTACTTCATTCTTCCACTACATCACCATGGTCCTTTACATATTCTTTTAGTAATAAAATTAAAAATGAGGCACAAATATACCACAAAATTTTTTTAACCATGGAGGTCATGAATACATCCTTCTTATTCTATATTCCCTCAATTACTCATAGAAATTTTACTCTAACCACCAAAAATATCCAAATAAGCGATACATTATCTCAATTTAATTTTCATAAGAATTAAAAATCATATTGTTCATTATTTAAATCACATTATGACTACTCAAAAATAACTTTTTATTCCCTAACATTCTTTCAAGTAACTTTGATGCCCTCTTTAGTCTGATCATCCCTTCCTTGGTTCTATTATTTCCACATACTATGATCATATTTCCAAAAATAAAAATACAAGTTGATGTTGGGAAATTAAACTCATTCTCTTTCCTAAAAAGTTTAACAAAAAATTGGTACTTATTTGTGTGTATTTATCTCCCCAAAATTCTACATCTATTGACACCTAAATAAGATCATCCAATTTGGAACATAATATTAGTTCTACCAAACCCTTAACATATTGGAGTATCTACTGTATTTTTTCCTAGTGTTCCTTTCATGTATTATCCATGAAATTTCTAAATAATCCCACTATATATGTAATGTATGACCTTATCTAAACCGAAGAATACATCAATATTATATATATCGATGTATATAGAACCCTCACCATATACATAGACACAAATTTTATTATTGGAAATTTCAATTTGAATAACATAATGTTTCCATCTATGAGGTTCATCACTGTCTTATACTAAATTTTTTTAAATATTTCCAAGAATTTTTAAATATATGCTAACTAATATTGAAACAAAGTTCCATTCCTCAATTCCCAATTGATTTTAATCCCCAACATCCAATTAAAATCCCCAATATATTTTGTCTCAATATTTTCCAAAAAAATATTTTGACTCTTTAATTTGATCTTTCCTTGGACCTATTAGAAAGATATCATACAATTATAAATGATGTATGATGAATATTTCATCATCAAAAACCATTTAGTATTAGAAATAATCATCATTTCACTTAATAAATGAAATTTTCTCTATTAAGGCATCCAACTTATGACTTTAATGCATGGGTGGCTATTTTATCCCATAAAAACATAGTTTATGTAAAATGGAATATAAATACCCTAACTTCTCATACATAGATATCACATCTTAATAGATAAATATTCTGTAGATTTTAAAAATACATTTTGAATGACTGTAACAGATTAGTTCCATTGGATACTAGGTACACAATATTCTTATTTAGTTTAAGATATTTAACATATCTCATAAATATATTCTCGTTTTGTAATTTTCAAAAATATACCCAACATAAAACTGGTCATCATATCCTAGGAAGGAAATATAAGAAAATTTGGTCTCAGATGCTCATTAAGGATAAACATGGGAAAAAAGTAATCATAACATGAGTATAAGGGTATGAGAACCATAGAATAAAATATATAAACCATACCTTTCATATTAATGATAAAAATGATTTACAACATAAATATTGGAAGTTCAAATTACATGAATCATATTTTAATCAAATAACATGTTCTATGATAGCATGAAATTGGTGTAAGACATATATTTCGGCATACATATAGTCTTATAACATTGTGAACATGTATAAATAAAAACATATTCACTAATTAGGTTTAGTCTATAAGATAGGACCTCATATAAAATTATGGTAATGTAACCAAATATATGCATAATCTTATGGAAATGAAATCCAGGTCCATGTATAATATTGTGAACATATAATCATGTTCACACATAACATTATAATCATGTAATTATGTTCAAACATAACATTACAAACATTTAAATTATTTCATGCATAACATATTTATCTTTGATTTATCCATATTTCTCGAATTCACTGTGGGGATATATAGGTACCACCCATTATATAATCAATAAATTTTTGTTCCACAAGATCATAAAACATTCATAATGTCATAAAATGTAAATAAGGTTCGGATTCCATAATCATTTTATAAAAGTATAACCATTGGAAAAAAATGGGGTTCAAAATCATCTTTTAATAATGATCATAAATAATGGATAGAAAATATAAATATGGTGGAAATGGATAATATCTCTAATAAATATTAAGTAATATCAAATTATGTGACATTAGGTGTAAAATCATTTTGAAAAAAATCACTAAACATTTTTTTAAATAAAATTTCCATTCCACTTTGAAGATAGTTTTTAAGACATATAATTTTTTAAAATACTTCTATTTGAAGATAAATGTGGAAACGTATAAAATAATATTTAAAATTTTGATTTTCCATCATGTTGTAAAATTCCATACACATTAAAAAAATGATTCCCTTCAAATTTGTGGTAAAATCCAAAATGGAATTGTTTTCAAATTGATATGAAGATTAATTCTAAAACACTTTGTAAAATGTCAATCATGGGTAAAATACTCTAATAAATAATTTATTTAACTTTAAAACATCATTTAAAAAATTATTATAAAACATTCATATAAAATAAAAAGGGTCTTAGATCGAAGAGAGAAAGAAATGTACTTTTTCTTACAAATAATTTGAAATCATGAGTACATAAAAAGAGAAAAATAAAGTTAAAACATGTATTATCATGAAATAAAAAATTAATTAATATTCAAGGCAATCTTGAAATATGGGTCTTAATAATTCATCATTGGAAGAATAATCATAAGCAATACTGACAAATGATGAGATTGTATCGTAAAACCATTAGGAGTTTGGTAACATTGAATCATAATCCCCATAAAAGAGAGATCATAAAATAGATATTTAAATCACTATATTTTTATTCTAAAATAATAATAAAATAAATTAATGGGAAGTAAATACACCTCATAAAATTATTAGGTGGTTAGTATGTAATGTGTCTCACATAAGTAATAAAATGAGACGAAAATCCATTACCTTAAGTCTTGACTTCATTTTTAAGTGTTCAAAAATCCTGTATAATAAATATATATATATTATAAATATATTAAGTAACCATAATTATATATATATATATATATAGTATATTATTTACTTATGAACATTTATTACCAATTTATTAACATTTACCTCTTAAAATCTCATTCTGGGTAATAACTTCTTTGATTTTCATGTATGTTTTTATTTGTTATTTCTAGTCCTCTTACATTGATAATGGTTAAATAAACTCAAGAATTTTAACCATGATATAAATATCATATATATTCATTATATAATTATTTATATCAATCCATAAAATTTAGAGATAGAAAATTAAATACACCATTCCTGGAGACGATATGCCATACATACACATAAACGTTTTTTCCATTTTCTTAGCAAAGAAAATAAAATAAATTTGAATAAAATATTACCATTATAAAATATTTTTTATTTCATATATATCACATATATTCACTAAATTTACCCTAATTACCTTCCATGAAAATCATTAGTGAAAAAATGAATCACATTTGTTCATGTGGTGGTAGTCCACTATACACATAAACGACCTTATTGTATCCCCCACATAATGGAAAATAAGTCTTTATACGTGATATAATAATTAAATAATTATATTCATGTTAAAAATACCATATATATACATTAAATCCATCATCATTCCAAACTGTGAAAGGTGGTGATGGAAAACATGTCACATCGGTTCACGATGTGGTAGTCTACCATACACACGAGTGATGTTATCATTTCAGATTTAAGGGAAGAGGGGATGGATTTAGTCCATTAAAATATAATAATAAAATATCAGTATATTTAAGAAAATTATTTTATAATATTATCATGTTTTAATTAGTTTGTAATGTGGTGGAGGAAGAAATTAAATAAAAACTCACATTGAATAATATTACCTATTATTTAGGAAATCTATTTTGGTTTTCACCAAAAGCCTTTTAAAGTTATATTTTTGATAAAAATTTGGATTATAAGATGATATTATGAAATTTAGAAAATTATTTTTCTAATTATTGGCTGAAATTTTTGATTTTGAGGTGTTAATATGGGAGGATATGGAGTGTACTTTTATAAGTGGGGTGAGTGGCACATGTAATTGAAAAAAAAGGTGCACCAATATTTTTTATACTCTAGAAAGCTTCAAAATGTACCATTATAGACCATAAGAGATATTAAGTATAAATATAGAAATCCAATGAGTGTTTTAAATGTTTCTAAGACATTTTACCACTTATCTATTAATCTTAACCTCAGATAAACCCATTTTCAACTTCACCGCAACAATTGATTTTTTACTATTTTTACTATTAATTATGATCAACAAATTTTTTTACCTTATTATATAATAAAAATTGATATGATAAAAAATATGGAATATGTTTTTCTAAGTTATATCTAAAATAGTTGAAATTTTTAAATTAAAATTAATCTTGTAGACATGATAAAAAAGTTGTTTTCCAAATATAAAACATCAAAAATATTAAAAATATTTTTATCAAAATTTAAATGAAATTAATTCAAATGAACTAAATTGGATTAAGAAATATATATTTTTAATAATTATTATTTTTAAATCATATTAAAATAAAATTTATCTTTTAAATTATTTTAATGAAAAGCATGTTTTTAATAAAACCAAGTATTTTCCACAATTCATCGAAAAATTAATTTTTTTAGAAAAAATTAAAAAATCACCTTAAATTATTTTTGATTTGTAGATTTAAAAAATTAATTTTTATTATTAAAATTAATTTTATAAAAGTGTTACTAATTAATTTTATTTCATTTTCCAACACTTCCATAAAAAATTCTTTTGAGAAAATAGTATTTTTTATAATATAAATACTTTTCTTTAAAATAAGTATTTTATTTAAATATTTTTCATTATATAAAACCAGGATAAATAATATCTAAAAATTATTTATAACTATCCATGCCTCTATATTTAAAAATTATGTTATAATAGTAATTTCTAAATAATAATATTAATAGTATGTCTTGGATTGCTAAAACTCAATGTCATGTATAACAAAATCCATTGAATAAATTAAATTTATTAAAAAATATATTTCATAAAATATTTTTTTGTTTCAATATAACCCAATTTAAATAAAATTTCCTTCAAAATTCTATCAATTTGGTATAAAAAATTTAGGACACCCCTACCTTATTATACCTTCAGGTTCTTATAGAGCATTCTAAAGCTAGTGGTCTTGTGAAAAACCCTAAACAATTTGAGTGGTATTTTTTCATAAAACATTCTCAATATTATACAAAATTTTTCCTACTTGTTCTTTATATTAAATATCATGATACATTGGTAAAAACTCTAAATTCATTACATATGATGTGCTAGATATGTACTTTATTAGGAGATATGCATGGAACACATTGTGAACTTGAGAGAAATTTGATGAAAGTGACAACTGATAGGCTACCATCCTGATAAAATAATTATTTTAAAAAATAATTATATACCTAGAGGATAGTTACCCTTTCTTGCTAAACCTCATAACCTTTTTCTATAGAAAAACTCATGGAAAAACATTGTCACAAATATTGAATTATAGATCGCATCGATAGTTATTCTCATTAGTTTTCTATTAATATTTTTCAATAAATATGTTTTGTTTAATGGATCTAAAATTCTCTGTAATTTATTTAGCTATATTTGGTCCCAATAGCATTCCTTATCTAACTTAATCCGAGAATTTTGGATTTCTACACTTTTTTCTATAGATGGATTCATAAGGTTCCATATGAATGTTCGATTGAAATTTATTGTTGTATTATAAGTCAACTAGAGGAAGGTGTTGATCCCAAAAAACATTAACATCCATATAACATGATCTCAAAGTTTCCTGGAGGGTTTGTATTGTTCCATATGACTGACCATCTATCTAAGGATGATATGCAGTGCAGAAACTTAACTCTCTATCCATATCATGTTGAATACTATTCCAGAATATAGTGATAAACATTCTATCCCAATCAGATATAATAGAGTGTTTTATTTAATATAATCTCACCACATCCTTAATTTATATTCTTGCAGTATGATAAAGAGAAAAGTCTTCTCATAAATATGTTGACATTGTATGGTGATCAACAAATACCCAAATAAAATTATTCCTTTTCGATGTTTTGGAATATTGAGAATATATGTATATATATATATGTTTTCCCATTTCCATTATAGTATGATTAATGGTTGTAACATCCCATTATAGTTTTTTTACATAGCTTTAAATTGATCACATACAAAACATTGAGGTACAAAATGTGTAATACCTATCTTCTTGAAATCCCACTAGAAATATACGTTCAAATAACTATACATAATTGTACATTGAGGATGAATGGAGAATAAAGAACTATGGGAATCTATTAATGGATCTATCTTCAAATCTTATATGGATAGAATACATGGTTACTTTTTGTACCGTATTACTCCATCATGATTAAGGTTAAAATCAGAAATAATTTTAACCTTCTTTTTCATCTCTACATCTTCCTTTTGTGCCTCTTTAATATTCACTTGGATAGATAGTTGAACATTTAATTGAGAAAAATAATATTTCTCCATTTAATTAATTATTTTTAGATCCATACTTTAAAAATATAGAAACTTTGGATTTTTTGTGATCCTCATCCTAGATAAGTTATCACAATCATGTCAACTCAAAGCATTGACTGCTTTGTTTTCTATCCAAGGGTGGTAATATATTGAGAAATTATAATCTTTAACAAACTCTGACCATCTTATCGGGTATATAGTAAACTATTTTCAAGTGAATATTTTATTTGAAATTCTTTTATTGATATATATATATATATATATATATCAAACATTCCTTCAAAAAGATAATTATTCTATTTATTTAATGTAAAAATTACCATAACTAACTCCAAATCATGTGTTGGGTAATTTTTTTCATGAAACATCAATTTTCATGAGTTATAATATATAACCACATCATTACACATAATAATTCATCTAAATACCTTCATGGATTAATCACTATATATTAAGAACCCTTCTCCATTAAACGATGGGTAAGAACATGTGTTATAACTAATATTCTCTTCAATTCCTCAAAAAGTTTATTTATATTCATATGTCCATAAAAACTTTGTTCCCTTTTGGACAAAATTGGTTAGTGTATTGGACAGTCATAATAAATTCTCCACAATCAGCCAATAATACCCATATAAACCAAGAAATATATAGATCTTAGTCACCATGGTTGGTCTCATCCAAGGTTTAATAATATATGTCTTTGATATATCCATTTATATGTTTTCTTCTAAAATTATATGACATAAAAATGCAACCTTTTATAAAAAAAAGTCACAGTATGTTAATTGTATTGTAGTTTCTCATTTTTAAGTTATTTGAAAAAATTATCAAGTGATCTTAATTATATAAATTTCTCTTTTAAAAAATTATAATTTCATCTATAAAGAATACGAAAAACATATCAAGGTACTCTCTAATGACCCTATTCATTAAATCCATGAAGATATTTGGTGAATTTGTAAGACCAAATGGAATCAACATATACTCATAGTGAACATAACTTATATGGAATTTTTCCTTTAGTATATACTTTTTTCTATCATTCAATCGATGTTATCCAAAATAAATGTCAACCTTGGAAATTTTTTTATATCCACACAATTGGTCAAACAAGTCATCAATATGGGGTAGGGGATACAAGTTCTTGATCATGAAATTATTCAACACCTGATAATCATTATAGATCCTCATCAATCAATATTTTTTTTAACAAATAGATCAAGTGAAACCCAAGGTGAAAAAATTGTCCAAATGAATCCCTTGTCAAGTTTCTCATTAATTTTCTTCTTTAAATCAAGAAATTAAATCAATACCATTCCATAATGAGTCTTTAAAATTAGTTTGGAACCATGTATGAGTATTATTAATAACGTGGTTTTAAATTTTGATAGAACACTGGGAAACACTTATCGAAAGAAATAAATAATTTCTCACACAATAGGAATATCATAGATATTGATTTTATCCCCAACTATATGAGATACATTCCCCTTTTGAATACGAATCAAACCTCATATAATAAATGTTATTTCCATTGAATGTTTGTTTTTATCATCACATGAATATATAATCAAAGCTTGGTTTGAAATAACAAATGGGACGTCCCTTAATCACAAATTAATGGGGGATTCATGTATAAAAATAAAAATATTCCTAATATAAAATCAAATTCATAAAGAGGAATAATGATAATATTTTTAGGAAACACCTTCTCACAAACTTCAATGGGAGAGAAATCATATAATTGGGAATCGATCATTATATCATTAGGGATCTTCACTACTCATTCTATATCTTATAATATTTTTGGAATCTTCATACCCTTATAAAACTCTTAATATATGAAAGAATGGGTAGTTATACAGTTAAATAAGACATTACTAGTTCTCGAGTAGATGGTAAGTATACCTTTCACCGTGTTTTGTTGCACCCCTCATAAGAAATAATGATGAACTAATATTTCCCTTTGTATCTCATCATAAAAGTTTAATAGCATTGATCACTATCATAAACCTTTATATTTAAGAAATGGCCAGAATAATTCCTATACTTCTTGTATTTGAAATACTAGAGTGTGGGTGGTCCATTCTGTTAATCTCACTCTCTATTCATTTCATTGACTTGTTTCTTCACACTACTTCTACATTGTTTTTTTATGGCCAAACTTCCTACCCTTGAAATTAATTTTTCTCCTTTAGGAACTCACCTATGTACTCCTTCTCATAGATTTTTTGGTTGGAGTTTGAACCTTTATCTTCCTTCCATGTGATGTATCATTGGACCTTATAGGTAAACCCATCATCCTTTTCATATCACTGGTACAAAGAAGGTTTGCAGATTCCAATTAATCTTTTAGTGCACATAGAATGATTTCTTTATAGCATCCAAAGTCCTTTATGGACAATTCCTTTCATATATTTGGTTTTAATCCACTAAATAATTGGTAAACCTTACATTCATAATGAATAATAAATCCATAAGATTATATCGTAAGTTTTATTAAAAAATTCAAATGTATTGATAGATTAATTGACCTTTTGTTTAGTCATAAGAAATTCCTTCTCTATTTTTTTATGAAGAATACTTGTAACTATTGAAAAATTGGCACATAAAAACATCCTACATTCTGATGTCAAATTATTTTCATAGAATCGTATTATTAATAAGATTCCTCCATTTATCCACCTCACCATCCAAATTATATATATTCATAATGGATTATTTATACTTTGAACACTATAAAATAGAAAATATCTTTTAGTGGTACTAATCCACTATTTGATATCAATTGGATCATTTTAACCACTAAAATAAGGGTGAAATTGACTTATGAAGGATTCTATATAATTTTTCCCCCTTGATCATTTTTCAGTTCAACATGATTCATATATTCAGAAGGTATTGTGAGCTTAGCAATGATATCTTTTATTCTAATGATCAGGATGATAATCATTTAATTTTCTATCGCACTCAGCATTTAAATGGTTATTTTAGGTTCTATACATTGCCTTAAATTCTACAAGAATAGTTTATTAAACAATAATCATAGTGTGTAACCATATAATCATTAAAAAATCAATTATAATATGTCTGAAACATGACACATTCTTTTTTTAATGTATATAACCATAGGTTTATCCTAGGGAATTTAGAGTGACCAACCATTTGAATCATCCATTATGGTTCATAAAGAGTTTGTGAATTTCGAAATCATATCCCCTAAGAGTGTTAATATAGGTGTATAGAAAGGGCCTTTTTCATGCACTTGTTGATGATTGAGTTAATCTCAATACACCTTTTCAAATTTATTACCCCTAGGTACCTTTATTATGTAGCCACATCTATTTGTAGTATCTATATAGGGATATAATTTCTTAGAAACCACTCCCTCTATCCATTACAAAAATTCTAATACATTTCTGTATACTTTGAATCATCTTTACACATATCATTGCAGGTCTTATTAATCTTTTCTCATCCTAGTTACCAAAGGTTAACCAAACCATTCCTCTGATTCCAACTACAGATACCCAAACTTATCATACATAAATATCACATCGAAATAGATAAATATTCATTAAATTTCAAAAATACACACATAGGGAACATAATGTTTTAGTGTCATTAGAGACAAGGTACACAATAATCTTATTTAGTGAATGATCTTAAGTATATCCCATAAATATATTCCCATTTTATACTCTTCCATAATATACACTAATTAAAACTTTTCTTCATAACCTATAAAGAAAACGTGATAAAATGTGAGTTTAAATTCTTAGTAAGGGTAAACATGAGAATTATATAACCATAACATTATCATATAGCTATCATAACTTGGGAATAATATATTAAAACCATACACATTATATAAATGATAAAAATCTTATGTCATTTCATAAATATTATAAGTTCATAAGAGATGAATCACAATGTAATCAAAGATCATGATCCATGAGAATATAACACTTTCATAATACATAGATTTTTGGCATACACATAAGCTTATAACATTGTGAAAATAGAAACACCATCATTCATTATGTAAAGGACAATAAATTAGTCCCTAATATAAACTTATTGACGTGCAACAGTTACATTAATAACCATATGGACATGAAATCTAGGTCCAAGAATAAAATTGTGAACATGTAATCAGGTTCATGAATAACATTTCGAACATTTCATCAGTTTAACACATAACATTTTCAACATGTAATTAGGTTCACACATTTCATATTTACTCATGATTTTTTCATCTTTACCAAATTTATTGGAGAGAGATATAGGTCCCACCTACCAGGTAATCTCTACATCTATCTTTCATGAGATCATAAAACATTCATCATATCAGAACCCATGAAAAGGTTTCTCATTTGATAAATATTTCATTAATGTATAACCTGTTGAAAGAAATAGGTTTCTTAAACCTATTAGAATCATAGTCATAACCCATACCAAGAAATAATAAATATGGTATCATTAGATCATATCCCTAAGAAATATTATGTAACATCAAAGGATGAAATCTTAGATGGAAAATGATTTTGAAAAATCACATAGACTATTACTTGAAGAAATCAGCCTTTCCACTTTGAAAAATAATTTTTAAAACATGAAAATTTTTAAAATAATTTTCATGAAAAATAAAAAATGAAACATACAAAGGAGTCATTAATATATTTAGTGGTCATGATAGTGGAAAATTTAATACATATTAAAATAAATATTCCTTTCACATTTTTTTAAAAGATAAATAGGAATTATTTTGAAAGATACGTGACGATTAATTTTAAATCACTTTGTAAAAATTAAACCATGGTTAAAAGTAATTAGTAAATACTTTAATTAATTTTAAAACATTTTTTATAACATTTAAAATAAACTTGTATATAGAAGAAAAATATTTTTCAACCAAATGAAGAAATAAATTTGGGTTTTTAAAAATTATTTTAAACTCTAGATTATAAAAAGAGAGGAAAATGAAGTTAAATCTTATACTCTCATGAAAAAACATTAGATAATAGAATTAATTAGTTTCATGATATATGGATCATAATATTTAATCTTTATAAGTATAAACATAAAAAAATTACTGATAAATGATGAGATTTTATTATGAAACCATTACCACTTTGGTAATAATGTATTATAGTCCCCATAAAAGAGATATCATAAAAAGAAAATGTAAATCCCAAAAAATTAATAAAATTATAATAAAATACATTTCAGGGTTGTATATACACCATATAAAATAAATTAGTGGTGGATATGTAATTTGTCTCATAGTAGTGAAAGTTATATAAAAATCCCTAACCTTAAGTATTAACATCCTAGCTATATGTTCAAACCTCCAGTATAATAAATATATGATTATTATACATATATTAAATAGCCATAATTATATATATCATTCAATATATTATTTAAATATAATATTATATTATATGTATATGAACTTTTCCTTTATAATGTCACGTTATATGTAATAGCAGCTTTGTTTTTCATGTATGTTTTGATTTGTTATTTTCAATCCTATTAAACAGATCATGGTTACATAATATCCATATTTTTAATGATGATTTAAATACAAAATATATTAATATTATATATATATTTGTATTAGTCTATAAATGTTATATATAGAAAATGATATATATCGTTCATCGAGATGGTAGCTTGTATGTACGCATGAAGGTTGTTTCTATTTTCTCAACAGATGAAATAAACAGAATATAAAAATTATATTACCTTTAAATAATAATTTTTATGTTCTATATATAAAATATATTCATTAAATTTACCATAATTACCATCTATACAAGCATTAGTGAAAAAAATAATCACATCGCTTTGTGAGGCGGTAGTCCATCATACACACGAGCGACTTTAACATATCCCCCATGGAATGAAAAGTAAGAAGGTATATGTAATATCATAATTAAAATTTTTTTTATTTTAATAATATAATATATATACATTATATCCATTACTATACCCAATTGTGAGATTTTTTATGGAAAACATGTCACATCGGTTCGCAAGATGGTAGTCCATCGTACACACGAGTGATGTTATCATTTTCCATTTGAGGGAAGATGGTATAGATGAAGGTAAATGATAAATAATAATAAAATATCCATATATTTAATATAATTATTTTATTATTTTATCATGTTTTAATAATATTTAAAAGATTTAGAGTAATAAATCAAATAAAAATGATTTTTTAAGAATGTTACCTTTTCTTTAGGTAACCTCTTAGGTTTTCACCCAAATCCTAATTAAGTGGTATTTATTTTCAAAATAATTATTTTTAGATGATAATAATGAATTCATGAAGGCTTTTTTGTAGTTATTGTCTAAGATAATTTATTTGTATAAGTGAGTATGGGAACATTGGGATTGGCCATTTATAAGTGAGTTGAGTTGCACACTTGTAATTTTTTAAAAAATAAATCGGCGTTCCCACATTTTTTATATGCTAAAAGGATACAAAATAAACTATTATAGATACTAGAAGATATAATGTTGAAATTTTTCCATAAAATTAGTGTTTTACAAGTTTAAATTTAATTTTATCTCTTATATGTTTAATTTATCCCTCTGGTAAACAAATTTCCTCCTTAATCACGACAATTAATTTTTTACTATTTTAACTATTCATTATGGTAAAAAATTAGGTTTAAATCATTAGATAATATACATTATGTTACCTAAAAATATGGAATCTATTTTCCAAAATATCCCACAATTGGTATAATTTAATTTAAAATTAATCATCTATAGGTGACAAAAAAGTGATTTTACAAAGGGAAAAGTTTTAATGTTTAAAAAGTTTTTCTATCAAAATTCAAAAAGAAATTTATTTCAATGACCTAAATTGGATTAATATATATATATAATTAAAATAAATTTACTTTCTAAAACATATTAAAATAATATTTATATTTTAAATGATTCGAATGAAAAATAAGTTTTCAATTAAAATCAGTATTTTTCAGTATTTATCAAAAAATTAATTTTTTTTTCAAAAAAAAATCCTAAAAACTCACGCTAAGATAATTTTTGATATGTAGATTCCAAAAATTAGTTTTATTTTTTAAAATAAATTTTCTATGGGTGATAAAGGTCAATTTTATTATTTTTTCTCAAAATACAATAAAAAACTTTTCTTAGGGAAATAGTATTTCTGAAACATTTAAATACATTTCTATAAATTCGGTAATTTTTAGCAATATGTTGTCTTTATATAAAATCATTGTAATCAATTATTACAAAGTATTAATTACTATTCATACCACTATGTTTATTAGATAGGCTATATATTTCATGTTTAAATAATAATATTAATATTTATTCACAGTTTGTTAAAACATTGTGTTGCATGTGACACAAGATATAGAAGAAAATAAATTTATTCAAAAAATAATATTTCTTAAAATATTAGTGTATTATAACACCAGTCTATATGATCCATTTTCCATGAAACATTTTACATAATTTGTTAATATTTCTTCATCAAAATCAATATGAAGGAATGTTGACTTCACATATAATTGATCAGTGTATATAGTTTTTATAACAACCATTCTGAGAAACATTAAAATTATTAAATATTTAACAACTAAATATAATATTTTATGAAACTGAACATCAAATGTTTATTAAAATAATTTCACAAAAATCCATGTCTTGAACTTTTTCATAACATCTATTTCACTTTAAAACTGATATACCCACCTGTTATATAGTGGTCTTTTACAAGTATGTGGTTATATTATCTCCCATGTTCCAAGAACATTTAAGGATTATTTCTCCTCCTATTTCAGTAACTCTCACTATCAAAATTCATTTTTTTACTTCCCGAATCATCCAAGATCTTGGGTTAAATGCCATCTATAAGAAGAAATTAGTACACATAACGTTTGAACCATTACATCGAGCACCTTTCCATGATATGCTACCTCAATTTAACAAAATGTTTTCCTTGTTCCAAAACCAATACTTATATTATTTTACCTTTCATTTATCATCTCCATTCTTCCATTTTCCTTGAGAATTATGGTATTTTTATCCTTAGTGATACCAAAAGAGTTCAACATCCATTTAAAATATCCCCCATATTGTCTCATATCTCCAAAAATGTCAAACACCCTGGACTAACTAGAACTTTTAGAATTTTGACCATATAAAATTTAGAATATGCCAATACTTTGTCTTCTACATAATCATCTTACAAGTTATTATCTTACACATGATCTCCTCATTTAAGTGAACATTTAGACTTCTAATGGACTATTCTATGTCATTATCACAAATATGTAATCTAATGTTTTCATCACAACATCCTATAAAGAAATATGTATGGGAATAAATCTCCAACTTTTCCCCCACTTGGGAATCACTATGGATATCAATGATACATCAAATTAAATTAAATTATAGATATTGATAATTCCTTTATCATAGATTTATTATAGATCATACCTCAATGTAGTGGAAGGACTCTGATTCAAAATAAATATTACATAGTTGAAAACACCCACCAAAAACATGTTGATTAAACTAGAATATAACATCATGTATTTATACCTATCATTCATAATTATATTAATCCATTCTATGATTTTATTTTGTTCTAGTGTTTCATAAATATTCTTCTCAAATGTTTTGTCTTTCCTATATTATAACCCTCCCAAAAAAATTATTATTTATACTCACCATCGTTGTCAAACCTCAATAATTTCATCTTTATTCTAGTATCTTTTCCCACTATGGATATTAATCTAATGAGTATTCTAAAAACATTAGACTTATGGATGTGAAATATCACATACAATTTCCATTTTTATCATCTATTAATTGAAAACAGTGTTGTAACCCACCATGATACTGAACAAGTGATGACTCGCTTAAATCTATATTCACCTCCTCCAACATTCAATTCTTCTATACATTTTTATTTGTATTAAAGGATACATCCTATTTACATCTAAGGATACATTTATTACGTGTTTCATACTCCACGTATGCTAGTTTCTATATTCCTTTTTCAACCATGAATTTCATACACTTCTCACCCATGTGTCTTATATTTTCATGACATTATTTCAATGTTCTATAAATTGATTATTAAGCATTAATTACTCATTCTAAATTCCCATAAAATAAAATTTCTCATCATTAACACATTTGATCACCACTATATTACGACACGTCATTTTCTACAAATCATCCTTATATGTTGTCTAGAAACCCAGATAATCCAACTGCCTTAACAAGATTAGTTTATTTTATAATCTAGGTATGTCTAACACACCTAGAAACTCCAAAAATATTTCATTAAATATTTTTTATGGAATTGTGAACTAAATTAATAATTATAAAAATGTTGTTTATATTACATCATGGTTGATGATTGGGAGCACTATGACTCGGTTAGTGTCATAGTATTATTATATTTTCTATTTTGTTTTGATCGTTATGGGATAATGATTGAAACTTCATGGGATTATTCCACTAAATTTATCATACATCAATTAAAATAATCATAACATAATGTTTCAAGAAGTTTAAATATTTTGGATAATTATTTAAATGTTAACCAATAATTATATGGATTGAGTTTTACATTACAAGGAGTTAAAAACGTTGAGCATTTATGAAACTATTTGTCGATATAGTCGATCATTTAAGATCCAAATAAGTAATTTGGAGGGATATATATGGGATAAATTCTTAGGTGTGTGTATTTATCTCTAATACAAAAACTACTTAGTTGAATATAAAACATTATCTATATCTCTCATATCATTTAACATAAATAATTTAAATGATTTTACATAAAGAAGGAACCTTACTAATTTTTTTGAGATTTATACAGCCTATAGAAACCTAATGAGGGAGAGCCCAATTGGTTTCTGTTCAGTGATCATTATTGAGATCATTTGAATCTTGGATAGTTTGGATTATCAAGGTCTAAAGTATGTCATTCATTTATTCATTATATTATTCATTAAAAATGTGTATATAGATTCTGGGTTGTTTGCGTTGTTGTGTATTACTTTTGTTGTGTTTAGGATTAGTTTTAACACTCTAAAACCAATTATTACTATCAAAGTAGATCTATAAATGTTTGTATTGATTTCAAATGGAGAAAAAAAAATTAGAAAATATTATTATTCGGGAAATATGAAATTGTATAGGTTGAAAATATTTTTTTTGTTCGTGATTTAGAAGGACCATGGTACAATAATTATGTGAAATAGTCATTTCAAATATTTTTTTGTACTAACCACACTATAGTTCATATGAAATACATATTATAAGGAATATTGATAATAATGGAAAATAATACCTCATATGAAAATGATCCAAATCATTGTTTGGAATTTACTATGGCATGGTGACCTCCACCATGAGGAATAGGTTTGTTATAGTTCCAAGATTTTATGGTAAATTTATCATCCAAGTCAAAAAAAAGCTCATGTGGGATAATGGAATAACCAAAATGGCTACCTATAAAAAACTTTTACTCAAGATATTAAACCAGAAATGGAAAAAATATTTCTTAAAACACATTCTCAAATAGTCATGGTCTATTGTATTACTACAGTTTCAAAATTTAATGGGTTCATTAAAATTATTATAGTATTTCCCTTACAAGAGTTATAACCACAAAAGACCATGCAATGGTGGAATATTTTTTCAACGGTATTTTAAACAAAAACAATATTTTTATTAAAATTATCAAAATCCTTCACTAGTAGAATCCCATAGGGTCTTCACTAAATCTATGGGGTGATTTGATATAAAAAAAATTATTTTATTTTACCATTTTGTGTTCATTTACATAGTTAAAATTTGATGAAGAACGACAATGTTTATATTGATTTATGATATAGCCATTAATGTAAATATAAAATGTTCATATGAGTAACATTATTTGGAAAAATATGTGATATTTAATTTATGTAAATTATTTTTAGAAAATATGAAATATTTATTATTCCATAAAAAAAGCGTTTAAAAATATCTCATATTTTAAAATATGAAAAGACTTTATATTAAAACCATCTAAGTTAATATTGGATAAAATGTTATTGTTCATGTTTATCCAGACCAATAATTATAACTTGTATATAATTTATTTATTAATTATTTATAAAAATTTATAAAGTGTCAAAAATAATGAATTGTTCCTCCATTTAATATATTTATTACTTTATTATTCATTAATATTAAGGCTATATTTTGAATTGTGATGCATAATTTATTTTAAAGTATTTAACTACTTATATTTTATCATATATTAATTTAAGGAGTTTTATTCTAGGTAATATAATTGGTTTTGTTTACCTACACAGTAACTTTATATTTTTATAAGTCATGTAAAAAATATAGACATTAATATAGTTTAAATATGTTTATTGTATAAAAAGAAATTTTATCCCAAAATAAATAATTATAAGCATGAATACATAAAGGGAATAACATGTGATAAGTTTGTGAGATTAAATCACTATTAGAATACAGAGTTTTGGATTCTTTCCAAAGAAAATACTTTTCATAACCTCAATAATCCCACCAGGTATTTCCCTGACCATATTGGAGAACTCTGGATTCTCTTTATTATAGTAATAAAGTCATCAAGTGACACAATAAGTTAGGTTCTTGAATTTTAGCATTTTATTTGGGTCTTAATTATCTAGAAAACACTATAGAGGATACCATAGGAATATTATTGAGTTTATTAATTTTGATTGATTATGTAAATAGTTTTCTTCTCAATCCTCCAAGATTCATATGTGATATAATTGGAATGATGGCCTGCCTAAATAACTATGTGGTGATATGAACACTAAATTATAATCATTTTTTTGTGAAATATAGATCCTGAAACACTGATGATTGTGATAGATTTAGAAGGGGTTTAAATTTTATTAGGATCATATTTAATCAAAGTTATTATTAAATTATTTTAAAAAATGATACACATATCATAAATAATATTGTTATAGATGAAATGAACTAATTATTATCCATGTTTATATTGAGATCAATTCATGAGTAATATAATATTAATAGAAGAAACTTAAAGACTATTATAGGAAAATATTTCTCATTATTCATTATGTACGAAAATCTAATGTTAGTGAAACAAATTCATAAGTAACCTTCTATTAAATTAATTAAAAAAGTGGATCGATTAGATTATTATGAGAATCATAGAAAGATTCACATGAGGTTTAAAATTAACTAAATGGAAAATGAAATAAGTAACATTAGAATCCACTTATATTTTCAATATTATTGGACATTAAGAGACTCAATATTTCATTTATGTCTTGTGATGGCTATAGAATTAATTTTATTGAAATTTTTGGATATTTTTCAACAATATGGATATGTTTACCCTATTTCATCAATGCTTTGAGGAAAACTGAGAAAAAAATGGGAGGTCAATGATCTGGTATCATGATTCTAGAATGAAAGTGTAAAATTTTGAGCTATATAAAGAAGATTGTATGGTGATATTTTTATCAAATTTTATTTAAACGTGAAGAACGTGTTAGGAGTAAGTATAATTTTTTGAATGGAAGGAATTTCCCAGGATTCCTTGGGAGGGTTTTTGAATCTCCATAAATAAAATTTATGTATGTGTGTTATACAAATAAATATTTTTTTTCGGGGTATATTTTACCAAATGTATATTTTACAATAGTTAAAAATATAAAATAATTTAAAATCAACACAATAATTGATGTAGATTATAGTTTTTTTTAAATGATTAAACAAAGGGTTGTTCAATCAATGATCTAGATGTAAAGGAATATTTCTTGATAATATAGACCTAAATAAATGGTGTTTATTTTTATCTTATTTATATTATGTGATAAGATAATTTTCTTTTAACTTATTGTTTTTTTAAGGATAATATATTATGGTTTTAATACATATAGATTATGATACTATAATATTATACCTTGGTTTGGAAAGAGATAAGAAAAATTTTATTTTTATCTAGGATAAAATATTTTATCCAAAATAGTTTTTTAAATATGAGTTATCAATATTACACCACCATGAGTTGTTAATTTTAAAGAAATAGTTATTATTTTTAAAATATTTCCCCAAACACATAAAATACCACATATGATATGGATACAGTGGATTATTTTTCAAATATACCCACTCAAGGAAATATGTTTTATTTCATGGACAAACCAACTTTTTTATAGATAGATATGATATTATGAATAGAATATAGTTTCTAAAAGTATAATGGGGTCATATTTTGACTTATATATGTTAAAATTTTGACAAATAAAATATCATTACCATCAAAATTAAAATTTAATATCATTTAATATCCAAAAATAATTTTGGTTATATTGGTAAAAATGTAATGATTTAAAATTATTTGTCATAACTATGTGAATGTCACATTATCAACTAAATGAGTTTAGATGCATTATTATAGTATAATTTAAATAGTTACATAAGTTACCAAATGATCACAATGAAATGAAACTATTATATGGTTATGATGAAAAACGTATAAAGAGTTTTAAGTAGTCAATGGATGTTATTAACATGACAAAATTGGATGTTGGGAAGTAAAGGAGTTTAAATACTATGTTCAAAGATTTATATGTTAAGAATATAATTATTATGTCTCAAAAATATTTGGAAAATAAAATTCATATATTTTTTTTACTAAAATATTTTAGTTGGAGGGTTTTATTAGACGTTTTTGTAGAGATGTGTCAGGAATAATATATATATATATATATTGAGTTTGAAAATGCCTAAAAAATGCAGTGAATATAATACTTATATGGTAATCTATTATATAGTATATGATTAGATGGTTGATTATGTATAGTGTTTTTATTTATTCTTATGTTATTTCTATAATATAAAATTTATCATGTTATACAAAATGGGGTCACAACATTAACATTTTTAATATTGGATATATATATTGTGTGTAGTTAAATGATGATTGGACTATTAAAGAATTATTAAAAGTTATCTCTAACTGATATTCAACTTGGAGTATTATGGGATGGGAAAAAATATTATGGTTATTATGAGACAGACTCCATATAGAGATATGAAATATTCTAATGATACACAAATGGATTTTTCTATGCTAGAGGACCTACTATTAATGTCACGTGGGGTTCTATACACTATGTATTTGGAATCCTAGGGGTGCACGTTTCATATTGAATCCTTGTACCTGAGGATAGAAAAATAATTAAAATGAGAACCTTTATACATTGATTCTTTTCTTATGCAGTCCATGAGGCTTAGCTAATCATAGGATGATTTGGTATGTTGTTAATAAATTAATTTATTATGCTTAACCAATATAGTATTCTTCCTCTCATATGATGAGTAAGATAGGTTGTCCCTCGATTGAGATAGATTGAAGAATTTGTCGATTATAAATTGATTAAGTATATGTTATTTTCAAATCTAATTGGAATATGGGTACATTATGTGATCATACACTTAAATGAATGACATGTGACCTATTCACCACCAAGATAGCCTATATTTAAATAAATAAAAATGTATGAGCTGACCATAATGGATCAATATACATTTTGTCCCATATTCACTAGATGCCTTAAAAAAAATAATACATTATTATTCATACTTGTATATGATATATCCTGTGGGAACATGTATGGAGATACCTTTGTTTTAAACAGATCATGTCAGATACCTTTGTGGCTTTAGTGGAATTGTTAATTTTTTAAAGGCCTCTCTTTTCTTTATATTATGGATATATGTCTTCAGAATTTTTTTTCAATTCTAAAAAGGCATGTGGAATCAAAATTTACAGTTGCGTGAATGAGGATCATATTTAAGAAACATTACGATCTATCCCAAAAGTTTATGTAAGTACATCATGGAGAAATTGTGGATAAATATTCATATGATGTTACATATGATATAGAAAAATTTAATGATTTATGAAATCTCTTACAAAATAATTTTCGTAAGATTTTGAGAAGTTATTAGGTATATTTTATAAAAAAATTACATATTATGTGACATAAGGTGAAAGTTCACTATGTCTTTAATGTTTAGTGAAAATTGGGAATTGATGGAATATTATTACTAATGAAACCCTCATTGCATGGTTCTTTAGACCATTTCATGGTCAATTCATAGGTTTATTATGGCATAGTGAGTGTCACTTCACCAATTGTGTAGTGTATTTCATTGTATGCATTTTGTAATAACACGTTTCTTCCCAAGATTCTTCTAATGAAACTATTGTACATTAATTATATTTATCCTAGGAAAATTATTAAAGGAGTTTTAATATCTACAATAATCATTTAAATGTTAAATTATTATTATGGAAATCAACCTAAATGTTTCAATGAGTTTCAATATTTGAGTGTTTATGAAATTACTCATCAATATAGTTGAATATATGAGTTTAAAATTGGGTCTTTGGATGGATATATAAATTGTCTCAATCATTAGATTGGGTAATGATCTATAAAATAGAAACTCATCAATGGAATATATAATTTTCACTCTTTCTATATTATATGTTAAATTGAATTTATAAAAGACCATGGATATGTGATCATACATACCAATCATCAAGAGATTCATATAACCCATAGATATAATAAGTAGGAGATTCCCATTGGTTGATCCTAATTGATCATGACCAATATTGTTTAAATAATGGACATGGAAAATCATCAATGTATAAGGAAAATTATTAGTTTCTTCATTTTATTATTCATTCAAAATGTATAGATCGATTCTAGTTTGTTTGGGTTTTTGGTTATTCATTCATTGTGTCCAGGATGGGTGTCATCAATTAAAAACCATCAATTTAGATGGAAATAGCAAAATTAAAAACAATCCTGGGAGACTTATATTTCATAATATTGACCTTTTAGAACCTTTTATATGTGTAATTTACTATGTATCTACTCGTGAATCTAGAGTGAAAAGTATCCTTGTACTTAATAATCAATAACTCATGTATATTGGAGCTCCTCAGGATCAAACTAATCTTATCTTCTAAATCATGTTTTTTGATAAACATTTAGAATAATATCTAATCCATATAGTCCTTCTTTATAATCTTTATATTCGCATAATTACAAATTATAGGTCTAATACCATCTTAATAACCATAAGTCTTTTTGATCTTCTCTTTTACCTTCTTCTCACTTTTCAATTGAGAAATACTTCCTCTACCTTTTGCACTAAATTTTTTTCTAGTATTTACTTGGACCTCATTCTTCTAAATCATTTCAATAAAAATATTATCTCATATGTCCTCAACATTAATCTATATTTTTCATTAACATATATTATTTTGGAATCTATGATATAAGGATCAGTGCCTCACTTCTCCAATGAAATTTACATGCATATCTTCCGATAGTATTTGAATCATGTTGAGTTTATTGAAATGATTCATATATTACCTTCCTTACATCATATATATGTCAAATTTTTACGAAATAAGAAACACATTGTACATAGTGTTTAGATTCTAATATAGTTGGACATTAGAGAAAACAACTCAGAAAGTGTTTTCACCCCATACATATTAATGTCCACATTGTGGACTGACATTATCCAAAAAATCATAATTCCTTCATATTGAGCCTTTCTCATTATTTATTTTACACAACTTTTTTTCTGAATCCCTTCTACAAAATATCTAGATCTCTATAAAAAAGATAATATTATATATTCATCATGAAAGATTTTAATTCTAAACCATTGAAATTATTAAAATGAAAATCACCTTCACCAAAATTATCCTTTATAAGAAAATATCTCAAAATAGAAAAAACATGAAAGTCTTAAGAATTTTTTTATCAAAAGTATCTTATATGCACAAGTTTAGAAAATTGTTCAATAACAAGCTCTAAACACATGACAAGATTCTGAATGTATTAAATGCAGTTACCAAGATATTATACCAATTTTTTTGTTGAAACACATTAATAAAAGCCACTCTTTGAAATATAAAATGTTGAAAAATACCCAAACTTATGAAACTAAACAACACTTGATTAGATGTGTCTTAAATGTGGAGAAACACACCCCTTTCATGCATGGAAACATCCCAATTCTAGATATTAAACATAAAAAATATAAATAATAAATAATAAACAAACTCAACAAAAAAAATAATAAAAGTATAGGAATTTATGTGGTTCAATAATTTTCACATACTTTGGTAAGAACACTACAACTTTGAATTAATGAATTTGGAAGTAGTATGAATAATACCATTAAAAATATATATCACTCATGCTTCCATTTCTATAACCAAACATTTTTAAAGTTGAATAGTAATCGCACATTATATATTAACCCATCCATCTACTTATAGACATGTTCAATAACAACCATATTGTTTCCTCGATTCCAATATAATCCAATATTTTTGGGTGACATTAATATCGAACTTGGAAAACAATAGTATCCCTCTAACAAACTAACTCCACTACTCTTTCTGATGGATAATAATTTTATCTAGAACTCATCCTTACACACTTTCAGACTTCCACCCAAAATTAAATTTCTTCTTTCACACCTCTTGAACTCTTTGGTTATATTACTTATTCCTCAATATGGGTAAGAAACCTATTTTTCAATTCGGTATGGATCCTTCAAATATTGGTCTATTTTTTTTATGGACCCAAAAATGGATTCTTAATGAGTTAGTAAATGTTTCAGGGTTGTCTAGGTCTTTCTTGAAGCCTACAAACCTACTTTTGGGAGAAAATGGCATGTCGTGTGGTTAGAGTAAATCATACGAGGAAGGTTTTAGGGTTATTTTTAAACATGTGAGGCTGGATAGTGGGCATAAAGAGGGCTCATTGTTTGACCTAACTATGCAAAATTGGCCTCCTAGTCGTGTGAGAATTTCTAAAATTTTGATAGAGTTATTACCTATATTCAGCACATGATTTCCTAATCTTATAGCCTAACCATTTGGTATTCCACTCCATATAGTTACTTGTGCATATTTTTCACAAAGTTTGGCCAAACCGTGTGGCCAAACCGTGCGAATACTACTTTTGGGTGAAATGACGATTTTTCACATAATGATCTAAATAACTCTAACCCCATCCTCTATTTTAATTTCCAGGTCAATGTAGACCCTTCCTCCCCACTTTCGAATCCTTTTTCAATCCTATACTATTAATCTACCTTGAGAATTCATCTGATGTCCGATCGAAGTGTCGTTCACCTCATTAGATCTGTGATAGTACATTCTCAATTTATTTTTAATCATTCATCATTATTAAAACTATCAATGATTCCATTTAGATACAAGATAATATGACCTAATTTCAAGGTATTTATCTATTCTTTAGGTATACCTTAATATAGGATTAGAGGATCATTCAGGATGAGGAGAGCAGTACGAGTACGAGGTAGGTGGACTATAACTCACTACTCAAGATTCTTGGATTTATAAATTATTGTGTGGTCATATTGACCTCTTCGACGGTTATCTATTTAATTTATTTGTCATACATATAGTTATTAAAACCATATTTTATGACTCATTTTATATTATGTTATTATTGGTGGTTACGTCAACCAATCATACCACCCCATGTAGGATGTTATTCATTTTTTGGGTGTTTTGTGTTTTGATAAGTTCTTTTGAGCCACCATTCGTGTGTGCCTTAGATTGACCATTCTAATCATAAGCCTTCCTCATTAGATTACTATTTATTATTGAATTAATCAAGGAAGGTACTGTGTATTCTAATCACTTGACTCACCTATGGTAAGTGCTATAATTTGATAAATCGGTCTAAAATGTAAATGGAATGTATATGTTATATATATATATGAATTTTCCTAATTAAATATGATCAATTGATTGATTTTATGTCTTTAGAACCCCTTTACACTTATAATGGAAGGTATAGGAATGAAGATATTGAATTAAATATGAGTTAAATAAATGTAATTGTTTCATGCCCTTGGCCTTTTCACTCTAATGAAAGGCAAGGCATGAACCAAATGATGCATCCAATGGTATGAATAATACATGGTTTAATAAAATAAATGACTCCAATGTAAGGTTACTAATTATATATTGGCCTTCCAATAGTTCAAAAACACAATTTAACGTTAGTTTTTTTTATTTTTGAGGTCAGCTTTTAACTGACGTCTATAAAGACGACATAAAAAATATGATTTTTGGCATAGGATATTAGAAAACAGATGCCAGGAATTTTTTTCATTAAGGGTTTCGATGTCGGTTTTATCTAAAACTGATGCCGAAACCTGGTCAAAATTGAGGTTTCAGGGTTGGTTTATAGTAAAAACGATACTGAAGGTCAATTTCAATGGGGTTTTGCCATTGTTTTTTTATAAGCGATGTCGAAACCAGGTTTTTGACATCGGTTTTAGATTAAACCAATGGACAAACACAATTTTTTTAAAAAAAATTCCACGTTGGGTTTTAAAATAACCGACGCCTTAAATTAAAAAAAATTAAAAAACTCAGAAATTTACACTTCTAAAAATATTGAAACCCCTATAAAAAACACAATATACAATAATAGTCAAACAATATTTATCATTAAATAAAAAATATTACTTACATATACCAAGCATAAACAATAAAAAATGACATTTATGGTTTAAAAAAATAGAATAAATGTACCTGAAATTTATGGAAAGCATATTATTGATTATTGTTGTAGCATTCATTTCATTATTGGTAGCTTCAAACACCAAATATATCAAAAGAGTTAGTTTTTTAACCCATATGTATTATTATTTATAAATATTAGAATATACATACCTCAAATCCTAATCATACATAAAAAATTGTTCTCAAAAGTATATCAAATATGGGTCATATCAGATTGGGAATAAGACTGTGAATCATTGAATACCTACAATAATATTAAAGTTTTTTCTTCACAAATTGGACATTCTTTATATCCCTTAACACTATATCCATATAAGTTTCCATATGTAGGAAAGTAGTTTATAGTGAACATTATCATAGCATGTAAACAAATATTCTTTCTTGTATGCATCGAAAACATTAACACCTTCCTCCCATAGTAGTTTAAAATCATCAATCAATAGTGAAAGATACACATCAATATCATTTCCAAGTTTTTTTAGTCTAGAAATCATCAAGATCATCATAACATATTCTTTCTTAATACATAGATGTGGGGTCAAGTTGTAAAATACCAGCAAAACAGGCCATGAACAATGTTGGCTACTGAGGCTCTGATATGGATTCATTCCATCAGTACACAATCCCATTCTGAGATTTCTAACTTCACTTCCAAAATCAAGAAATTTTTTATCAGACCTCTTCCACTGTGGTGAATCAGTAGGGTGATGTAAGTTACCATCAGAGATGCGCTCATCTAAATTGCATCTTAACCTATTTGCATCAATTGAATTTGCAAATAAACACTTCAAACAAGGAATTATTGGACGGTACCGAATTTTTTTAGTAGGAGTTTTATTCTGGTACCTAAAAATGAATCAGAAATGAATTATCAGAATTGTATGCAAAAAAAATATTGAATGAAATCATTGGAATGTAAGAAATTGATTTCTCATTCCATTAGATGACATCACTTGAGAATGAATCTGATTTGACTTTCCCATCTATCTTATAGAGTGATATCCCACAAGTAGGAAAACTTGATGAATATTAATTTTCTTTCCTATACAGTACACAATCATTGGGGAAAGTATGTATCTTTTTATACCCCAATCTCATTGGGCATAATGTTTTCATTACCTCATAATTGGAATCTAGAATATCATTGCCTTGGGAAAGTAGCTCTCTTAAAAACTCAAGTAAACTATAGAAACTTTTATCACTCCATCCATTTTTTTCTTTTAATTTAACTAATCTCAAAACTACTAATAACACTGTATATTTACTTTAACCTGGGAATAATGGTTTCTCAGAATTTCCATAAAATCTTTCAAAAATTGGTGTTTTTTAAATAGTTTCAACACCTAAATCGTGAATTAATTCTTCAATATGATCCTCTGCCTCATTATGAATATTATCATCAACATTGGATGTTGAATTTTCAGTTCTATCACCATGCCAGATCCAACGTGTATAATTGAGGCTAAAACCATAAAAATTGAGATGATCCTTTATTTACTTGGATTTTAACTTTATAATATTTAAACACATCATACATTGATAGAAAATCAAGTCAATTTTTTGAAGATGGAGTTTAGAAAATTCCAAAAAATCATCAACTCTTTTTTCATATTCAGTAGTGGTACTTTGTAAATGAATCCAATTACGATCCATTAAATTGACGATATCACAATATAATTAGTGAATATATTAAAACATATAAACATTTAAATATAAACCAGTTAAAATTTAAACAAAAATGTATTAATTAATGACTATTGATAATCAGATAGAAAAAATCAGATGTGAAACACATTTACAATCCACTGACTATGTCATTTCAAATACTAACATGCTTGTGATTTTCTTAGACTGCATAGGCACATCTATTTGGGATTGTAAATGATTTGGGGGTGGGTACCAGTGTTTGTTTAAAATTATCACATGTTTTAGGTGTGGTGAGTTAGATTCAATGAAAAAAGATGCATTTTTTTACAGGATATTTAAGAATTTTTGTTGGAAGAATATTGAACCATGTCCCAACACATTTAAAATAAAATATTAACTAATAATTGATGAAAATAAATAACAAAATTAAATGATTAATAATTTATCTACAAAATTAAAAAAACTTACAAAATTTGAAGTTTAACCCGAATAGATATCCTCAATCCAAAATTTTTCCGTATAATGACTTGGAAAAACAAAAAGTGCAAAATATATACCAACATTGATGATAAAAATGAAAAATAATGATAAAAAACAACTAAAATGATAACACAATTAAAAATCACACAAAATAGGGTTATGGAAGAAGATATAAACCATGGAAGATAAATTAAGGGAGGATATTGAATAACCCAAACCAAAATACATGAAAATGAAAGAAAACTATTAACAATGGTCGTCGAGGATCACGAATATGGCTCTAAAGCCATTGTGAGTTGAGAGAACCACCGTAGGGTTCAATTTCGATGATCCAATAAAAACTAGGGTTTTGAGATCCCGATTTTTTTTAAAAGACTATTTCCATCGATTTTTACCAAAATAGATGCTGAAAATAAAAAAAAACATTCGGCGTCGGTTTTGGTAAAAATTGACGCCGAAAGTCGTCGGTTTTTGTGATTTCGGTGTCTGTTTGTGGGAAAACTGACGCCCAAATATTTTTTTTTATTTTTGCCATCAGTTTTCTCTAAAACTGATACCAAAACATTTATTATTATTATTTGAAACATTTTTAAGAATAAGTGACACAAAAAATCATCAATAAATGGGTTTTGGCATTGGTTTTACTGAAATGTGACGCTAACAAGTTCCCAAAAATAATATTTCCGTCAATTTATAAAAAAACAACATTATTAAGTCGACGTTAAATCCAATATTTCCACTAGTGTTGACATCACTATAAGAGTGTATATACTCAATTTATCTTTTGGATTCTTGAGGGAATGTCTTGAGTTGTAAGAACTCGGATCATTTTATAAGGTATGTTTCTCTTTTTCTGTTGTTTTTTTTGATAAAAAGTGGTGTTTCTGAAAATTTCATAATTACACACTGTGTACTTTATAAGTTCATGTTGTGTACTCAGTTACCGTGGGTAGCCGTGTTCTGACTATGTAATAGTTGTTCACAAGGCCGTGTCTGGTGACCTGGAGAACACCTAATGTGGGGGTAGGTAAGGGAAAGTACATGTCGTGTACTTCTAATGTACATGTCGTCTACTTTATTTTTTTCTAAATGGACCGGGGTCACATATAATTCGCAAAAGAGACTTCTTCTTCACCTTATTTGACCAAGAGAATTTGTATGGTGTCGATCTTTCCCTGAGCCCCTGATTGAGCATCCATTCTATAATTCAACTATCATCGATTGCGTTGGGATCACCACGGTAAGATCTTCCTTCTTCTAGAGCTTCATTTTATGATTCCTATTATTTCAAGAGTTATCCACAGTTGTGTGTTTGTAGTGTTTTTATAGATCCACTGTGTTCTTGGGCGATTCAAGGCTTGAGGATTACGTATAGAGATGCTACAACACTGAGGCAGGTGGTTTGTGCCATGCCGTAGATAATCATTGAGTTATATGTTCAAAAGTGACCAATATATTTGATCGGGGTATTGCGTGTTTAGGGTTTCGACCTAGTTAATGTCTGTTATGATTAGAATGGTTGAGTAGAGCTTAATTGTTGTGAATATGGTTTTTTACCATGTTATGGATGTATTTTCCCATGCTTGTACCATTTATGACGGTTTGGTCTTGCTTTTCCTGTTAGGTGATTGCTTTGATTTCCATGCCTAGTACTGTAGGATGAAGGGATTGTATTCTGACATGTTGTTATGTTGTAGACTGTTTATCCAAGTAGTTCATGAGTTTTAATTTTTACTCTATGTATTTTTGTGCTCAATTGACATACATAGGGCCATGATAACCTATTATAGTAGACCATAGGGAGAATGGACATTCAAGGATTCTCCAAAGTGTCTGTTTACTATTATGATGCGAGACCATATGGGTAATTGACATAAGTGCTTCCTTAAAGTGTCTGTAGTTCCTTGATGTGGGTGACAGGGTGAATGGGACGTTGACTACTTCCCCAGAGCACCTTTTTGTTTATGATACGAGACTAGAGGGGGGAATTGACAGTGAGTTCTTCCTCAGAGAGTTTATACTTAAGTTGAACCAGAGGGGTTAGACTATGTTTACTTCCAAGAGGGTTGCTTGTTCTTGTTTGGTTGAAACGTAGGGGTTAGGTTGTGCGTTCTCCGAGAGGGTTACCTTTTTTGTTTAGATTCATATTTGATATATGAAATTGAATGCATTTGAACTGTAGGATTTTTTACTTTTAAGTAAATCATTTTTTGTTTCTCCATCTTGATTATTACCTACCATATATATTCACGGACTGTTAGGAATAGATCATTGGGTGGTTTCCTACTGGTATTTAGTCTCACACCCTGTTTGGGCCATGTTTTTTGGCCCAAATAGATTATATTGCTCCAGGTATAGATATGGGAAATCACCCTTCTACATTAGGTACTTGATTTCTGAGGAGCTGGAGAGAATGGGACCAAGCTGAGGCTTGCGATGTTGTTGGAGTTTATTTATTTCTTTTGTACTATTATTATTTATATATTCAATAATTGTGATTTTTTGGATGTTTTCCTAGACATATGTATCAGGAATCATCATTTTATATATGTTCTCCAGTTTATTCTTTTAGTCTTTCATTGTTTATTGATGTATGGTATTATTACTGCTTCAGCTATTTTATATCTATTTACTTTTGTTGTTTTACTCTTCTAATGAGGGAATATTTTCCCCACTATCACATCCAAGGCCCTCACTACTAGTCGGAATCCTTTGGCATTCAGAAAAATGCACTTGAGGCCATGTGACAAACCAGGTATGGGGCTGCTTTGGGTGGCTTCTAGAACCGAGACATTAAAAAGTGGTATCAGAGGATTATTTTATTATTGAGTTACTATTTAGAGCCTATTGTCAGGGATAGGATGGAATAGGTATTTTTTAAAAAGTAGTTCCTGAGAGTAGCTAACCTGTGTATAACAAAAATCCAATTTACCTTATTTATTTCAATTTTCTGGTTTTTCAATTTTACATTTGATTTGATTTTCACCATTGGGTGATTCAAATGTATTGTGTTTTTATTGTTTATGTTATTAATGTTCTATTTCTAATTCAACCTGATGAGAAGATGGTATTCCATCTCATGCATCATATAGGCGCTTACTAAAAATCACATTTCATGGATTCATTCCATGCCATTTAGGGTGCATTAGTGATTTCCTATTGTTGTGATATATGTTGTGTTAGACATTAATGTTTTTGCGATGGACTCCTTGATAGAATACCTTTTTTGATTGGGTATTACTTTGTGTATTCCTTTCTTTGAATGAACTCCAAACGTTGGTTCTCAAGGTGTTGTAGTCCCTCATGGACTAGAATTTGGTTGATAATTTCCTTGTTTTCCTTGTATATGACATGTATATGATGCCAATATTTGATTCGTGGGGATTACGGGCCCTTATTGATCATAATTAGGAACTTTAATGTTTGTTTAAGTGTTTTTATGGGATTCGAAGAAGTTTCTGAGGCTTACTATCTAGAAAAAATGCAAATACATGGCGTGTAGTGGTGAATACACACCCAGTGTCCTTCAGTTTGGGAAGGATATGTTTTTCTTAAGTACACATGGTGGACTGTATGTATACGCCGTGTAGTCTCTAACCATGTTACTGACTATGTGGGTAGAAACATGGGGTTGGGAAATCTTTGGTGGGACAGGCTATGTACCGGATGTACATTCTGTGTTTCATTGACCATGTGTCCACCCGTGTGACCAATGACAGAGATATATGAAAACATAAGTTGTACACACCATTTCAAGATTTAACACATCGTGTAGTGTAACCCATGTATCTTGTCATGTAGTGAACAACACGGGTCGGTGAAATGTTTATAGTACACGCCATGTCTAGCACAAACATACCGTGTAGAGAGAGTCGTGTAATTGGCCATGTGATTAACAACACAGGTTGATGAGTTTTGTCTAGTACACATCGTTTCTTGAAATAACCCGTCTTATAGTCTTTTTTTAGGAGAACCGTGTGGCTTAGCCATGTAGAAGAACCTCGTCAGGGGAAGATGATTCAAGTACATGTCGTGTGCTAGGACAACACACTGCATTTTTTGGGTGTTACACAACCTGGGTTGGAAGAATTACACACCCATGTGAATGCTTAAGGGAACACACCGTGTAGGCATTATACACACCGTGTATCAATGTTTTGAAAAACTTTAATGCTTTCTTTATCTTGTTCCCTTCTTATACTTCTTTTTTGAAGTACTTTAAAATCTTGATCTAACGTGGATGCTTGACCTTGCAGAGTCATTCCACCGAGATGTCCTCTAGTTGTCTTCCAATTACAGGGTAGTGATCAGTTGTCGGGTATGGCTGATCAAGGACAACCACCAGATCCTCATGTTGTTCCAGTCATGAAACCATACGTCATTCGAGACACGTATATTGATGCACATTTCTGAGAGGGCTTTATAAGGTTCATATAGACCTTCTGAGGATTACTTTATCCCTCCCCCTCTATGGAAAAGTTGATGCTAGTTTTCCAGCAGCATCATCCTTCCACCTTCATGGGGGAAGAAGAACCTTAGTCTGTAGTGTCATGGTTATAATCCATGCTTTCTTTCTTCGAGCATCTAGAGAAACCTCCAGAGAGGAGGGTGAATCTTGCTACATACATGCTTCGGGATTCCACCAAAGGATGGTGGTATGTGATCTCACAGGTGGGATTCTAGCAGGTTATGGCATGGGATGAGTTCTAGTGTTCCTTCTATAACTACTTCTACCTGGAGACTTTGAGGGCAGATTGAGCCCAAGAGTTCATGAGTATTATGCAGAGTAATTTTTCTATTATGAAGTATTCTTCTTGCTTCATAGAGCTGCAACACTTCATGCCCATTCTAGGAGGGTATGACTTATTACTGGAAAGGATGTTTGAGGATGGTCACAGGCATGACATCCTATCTCAGGTGAATGTCTTCAGGTTGACTTCCATCACTTCTATCATCAACCAGGCATTATTCACGAAGAACAATTTGAGGGATTCTAGAGTTGTGGGTTAGGGCATCTCAACATCTTTAGTTGGTATACCTCTTATTGAAAGCAGGAAGCGCCGTAGAGAGTCTACATGTAGAGATCTAAAGAGGTCGGACACTTCTCATGGTAGCCAAGTTGTGTGCTACCAGTGCGTAAAGAGTGGGCATACGAGGACACAGTCTTCGAGAGACCCATTGGAGTGCCAATCATACGGCATTATGGGCCATCTTTAGTGTTTTGTTAAGATTTTCTCACTGGCAGCTGGTGATAGGGGTTCTTCTATGAATCCTCGTTCGAGAGCTTCACCACCAGCTTCTCACCATTTTGGGAACTTTAGTTCTTCTAGTCATTCAGGCTGAGGTGGAGTTCATGTCCATGGTAGCCAGTCACCAGGATTTCAATGACAATAGGGTGGATCAGCTCAGAGCGGTCTGGAAGGGTCACAGGGCCGCAGTTCAAGTCAGACTTTTGTATTGCAGCAGACCCAATTGGAGCAGGATCCCAGGCCCTCTATAGTTCAAGGTACGATCCTAGTTACCTCATTTTTAGCTTCTTCTCTTTTGGATATGGGGGTTCCCATATCTTTATATCTGTTGTTTTTGTGGGGAGTCATGGGATCAATATCTTTTCATTTGATGATATCTTGATTCTAGACACACTGTTGGGGACATGAATGGATAATGTACAACAGTGCAATGAGTTCCCTCTTGAGTTTGGTGGGTGTCACTTCTTATGGGACCTTTATGTCTTAGATATGATAGGATATGAATTCATTCTCATAATACACTGGTTAGTTTCCTTCAATGCTTTTTTTGACTACTATCATCGTAGGGTGAATTTTACATCACCAGAGGGTGGATCGTTTCTTCCTAAGGGAGAATGGGATGTACAGCCGAGCAGAGAGGGACCCGAGAATCATGGGTTGGGAGGAGTTACAGCCCAGATTGCTATTCTATATCTAGATGACTAGGGGACATCACAGATGGACTTTCCTCCAGTAGTGGATAATATCAGGGATGTCTTTCCAGAGGACTTTTCAGGTTTTCCTCCAGAGCAAGAGGTGGACTTTTCTATGGAGATTGTGCCAGGAGTGGCACATATATCTATCCCTCCTTATAGGATGGCTACAACTAAGTTACAGAATCCCAAGAAGCAGTTGGAGGAGTTGTAGGAAAAGGGTCTCATTTTACCCAGTACTTCTCCTTAGGGTTCACATGTCCTGTTTCTGAAGAAGGCGGATAGTGCCCTTAGACTTTGTGTGAACTATCAGAAGTTGAACCCATTGACAGTCAAGAATTGATTTCCCATGCCGATGATTAATGATCTCTTTGATCATCTTTAAGGAGACCATGTGTTCTAGAAGATCGGCATGAGGACTGGTTACCATCAGTTGTGCGTTAGACTATAACCTCCCGACCCAAATCACCTCTAAGACGGTTTCCAGACCAGTGTGTCACATGACCTTAAGCGCATCTCCCGAAATTCCATAGGCTGTCGACTAGCACTGAGGGAATTTTTCATGTCTTTGGGGGAGACTATGCCCTCATAGGTAACAGGTATTATCACAGCAGAAGTAAAGAGAATATAAATAATAAATAGCGAAATCATATAGATAACTAAACTACCACAAAAACGAAATAAATAATCCCAACTGAATACATAATAAATGCAGAAGCTGAAAAATAAAACCAAGTACAAAAATATGTCAGGCCATGATGTATGTCAAAACTGAAATTACAGAAAACAAAAACCAAGCATGCTATCAACTAAAAAGAAAAGAAACAAAGTGTGACAACTGCATCTTGAGCAAGGCTCGGTCCTCTGCCCTAGTCTCCATCCTAATCCGCATTAATCAATCAATAATCAGAAATATCATGCTTCCCTTTGTTAATAAATTAAATCATATAATCTACTCTGGTGTCACTAACGCTTGACCAGGGTTTGAGATAAGATTCCAATATGTCGGAACCCGGAGTTTCTAAACCTTTCCATTTCATGCAGAATTAATATGAAGTGTTCCATTATATAACAATTTCAAATATTTTATCAAGTGAAATGAAATAAATAACTCAGCCCAGGTTCCAAGCGGCACCTGTGACTAATCACCTAATTTAGCCTATGTTGGAAGTTTGAGAGGAGTATCTATAAGTAGAATACACATATGCATATATATGAATACTGGAAGAGTAATGTAAAACAAAGAAGATGCATACCCCCAAGCTTGTGATTTAACTTGGGGTCTAAGTCATGTTCCAACCAGGTGGGATTCAACATATAAGAAAATATCTCAAATCTCCAGAGACTAACTGTGACATTAATATAAACCTTCAGTGTATTATTATTAAGGTTTAAGTTGAGAGTTGGATTCTTGAGACCGTCCCGAATGTATCTCTACAGAACATCCTTCAATTATCCAATATCACTGAGCCCATCCAAGGCAATTTTTCGAAAGGCCAGGTATCTCTCATAGCATGGATTTACCCTGAGTCCATCCTGATCTCACAAAAATGGGTCGAGTGTCATCTGAGGCTGGCTTAGCCACATTACCAATGGATCCATCCCAATGGGTCATTTTGGAACTGGTATCACTCATATGTACTAAAAATCCTGGGGACGTCTTGGTCCGGAAAATCCAAGAAAACCACCCCCGGCACATAGAGGTAATCGTTGGGAACAAAGGGTCTTAGTGTGGCCCTTAATATGGGACCCACCTCATATCCCCACCATGAATTTAATTAATGTTTTCACAGTAGTAGATATGATATCAACATATGTAATTGCAGCTTGAAACCAAAAAGGTACACCCATGCACCACATAGTGAAAATTAAAATTTTCAACATAGAAATATTAACAAGGAAAAGTACTGAATCAACTTAAGAAAATAAATGCACTTTTAGATAAATAAATATATTATACCAACAAACTACAAAGATAAAACAATTCCAAAGTTTGTAATTAATCTAAATTAATTTTTTAAATTAAACAGAACAAAATAGGTTGTACAAAACATGCTGATAAATGCACTTTTTAATAATAAATAAACCAGCACATACAACTACCAAAGATTCAACAATTCAAGATTCATAATTAATCTAAATTAATTATTTAAATTTAACACAACAAAAAAATAGGTTGTGCAACATATGGAATTAAATAAATTAAAAATTTGGGCTAATGGAAATTATACTAACCACATCCTCATGCCCCAAGGGGTTTCCGACCTTATTGCAACAAAATAAACAAATTAATTCATGATCAATATGGCTACCACAAGTAGGTGAAACAAATTAATTAATGAATTTGGGTGAATTTGAACAAAGATGGTAGGCACCGACTAACGACACAACGGAGTCTTTTTATAAATCGCAATGAAATAGAGGGAAAGAGAGTAGACGCTCTACCTTATGGTTTTAGATGAACCTATAATCTGTGCTAGGCTTTGATTTGACCTAAAATGGAAGAAGACATATGATTTTAGAAAAGCCCAAAAATAGGGTAAAATTTTTCCATGATAAACTGTGTCAAGGATAGAGAAGGAGGTCCTATAATTCCTAGTGTATAGGATAACCCTTACTGAGAGGTTTACAGTGCACTTGACGGTGATGAAAATTGATGAGGAACGGAGGAGCGACGGTCTTCCGAAGTGGAGAAAAAGAGGTGTGCCACCTTGGGAGAGGGGGAGGTGTGACGTGAGAGGGAGGAGAGGAAGAGAGGAGAGGAAAAAGAATAAATAAAAACAAAGGGAAAAAATCAATCAATTAATAAAAAAATTATGGAATAAATGAAACAATTAATTAAAATGGATTTACCCTATTTTAATTATTTTTAATTCCTCTCTAACCATTTTTATTTTGTTATTTATTTTATTTATTTTAAACCTCTTTAAATTCCATTAATTTCTTTTAATCCTTCTTAATTATTTTTAACTCAAACACTATGATGTGGTGCGACATAACATTTTTCATAAAACTCACCATTTATATAATTAATTTAAATGAAGTTGCTCGAGACCCGCAGTGGGGGGTGCAAGCGTGCGCCCCTGTCACTTTAAAGAAAAGGACAACAAAAACTTAAAATTCTGCACATTAGTTTAAGTTGAGACATTAAATGAAATTTTCTAGATAATTTTTAATATTTTATCTAACCCAAAAATATATAAATATCCACTGATATGTATATATTTATTTTTAATATATACACACACACACATCTGTATATTTATATATATACACCCGCACATGTATATATAACTATGTATATATTTAATCCCGTTATATATAGATGTACCTCATGTATTTATAAATCAATGTTTTTGTACCAATATAATAATAACAACTATAATTAAAATTACTATTATTTAATACAACTCATCAATTACAACATTGATATTTTAATAAAAAAATATTAAAAAAAGATAACGGTTATTAAATTAATACTGATTGTGCATTTTAATTTAATTGGAAAAATTAATAATTTCACATTTATTACATTACCCAGATATTATTTACAGTGCAACACAATTTATTAATTGTGGATGTGCATTTTCAGTAATTGTCTTCAAGACAAATAATAATAATAATAATAAAATTATTAATATTTCTAATTTCCAATAAAATATTTATAATTCAAATAAATTATCATCGGGTGCAATATGACCAAACATCCAATGCTCGCAAATGTTATACCCTGTCTAGGGTAAACACCATGTCCTATAACTATTGGAGGACTTAGATTTCTAATTCGACGGATCATTTGTGAGAAAATAATTATTTACTATTTAAAAATCAGAATAATTAATTAATTAAAAATAAAGACGGTATTATCAAGTGTGAAGGTGCCAAACACCCAATGTGAATCAAGGATATACCCTACCTAGGTTAAACCCGGCGTTCCGGACCTAATGGTAGTCTCAGATTTCTCATAGGACACACCGTTTAAGAAAAAATAATTATTTATTATTTAGAAATCATAATAATTAATCAATAAAAATAAATATGGAATTATCATGTGCAAGGGTTCCAAACACCTGATTCAAATCAATGTTATACCCTACCTAGTGTAAACCTGGTGTATCGGACCTAACGGTGGTCTCATATTTCATGTATGTCGCACCATTTGAGAGTTATTTTATTTTTTAAAAAAAGAAACAAACAAGTGTATTAAAAAAATAAACATTATATTTTTATTCTATCAATGTTGTTCTATCGACTATCCGAAAAAAAAAGTTTGAATGCATGGTTTTAAAACTGACCTGCCTAGTTAACAAAAAAATTTATTTCCTACATTTTTTCATCTGGTTCAAAACACGGAATGTTACAACATTCCCACCTTAGAACTTCTCATCCACAAGAATCCTTCGAGAACAACGTAACTCTTATATGATCAACAAGGTCATGAAGTCTCATACAAAAGGTCTTCAAACACATGATGCACATTCAAACTTTGGTTAGGAAAGTAGAATATAAGCCATTAAGATCTGAGACAATGATTATTTTCCAACTGATACACAGAGACAGTACTTATTCAAACTTATTTAGCTAGAGAAACAAACATGTCATCATCTCATTAAAAGTTTAGTCAAAGTTACTCCCTACCTTAGGTTTTAATGTTAGAAGATGGCAAATTACAGGTCATGACACCTTTCTCCATAAAAATTTCATACAATACATTCCCTTTAGTGTTCTAGCGACGCTTCTCTATTGATTTCCGAAACAGATAAAATGTTAGATTCCCCATCACCCTTAAATCCCATGTCGATCCATATTTTTATGAAATGCCCTGGTCAACACAAACCACACTTGTCTCACATGACGATGTGAAATAACAAGGTCTTTCAAAGACCGTTCAATTGAACAAGATAAACAACTAGTCAAGCCACTCCATCCAACCATTTAAGAACATTCATGTCATAGATGGAAGGTGTTTTATTGACTAAACTGTGATGTCTTATTCAAATGTATCTCAGTTTTACCGCAATCACATCCACTGAAGTTCACACCTGACCTCTGGTGACGTTGCTAGATTTAGGCATCACCGAGTCCAACAATAATCCTAGGGTAACCTCAGATTGGAACAAAAAGAGTGAAAGGAACTAATTCAAGTTAGTCCATAATCCATGTATATGAGTTAGACATTGGTACAAGGGCAAGATTCCCATATAAAAACATTGAACGATCCATGAGAGGCATCATCATGATGGTCAAGTTAAAATAAACATCAAGTTCCAAGAGTTCTTCCATAGAATTACTACATGGAAATCTGAGGGTCACTCAAGACTAACCAAAGCTTCGATAAGAATGATGCGTTAGCATGAATCACTGAGTAAACCACCCTAAACAAGCCGAAAAACATTTAAAGCTTTATCATGGTGTAAGACCATTGCTTTCTTAATATATAAAGGACGAAGGTAAGATAGGGGACATTCTCGTCACTTAAGGAATAGTACACTATGAGGATTATAAGATTACCAGAAGGAAAAAATTTAAACAACCGGCTTAAAATCCTTACCAAACTGACTGGTTTGTTAAAACAACTATGTCTCTAGAATTCATCCCAGGCACTAGAATGAACTTGATTCTTTTAACAGATAATTCGATGTACTACATAGATGACCAAAAATGTATTTACCAGTGAAAGACATGATGATTACAATGAACTTAACCGGTTCGTTACAACATTAAGTACTTGAAGTCACCATGTACGTGAACACATACTACCCTGAGGATATATAGAAGCAAGATAACTTTTATCTCTAATGACAATTTTTTGAGTCATCCATCCCTGTGGAGAAAATAGGGTCGAATGTCCTATGAGGCAACTGACCATTCTTAAAGCATTTCTAACCTGATGGAAAGGAGCATTACCGATTCTCAAGATCGAAACAAAAGTCATGGAAAACATGACCATCCATTCGAAAAAGGGTGTCCCTTTAAGAAAGGCGTCCCACTATGGACAACGATGTGTGAATGTTTCTATTCCAAATAAACTCAAGGAGAAACTCAAACTATCATTATACCAGGGTCTTAAATAGAGAACATCACTACAGGTTCCATATACAAGACCTTTATATTTAATCACATTTAATCTTTAAACATAAAAATATTTAATAAAAATATTAAGTACTATTTTTCCAAACAAAACACAAGGTACTTGATCTTAACCAATGCCTCAAGGGTAAATAGGAATGATTTATAAAACTTTTTGTTAAAACATTTTACATTAATTGACGTCATGTCCTTAATTAGGAAGTCTATAACATGAATTATTTTTAAGAAGATAAGGAGACCTTCAGGGGTCCCACTAAGTCATTCTGGGTTCACCAGAATGCAACCAAAGAACTTTTTTTTAATTATTAAGAGCCACAAGACCCATATAGGGTTATCTCATAAGGAACATACACCAACTAGCCTACTTGGTCCTTGTTGTGCCTTTAGGTAATTTGAAATTATAACATGACCAACACATATAAGCCTAGATATATGGGTGGATATCAACCTAATAAGTGACTATACACTTTATAGTTTTTGGAATTTGTCTCCAATTCAAAGGCAACCAATAAATTTTAACAAAGCAACCAATTACTAAACAAACAAGCTAGCATGTTACTACAACAAGCTAATAGAGAGATACATGTTTTAATCACAGAAGCAAAACATTTTAATCACAGAGACATCCTAATAGGAATAGAATCATAATAAAAGGAAAAAAAGGTATTAAATAGGTAGCATTGAATCAAGCTAACATGATAAATATATCACTAAAACATTGTATCTAGAAAGGAATACTAAATAATTACATGACATGGAATACATTCAAGGCACACAATTTGAATCAATAGGCGCCTAAAATGAAACTACATGGCATGGAAATATGCTTGGCATGTGAATTCATATGTGCGCATTATGATACAAAAAATGCTTCATCATTACCTTAACATGCCAAGGGTAAAATATAAAAAATTTCATAAATTCATAAGAAACAGAAATTACACCAAATCACTCGAGGTGAAATAATATAAATTGTAACATCAAAAAGCATGAACAACAATCCCAACCCTGTCTACTTGGTTATTTCCCGTACGTGGGGTGATCAGTCCTAGACACGGCTATTAACCATGCGTCGACACATTCCTAGTCTCCTGTCTACCAACCAAAAATAGTAAAACAAAGTAAAATACCACCTCTAATGAAACATTGTAACATCTTGACCTGACTCACCTCTAGGATGGTGGCTAGACTGGTGTATCACAAGACCTCAAGCGCATATCCCCGAATTCTAGAGGTTATCGACTAGCAGTGAGTGCCTTTTTCATGTCTATGGGGGAGACTATTCCCTCATAGGTAATAGGTATTATCATAGCGGAAGTGAATTGAAAATAAATAATAAATAGCAGAATCATATAGATGAATAATCTAAAAAAATGTAATAAATAATCCCAACTGAATACATAATAAATGTAGAAGCTAAAAAATAAAACCTGGTACAAAATGAGGTCATCCCATGATGTATGTCTAAACTAAAAGTACGAAAAATAGAACCCAACCATGCTATCAAATAAAAAGAAAAGAAACAATGTGGGAAAACTACATCACATGAAAGGCTCGGTCCTCTGCCCAGTCTCCATCCTATGTAGCAACGATTAATCAAAAATTGGAATCAACATGCTTTCCTTTGTAAATAACTAAAATCATATAATCTACTCGGCTGTCAAACGACGCCCGAGCAGGGTGTGAGATAAAATCCTAGTAGGCCGGCACCCTCGGTGTCTAAAACATTCCATTTCATTAAATAAAAAAAATTAGTGGGAAATTATATAAAAATTTAAGATAATTTATTAAGTGAAATGAAATAAATAACTGAGCTCGGGTTCTATGCAGCACCTGTGCCTAATCACCTGCTTCGGCCTAAGCCAGAAGTCTAAAAGGATTACCTGTAAGTAGAATACACATATTCATATATATTAATCCTAGAAGAGTAAGGTAAAATAATTAAGGGGAATACCCCCATGATTGTGATTTAACTTGGGGTCTAAGTCATGTGTCACCCAGGTGTGCTTAAACATACCAGAAAATATCTCAAATATCAAGAGACTAACAGCGACATTAATATAAACCTTCAGTGCATCATTATTATGGTTCAAGTTGAGATTCAGATTATAAGCCCATCCTGAAGGTATCCCTACAGAACATCCTTCAATTATCCAATACCACCAAGCCCATCCAAGGAAATATTTTGAATGACCAAGTATCGCTTGCAGCATGGATTTACCCCGACTCTGTCCTGGTCTCAGAAAAAGGGGTTGAGTGTCATCAGTGGCTAGCATAGCCACATTACCAAAGGATCCGTCCTGACTGGCCCTTTTGGAACCGATATCAGCCATAAGTATTAGAAATACCGGGGAAGTCTTGGTACAAAAATGCCAAGAACCCCGCCCCCTGGCACATAAAGGTTACCATCAAGAAAAAAGGGTCTAAGTGTGGCCCTTAATACGGCACCCAGCTCCTTTCCCTGCTGCGAATTTACTTAATGTTTTCAAAGCATCAGATATGATATCAACATATATAATTGCAGCTTGAAACCAAATAGGTACACCCATGCACTAGATAGTGAAAATCAAATATTTCAGCATAACCATCATAACAAGGAAATGTACCACATCAACATAAGTAGATAAATCCACTTTTAAATAAATAAATAAATTAGACCAACCATTTACCAAGATCCAACAATTCCAAAGTTCATATTTAATCTAAATTAATTATTTAAATTAAAAACAAAAAATAGTTTTTGAAAAGCATGAAGATAAAGAAACTTTTTAATAATAAATAAACTAGCACAACCAACTACCAAAGATTCCACAATTCAAGATTCATAATTAATCTAAATTAATTATATAATGTGAACACAACCAAAAAAGAAGTTTTGAAACACATGAAATTTATGAAATTAAATGTTTGGGCTAACAAAAATTATAATGACAATGTCAGCATGACCCAAGGGGTGTCCGACTTTGTTGCAACAAATTAAAAAAATTATTTCATGATCAATACGGCTGCAACAACTAAGTAAAAAAAATTAATTAATTAATTTGGGTGAATTTTCACAAAGTCGGTAGGCACCAACTAACGGCACAATGGTTCATTTTTATAAATCACAATGAAATGGAGGTAAATAGAGTAGAATCCCTACTTTATTGTCCTAGATGATCATATTGTCCTCGGTAGGCTTTGATTTGACCTAAAAAAGGAAGAAGGAAGATGATATTAGAAAAACCCCAAAATAGGGTAAAATCATTCCGCAACGAACTATGCAGTGGATATATAAGGAGGTTGTACTATTCATGGTTTGTATGATAAGCCTTACTGATAGGTTTACAGTGCACCTAACAGTGATGAAAACGGACGACGAACGGAGGCGTGACAATCTTTTGAATTGAGGAAAAAGTGGTGTACCACCTTAGGAGAGGGGGAGGCGCGACGTGAGAGGGAGGAGAGGAAGAGAGAAGAGGGAAAAGAATAAATAAAAAGAAAGGAAAAAAGAAATAAATATATTAATTAATAAAAATCTGATGGATGAAATGAAATAATTAATTAAAATGGGTTTACCCTATTTTCATTTTTTTTATTCCTCTCCAACCATTTTTATTTTATTATTTATTTTATTTATTTAAACCATATTTAAATTAAATTAATTTCCTTTAATAATTTTTAATTATTTCTAACTCAAACATTGCGCTATAGAATGGCATAACATTTTTCATAAAAATCATCAGTTATTTAATTAATTTAAATAAAGTTTCTTGGGACCCGCAGTAGGGTGTGCAAGCGTGCGCCCCAGTCACTACCAACAAAAGGACAATAGAAACGTAAAAGTTTCACACATTAGTTTAAGTCGAGACGTTAAAATAATTTATATAGATAATCAGTAATATTTTATCTAACTGAACAATAAATAAATGTCCATCCATATATATATATATTTGTTATATATATATATACCTCTCTATATTTATATATATACAACCTCACGTGTATATATAACTATGTATATATTTAATCCCATTATATATAGATATACCTCATATATTTATTGTCCTGACCAGCCTTCACCAAAAGGATGGAAGGCTCAGCAGATTTCCAAGCCCTTCTTTCTTTAAGTTGAAGAATAGATAATGACCCCTGAAACCCACCTTCAATAAGTCCCGGAGTGGCGACCAGTGCCAAGGGTATAGAATCTCACACAAAATGGAAGGCATTACCCTTTTTATTTTTTTATAGGAACGAGATATAAGATAGAAACCCGAACAATACCCAAGATGAAAGTAAAGGCAAAGCCGAAAGTAACCCATTCCCATATGCATGTTCAACCGTAAATAATACAAGGCTAAATAAAACTCCAAGGTAAAGTACCAAGAAAAGGGAAAAGAAAACAGAAACTGCCCCGAGGTCCAAGCTAGTATGATCCCTCCCGATCCCTGAAAACCTCATGGAAGCCTGAAAACAGTTTTATATACGTAGGGTGAGCATACAAGTATACTCAGTAGGGTAAACAAGACTCTTGTGCACAAGTGACGAGACATTCTAATGCCCCGTCGAAAAAGAGATAACCAAACACCCAAAAAGGAAAAGATATCCACCCAAACCTCACCAAGGAATGCTCCAAAAATAACGCAAGTCAAGTAACATATAGTAATAGCACATTGACATTTGGGTACCCCGCGCCGCTTTCCCACTGGTTATTGAAAACATCCTACGCATCGAACCAATCTCGTCATTCTCACTGTAGTCCCACTCCAACACCTGCCCACACACACTTGGTCCATAACCTCACCGCAGTCCCACTTCCAAACCCCACCCATAGACACCTGGGCCAAAACTACCTCACGTAACCATTCCCGCAAACACATAGGCCAGAACAACCACTACCACACCTGATGTCACCTGAGCCAGAATGCTACCGTCACGCCTGAAGGCACATGGGCCTCATCCCAAAGATACTTGGGAAATAACATGCCCATAAACACCTAGTCCAACCACCACAACTACCCTGCTCGAAGATTCTTAGGCTAATAATGGACATCAGGCCATCACAGCCTGCCTAAAGAGTCTTGGGCTATTCGGGAAAGGGAGCAGAAAATGAGCTAATAACTAACCACTCATAGGAGTGTTGGTAAAAAACACTCTCCCCATGAAATGGGGTGTTCCGCACTAAGTGCTCAACTTGGGTGGGGTGCGAATAAGAAACATAAAAACTACAAATATATGTATAGGTAACAAACACTCATCCCAACCTAGGGGTTCCAAAACCTAAGCACAAACACCCTCGTTACTAATTATTCACAAAAGAAGTCACAACACTCATGACAAAGTCACAACTCATTCCCAAACTAATTCCTATTTAAAATATTGCTATTTTCATATACAAGTGACCTCGTTTAGGTGAATTCTACACAACCGGGAAACCAACAGTAATAACCAAAAGCCAAAAATAAAGAAACATCCAAATAGAAATTTAAGCATTTACACCTGGTTCACTTGAAAGTCACAACAACAAAGGGATAAGTGAGATCCCTCGAAGTATTGGAACCAAAGAAAACCCCAAGATAAATCCCCATGTTCTCAACATCCAGGAGCCAACAGTTTCTCAACAACAGATTATTCCACCCCAATTTGTGATATAAGAATAGTAATAACACAACCTCAAATTCACAACTAGCGAATGTACAAAAACATGGGATCCCATCTCCACCCTTATTACCCCAACAATCGGCCCGTGAAAGAAACAAACAAACCTCTACCACCAAGATAAGGCAGGCCCATGCAGGAATTTTTAGATTTAAAAGATTTAACACACTCCATGGTTTCAATTCAACTATGCTTCAACCGGGTTAATCACAGAAAAGGGTTGATCCGGGTGCTTTCAATTTATTTAAGCGATTATACATAATTAACCTATTCCATGTTATGGTTATTTAAATATCTAGAAGCATTGAGGTTCATTAGTGCATAGAAAAAGACCACAAACGTCGATGATTTTTAGTGATCATAGGCACATACAATTCACAACACATAACAATATAAAGAGTACAGCAGAACATCAATCACACCCCCCCTTTAATTCTTTTAAATTTCACTTCATTATCTTAGTTTTGTTCGGTTTCATCAATTTCCATTGATGAAAAAACATGCCCACCCTGCATGATACACAGAAAGGAGAGACGAAGGAGAAAATCGCAACTTGGTTGATCAAAGATCGATGTTTTTCTTGACACACCAAAATATGTGAACTGCAGCCTGCAGGGGAAGAAATCCACGGAAGAAGTGCAGAAGGTTTCAGCAGAGGCACACCACAAGCCACAGAATGAAGGACTCCAAGCGCACCAGGAAGAATAAATAAATTCAACAGAGAAGAAAAGGATAACTCTAGCGGGATATATAAAGAGAAGATCAGGATATTGAATTTTGAACGCCTGGAAAAAGGGATTGCGGTTTCCTATGTGGTTTGGGTGGTTACGCATGACGATACTAAGTTTTTATTTAATATACCCCATCGGGTATATTTCTATGGATTTTTAGGAGTCAATTATGGGCTTTAAATTACTTTAAAAAGGGTATTAAGATTAATTTATGTCAAAAGATACGTTACGGGAGTAGAAAAGTCAGGTACTAGAAAAAGAATGAAAGGCTCGGCGAGGGGACACGGCGCCACCGTCACGGTGCCACTGTCACGACGCCACCGTCACGGTGCCCCCGTGACTGGTTCCACCTTGACCAGTGCCACTGTCACGGTGCCACTATCACAGTGCCACCGTCATGGTGGAGCCATGTTTTTGGTAAATTAATGGTCGGGAGGGTTCGGGCCATTACATCAGATACCTCTCAAACTATTCTCACCCTCGAGAATTAAAACCAGACCCGAAGTAAAGAGGGGGGTCCGAACAACCGCCCCAAATGATACCTCTTAGGAGTGAACCTCTCTGACATAGGAACACCTTATCTGTTGAACAATCACGAACGTCCTACTGCTCCTTTCCCCATGAAACCATGGAAAACAAAAGAATAAACTGTCTGGACATATGGGAGAGGGGTTTCCCTTCCTCCGTGTTAAGATACTATCCGCTTTGGGCAGCACTGAATCACCCACACGGTTTTAGGTGCATTCACATTAATGCGTCCTAACTTGGAATCAGGTCCTCCCCTCCCCATCCTTTAGGACACTTCACACTCATTCACATAAAAAGAAAACTTCACATCCCATAGTCAACAAGGTAAAGTATTACATAGCAAACAAGTACTGACAAAACAAGATAAAACTCAAAAAAACTCTGGGTATTGGGCACGCATCTACGCTTCCCTCTCCCAGGTACTCTCCTCAAGTCCACCATGCCTCCATAACACATGAACCAATGGGATGGTTCATCCATGAAGCACCTTCTCCTTAGGACCCTCGATCATCACTATATGTTCCACGAATGTTGCATCGTCTTCGATATCTAGCTCTCCCAAGTCGAGGACGTGCAAATCATCGTGCAGATACCGAAGAAGCTGGGACACATGGAAGACATTGTGCACCCTCTGTAGTTGTGGTGGAAACCCCAGCTGATTAGCCACCTCGCCAACCCGGTGTAACACCTCAAAGGGTTAGATGAACCTGGTAGAGAGCTTACTTCCCCTTCCAAACCTCCACTGCCCACGCCGAGGGGAGACCTTAAAGAACATGTAGTCCCCTACCTAGAACTCCAAGAGCCTTCTTCTATCATTCGCATATGACTTCTACCGGTCCTGAGCCGCCTTCATCCTCTCTATTATAAGCTGAACCTTCTCTGTTGTGCTTTGTACCACCTCCGGGCCAAGAAAATCAACCTCCTCGACTTTTGTCCAGCACACGGGTGAGGGACACGACCTCCCGTACAAGGATTCGAACGGAGCCATGCCAATGGTAGGGTGGTAGCCATTGTTGTAAGAGAACTCTACCAGACGCAAGTGTCACGGCCATGATACCTTGATATCCAGGATGCATGCTCATAGCATATCTTCAAAGGTCTAGATGGTGCGCTCTGTCTACCCATCTGTCTCGGGGTGGAATGTAGTGCCAAGGCACAGCTGGGTGCCAAATGCAAGCTGCAAACCCGTCCAGAATCGTGAGGTAAATCATGCATCCCTATCAAAGACTATGGACCTTGGAACTCCATGAAACTGCACCACCTCATCCACATACTACTGTTCTAGAGCGTCCTCCACACTCGACTCCTTAATTGCCAGAAAATGATCTGATTTCATCAACTAGTCCACTACTACCCAGATGGTGTCGTAGTCCTCTTGAACCTTGGGTATTACCGTGACAAAATCCATCGATATGTCATCCCACTTCCACTCGGAGACATCTAATGGTTGCAAAAAACCACATGGAACACGGTGTTCAGCCTTCACCTACTGACACACCAGGCACTTGGCCACAAACTCTTCCATCACCCGCTTTGCCCCGGGCCACCAAAACTGTCTCTTCAGACCCTAGCACATCTTGGAAACTCTTGGGTGCATCGCCAGGGGTGAGTTGTTGAACTCACCAAGGACTCTCTCTTGCATCACCTCCAGAACAAACAACATCCCTCAGAATAGCATTCGATTCTGCCCATCTTCCATCCACCCTTCTAGAGCATCACCCTAGTCAACATGGTCACGCATCACATTGCAGTCTAGGTCTCCCCACTTAGACTCCTCCACCTGACGTAACAGAGAAGACTGTACTGTCATCTGATACAAGAAAACTTTACCACCATCCTTCCTCGCATCCTGGTACAGGGTAGCCAACTCCTCAATCGCCCTCCAAGCGTCCACCGACTCTTGGACCGCATCCCTCTGTGACTTCCTTCTCAAGGCATCATCCACCACGTTTCCTTTCCCTGAGGTGTATGAAATCTCCAAATCGTAGTCCTGAAGAAATTCCATCCACCTTTGATGTCGTAAGTTCATGTCCCGCTACGAGAAGACATGCTTCAAGCTCTTGTGATTGGTGAAGACCACGAAACGCTCCCCGATAAGGTATTTCCGCCACAACTTTAGTGTGAACACTACCACCACAAGCTCCAGATCATGGGTGGAATAGTTATTCTCATGGGGATGTAACTGCCTAGACCCATAGGAGATCACCCCTTACTGCTGCATCAACACACATTTAAGGCCATGCCCTGAAACATCACATAACACCTCAATGCTTCCCCTTCTTCTGGAAATCTCAACACTTGGGCACTAACCAAATTCTCCTCTAGATAGCTGAAGGCTGCCTCGCATTACTCCTCCCACACGAAAGTTGGATCCTTCTTCATCAAGGATGTCAAAGGTGCTGAAACATGTGAGACATTGGTTACGAACCTGTGATAGTAACCTGTCAGCCCAAGGAAACTACGGAACTCTACCATGTTCTTGGGTGCTTCCCAAGAAACAACCACCTCAGCCTTCGATGGGTCTACCGCCACTCCTTTCATGGACACTCCGTGCCCAAGGAAGTGCACTTCTCGTGTCCAAAACATGTACTTCGACAACTTCCCAAAGTTTTGGTGCTGTCGGAGGACCCCCAAAACCGTCCTCAGGTACTCAGCATGATCCTCCTCTAACCTTGAATAGATCAGGATGTCATCGATGAACACTACTACGAACCGATCCAGATACTCCCAGAAGACGGAGTTCATAATCCCAATGAATATAGCTGGGGTATTTGTAATGATGAACGGCATGACCACAAACTCGAAGTTCCCATATCTACAGTTGAAGGCCGTCTTCGGGATGTCGCCCTCCTTAACCCTCAACTGGTGATATCCAGACCGTAGGTCGATCATCGAGAACCATCCTTCCACTTTCAACTGGTCAAAGTGATCGTCTATCCTCGGAAGAGGGTAGAAATTCTTGACTGTCACCTGATTCAGTCTCCTTTAGTCTATGCACAGCCTTAGACCACTATCTTCCTTCTTTGAGAACAAGACTGGGGAACCCCACGGTGACGCACTTGGTCAAACATAACCCCTCTTCATCAGATCATCAATCTGAATCTGTAACTCTCGTAGCTCCGAAGGTGTCATCTGGTAGGGAGCCATCGAAATTGGATGAGCACCAGGCTGCAAGTCTATCCTAAACTCGACATCATGTCAAGGGGGTAGAGTCATCACCTCCTCAGGGAAGATGTCCATAAACTCACTAACGATCCCTGGTACCCCCACCATCCCTGCATCCGCTAACTCCGCTGATAGCTCAGATAACAAGGAGAGAAGGGGTCCCTCTCGCCTGCTGCCCTTTTGGCCACCCCGCTCACCGGTGAAAGTAACACGTCAGCCGCCTAAGTCTGAAAATACGAACCTTCCTTGGAAGCAGTCGATGACGGCACATATAGAGAATAGCCAGTCAATGCCTAGGATGACATCATATGGTTGTATCTACAACAGAAGAAGATCCTTGACTGACTAATGTGTCCCTATCATCAGTCTGCATCCTCGAAAAACATACAACAATTCGGTCTGACCTCTGACTAGTGTGCTAAGCACCAGGGGCACTGGAAGTCTTTCAGCGTCTAAACCTAGAGCGTGGGCCAGACTGGCTGTAACAAAGGAGTGTGAAACTCATGTATCGAACAAGTTATATGCAAGGGTATTAAACAAGCTGATCGTACATAGAATTACCTAAGGCGCTGCTAGAAATGTTGCCTCCGTAGCGTTCAACTGCCCACGCCCAACTCTTCTTCCTCTCAGCTGTCAGCCCCCTCCCCAACCACGCCCTAGTTGAGGTCCCTGAGGAGTACCCTAGGGGTGGCCTCCTCCTACAACATCTTCCCTCAGAGGAGTAAGAGCTCACTGCCCCTGCTGCTGCTACAGAAAGGGCCTAGCTGGAAGTCGCTGCTACTGAGGTGGGTGCTGGGCCTGTCTGTTTCTGCCGTATTGCACTCTATCTGGGCACTGGTTCCGAATGTGCCCATTGCTCCCGCAGACGAAGCATCTCGGCCCTGGGCCCGAAGGGAAAGGGCGAGGGCCAGGGGATCAGAACTGGAACTGCTGAGGCCTGCCCCCTACTGGTCGGGACCTAGAGGGTCCCGATGCTGGAGGTCTGGTGCTGACGGCCTTTCCCTTTGACGGGCCTAGCTGAATACCCTCTCATGATACACCTCCCAGCATGTGCATCGTCTCCACCACTTCAGCCTTCTTCTGCACCTCTAGGTATGTCGGTAGGGTGAAGGGAGTAACAACATACTGGAGTTAAGATCAGAGCGCCTATTTCAAATGTCTCTCCCAAGACTCCTCATCCAGAAAGAGGTCTGGAGCAAAGTGGAGGAGATCCTTGAACATGATCCCCAACTCTCTCACTGACATACACCCTGCTTGAGGGATAGTAGCTTCTACCTCTTCTCAGTTTTCATCGTATAAGTGAGGAATTCTGCCTGGAACTCCTTCTCGAAATCAGACCATGTCACTTCAGCCTCCCTCTTCTCCCCCAGATAGAGCGTCCACCACTGACGTGTCGTTACCTACATCTGGCTCACACCAAGAGGAACCCAGTACTCCTCCAGAGCCCGGATCGAGCTGAAATCTATACCAACTCATCTAGCCAGCTCTCCGTCTCCATGTCTAGGGTGATGCCCTCATACTTCCCAAGGTTCTGCTGCTGGGAAGCACGAATAATCATCTTCGACTGATAATCCTCCTCCTATCGTTCAACCCTCCATCATTCATCCAAGTCAACCTCATGGTCCTCGATCGGCCGCACTACCTGTGGTCGCCTCCCAGGTGCCATAGCTCCAAGTAAACAAGGAACGCCTAAGCCCGGGTAGTGTAGAATATTGTTCTTACATTTTATTTGACTTATTTATTTATTTTTGAATCCCCAAAACACCCAAAAACATGAGAACATAGGTCATTATGATGCATGTACTTTTCCTAGGGTCTCTACCCTACAATCAGTGTAGCCTCACTTGGTTGTTCGGAAGGTCTAGAGTCCTTGCATCGGATCACGGGGGGCCCAAAAATCCCATGTCCTTGCAGGTCTTCCCTGGCCGATTTCACACACCAAGATCACCCAACACTGTTTCTCTACCATCCCATGCAATCCTCACCATGCCTAACTCCAAACTCCATCCTATCTCTCAACCTCCTCCTCTAATACCATTCTGTCATGGCCCACTTTCACCAAAAGGAGGAAATGGTCAGCAGATTGCCAAGACCTTCCTTCGTTAATTTGAAGAAGATATAATGACCCCTGAAACCCGCCTTCAATAGGTGTCAGAGTGGAGACCAGCGCCAAGGGTATATAATCTCACACAAAATGGAAGGCATTCCCCTTTTTTAAAGGTACGAGAGATAAGTTAGAAACCCCAACAATACCCAAGATGAAAGTTAAAGCAAAGCCAAAAGTAACCCATTACCATATGCATGTTCAATAGTAAATAATAAAATCCTCAAAAAAAACTACAATGTAATGTACCAAGAAAATGGAAATGACAACGACAACTGCCCCGAGGTCCGAGCTAGTACTGTCCCACCCGATCACTGAAGTCCTCCTGGAAACCTAAAATTAGGTTTATATACGTAGGGTGAACATACAAGTATACTCATTAGGTTAACCAAAGACTCTCGTGCACAAGTGAGGAGAAATTATAATGCCTTGTGGAAAAAGAGATAACCAAACACCCAACAAGGAAAAGCTATCCAACCAAACCTCACCAAGGCATGCTCCCCAAAAAACTCAAGTCCAGTAGCATATAGTAATAGTACATCGACATTTGGGTGCCTCACGTCGCTTTCCCACTGGTTATTGAAGACATCCTACGCATCGAACCAATCCAGCCATTCTCACCGCAGTCCCACTGCCACACCCGCCCGCACACACCTGGGACATAACCTCATCGTAGTCCCACTACTAAACCCCACCCGTAGACACATGGGCCACAACCACCTCATGTAACCATTCCCTCAAACACCTAGGCCAAGACAACCACTGCCACACTTGAAGACACCTGGGCCAGAAAGCTACCGTCTTGCACGAAGACACCTGGGCCTCATCTCGAAGATACTTGGGAAACAACCATCCTGTAAACACCTGGGCCAAACATCAAAAATACCCTACCCAAAAATTATTGGGCTAATAATGGACTTCAGGACATCACATCCTGCCCGCAGAGTCTAGGGATATTCGAAAAAGAGAGCAGAAAAGGAGATAATAACCAGCCACTCATAGGAGTGTTGGGAAAAAACACCCTCCCCATGAAATGGGGTGTTCGGCACTACGTGCTCAACTTGGGTGTGTCATGAATAAGAAACATAAAAACTAAAAATATATGTATAATTAACAAACACTCATCCCAACCTAGGGGTTCCAAAACCAAAGCACAAACACCCTCAGTACTAATTATTCACAAAATAAGTCACGACACTCATGGCCAAGTCACAACTCATTCACATACTAATTCCCATTTAAACTGTTCCTATTTTAATGTTTAAGTGATCTCATTTAGGTGAATTCTACACTATCGGGCAACTAACAGGCATAACCACAAGCCAAAAGGAAAGAAACAGCCAAACATCAATTTAAGCATTCACACCCAGTTCACTTGCAAGTCACAAAAACAAAGGGATAAGTGAGATCCATCAAATTACTGGAACCAAAGAAAACCCCAAGATAACACCCCATGTTCCCAAAATCCAAGAGCCAACAGTTGCTCAACAACAGAGGATTCCACCCCAATTTGTGATATAAGCAGAGTAACCACACAGCCTCAGATTCACAACCAGTGAAAGTACAACAAGAGGGGATCCCATCCCTACCCTTATTACCCCAGCAATCCCCCATGAAAGAAACAACCAAACTGCTACCACCAACACAAGGCAGGACCATGTAGGTATTTTCAGATTTAAGAGATTTAACACACTCCATGGTTTCAATTCCATTCTACTTCAACCGGGGTTATCATAGAAAAGGGTTGATCATAGTGCTTTCAATTTATTTAACCGACTATATGTAATTAACCAATTCCATGTTATGGTTATTTAAACATCTAGGAGCATCGAGGATCATTAGTGCACATAGAAAGACCACAAACGTCTATGATTTTTACTGATCATAGGCCCGTAAAATTCACAACATATAACAACATAAAGAGTACATAAGAACATCGATCACACACCCCTTTCATTCTTTTAAAGGTATGTTCATTATCTTAGTTATGTTCGGCTTCACCAATTTCCACAAAGGCAAAAAAATGCCCACCCCACATGATACACATAAAGGAGAGACGAATGAGAAAATCTCTACTTGGTTGATCAAAGATCGAAGTTTTTCTCCATTCACCAAAATAGGGGAAGCGTGGCCTACAGGGGAGGAAATCCGTGGATGACGTGTAGAAGGTTCCAGCAGAGGTGCACCACAAGCCACGAGAAGAGGGACTCCAAGCGTTCCAGGAAGAAGAAAGAAATTCAACCCAGAAGAAAATGATAACTCTAGCAGGAGATATAAATAGAAGATCGAGATATAGAATTTTGAACTCCTGAAAAAACGGATCGCGGTTTCCTATGTGGTTTTGGCGGTTACGCATGACAATACTAAGTTGTTCTTTAATATCCCCCATCAGGGATATTTCTTGGGATTTTTAAGAGTCAATTATGGGCTATAAATTACCTTAAAAGGGTATTAAGATTAATTTATGTCAAACAATATGTTACGGGAGCAGAAAAGTTGGGTATTGGAAAAATAACGAAAGGCTCGGCGAGGGGACACGGTGCCTCCGTCACGGTGTCACCCTCACGGTGCCACCATCACGGTGCCACCATCACGGAACCACCATCACAGTGCCACCGTGACCGGTGTGACCGTCATGGTGCCATCGTGATCGGTGCGACCGTCATGGTGCAACTGTGACCGGTGCAATCGTCACGGTGCCACCGTGACTGGTGCCGCCATGACCAGTTCCACCGTCATGGTGGACCCGTGTTTTTGGTAAAGCAATTAACGGGGGGTCCGGACCATTACATTTATAAATCAACATTTTCTCCCAATCTAATAATAATAACTATAATTAAAATTACTATTATTTAATATAACTCATCAAAGAAAACATTAATATTTTAATGACAACAACTATTAAAAAAGATAACAATTATTAAATTAATATTGATTGCGCATTTTAATTTGATTGGAAAAATTAATAATATTACAATTATTAAATTACCAAGATATTATTTACAACGCACCACAATTTATTAATTGTGGATGTGAATTTTCATTTATTATCTTCAAAACAAATAATAATATTATTAATAAAATTATTAATATTTCTAATTTCCAATATAATATTTATAATGCAAATAAATTATCATCAGGTGCGATATGACCAAACGTCCAACGCTCGCAAAGGTTATACCCTTCCTAGTGTAAACCCGACATCCCAGAACTATTGGAGGTATCATATTTCTCATTCGACACATCATTTGTGAGAAAATAATTATTTATTATTTAAAAATTGGAATAATTTATTAATTAAAAATAAAGACGGTATTATCAAGTGTGAGGGTTCCAAACGCTCAATGAAAATCAAGGCTATACCCTACCTAGGGTAAACCCGACATTCCATACCTAACTGTTGTCTCAGATTTCTCATACGACAGATCGTTTGAGATAAAATAATTATTTATTATTTAAACATCGTATTAATTAATAAATAAAAATAAAGATGGAATTATCATGTGTGAGGGTGCCAAACACCAGATACGAATCAAGGTTATACCCTACCTAGGGTAAACCCGGCATTCCGGACCTAACAGTGGTCTCATATTTCTCGTAAGATGCACCGTTTGAGAGTTATTTCATTTTTTTTAAAAGAAAAATACATGTGTATCAATAAAATAAACTTAATATTTTTATTCTATCAAGTCGCAGTGTCGACTATCGGAAATAAAAAGTTCTGATGCTTGGTTTTAAAAATGACCTACCTAGTTAATGGAAAAAAATTTATTTCCTGCATTTTTTCATCTGGTTCAAAACACATAATGTTATATAGACCATCTGATATACCTCTTACTTCCTTCTGGAGCGGGTATGGTCTATACGAGTATGTGGTTATTCCATTCGGTCTCACGAACGCGCCTGCAGTCTTCATGGAACTAATGAACCGAGTGTTCCATCTGTACCTAGATTCTTTCATGATAGTCTTCGTTGATGATATCTTGGTGTACTCTCAAACTCAACATGACCATTATACCCATATTTAGATCATTTTAGTACACCGATAGAGCATCAGTTATATACTAATATCTCAAAATTCCAATTTTGGATGGAACAAATTCACTTCTTGGGTCATGTTATCTTAGAGGTAGGAGTATCAGTAGATCTAGAGAAAGTGAGAGCATTAGTTTCCTAGTAGCTTCCAAAGAATGTCTTTGAGGTATGGAGTTTTCTATGGATGGATGGTTACTACAGACGTTTCATACAAGACATTTCACGCTTAGCAGCACCACTGACGGGCCTGACTAAGAAGGGTGAGAAATTCTTGTGGTCAGTTTCTTGTGAGTCAGACTTTCAGGAGCTACAATGGAGGTTGAATTCAGCACTAATACTTGTATTTCATGAGTTAGTAAAGATCTATACTGTTTACTGTGATACTTTAGGTATCGGGCTGGGAGTTGTGCTTATGCGGGGGGAAGGATTTGTTGCGTACAAGTCTCAATAGTTGAGGCCATATAAGAGAAATTACCAAACACACGATCTCATGTTGGCTGCAGTTGGTCATGCTTTACATAGTTGAAGACATTATATTCTAGGAGATAATTTTGTGGTTTTCACTGACCAAAAAAGTCTCAAGTACATATTCACTCAGCATGACCTTAATTTTAGATAGTGAAGGTGGGTTGAGTACCTTTAGTCCTTTGACATTGAACATGCCTATATGCCTAGAAAAGGAAATGTATTGGATGATGTGCTTAGAATGAGGACTCAGATATAGGTAGTTCAAGATTCTAGCAGTTAGTGATACCTTATGGATATGTTCTCTGAGAAGCATTTGGAGGTGGACGAATGACAGGGGTAGACGTTTCTATCTTCTGTAGTTGTTACCTCTACTCTTCCTGATCAAGTGTGAATGACATAGTGATCAGATTCTGAAGGTCTCATCCAACAGGAAAAAATGTCAGGAGAGGACCATATTCCTGGATGAACAATATGCGAGGATGAGATCTTGAATTTTTAGGGGCGCGTATAGGTGTCATCAGACATACGCGAGGAGTTGATGCGGGACTTTCATTCCTTGGTTTGGGAAGTTCATCCTGGTGTCATGAAGACGTATCGTGATATACACCATCAGTTTTCGAGGTCAGGTATGAAGAGAGATGTTGATCATTTCATCATGAGGTGTTCCACCTATCAGTAGGTGAAGGCAGAGCATCAGAGACCAGCAGGGCTTTGACAGTAGTTACCCATTCCTGAGTGGGAGTGGAATGACACCATGATGGATTTCATGATAGTATTGTCGAGGTCACCTCGAGGGAATGATGTAGTATGGGTTGTCGTTGACAGAATCACAAAGGTTTCTCACATCTTTCCGAAAAAGGAGACTTCAGTGTTGATGTGCTGGGAAGATTTTACATCCGAGAGATTGTAGGTCTACACGGGGTTCCACACTCCATTTCTTCATACAGGGATGTACATTTTACTTCTCAGGTATGGTAGGGGCTTCAGAAGGATTTGGATACACTGGTACTTTGGAGTACTGCTTACCATCCCCAGACAGATGGCCAGTCCAAGCATACGATTTAGGTTCTTGAGGACATGCTTCGAGCATGCATCCTAGATTTTGGAGGTTCATGGGAGAAGCACATACCTCTTTTGGATTTTTCCTATAATAATAGTTTTCAAGAAACTTTTCAGATGGCACCTTATGAGGCTTTGTACAGTAGGCCATGGCGATCACCCTTATATTGACTGGAGGCAGGAGTGGTAGCTATGTTGGGAACTCGACTTGCCTAGGAGACCACAAAGTAAAGAGAGTTGATTCAAAAGAGGATGGACATTGCACAGTCACGATAGATGTCTTATGTTGATCGATGGAGACGACCTCTGGTGTTTGAGGTCAGAGATCAAGTTTTCCTACGTCTCATGTCGAGGTTGGGACATAGGAGGATTAAGAGTCAGGGTACACTTTCGTCGAGGTACGTCGGGACGTTTGAGGTTTAAGAGAGAGTTAGGATGGCTTTCTATCAGTTTTAGTTACCTCAGATGTATCGGGATATGCACGACATCTTCCACATTTCTCAGCTTCGGTATTACTCCTCAGACCTGTCACATGTTTTTCAACTGAGGAGGTTGAGTTAGAAGAGGATGCCTCATTTGAGGAGCATCCTATCCAGATTTTTGATTAAAGTGCGAGGGTTCTCCATGGTCGGTGTGTTCCTATGGTATGAGTGTTGTGGCAGCACGGGAGAGTATAGAATGAGACCTGCGAGGGAGAGGGAAATGTACGATCGCAGTGGACAGAGTTTTTTTAGGATTTTTCTTCTACGAAGCCTTTCTAGAGAAATTCAAGGAAAATTTTCTTTAAGGGGGGAAGTTTGTAAAAACTCAGATCTTCTTTTCAAGTATGTTTTCCTTTTTTGGGTGATTTTGAGAAAAAGATAAGTTTATAGAAATTTCATAACTACACATCATGTACATTATAATTACTTGTCGTGTACTTAGTTACCGAGGGTAGACGTGTTCTTGGCATGTAACGGTCGTGTACATGGCCATGTGTGGTGACCTAGATACCACCTAATGCAGGTGATGGTAAGGTAAAGTACATGTTGTGTAGTTATAAAGTACTCACCATGTAATTTCTTATTTTTAAACAGATCGGGGTCATGTCTAATTGGAAGAAGCATCTTCTTCTTCACCTTCTTCGATCGAGAGAGTCCTTATGGTGTCGATCTTTCCCCGAACCCTCAATCAAGCATCAGTTCTCTGATTCGACTGCTGTTGATTGTGTTGGGATCACCACGGTAATCTCTTCCTACTTATAGAGATTTTTTTCTTGATTACTCTTCTTTCAAGAGTTATTCTCGGTTGATCATTTTTAGTGTTTTTGTATATCAATGGTGTTTTTGGGTGATTCAAGTCTTGAGATTCAATTATAAAAATCCTAAAACAGTAAGTTCGATGGTTTGTGCATTACCATAGATAGTCTTTGAGTTATATGTGCAAAACATCCTAATACAATTTATCGGGGTATTATGTGTTTAGGATTTTGACCAAGTTAGTGCCTAATATGAAAATAATGCTTGATTGGAGGTTAATTATTGTGAATATGGTTGTTTATCATGTTATGGATGTGTTATCCAATGCTTGTACCATTTATGAATGTTCGGTCTAGCTTTTCCTGTTAGTCCATTGCTTTTCTTTCCATGCCTGGTACTATTGGAGGAAGTGATTGTATTCTGACATGTTGTTATGTTATAGTCTGTTTAGCCATGTAGTTCTTGAGGTTTACCTTGGACTCTATGCATTACTATTCTCGATTGACTTACATAGGGCCATGAGTACCTGGGGTTGTAGAACATAGAGAGAATGTATAACGACCCATACATTACATACATTGTTATTACTTCAGAATTTAAGAACACTTATTACAACATATAACAAAACCAAGAAAGGACCGTATAGGTATAGCGTCTTTAGAAACTGGGAAACATAACCAACTGGTTCATAAAGCATCTACCTTGCCTCCCATTTATTTCATCATATCTAGAGTCCCTTTTTGGCATATTCTACATAATAACCTTCTTCCTGACCTGGGGAAATAAAACATACAAAAGGGTGAGCTCAAATTCTCAATAAGGGTAAACAAAAGAAATATCAATCACATCATATACATAAGAACATAACTTTTGAAAATCTTAACCTGCAAAAGAGATCATAATTTCATAACATGGGATAAATCATGGCAGTGAAATGTAATCACAATAATCATAACTTAAAACATGAAACCTTGTGGCATATACACATAATCATAGATAATCAATTCTTGTTAGTCAAGACTCATTGACAAGACTATCTTAGTGGACAAAGTCCCTTTCTGAACCGAGTCACCCTCGTTTCAGTCTTGTTTCACTAAACCGGTATAACCTATCATTCGAGCTATGTCTATCTCATGAGATAAAAAATCATTACCCAATGCATTGGAGGGAGATATAGGTCCCACCCATCTCATAATGATATCATTATTATGTGTGCCACAAAATCATAAATCATACATCATTGCATAACCCATGTAATAAAAATGAGAATCTTAAACATCGTGACATCATAAAACAATTCATATAAGTTAAAGGAATACATAAAAATAATTCCATCACAACATAATCAAATCAGTGTAATAATAGTGATAAAAATAGAACCCCTTTATTATCTTAGATGGAAAATAATTTTGATAAAACACTCGAACTCCATTCTTGAGGAAAATATCCTTTCTACTTCAAAAACATTTTTCCTTTCTTAACATGTCATACAATTTTAACTAAAAGAAGTTGATTAAAAATAAACTTGAAAACTTGTAAAGGATGCTTCTTGGAAATAATGTTTTAAAAATCCATTCATGCCGTATAAAAACATTCTTCTCGTACTTTTTTCGGAAAAGTCAAAAGGTACCTTGTACGAAAAACGACAAAAGATTCCATTCATATGTTTTACTAAAAACTCGCCAAAGGGTAAAATAGGTTTTAAAAAATTGTAGGTGGATGGAAATAATATTACATATTGAGGTAACATGGATGTGGATGATAAAATACACCCCAGTAAATACCAAAGTATAAGCAATCTCGGATAAAAATGAGATTGTGATAATTCTCTTACCTTAGGTCCGTTTTTCTTCGTAAGTGTCCAAACCTCATGTATAATGATTTAAATAATGTTATTGACTTATTCCAGAATGATACATATTTTTATGATATCATATATGATCATATTCTTATCTTTTTAGTAGTAATATTTCATTGCTACTTGTTATTCGGGTGTTTATAACTTTTTGTTCTTATGCATGTTTTGTCGAATAAATTCTTATTCTTATCTTTAGGTTATATATAACTCATTTACAGAATTGTATTAGTGTAATATATATCATATTCATTCATTAAATTCATTTATATAATCATTATAAAATGAAGATCATGTAGAACGAGTCACATCACATCGTGGAGACGGTATTCCGTACGTACGCACGAGTGATGATATCGTTCCTATGATCGTGGAATTGTATTTGAGTGTATGTATACTATTTAATAATCATTATCACTTTATAATAGTCATATATAGTCATTATTTACACCATTATACCCATCCAAGTAAGGTGGTGGTGGAAAATAGATTACACCACGGCGTGGAGACGGTATTCCGTACGTACGCACGCGCGGTGATTTCTTTTTCCGTAGGATGGATAGATGGTGAAATAGAGTTGTTTCATACTTATAATAACATATCAGTATATATGTGTTATACTGATGTTATTACTTCATAATTAAACAACCTAATAATAAGAAGTGGAAGAAGAAATAAAGATGAAAGAATCGGTAACGTACATTACCTCTTCTTTGAAGTGCTTCTTTGAGACCTCCTTTTAGGGCACTAAAATGGGTCTTTGAAGAAGACCAGAACCTCTAGGATGTCTCTAGGGAAGTGGAGAGGAGGAATTGTCAGGGGTTGGCCGAGCTTTAAGGCTCAAAGTGGTGTGAGGAAGAGGGGGAGGAGGTGCACTTTTATAAGGGAGGAGAGGGGCAGCTTTGGGAAAACTAAAAATATTATTTTATGATAAAGTCAAGTTCGGATTTAAATAGCTCCAAATTGATATATTTCGAAGCTAAGGTGGGTATGGGACGAAATCATCTCATCCAATAGAATTTAGACAAGTTTAGGTTCCTATTTTAACCTTATCATTTAGATTTAACATTAAGTTAAATAAGTTTACTTTTATCGTGTCTTCGTGTGTTCTCATAATATAAAGTTAATAAACTTACTATAAGCAGACAAACGAACCCCAATTTGTTTATTATTAATATATATAACCTTATCTAAGTCATTTGGCTGAACTTTAGATTTTTAGGATTAAAATAACAATTACTAAAATAATATTTTTTTTAAAATCTATTTTATGTCAATTTTGACACTATTTAGTAATTGATTTTTGTGAAAATCATAACCGAATTATTAGTTCAAACCAAGTTAATTAAATCCATATTAACATGTCATATTAACCTATAAAATTAGTGTAATTCATAAAAAGTCTCAAATTACATTTATTTTGGTGTTTATAACATCAATTATGTCAATATTTTATTAATAAAATAATTACTGCATCATCATTGTGTCATAAATAAATTAAATTATTTAATGTATAAAAATTACAAATAAACTATAATTATGTAGGAAATAGTTTTATCTTTCTAATGAATATTTATAGTCGAATTTATCTTATGTATAACCTTATATTAGAAATTATTTACTTATTAAACTTTGATTTTAACTATTTTAACCATTTTTTAAATAAATTAATAATAAATGTCCTAATCTAATCCAAGTGGGCCTAAATGGTCATATATTTTTCCTAAGTTTGTTTTTGGTCGAATTAAACTTATCCAATGCAATTAGGACATGTGTTAGGGTAATAATAATATCATCGTTACCCTTAATTACCCTATTTACTTTTAACCATGGTAAAAAAAAGTAAAAAGTTATTATTCACCAAAAATTATTTTCAACTCATTGAACCACATTTTAGTCCTTGATATTAACCTTGTCTCTTGGATTTTCGAAATTCCACTCACAGAAGTGGTAAAATTAAGTTTTATGAAAAATTCAGTTTTTTTTAACTACCACTTAGTGGTTTCACTATTCATCAAAAATTGAAAGTTTTCAGAAAATACCAAAATTTCACCCTAGGCTAATTTCGATATTCTGAATCCAGAAATGAAGTCCATTTTGAAAAATAAAATTTAAAAATTTCAAAAAGTGGTTATTACTATTTATAACGGCTAGTTTTAATAATATTTTAATAGCATATCATTGTTTAGTGACACTCGGTATTGCGTACGACGCAAGCTATCGAGGAAGGTCACGATTTCATGTAAAGCAAGCCAAGCAAGTATTTTGTAGAAAAAGATTCCTTTGATGATTTATATAACATAAAAGTCTCGGGTGTTACATTCTACCCCCCTTAAAATGAATTTCGACCTCGAAATTCGTCACTTTGTAACAAACAGATGAGGATACCTCTCCCTCGTCATATCCTCAAGCTCCCATGTAGCTTCTTCTAATTGGTGGTTCCTCCATAAAACATTCACCAATCGAGTGGTCTTGTTTCGTAGGACTTTTTCGCTATGATCCAGAATCTCTATCGGTTGTTCTTCATAAGAAATATCTTGCTCTAGCGGTACAACTTCTGAGCTGAGTACATATGAAGGATCAGGTATGTACTTTCTCAGGAGAGATACATGGAACACATCGTGAACTTGAGAGAGATTCGGTGGAAGCGCCAATCGGTAAGCTACCTTCCCAACACGATCCAGTATTTCGAAAGGACCGATATATCTAGGGCTCAACTTCCCCTTCTTTCCAAATCTCATTACCCTCTTCCAGGGAGATATTCGTAAGAAAACTTTATCACCCACTTCAAACTCTAGGTCTTTCCTTCAGTTGTTGGCATAACTTTTTTGTCGACTCTGAGCTGCTCTTATGTGTTGTTGAATAGATATGACCTTTTCTGCCATTTCATCAACGAGAATAGGTCCTAATAGATTTCTTTCCCCAACTTCATCCCAGCAAGTTGGAGTCCTGCATTTCTTTCTATAGAGAGCTTCATAAGAAGCCATCAGAATACTGGAGTGAAAGCTATTATTATAAGAAAATTCCACCAAAGGTAGGTGTTGATCCCAACAACCTTTGAAATCCATAGAGCAATATCTCAACATATCTTCTAGGGTTTGAATTGTTCTCTCAGTCTGACCATCTGTCTGAGGATGATAAGCAATGCTGAAACTCAACTCTGTATCCAGAGAATGCTGAAGACTTCGCCAGAACTTCAAGGTAAATCTCAGATTCCGATCGTATATAATAGAAAGTGGTACTCCATGAAATCTTACCACTTCCTTTACATATATCCTGGGAAGCTGATCCAGAGAGAAATCCTCTCTAATAGCAATGAAGTGTGTAGACTTTGTAAGACGATCAAATATGACCCAGATAGCATTATTTCCTTTGGATGTTTTAGGAAGTCCTATGACAACGTCCATAGTGATGTTTTCCCATTTCTATTTGGGTATGGGTAATGGTTGTAACAACCCCTTAGGCTTCTGTATCTCAGCTTTAACTTGTTGAAAAACCAAGCATCGAGAGACATATTCAGCAACATCACTTTTCATGTCATCCCACAAGAAGTACTCTTTCAGATCCCTATACATCTTCATGCTTCTAGGATGAATAGAGAATGAAGAACTATGAGCCTTATCCAACAGCTCCTTCTTTAATTCGGGGATGGGAGGAACACAAACCCGATTCCTGAACATTATTATCCCATCACAATCAAGGTTGAATTCAGGAACGTTTCTCACCTTCTTTTGTAACTCGACATCTTCTTTCTGTGCCTCTTTAATCATCACATGTATAGATGGTTGAACATTCATTTGAGAAAGATAAGATTTTTCCCCTTCCATTATAATTCCAAGATCCATCCTTTGTAAGTCCATAAATATTGGATCTTTTGTGATCCTCATCATGGATAAACTAGCATGGTCTTGTCGACTTAATGCATCAGCCACCTTGTTTGCTTTCCCAGGGTGGTAATGGATTGAGCAGTCATAATCCTTAATCAGCTCCAACCATCTTCTTTGACGCATATTCAGCTCCTTTTGTGTGAAAATATACTTTAAACTTTTATGATCAGTATAAATATCACACCTTTCACCATAAAGGTAATGCCTCCAAATATTTAATTCAAAGATTACCGCAGCTAACTCCAAATCATGTGTTGGGTAATTTTGCTCATGAATTTTCAACTGTCATGAGGCGTAAGCTATCACCATATCATTTTGCATAAGAACACACCCCAATCCCTTCTTGGATGCATCACTGTAGATCACAAACCTTTCTCCACTATAGGGCAGTGTGAGCACAGGTGCACTGGATAACCTTCTTTTCAACTCCTTGAAATTCTCTTCACATTCCTCCGTCCAAAAAAACTTAACTCCTTTCCGAGTCAACTTGGTGAGTGGATTAGATAATCGTGAAAAATCTTTCACAAAATGTCGATAATATCCAGCCAAACCAAGAAAACTTCGGATCTCAGTTACTGTTGTTGGTCTCGACCATCTTTCGATAACCTCTTTTTTTGCTGGATCCACAGATATCCCCTCTTTTGAGATTATGTGACCCAAAAATGAAACTTTTTGAAGCCAAAATTCACACTTGGTAAATTTGGCATAAAGCTTATCCTTTCTCAGGGTCTTCAATATAATTCTCAAGTGGTCTTCATTCTCTTCCTTGCACTTTGAATAGACAAGAATATCGTCTATAAAGACTACCAAAAATTGATCAAGATAGTCTCTAAAGACTCTATTCATTAGATCCATGAAGATAACAGGGGCATTAGTAAGACCAAATGGCATCACTATAAATTCATAGTGTCCATACCTTGTACGGAAAGCCGTCTTTGGTATATCCTCCCTTTTGACCCTTAATTGATGATACCCTGATCGAAGATCAATCTTGGAAAAGTATTGAGCTCCGCATAGTTGGTCAAATAAGTCATCAATGCATGGGAGAGGATATTTGTTCTTGATAGTGATCTTGTTAAGTTCTCGATAATCAATGCAGAGTCTCATTGATCCATATTTCTTCTTAACAAATAGAACAGGTGCTCCCCAAGGTGACGCACTAGGGAGTATGAATCCCTTATCAAGATTCTCTTGGAGTTGCTTCTTCAATTCCTGCAACTCAATTGGGGCCATTCTATAAAGTGTCTTTGAAATAGGCAAAGCACCCGGTATGAATTCTATTGAAAACTCAACTTCACGATTTGGTTGGAGACCCGGTAATTCCTCCAGAAAGACATGATCAAACTCCCGTACAATGGGAATATTCTTAATCATGAGTTTTTCACCAACCATTTAGATAAATAACCTTCATTTAGTGGAATCAATAACCATTAAATGGAAGAAATTTCCACTGGAAGGTTATGTTCATCCTTGCATCGATAGATGATCATAGATTGATCTGGAATATGAAATGTGACTTCCCTTATTTGGAAATTGATATGAGTTCCATGTAGAGAAAGCCAATCCATGCCAAGAATCACATCAAATTCCACTATAGGAAGGACGACAAGATTTGCAGGAAGCACATTCCCACAAAATTTGATCGGAGAAGAATTATAAACTTTTGATGCGACTGTTGTGCCATTAGGTGTTGTCACAGCTAACTCAACATCTAATTGTTGAGGTAATACGGTGATACCCTTAGAAAAATCTTCAGAAATAAAAGATTGGGTGGATCCAGAATCAAATATAACATTTTCTACTTTAGAGTGGATGGTAAGTGTACCTTTCACCACATCGTTATCGTACTCCACGTCGCTGATAGAAATTGCATGTGACTTTCCTTTGTCTTTAGCCTTAATAGTTTTTTGACGTCGACCATCATCATCAACCCTTCGAATAGGGCATTTATTGGCATAATGACCCATCTCCTTGCACATGAAACATTGAAGTGTAGTAGGTTCATTCTGTGTATCCCTTCATTTGTTTGCATCATTAGACATCTTCTTCCCATCATCGCGGCATTCAAATGCTCGATGACCTTCCTTTCCACATTTGAAACATTTACATGTCCCTTTAAGACAACTCCCTCCATGTTTATTTCCACACTTTTAGCATATGGGAAAGCTCATATTCTTTTCAGTGGTCTCTTTAGATTTTCCTTTGATTTCAATTTTCCTCTCCTTATCAAACCCATATGACTGATGGGTTACACCGATTTCCATCTCAACTTTGAGAGCACATCAAATGATTTCCTCATAGCTATTGAAGTCCCTTATGGCTAAGGCCCTTAGAAGACTTGGTTTTAAGCCACTAAAGAATCGTTCGATCTTACTCTCATGTTGGATAATAATACCAGAAGCGTACCTTGAAAGTCTTGTAAAATTTGCTTCATAGGTACCAACAGATTCATCATCCTTTTGCTTCAGTTCAAGAAACTCTTTCTCCATATTTGTTTAGAGAATACGAGGGAAGTACTTATTGAAAAATAATTTCTTGAACTCGTCCCATTCCATGGACTCAATTTCATCCCTTTGCCTCGTATTCTTAATAATATTCCACCATTGATCAGAATCTCCTTCCAAACGATACACTACTAGGATGACATTATCATGTTCAGAACATTGAAGAACTGAAAATATCTTTCCAGTAGTACTAATCCATTGTTCAGAAACTAATGGATCAGTAGACCCGCTGAAAGAAGGTGGACGCTGCCTCATGAAGGATTCAACAGAATGTTTCTCCTTCCTTTGCTCGTTTGGAAGTCCTGCATGTTTCATAGCTTGAGAAAGTTGTGTGAGCATGGCTACAATATTTTCAATTCCAGCACCCATAACGTTTGGTTGCTCAGGGGGACAATCATTTCATTACCCGTCGCATTCCGCATTAACACTATTCCTCCAGGTTCCAGCAATTGACTAAAACCAAGAAGAATAGTGTGAGCAACACTAATTATAATAGGAAAACCACAAACTCAAGGATAAAATTTCACACTTAAGGTCTTATCCTAGGTTATTCATGTCCATTTCTAAAACACTAATATTGTGTTTTATGCTTAGACTTATCCTTAGGGTTCTTTCTAAGGCTTTCACATCCTAGTTTCCAAAGGTTGACTATACCTTTCCTCTGATACCAACTATAACGACCCATACTTTACGTACATTGTTATTACTTCAGAATTGAAGCACACTTATTACAACATATAACAAAACCAAGAAAGGACCGTATAGGTATAGTGTCTTTAGAAACTGGGAAACATAAACAACTGGTTCATAAAGCATTTACTTTGCCTCCCATTTATTTCATCAAATCTAGAGTCCCTTTTTGGCATATTCTACTTAATAACAGTCTTCCTGACCTGGGGAAATAAAACATACAAAAGGGTGAGCTCAAATGCTCAGTAAGGGTAAACAAAAGAAATATCAATCACATCATATACATAAGAACATAACTTTTGAAAATCTTAACCTGCAAAAGAGATCATAATTTCATAACATGGGATAAATCATGGCAGTGAAATGTAATCACAATAATCATAACATAAAACATGAAACTGTGTGGCATACACACATAATCATAGAGAATCATTTCTTTTTATTCAAGACTCATTGGCAAGACTATCTTAGTGGACAAAGTCCCTTTCTGAACCAAGTCACCCTCATTTCAGTCCTGTTTCACTGAACCGGTATAACCTACCGTTACAGCCATGTCTATCTTATGAGATATAAAATCTTTACCCAATGCATTGGAGGGAGATATAGGTCCCCCCCATCTCATAATGATACCATTCTTATGTGTGGCACAAAATCATAAATCATACATCATTGCGTAACCCATTTAATAAAAATGAGAATCTTAAACACCGTGACATCATAAAACAATTCATATAAGATAAAGGAATACATAAAAATAATTCCATCACAACATAATCAAATCAATGTAATAATTGGGATAGAAACAGAACCCCTTTATTATCTTAGATGGAAAATAATTTTGATAAAACACTTGAACTCCATTCTTGAGGAAAATATCCTTTCTACTTCAAAAACATTTTTCCTTTCTTAACATGCCATACAATTTTAACTAATAGAAGTTGATTAAAAATAAACTTGAAAACTTGTAAAGGATGCTTCTTGGAAATAATGTTTTAAAAATCCATTCATGCCGTATAAAAACATTCTTCTCGTACTTTTGTCGGAAAAGTCGAAAAGTACATCGTATGAAAAACGACAAAAGATTCATTTCATATCTTTTACTAAAAACTCACCAAAGGGTAAAATAAGTTTTAAACAATTTTTGGTGGATGTAAATAATATTACATATTGAGGTAACATGGATGTGGATGATAAAATACACCCCAGTAAATACCAAAGTATAAACAATCTCGGATAAAAACGAGATTGTGATCATTCCCTTACCTTATGTCCGTTTTGCTTCGTAAGTGTCCGAACCTCCTGTATAATGATTTAAATAATGTTATTGACTTATTCCAGAATCATACTTATTTTTATGATATCATATATGGTCATATTCTTAGCTTCTTAGTAGTAATATTTCATTGCTACTTGTTATTCAGGTGTTTATAACTTTTTATTCTTATGCGTGTTTTGTCGAATAAATTATTATTCTTATCTTTAGGTTATAGATACCTAATTTCCAGAATGGTATTAGTGTAATATATATCATATTCATTCATTCAATTCATTTATATAATCATTATGAAATGAAGATCATGTAGAACGAGTCGCATCACATCGTGGAGACGGAATTCCGTACGTACGCACGAGTGATGATATCGTTCCTATGATCGTGGAATTGTATTAGAGTGTATGTATACTATTTCAGAATCAGTATCAATTTATAATAGTCATATATAGTCATTATTTACACCATTATACCCATCCACGTAAGGTGGTGGTGGAAAATAGATTACACCATGGCGTGGAGACGGTATTCCGTACGTACGCACGCGCGGTGATTTGTTTTTCCGTAGGATGGATAGATGGTTGAATAGGATTGTTTCATACTTATAATAACATATCATTATATGATTGATACTAATGTTATTACTTCATAATGAAACAACCTAAGAAGAAGAAGTGGAAGAAGAAATAAAGATGAAAGAATCGGTAACAGACATTACCTCTTCTTTGAAGTGATTCTTTGAGACCTCCTTTTAGGGCACTAAAATGGGTCTTTGAAGAAGACCAGACCCTATAGGATGTCTCTAGGGAAGTGGATAGGTGGAATTGGCAGTGGTTGGCCGAGCTTGAAGGCTCAATGTGGTGTGAGGAAGAGGGGGAGGAGGTGCCCTTTTATAAGGGAGGAGAGGGGCACCTTGGGGAAAACTAAAAATATTATTTTATTATAAAGTCACGTTCTGTTTTAAATAGCTCAAAATTGATATATTTCGAAGCTAAGGTGGGGATGGGTCGAAATACTCTCATCCAATAGAATATATACAATTTTAGGTTCCTATTTTAACCTTATCATTTAGATTTAACATTAAGTTAAATAAGTTTACTTTTACCGTGTCTTCTTGTGTTCTCATACTATAAGGTTAATAAACTTACTATTAGCAGCCAAAAGAACCCCAATTTGTTTATTATTAATATATATAACCGTATCTAAGTCATTTTTCCGAACCTTAGATTTTTAGGAATAAAATAACAATAACTAATATAATATTTGTTTTAAAAACTATTTTATGTCAATTTTGAAACTATTTAGTAATTGATTTTTGTGAAAATCATAACAGAATTATTAGTTCTAACCAAGTGAATTAAATCAATACTAACATGTCATATTAACCTATAAAATTAGTGGAATTCATAAAAAGTCTGAAATTACATTTATTTTGGTGTTTATAACATCATTTATGTCAATATTTCATTAATAAAATAATTACTACATCATAATTTTGTCATAAATAAATTAAATTATTTAATTTCAAAAAATTACAAATAAAATATAATTATGTAGGAAAACTTTTTATATTTCTAATTAATATTTATAGTCGAATTTATCTTATGTATAACCTTATATTAAAAATTATTTACTTATTAAACATTGATTTTAACTATTTTAACCCTTCTTTAAATAAATTAATAATAAATGTCCTAATCTAATCCAAGTGGGCCTAAATGGTCATATTTTATTCCTAAGTTTGTTTTTGGTCGAATTACACTTATCCAATAGAATTAGGACATGTGTTAGGGTAATAATAATATCATCTTTACCCTTAATTACCCTATTTACTTTTAACCGTGGTAAAAAAAAGTAAAAAGATACTATTCACCAAAAATTATTTTCATCTCATTGAACCACATTTTAGTCCTTGATATTAACCGTGTCTCTCGGAATTTCGAAATTCCACTCACAGAAGCGGTAAAATTAATTTTTATGAAAAAATCAGTTTTTTTAACTACCACTTAGTAGTTTCACTATTCATCAAAAATTGGGAGTTTTCAGAAAAATACCAAAATTTCACCCTAGGCTAATTTTGATATTCCCAATCCAAAAATGAAGTCCATTTTGAAAAAAAAAATTTATAAAATTTCAAAAATTGGTTATTACTATTCATAACGGCTAGTTTTAATAATATTTTAATAGCATATCATTGTTTAGTGAAACTCAGTATTGCGTACGACGCAAGCTATCGAGGAAGGTCGTGATTTTTTGTAAAGCAAGACAAGAAAGTATTGTGTAGAAAAAAGATTCCTTTGATGATTTATATAACATAAAAGCCTCGGGTGTTACAGAATGGATGTTGAGGGATTCTTCAGAGTGTCTATTTACTATTATGATGCGAGACTATAGGGGAATTTATGTAAGTAGTTCCTCAGATTGTTTGTAGTTCCTCGACGTGGGTCATAGGGGGAATGGGATGTTGAGTGCTTCCCCAAAGTGCCTTTTATTTACAGATACAAGACTAGAGGGGGAATTAACAGTGAGTGCTTACTTAAAGAGTCTATGATTAAGGTGGACCAGAGGGGTTAGACTATATGTACATCTCAGAGGGTTGTTTGTTCTTGTTGGGTTGAACCATAGGGGTTAGGTTTTGAGTACTCCCAATGGGTTACCTACTTTGTTTAGCTGCTTATTTGAAATATGAAATTGAATGCATTTGAACTATAGGATTGTTTACTTTTGAGTACTTCCTTGTTTACTACTCTATATTGTTTATTCCCTGCCATATATATATTCACTAACTATTAGGCACAAATATTTTGGTGGTTGCCTACTAGGATTTTATCTCACACACTGTTTGGACCATGTTTTTGGGACCAAACAAATTATATTGCTTCAGGTATTGATAAAGGTAAGCGCTCTTCTACATCATGTACTTGATTACTGAGGAGCTGGAGAGCATGAGGCCAAGCTGATGCTTGTGATGCTGTTTAAATTTTATCTGTTTCTTCTGTACTTTGGTTGTTTCTGTATTCTATAATTGTGATTTTTTCGTCTTTTTTCCTAGACATATGTACCAGGCATTATCATTATATATATGTGCCCTAGTTTATTCTTTTAGTCTTCTGTTGTTTACGGATGTATGGTATTATTCCTTCTTCTGCTATTGTATATCTATTTACATCCACTATATTACTCTGCCAATGATGGCATTGTTTCCCCACTATCACACCCAAGGCCCTCACTGCTAGTCGACAGCCTCTATTTTTTTGGGGAAATGCGCTTGAGGCCATGTGACCAACTGGGTACGGGGCGCCTCTGGGTGGCTTTCGGAACTGGGACATTGCATGAGTTCTCGTGGATTCCATTCCCATTCAAGGATACCAGTTTCCTTTGTTGAGACCCACCTCAGAACCCAATACTCATTTATTAGTGGATTCTTGCTATGACACTGTAGGGTCCCTAATTTACTAATTATAGGATTCCTTGGATATACTCCTTGGATCAAACATGGGTTCTACATACATGAGGTTCCTTGGTTATGTCCTTTTTCTAATCCATATCTTATCTCGTTTAACATTGGATGTTCTCATTTCACTCAATTAGATTGATTATTGTGGGATGAACTGGATGATGCTCTATTGATCAAACTCTTACCCTTACCTAAGATGAAATTACTACATAGTTGGCAACCTAAGAGGTAATGGTTTCCTTGGTTAAACCTTGGAACCCTTTCATTATTAATATCAATATAGGGTTCCTTGTTTCATTATGGAACCATCACTATTATCATAACAAGGTGATTTCAGTGATGTCTATGCCTCACATGACTTAAATATATAAACTTGAAATTAATTAATTAATGAACTGGTTACATGTTCAGACACCAGCTAAGGGATCAAGAAGGTACTTGGGTATTTACATTATGGAACTATTTTACTTTTTTATAGTCATGCTTGCACATTGTTTTAGTTTATATTAAATAGACATGATGTTATAGACACCATTGGTGATGGCCTTATGAGAGTTATCTCACAACCTATCTAGGATTCCATTAATACCATGGAGGATTACATGTATTCATGAGTTGAAAAATGGAATCACTTGGCTACAGACACCTAATGCCTTATTTTTTATGATTAAGCTGGTAGTAGATGATTGAGATGGAGCTTTGAATTTTTGGAATAGTTTTTGGTTTCTTTTTTCTAATATTGTATTGCATGCTTGTTTTCTTCATTGTTTCTTTGTTTTATAGATTTATATATACATGAAATATCATCATCAACATTTGTATATCATTATCAATTGTTCAGTTATTTATTACTTCAATCAGATTCTATTGTTCTATAAGTTTACTTTATTTATTCTGCAATTTATTTTTTTTCTTATAGATCTATTATGCTAAACTCAAGAAATTTGGGAACTGTTTCCCCACAGACACACCACAGGCCCCCGCTACTAGTCGGTATGCTTTGGAATTTGGGGTGATGTTCTTGAGAACATATGTCCAACCCGGCTTGGGGAACCTCTAAGTTGAATTCAGGTCTCAGACATAAAAAAGTGGAATCAAAGGCTTTATTTTCTTATTCCACTATTTTAAGACAATGTTCATGAGAGTAAGAATGAGTGGTACTTCATTATAATCCATGTATGGGTGTTGTTAACCCATGTTTGGGGTAAATTTTGAGTTTTTGTAATTACTATTGTTGTTCTTCTTTTTCCTATAAAAGCGGGTATCATTTCACCTTTATGTGACTCACATGATATGTGTTGTTGTTAATATATATTATGATTGATAATTTTATTTCACCCTTGGAGTGAAGATATAAGTTCAAGGATAATTATTATACGCATCATCACAGAAAACTAGAATTATCATGTCATGTGTATTTCCATGCCATATAAGTGTGTTTCACTGCTTGTGATTCTTGATATTCCTATAATTGTTTAGTAATGTTGTGTTAGTTATATTATTCTTTTTTCCTTGTATGAGATTGAGTGATTATTGGTTTCAATTCATGATTTGTTATGGGCCCCTCGTTGGTTGGTATTTGAAATTTTCCAAGTGGGGCCATTATATTAAAATCAAATGGGTGTTATTTTCAGTGATATGGTGTATGGGCCCTGATTTACTGGGAATGGTGATCCATTTTAAATTAACATTGATATAAGTTAAAAGAAAAAATAAAAATTAAAAGTAAAAGTAAAAATAACATATAATATTAAATGGTTTCACATCCTTATACTACCTTATCATGTTTATGAAAGGTAATGGAGTGAACCTAGTAATTAAATATGAAATGAATGAAATGTTTTCTAGTAAATGATGATGTATAGTATATTTGACCATTCAAATATTGGTTACCTTGTAATTTATAATTGATAACTCACTGATGATTGGCCTTCTAAGAGGGTATTTGGGGTAGTATTTCATGTATAATGATCCTATCTTACATTCATCTTCTGCTACTATAGATATCTATATTCTTAATGATTATTATGAGGCTTGTTCTTGGCATTTTTTGACTAATGCCACCATGAAATACTTATGTCATAGGCCATGAGGCTGGCGATGACCATACTCTAGACATGGTGGGCACTGAGTTTCTAGTCTTTCCTATAATAGTTCCACTTGATGAATGGACTATTATACCTGATCAAGGAATTGATGGTCAGGTTAGTGATAGTTTCATACATCAGATATAGTATATGAAATGTGGTCCACATCCTATACCTATGATGGGTGATCTGACTCATGAGTTCCAACTACAACATCCTTCTACCTTCTTAGTGGATGGTGGTCCATAGGCTTTTGATTCTAGTCTAGAGGACATAAATTCAATCTTTGGGAATCTGGAGACACCTCTAGAGTAGATCATTAATCTTGATGCATACATGATCTGTGATTTAGCCAAGAATTGGTGGGATGTAGTTACCCAGGATGGTCACCATCAGGGCATGGTATGAGCTAATTTCCATACTGAATTCTATGATGAATTCTTTCCTCAGACACTAAGAGATGATAGATCCAGAGTGTTTATCCATATTGAGTAGAGATCTATGTTAGTTATGTAATATTCAGCATGAATCATTATGTTGCAGCACCTCACACCGCTTTTATCCAGTGATGAGATTTCATGTGATAGATTCTTTGAGTATGGACCCATATATACCATTTTTACACAGGTTAATGTCTTTATCTTACCAATCCTCTCTGAGATAGTCAATATGTCACTTATCATTGAGCACAACCTAAGGTAAGGTGAATGTATTGAGCAAAAAGGACTAGTGCTGAGGTAGCCGAGAAGTTCTTTCAGCAGTAGGAAACATTTCCTCAAAGATTCTTGTTGGTGAAGTTGAAATTAGGGTACCTGTTTTGGAATCTCTATGGTTCCTCACTAGTGTGGATGACAGGGGCACTAGAAGCCTTAGTGAGTAAGAGACCCTCTAGTGTGTCAGGCATGCAACTTTATGGGTAATCATTAGAGATTATATTTGGAATATCCATTTGCTTCTAGTTTAAGAGGTTCTGCACCATATAAACCTACAGGTGAAAGATAATTTACACTACATCAGGTGGGGAGTTGGATTATCACTGACAAGACTAACTAAAGAGGAGGACAGGGTCATGGTAGCCAAACTCCAAATCACTATTAGTGTGAGCATAGAAATTTTTACCAATGTTTTCGAACTGCAGCACAATGTAATAGATAAGGTTAGTTACATTCATTACAGCCTGTACACGAGGATGAGTTTTTAGGACCATCTATAGTATGAGTTACTGTTCTACTATCCTCTACTATAGTATCTGCTTCATTTGATATAGGTGATTCACACTATTTTATCTCCTTAACTATCATAGAATGTCTTAGGATGAAAATATAGTATTACTGCAGTGTGATGACCATGGATACACCCTTAGGATTACCATCAAATTGGCATATGAAAATGTATGGACTATCCCCTTGAGTTAGGGAGTTAACCTTTCTTTTAGTGTCTATTTTTTATCAATATGATATGATTATATTGCATTCTCAATACAGATTTGTTGGTTTCTTATCATTCCTTTTTATATTCCCATCGCTACAGAGTATTGTTTACATCACTAGAAGAAAGTAGTTTTGGACATAAGGGTTAGTGGGATGTCCAGGCCAATAGATTTGGACTATAGAATCATGGGCTAGGTTGAGTGACCACCCAGATCGATAATATCTTCAGGGAGGATCAAGGTTAACATCTACCTAAATTCCCTCCTATAGTATATCATTTTAGGGATGTCTATCCCAATTATTTATTCTAGCTTACCTTCTTATAGAGAGGCATAGTTTATGATTGATGTTATTTCAAGAGAATCACTAATTTCTATTCCTCCATAAATTATGGAACCCATGGAGATCTAGGATCTTAATAAGCTGTTATAGGATCTAGAGAATGAATTTTTTATACTACCCAGTACTTCCTATTGGGTGTTACCATTGATTTCCCCAAGAAGGTGGATGGGAGCCTTTATCTATGTTTGGATTATAGATAGTTGAACTAGATTATGGTCATGAACCAGTATTCACTACCTCAAATATATGATCTCTTTGACACGATTTGAGGATCTTGGGTATTCTATATGATACACTAGAGATAGGGATATCATCTGGTGTAAGTCAGTCTATCATACATACCTCGTATAGCTTTTTGTAGCAGGTATAATCTATATGAGTAATTTTTTATTCTATTTGGTAACATGAAAGTTCCCTCTATTATCATGTATCTGATGTATATGGTGTTCCACCCCTATCTGGATTCTTTTTTTGTAGTATTTATGCATGACATCTCGGTGTACTCTCACACTCGTATTGACCATTCAATGCACCTTCAGATTATTATAAGGACACCATCAGGAATAATTTTTTTTAATTTATGTTTATTTATTATAGTCATTAGAACCATATTCTAATCCTTATGATATATATGTAATTCATCATTGGGGGTTATGTATGCAACTCTGACCACCCTAAGTATGGTGTGATTCATTTTTTGGTTTTTAGTGTTTTAACATGTTTATTTGACCCACCATTCGGGTGTTCCTTAGCTTGACATTTCTAATGGTAAGACTCCCACATTAAATGACTATAAAATTGTGAATTTTTCATTGAATGTTCCATGTATTCTAATCACTTGACCCACCTAATGTATGTTCTATAATTTGATAAATAAATAATATATGAAAATGGAAAGTATATGGTATATATATATATATAACTTGGGCAAATTAAATATGATTGTATGATTGGTTTCATGTCTGTTTCACACCTTTCCATTTATGATGGAAGGTAGTTGAATGATCCTAATGAATTAAATATAAACAAATAAAAGGAATGGTTGAATGCCCATGGCCTTGTCACTATAATGAAATTCATGTTGTGAACCAAATTAATTATTAAATGGTATCACCATTAATGGTTTAATAAAATAAATTAATTTAATATAAGGTTACTAATTACATTTAAACATTGACATCACTATAGGAGTGGTCAGACTCAAGTTAGATTTTGGAATCCCCATGGAATTCCTTGAGCGCTCATAGACGAAATTCTTATTCAATGATGTTGGTTTCCTTGGTTGAGACCAACCTTGTAACATGATCCTCATTATAAAATCCCACATTTTTATTAAATAAACTATTCATTACATGGTACAAAATTGAGGATATTTTAAATAATAGTTTCTCATAAAAATGCTACATAATACATTAAAACTGAAAAAATTATTTTAATCCACTTCAAAGGCTTCTTCAAAGGTTCATCTAATGAAAATTTACTAAATCTGATAACCTGTGGACATACATCAAAGTAAAGGGTGAGCAGAAGGCCCGGTAAGTAAAAGTAAGGTGTAACAGTTTACTTGTGATCTTAAAGAATATAAATGGGAACATGTGGAATCTCATTATGGCTTAAAAAATGACTTGGGGAATAAGATAATAAAAAAAATGAATCATAACTTATAAATGTGCCTAAAAATAAATTTAGACATTCATAATCATTTCACCATGTTTAATCTTTGAGGTTTTGTTAAAATTGTCAAGGATATACACCACAGTATCGTATAACATGTCATCTCTAGAGAATAAATTCATTTCCCAATGAATTGGAGCACCATTACGGAACACCCTTCATATGTATTAATTAATTTTATCCATATATACCATAATAAAATATTTCTTAAATTGCCTATGGATAATAAAATAAATGGGTTTCTTAACAAAATCATGGTGTTTTAAAAAGTTCTTAATGTTATGATCATTATGTCATTTTTAACCCAATAAAATGGAATTTAGGTTTTATGTATGAAAATACCTTAATAAAATAATTAATTTAAACATTTATTTAATACCCTTATAAAAGAAAGAGTTTTGGGTATATAAAATGATAAAATATAAGATAATTTGTTGAAGAGAAGATAGAAATATTGTGAAGTAAAATCAACAACATAATGGGTATAAAAAGTGGTTTAATAAAGGGGGAAAAGATAGGGGACATGATTCTACCATTAATAAAATATTATTAATACATTATGGGGAAAAAATAAATTAGACATAAAAACATAGTTCGTAAATTTGACAGACATACTACACAAAGAGAAAACTCAAAAGGAAAAGAGAAGTTCAAATTTCTCTTACCATGAAGAGTAGTTCCTAAAACATGAGTATTGGGACCCTAGGGTCCTAAGGAAACCATTAGAGGAATCCTTGGGAGGTAAAAACATATAATCTTGGAGGATAAATTTGGAGTTAATGTAAATGTATAAATGGGTGGGTATTTATAGAAAAAGTAGTCTATTTTTTATTAATTTCTAAATTTAGGCTTTCAACACCCTAGTATTGGTAAATGAAAAACCATGGGATTTCCCATGGTATTGAACAGTTGGGAAACATGAAATTTTATTTTAATACACAAGAGTATACCTTCAATTTATATTACTTATTTTGGCATGGGAAATTAGTTTTTTCACAGAATAATAATTTTAAATTTAATGTATCCATTTTAAAATTTGGAAAGAAAATTATATATTATGAAATTGATTAAAACATATTAAAATAATTGATATTAATAAAATTACATATTTTAAGTTTTGTATTGTGTATAGTTAGTTATTACAAAATTATGACATAATTATGATGTCATTAACATTCCTAAAAACTCAAACTATTTTTTTACTATTCATGATAAAATATAGTATTCTAGAAAATTGTCATAAATTCAGCTTAACCTAATTTTAACATTATGATCTAGAGACTGATATTTATATTAACATAATATTTCTCTAAATGTGATAATTTTACCTTTTAAATATAAAAATCCTTATTTATTAAAAATAATTGCAGATTGAAAATGTTTTGTATAATTTCTGACACTTGAAAAAAAATTAATCATTTATTTCTGAATAAGAGTATTTTAATCATAATATTTTGTTAAAATAAATATTATTCATAATGAATTTGTTTATTATAATAATTATTTCCTTATGAAAAGTAAAATAACTATCCAAAAAATTATTTATCAAATTCAATAACAATTTTATTAAGTAAAACTATTCTTAAAACAAAAATGATGGAATTTTTTCTATTTAAGTGAAGGAATTACACATTAAATTAAGGACATGTAGCCCCTTATTACTTCTTCACACACCATAAGAGTATGTTTTTTGATGGTGGTAGTTGTGTGGGGTGTCTTGGCTAATATAGACTAAGTGGTAATCTTCACTAACCTGATCTTCTCCCATAGTCGATTTAGTTCAAGATTTACTTATTGATGCTCAGCTTGGTATTCGTCAAGGGAAAACCCCACTGATGAAACCACCCTTTCAAGATAGAAAAAATGGGCTCCAAATGGCATGACTCTACTTGTTTATTCCATCGAAAAAAATTCTATATGAATTATACTCTTTCAAATTTTACTTATAGAAATTAATTAATATGTTAAAATTATAATCAAGAGTATAATTCCCAAAGGTCATATTGACCAACTGTAATAATTGACCAACAGTCATATAATGGTCAACACTAGAGGATCCCATTTCTCTTTATATTCACTTCATTATTAAATAGATATGGTATTTATGTGTATATAATAATATAACACTAATTTTTAGGAAATAATTATCATTCAAAAAGTTTGGGTCATGACATTCTTCCCCCATATTAAATTTTATCCCTATGATTTTAACTTGTTGCCTCTATTGAGAAAAGGTGTGGATATTTATGCCTCATTATCTCTTCTGGTTCCCAGTTTGCTTCTTCATATATATAGTTCTTCCGCAATACTTTTACGAGGTGGGTAGTCCTATTGCATTGATCCTTTTCTCTATAGTCTAATATCATCATCGGATGCTCCTCATAAGAGAGGTCATGTTTCAATTTCACCAATTATAGATCTAGTACATGTAAGTGGTCAGATATATACATCATTAATAAAGATACATGGAATAAATCATTAAAATTATCTAGATTTTGTGGAAGTGCAATCCAATAGGCCACTTATCCTATACAATCACTGATTTTATAGGGGCCAATGTACCTAGGTCTCATATTCCATTTCTTCACAAACCACGTGACTCTTTTCTATAGTAATATTAAAATGAAAACTTTTTCATCATCAGCAAACTCTAACTCCCTTTGATGGTTGTTAGAAATTCTATTCTTTCATCGCTGATCTGTATTAATTTTTTGTTCGGTGGAATGAACCTTTTCTTTAATCTCTTAGAAAATATCAGTCCCAAGAAACATTCTATCACCAACTTCATCCAAACAAGTATAAGTTCTACATTTATTCCCATATAAAGTTTCATAAGGTTCCATCTAATTACTTGAATAGAATTTTTTGTGTTATGTGAACTCATATAATGGGAGATATTGATACCATCAACCTTTAAATTCAATTGAGAATCTTTTAATCATTTCCATGAGTGTTTAAATAGTTCTTTCAGATTGGCCATCAGTTTGGGGATGATATTACACACTGAAATTAAATTTCATACTCATAGAAATTTAGAGACTTCTCTAGAATTTTTATGTCAGCCTTGGATTATTATTATATCAAATATATAGTGGTCTACATAAAATCTCACCACTTCCTTTATGTAAATATTGGAATGTTTATTGATAGATAAGTTTTCCAAGATTGAGATAAAATGGGAATTCTTGGTGAGATAATCTACTATAGCCCAAATCTTATTATTTCTTTTGGATGTTTTTAAGATAACATAGAAAAATACATAGTGATATTTTTTCACTTTCATGTTGGTATGGGTAGTATTTGTAATACCCCTTTAGGAATTTTTCTCTCTACCTTCACTTTATGCCACATAAAACACCTTTTTGTGAAGTCGTCAATCTCTCTTTTCATGTTATCCCACCAGTAATGATCACAAAGGTCCCTATACATATTAGTTATTCCATAATGTATACATAATATAGAGCTATGAGATTCATCCATAAAATAATTCTTTATTTTTAGAATAAATGTATCACATAGCCTTATTTGAAATTTTAGTACACCATCTCGATCAATATTGTACTCAAAAAATATAACATTATTCATAGCCTTTAACGTTTTCTATAAAAAATGATATAATCTTTACGATTTATGGATATTCTCTATAAATGATAGTTCAAAAATAATTTTTTATAGTATTGATGATGTCCCTACATTTTTTGATTCCCATAACCATTTTTTCTAAGTCATTGGTCAAAGGATCTCCTTGAATCCTCATCATTTCCAGAAAAATAGGGTCATTCCATTTTTAATGAATCAGTGACTTTTCTTGATCTTTCATGGTGATAATGAATTTAAAAATAATATTCTTTAAGAAGATACAACCATATTATCTATCTCATGTTCAATTCGTTTTGTGTGAAAATATACTTCAAAATTTTATAGACTATGTATATATCACATTTCTCCCCATATAGATAGTTCCTCTTTATCATTAGAGAAAACAAGCACAACCAACTTCAGGTCAAACGTAGGATAATTCTTGTTATAACGCTTCAATTTCTGAGATTCATAATAAATTACCATTTCATTCTTCATGAGGAAACATCCAATCCCTTTCAGAGATTTATCTATAAAAATAATGAAAACATCTCTAATTGAGGATAGGTATAACATATGTGTAGTAACAAAACTCTTATTTATGTCTTGGAAATTTTCTTCACAATTATTTTTCCAGATGAGCTTAGCTTTCATTCGAGTTAACTTGGCTAGTGGATTAGATATTCTGGAAAAGTATATAACAAATATCCTATAATATCATAAAAATCCATGAAAATGAAAAATATTTGTTCTTATTTTAGGATGTGGACACTCCTTCCCAACCATTGTCTTGGAAGGATCAATAGATATTCCTTCATTGGTTATAAATTTCCACAATAAAACAAATCTTTTTAACAAAAATTCACATTTTTGTATCTTTCCAAATAGCCTTTACTTCCTAATATTTTTTAACACAACCCTTAGATTATTTTCATACTCCTTGTGAGTTTTGTAATATATCATAATATTATTAAGAAAAACAACCACAATGTTATCAAGGTAGTCCTTAAAAACTCTACTCATAAAATCCACAATTATAGTAGGAGGATTAGTGAGGCCTAAGTGAATATTAACAAATTATAATACCCATATCTAGATTAGAATTATTTTTTTGTAATATCATCTTTCTTCATCCTCAATTGATAATAACCAGATCAAATATCAATCTTAGAAAAGAATTGATCCCCATAAAGCTGTTCAAATAAATATTCAATCCTCAGAAAAAGGTACTTGTTCTTTATTTTTATCACATTAAGCTCTCTATATTCAATTCATAGTCACATTGATCAACCCTTTTTCATAAAAAAGGGAAAAGGTTCTCTCCAAGGATACACAATTGGCCGGATAAATCCCTTCTCAAAAAGATCATGGAGTTGTTTCTTTAATTCATCCATTTCCACATTTCCCATTCTATATGGGGTATTTGATATAAAATTGGATCCAAGCATAATTTTAATGAATAATTTTACCTCTATTTATAAGGGATGTCTATCTAAAAACTCAAGAAATAGATCAATGTATTCTGGAATGATGGAGACATTTTTTATTCTTATAATTTCTTTAATTTCTTTATATACACTGATAATTTTCCTAAACAGGGCTATGGGAGGTGCTTCTAGACAAAGCTTCGATCATGATATATATCATTTAAAAAATTATGTTTTATACTCAAGACAAATGAGATTTCAATTCTTCTATAGTTGATCTTAGCATTATAATTTTTGAGAATCTCCACATCTAGTATAATGAAAAATTCCAGCATGGGAATGAAAACTTTATTTGTGTTTAGATTGTGATTTAAAAAGTGAATACTAGAGTTTCTAAACACTATTTATTCTTGGAAAATTCCTCCAATAGTCTTGAATAATAACTCTACTTTTAATAGTTCAGGGATTGGTTAAATATTCTTTGAAACTTGGAAGAAATAAATGAATGCATAAAACCATAATCAAACAAAGTACATAGTAGATTTGTGAGAATAATGAGAGTCCCTACCCCACATCATTTGGAACATTAACTCCATTTGTTGTGATTTAAAATGCCTGAACTTTCTCCATTGGCCCATTTTGGGGTTGAGGGCGATTCCCCTCCATTATCTTTGTATTTGGATAGTGATTGAAAATTACCCAAGTTGTCCACACTTGAAGCATTGGACTTTAGGATGGGCAGGCGCCATCTTCCCTTTGTTGTAATTGTTGATATGTGAAGGATTTTCCTCGCTATGAAAGTTACGACCATTATGGTCATATCTTCTACACTTGTAACATTTCTATTTATTGATAAATAAGTTCCCTGAATTCTTCTTCCCACATTTTTTTTCATGTGGGAATGTTAATGTTATTTCCTCCTCCTACATGATCAAAGTTCCTCCATAATATTGGATTCATTGATCTCTTATTTTTAGTTGATCTATGGGACCACTGCATCTCTCCAAACTCCAGTTCAACCATTATATCACTTCACACTATCTCATTATATCTCTTATAGTCCCATTGTATTGATTATTCTATAGATGGTTTTATAGTCCAGTGAATAATTTATCAAGCTTTCCATTAGTATCTATGAAAAATCTAGAGGTGTAGTGATAAGGTCTTCAAAATTTCATCTCATAGATTCCAAAAAATTCAATTTCCTTCTAATTCAGCTATAAGAATTTCTTCTCCAATTTCATTCACATCGAATGGTGGAAATATTTTTAGAAAAATGTTCCCCTAAATTCTTCCCACTTTATGACATCAATTTCCATGATTTTTTTTGTGTTTTTAACTACTGTCCACCACTAATCTGATTCTCCCTCTAAGTGGTACACATCCATGGTGAATTTATCTCACTCCAAACAATATAATACATAAAAATATTTCTTATAAATCTTATCCATTTTTCAGAAATCAATGGAGAGGTAGATCCACTAAAATAATGTGGTTGTTGATGCATAAAGGTCTCATGTAAATTTGTTTCCATCAATTTGAATCTGGTCTCTTAGCTTGACTCAAGGAATTTCTCATAACTCAAGTTAGTTGGTTCATCATTATTATGAAGTTTTCCATTTCTTCTTCCATCAGAGGTTCTTTGTCACATGGTCCGTTGCACTCACAATTTATACAATTCCTCATATTTCCCACAAATTTCTAGAAGGATAATGATTAGTAAGAAACATGTTCCTTTTCAAAATATTATAATTCTAAATGAATTTTATGTTATAAAATAAAATGCTTAAAAATTATATTCATTAATAATAATTAAATTTTATATAGATAATTCATAATGGTTCATAAAAATCATGTTATTAGTCAAGAATATCCCCCAGGACTATCAAACCAGGATTGAAGTAAGGCCCATTTTCAGGCACCAGTTCCCATTTGAGTCTAGATCAAATTTGTGTTTTCAGATTTTCCCATAGATACATCTATTCCATAGCCACATCCACTTGTTTGTATACTATTAGAGATTTATTTTCTCAAAAACCACTTACTTAATACTTCACAAAAATACCAGGATGTATTCCTATATTTTATCATGTTCTTAGGTTTCTTACAAAGTATTTAAAATCACAATTTCTACAAATAACTAAACCTCCCTTTGATACGAACTATAGTATGATGTATTTTTATTATATGAAATTTTCATTAATGGGTGTAGAAGAGAAGATCTTTTAATGTTTCTTTTATTGAAAAAAAGTTATATAATACATGAAAAATAAATCAATGTTCTAATATAAAAGAAATAATTTTTTGAATATTCATCCTAAATACATTTACTGTATCTCATATCCTAGGGACATACATCAAAGTATATGTTGAGCATAAGGCTTATTAAGGGAAAGCAAGGGAAAAAAATTTACATGTGATAATGAGGAATATCAATGAGAACATAAATAATATCATTATGGAATGAGAAAAAAACATGGGGAATAAAATAATAAAAAAAACATGATTCGTAACTTATAAATTTGGCTACAACATTTAATTTACTCATTAATAATAATATCACTGAGGGTTCATAAAAATTTCCATGGTTATACACCAAGTTATCAAATAACATGTTATCTCTGGAGATTAAATTCTTTACCAAATACATTAGACCACTATTAGGGATAATATTTAATATATTTTAATTAGTTTGATCTATATTTATCATAATCAAACATTTCATAAATAATCTATGGAGATTAAAATAAATGAGTTTCCTATCAAAATCATGGTGTTATAAAAAAAGTTCTCAAAGTACATGATCTTTGTGTCATTTTACCCCACAAAAAGTGAGTGTGGTTTTTACGTATATAAATACCATATTAAAATAAATCATTTAATAATTTGGTGAATACCCTTATAAAATAAAGAGCTTTAGGTATTCAAAAAAAGATAATAAAATATAATTTCTTTAGGAGAAGAGAGAAATTTTGAGATGTAAAATCAAAATCACAACGAGTATAAATTATGGTTTTAAAAATGGGTTGAAAGAGAGGGTAAATGTTAATAACATTAATAAAATAATATATATATAGTTAATGGGTAGATTTAATTGTACCAGATAACTTAGTTTTGAAATTTTAAATACATACCACATAAATAGAAAACATGAAAGGAAAAGACAAGTGGAGATTTCCCTTACCTTAAAGCATATTTCCTAAAATATGAGGATCTGGACCTTGGGAGCTTGAGGACACATTGTGAGGAATAATTGAGAGGTAAAACTATCATACATTCTTGGAGGATGAATTTTTAGTGAATGTAAAGTAATAAATGGTTGGTAATTTATAGCAAAAGTGGTGGATTTGGTTATTATTTTCTAAATTTAAGCTTTAGAAACCTATGTAGTGGTAAATGAAAAACCATGGTCTTTCTCACGGTATTTGACCATGGTATTGGACACCTGGAACAATATTTATATTATTTTAATCCAAAATAGTTGAGCATTGATTTAAAATTACTTAGTTTGGTAATAAAAATTAATGTTATTACAAAATAATATCTTTAAGGTTAATGTTTCCATTTTTGAATTTGGAATGTAAATTTTATATTTGGACATTGATTAAAATATATTAAAATAATTGATATTAAAATTAATCACATATTTTAAATTCATGTATTGTTGTTAATTAGTTATTACATCATTATTAAATAATTATTATTTTATTAACAAGCTGAGAAACTCAAACTGTATTTTTACAATTCATGAAAAAATAATGTATTTTAGAAAATTATCATTAATTCACCCTGCCAAAATGTCAATGTGATTATTTCAAAAATGATATTTATTTTTTAATAATAATTATCTAAATGTAATATTTTTTACTATTAAATATAAAAATCTTTATTTTTTGAAATAATAGCATAATAAACATGGATAGTAAATTTATGACTGGTGAAAAAAATTGTTTTATGATTTATTTAAAATAAAGAGTTATTTATTCGTAATATTTTAATAAAATAAAAATTATTTATAAAAAATTAGATTTTTATAATTATTATTTATTTTTTGAATATTACAAACTCTATAAAAAATTAATATATCAGATTTCATATCAATTTTATTTAGAAAAAGTATTCTTAAAACCTAAATGATGGAATTAAAATTTTATTTAAACAAATAAATTACACACTATGATTGGTAAACACAACCCCTTGTTACACCCACATATTCCCTAAGAGTATAGTATAAAATGGTGGTTTTTTTGTGGGGATCCTTAGATAACATCGACCGAGTGGTAATCTCCACTAACTTGAATGTCTCTCGAATGAGATTTCATTCAAGCTTCACTTTTTGAAGCTCAGCATGTGATTGGTCAAGGGAGAACCTCTATGATGAAACCTCCATCCCACGATCTGAAAAATGGGCTTCAAATGGCACAACTCTATTGATTCATTCCATAAAATCTTCTTTCTATATCAATTATACTTTGTAAATGTTTACTAATAAACACTAATTATAATGTTAAAACTATTATGAATAATATAATTCCTAAAGGTCATATTGACTAATGGTTTTAATTAACCAATGTTCATACAAAGGTTGAATATATATGGTCATATTTACCTTTCCATTCACCTCATTATTAAAGAGATGTGGTTTTTTTTGTATAAAATAAGACAACACGCATTTTCATGAAATATTTATCAATCAAAAAGTTTAGGTCATTACACTCGTCTATTAGTGGATGTCCAAAATGAGACTACAAGATCCCTCCTTTAATATTACATAATTTTGTAGATACACTCATTAAATATGGTATGGATTATACATATATGATGTTCCTTGGTTACATCTATAGTTCTATCTATTAATTATCTTATTTTACACAGTATTTTATCCTTAAACTAGGTCAGATTCATTATAATGGAATTTCATGGATGATGCTCCTTAGATTGCACTCCTACACTTATCTAGGATAAAGTTACTATTGAGTTAGTGACCCATGAGGTCTTGTATTCCTTGGTTTTTAACTTAGAACCCTTTAATTATTAATATCAATATAGTTTTCCTTTTCACATCATATAACCTTCATTATTTCCATTAAAAGGTGATGTTAGTGTTGGCTATACCTCACGTGACTTAAAATATAAAACAGAAATTAATTAATTAATGAACCGGTTATATGTTCAGACACTAGACAAGGGTTGAAGTAAGTACTTGGCTATTTAAATTACTATAATACTTTACTTTAATATAGGCATGCATTCAAATTGATTCAATTTATATTACAAGGAAAGGATGTTATAGGAACCATTCGTGGTGGCATAATAAGATTTATCTAACACCCTATCTAGGCATACATCGGTACTTGGGTAGATTTCATGTATGTAGGTGTTGAAAAAAAAGAAACATTCATCCTTAAACACCTAATTTTTTATTTATTAGAATGGATCTATTGGAAAATAAATGATTTGGAGTTTGGGATACTTGAGATAATTTTTTTACTATTCTTATATAGCATTCATGTCTTCTAAGTAGAATCCAAGTTTTAAATATTTTTAGATACATGACATATCATTATCTGTTTTATTATATCATTTTCATTTGTTCAGTTATTTATTACTTCAATATTATTCTATTGTGTTATTAATTTACTTTTACTACCTCAACTATTTACATATGTTTCTTATTGATTTGTTGTGCTACACTCTGGTAATGATGGCCTAGTCTCCCCATGGACACATTCCAAGCCCTCAATGCTTGTCGGCCTCTTATGGAATTCTCAGAGAAGTGATTGAGGCCATGTGGAAAACTTGGGTTAGGGTACCTTTAAGTTCCATCCAGTTCTAGGACATCACAATATGGTTTCAATACAAAGATTCTAAATTTTATTCTTTTGAAAATTAGGAAACTTATCATAAATTTATTTTTTCACAACCATTAAAAATATTTGGAATTAGTATATATGAGTTTGAACTTAGGTTGACATATGGTTTTAAGTATCTATTGATAAACATTTTCCATAATAGGGTGTGGAACCTATAAAGTTTTCATGGGGTCATGAATTTCCCCCATCAACATTTTCATAACTGGGGAAAAGGTCTCTCACATAATATAATGGTTTGAGCAATAGTCTGCATGAAATTATCATTAATGGGGAATGGATATCTATTGGTGGGGATAGTTCCCCCCCCCAACTGATGTATTCTATTATTGGTTTGTTGTTCATCCACCTTAGTTTCAATATCAAGAAGAGTGTGCTTATGATTTTAAATGAGAGGTGTGTTCAGTTTTACACTCTTTTTTATTGTATGTATCTTTAATAGATTTATCATTTGGTGTTGAAAAAATTCCTTATCATAGGGTTTAGTTATGCTATATTTCTATCTAAGAATAGATATCTTATTGAGTGGGTATAGAATTATGTTTATGTATGGTTTTGGTCTAGAATACTAGAGAAATTGTCATAGTGGTATTTGAATGCATTATATTAGTCCCATAAACTCGGCCTTAGGGTTTTCCAACTAAAACATTTTAATAATAGTACTATAAATTTTTTAACTAATTAATATACTTAGATCTTTTTTTCAAGGTACAGTTAGGTTAAGACATGTATCATATATATGTTAGGATATAATTTATGTTCTTTCTTTATTATGATAGGGGAACTATATTGGCATGGATAATTAGGAATTATAATGATATCTTCTCAATATATTTCATAATTACATTTTTAAATGCTTATAAAATAATGAATTCTCTCTAAATATGATATGTAAAAATGATATAACTTCTATGTGAATTAATGAGATAATATTTATGTGAGATTTTATATTTTTAGATTTTTATATTTTTATTAAAGTGACTCTTTCCTCTTTAATCTCTTCATTCTTATTAATTTTATTTTTGATAATTAAAAGACTCACTAATCTCTCCCAAATGTACCTTATGGGTAGATTTTCTCACATATTGAAATGGTATGGTTTTAGGCCCATAGGGACTGAATAAGTCAACCTAATACACTCATATTTTTTTGAGGTATTTAGGTTTGATGTGGAACACTATTTTGGGTGAATTTATTTTTATAAAAAATATACAACCATTGCATTAAATAAATCAATAAATATTGGTCAAATATTGGTTTTTTATGTAAAACCCTAACATTTTGTGAAATAGTTTTTTCAAATAAATTTAATATTTTCAATATTTTTTTACATAAAACACCTATTTTATCTTGTATTATATGAAACATTGATTTTAGCTTTAATTACATGCAACACCAAGTTTAAAAAACACGACATACTATTAAAATATTTTTTTATTTAAAATGATGTTTATCACCTAGCCATTTGAATGTAAGGTATGAATAATATTAAATAATTTATGAAAATATATGGTATTCACATGTTATAAATTTAAATCTTTGGTTACTCATTAATTTTAAATTAAAATAATACCTATTTTAAAATAATTAATCATTTTTCTAAAAAACATTTTTATGTGGGAAAAAATGTTTTGCTTAAAAATGACTTTTAGAGAGTGAAATTAATAAAAATTATATATTATATATTAAACATAACAATTTAAATTCATATTATGTTTTTTCTATGCATGTGATAAAATATATCCAATTTTACGCTTAAAACTGCATTTTTCTAAAAAACAATTTTTTCCATCTTGCACAACATATAAAAAATAATTTTTGACACTTTTAAAAAATTTCGTTCAAACAAAAATTAATTTATTTGTGATATCATCATGAAAAAAATATCATAGGGTGATTTTTTGATAATTTTCTGGGAAGATAAATATTTTCAATGAATAGTAAAAAATACTGGTTTTAAAAAACATATTCATTTATTTTGAATCTTTGAGTAACATGAAAATTGTTTTTAGATGGTTTCAAAATTTAATTAGTTAAATTATATATATTTTATTCTAGTTTATGTCATTATAATAAATTTAATATTGAATTTTAGTATAAAAACTATTTAAACTTTTGAAACCTTTCTCTTTGGAAAACTTCTTTTTCATCGCATCTGCAATTTTAATTTTAAATTAAAATTTTCCACCTAAGTGATTTTAATTTCGAAAAATATATTATATATTTGGAATAAGAATAATTTATATTATCTAATAGGATAAACATAATTTTTGACTATAATGAATAGTAAAATCATTACAAGTTATTTATCACGGTTAAAGTAAAAATTGCAAAACTTAGTGTTTGACTAAAAAGATAAGGGTTAAAAATGACCTAAATATTTTCCAAAATCCACTTTATGGAAATATTTAGACCATATCACCTCTAATATTCTACAATTGACTATTTTTTGGCTTTTGGAATGTGAAAAACGTGGTTAAACCTTTAGATTTTTAGAAATTACAAGTGAGCCACTCACCTCAATTAAAAAAGGCCACCCCCTCTCCTCTCCTCTTCACACATCAAAAACCAATTTGTATGGCCATAACCAAGATAAATAAAATCAATAATTACATACCATTATACTATAATTCTTGTTTTTCTCATAAATCAAACCTAGGAACGATTTTTATGCAAACCAAAAGAAGTTGTCCAAATAAGATGTAACATCTTTAACTGGTCATTTTGTTGTATTTATTCTTCCAACTTATTGAAATATTATTAAAACAAGATGATATAATGACCTGGGTATATTAAATATACTGATAATTTTTTTTTAAGTTCAATACTTACAATCATCTCACCCACCCTCTAATTAGAAACACAACTATTGATCGTGTGTACGACAGACTACCTCCTCATGAACTAACATAAATCATTATCTATCACTACTAATCACAAATGAATATAATTATGTATTTAATGTTTATATATATGATATTTACTAAATATTTATACTTATTTTTTTATAATATCACATAGACTTTCTTTATTTCCATTCTGTATAGAATATAATATTGTCGCTCGTTTGTACGGTGGACTATTACCTCATGAAATGATGTGATTCAAGTTACACTTATGCTTTTCATGGAAGGTAATAAGGATTAATTGGATTTTCATATGTTATATTCATAACATATTAATTATTATATAAAATAATTATGTCATAAAATTTATTACCTTACCAAGAAATGATAATGTTGTTCGTGTGTACTTTGAGCTACAGCCTCACAAAGTGATGTGATATGTTATTCACTAAACAATTACATGGAAGATAATATAGGATAAAATTAATGAATATTTTTGATATATATAACATTATATTTATTTTTAAAATTAATATACCTTCTAATTAATTACCCTTTCCCCTGTTAAGTAAATGATAATGTCACTCGTGCGCACATATGGCCTACTGTCTCCACAAATTGATGTGATACATTCTCCATGTTTAAAATTAAATAAGGATTTTAAATATGTACATAATCAAATAAATGGTATTTATAACATTAATATAATTTTGGATATAATGTAATGGTAAGTAGTGTTCAAGATCCATAACATTAATTATGAAACATATAAGAGAAAACAATTAACACCAGAAATAATAGTGGTAATGAATGATTATTAAATAATGGGAAATAAGATGTATTGATATTTAATTATATGATATTATAAATAAAAATATTATTATATTATAAGTCTATAGCATTTTAAAACCACTATATTTGATGTTAAAGACCACTCAACTATAGGTAAGCATGAGTTAATTGGATTCTTAACTTAATTTTCATTCATTGGGTTTTACAACTATATCATTGATTATATTATAAATGAACTATTCTTGAAAATACTTTTGATTACTTTATATTGTATTTAAACATTTTTTGTGTATATAATTTTTTTATACATAATCACACCATTTTTTTACTCTAACATCAATGATACAATCTTTGTTAGGGTTTCATCTCAATCTTCCTTCTTTAAGAAACATGTTATATTATTAACCTTGTATCTTTTGAACGGTGTATATACTACACCTTTAAATATTATATTATTAATAACTCATAAATCATGATATTTTAAGTTATAATTTATCCACTTCATTCATGGGATGTTTTGATTCAAATTTATCCAAATAAGGTTTTATATTTTAATCTCATTTAAATCAAGATTGTTCATGCTTTAATTTCTATTGAAGAAAATTATTTGATCATTATTTAATAAAATTATTTTATTTTACTATCCTCTGGTTATTCATGAATTTTCATGTAATAGTATTATTTTACTCTATTTGGTACTTAAAATTATTGAGAATTTTTTTTAAGAAAATACTTCTTCATTTCTCTCTTCAGTCAAAAATAATTCTTCTTTCAAGTCCATGTTTTCCAAAAATTTCTTTAAATGTTTTATTGTGATTGATTGAATTCATTTTTACCATAAATATTTTTATCAAAAAAAATGAAATGTAATATTATGTTCATTTTTTGAACAAGGTAATTTTTTAATTTTATAATGAAAAACTAAATATATATTTTTTAAAGTATTCAACATAAATGGGACTCTTCGTACATCATGACCACTAAAAATGTTAATGGTTTTATAAAGAATATAATTTTATTTTAAAAAAATGTTTTCATTAATGATTGAGAATGATTTTAATTTTAAATAATTTTTTCAAAATGGAAAGGATATTTTCCTTACAATATTTTTATTGTGATATTTCAAGATAATTTTCCATCTAAGATGGAATCCTTTAATGTCACTCAAAGTGAAAAGGTTATTTTCCTTAAGGGTGAATTTTATAAAGTATTCTCACCAAATACAATAACAACCTTTGATGTTATGGATGGCTTATAAATTATGTATATATGTCTCACATATATACAACTATCTTATTATCCACTATTTGATAGGGTAATACATAAATTATCGTAATTTCTCAATTTCCTTCATTATGAAAATTCCATTTATTTTAATATGAAGGAATATTATTCAACCCATTTTAATTTATTTGGTAATTATTATATAATAACTTATGATTGATTTCCCTTTTGTGGAAAATACAAATCATGAACATGTTATGACGGGATTACCCAATTAGCACTCCAATGAATTGGGTAGCATTATAGTCACATGAGATGACATGTATGGGATTAGGGAGTAAACATAATCCATTATGGGACTTTTTCCACCATGTGATGTAATCATGGTAGTTATCCTTCACTCATGTTTATTTCATATAATATATTTCTTCAACAATTATTATGATACCATTATCTTATGATACCCTATTCATTATGTTATTCTTCCATGTGATTACTCATGTGCCACCTCTTTTATGATATATTGTATAACCTTAGACTCACATGTTATGTTTCCTTATCATGTTTATTCTATTAGTTTTATTTTTATCTCACCCCTTTCTATGTGTATTCCCCAAGTTGTCCCAGTTGATTTAGGAGATTTAATGTATTTTTGGATCACAGTATGAAAAATAAAACAAGGATACCAGTTTTTATATTTCATAAAAATTGTCACCCAATGAGAGTAGGCCTTTACTATCTTGTGTAATTATCGGATATTTATATTTTAGAAAAATTTAATAATCTATTTAAAAGTATTGGGTCATCATAATTGGTATCAAAGGATATGTTTATTTAACCATAGGAAACTATGATGAGAAAATTTTAGTGATATACTAGGTATATTTATTAGGATATGTCAAGGGATATGCCTAGGGAAATAATTAAGGATAATTATTATAAGTATTGTAAAATATACTAATGTTTTGGTGGAGGCTATAATGAGTGGTTCTTGAGAAATTACATTAGTTTTTAGATACTACAGGTGGATGTAGCTCAGGAATAGAGGTACCTAGGGTTAATAACTTTTAAAAGGGAACATTGAGACAGAATTGATCACAAATTAGTGCACAATAATGGGCCTTGATGAACAACTTGTTTAACACTCATGGGGGATTTTCTTTGGAAATTCACAATCGTTACAAATCATAATTAACGATTTGAATAATGACAATGAATTACCTATGAAAAACTTATAGTGTATTATATTGAAATGAAGGTGTCATGATTTGTAAATATTATAAATAATTTTTCATGATCATGTTGTTTCCTACTATAAATATTGTTTATCCCACTATGATTTATGGTTTCATTCAATGTAGGGAACTAGAATTAATAGAGTTAATGTTGAATGTGATAGATAATGTGTCAATGGGATGGTGACTAGAGTAAATGATATTCTGATTGTTCCTAATATGTTATCATGATATATGATAAATAACATTCACTTTAACCAACATTATGACTCAACGAAGAAGATAATTATAAGGTTTTATTAGAGTTTAGGTGGTGGAGACCATAGAGTAACGAATTTCCAAGTTCTTATATGTAGAGAATGTGGGAAGAATCAATCAAGGGAATGTCTCAAATGATTGAGAATATGTTTTACATGTGGAAAATTAAGGAAAAACATAAGAAATTTCCAAGGAAAAAAGAAAATTACATCTAAAATAATGGAATAGAATAAGGATTTTCATATGGATTAATCAATTGTTGAATGTTTTAAATGTTTACAGAATATTCCTTATGAAAATATATTTAGTAGGGGAATGCTAGAGAATATGATCATCATGGTTTTATGATTAATGGTTTTTTTTGATGATGAAGAGACTATAAATGACATTTGAATGTAAAGAGTTATTATAAAAAAATGATTATTCCAAGTTAATGGTTTAATAATGAAGTGGAATGAATGAAATTTTTATGTTTTTGAATTCAAGAATTATTTGAATCACTGTATATAAATATATATATTTGGATTATTTTTTGAAGTTTTAATTAAGGATTTTTAAAAATATTTTGAATTGTATAATGACATAGAAATGTTTTTTAATGTAAAGGTGATGTTTTTTTGGAGAACCTATTATTAAGGGAAGGTAGCCCTTAATATGTTCCTAGGGTTGAGATAATGATGTTGGAATAAAGATATGATGGATATGAATAATGTAAATTGGACAGTATTAATGACCTTAAAACTGATTAATGATTTGGGGAAAAGTGGTTTATGTTATCACCGGTGGAGTTTACAGCATTATTTTATTTTTGGAATATATTTAATAATTTGTGGTTTTATTCAAGGAATGAATAATTATTTTTTGTTAAGGTTTTATGGTAATTCTTGTTAGTACCATGTTTTTAGAAAATATATGACCAATATATTCACATATTTGGTATGTGACATTAAGAGATCCTTTTTAATAGTTTGGGGATTAATATTAAGTTGATTTTGGGAAATTTAGTGACCTTATTTATATTTTTTGAATTTTGGAAGGGTCATATGGTTAATAATTAATGTAATGGGTTACGATGTACTTTGTAATAGGGTCTATGTATTAATTTATTATTTCACCATATGATTATTTATGTATAACATCTACTAACTATTTTGTCTTTTTAAAATAACTAAAGATCAAAGGAATGAATTATCATTATTTTATAGATATTATTATCCTTTAGTACATCACACATGAAAAAATTAATCAATTAGAGTAAGAGATGATGTGGAAGTTGATCATTGGATAACCAAAGATTATATCATTAATATAAAATTGAATTAAATCAAGTTGGTGTATCTTCTCATGAAAATCCCCACCAACATTCAGAAAAGGAGTTGAAATAAAAAAATTCATACTAATATCAATTATGATGATATCAATTACCTTCTTCAAACATATCTGTTTTAAGGTTTTTTGGTTCATGATTTTATCATGATTATTATTTTTTTGTGATCAATGATCTTTATCAGTCTACAACAATATTTGGGAATTAGTCTTTTTTCAGGTTTAAATCATTACATCCCACCTATGTTCTCCTATTTGGAAACCTGGTATGTGTTATTCAAGAAGACCATCACACTTCCCTTTATCTCTTTTAAATATGAAGTTTTATTAACCCTTTTTATGATGTTTTCTTCCTAAAAAATAATTATCAAATGTAAAAACCCTTGATTACCGAGAAAAAGTTCAAATTGTGAAGCCATAATTTATTTAAGGGGGGCAGAATACAACACACCAAGATTTTTTGAAATATTTTTATTCAAATAAATTAAATATTTTTTTATTTTTCATTACATAGAACACAGATTTTAGATTATGTTACATAAAACAATGAGTTTCTTTTATGCTACACACAACACCGAGCATAAATGAAATGTATTATACTATTAAAATATTAATTTTTAACATGGTAGTTATCACCTACTCATTAGAATGGTGGGTATGAATTATATTATCTGAATTATGAAAATATTTGTAATGAAAATGTATATAAAACTAATTCTTCGGTGACTAATTAATTATAAATAAAAATAAAAACCATTTAAAAATAAAGAATATCTTTTTTTGAAAAAACTACTTTTATGTGTAAAAACATGTTTTACATTACTAAAATCCTTTATATTGAATTATATTAATGAAAAAAATATATGTCTTGTACAATATAATATGTATCATTCATATTATGTGTTTTCTATGAAGAAGATAAAATAAATCTAATTTTATGCTTAAAAGTGTATTTAGTTAAATAAAATTTTTTCGTTTTATACATGTTTTCAAAATTTATTTTCAAAACATAAATAGAATTAATTTGATAAAAATATATTCATTTTTAAATCATAATTTCCTAATTTTATTAGGGTTATTTTTTCATTTTTTTTGAGAATATAACATTTTCAATGAATGGTGAAATATACTCATTTTTATTAAGTGTTTTCATTTTTTAAAAAATTTAAAAAACTTATAATCTTGTTCTAAAATGGTTTTAAAAGTAAAATAATTTCAATTAAATATATATTAATAAAATTTATTTCATTATAATAAATTTTATAATGATTTTTTATATAATGTTTTAAACATTTTATGATTTTCTCTTTGGAAAACAAATCGTCGCATCTACAGGTTTAATTTTAAAGTAAATTTTTACTATTCTATGAGTTTAATTTTGAAAAATGAATTAAATAATTATTATAATATTAATTTATATTAAATAAAAATATCATCTCAATTTTTTACCATTACGAATAGAAAAAACAGTAAAAATTATTTACCACTTCTAAGGTAAAATTAAGTTTTCCCAGAGTTTAAACTAAAAACAAAATGGTTTAAAATGATCCAAAAGTTTTAAAACGATCATTTGTGGGAAATATTTATAATGTAACTCCATTTTAAAATAATTTCCCATTTTGAGAATTTTAGTATCTAAAAAATGTTTGTCAATTGTTCTCTTTTCTAAAATTACAAATGTTCCACTCACCTCGCTTATAAAAGGACACCACCGCTCCTCTCCACTTCACACTTCCAAAAAATATTGTCTCAGTAACTCTATTTAAAAATTACTTACATACTTCCCTAAAAACATTTTATAATACCTTTTTTTCCAGAAATATAAACTAGGAAGGATTTTAGTTCAAACTTGATGTAGTTGTTTGAAGAAAAGGTAACATCCCTAATCAGGCATTTTGTTTTATTAAATCTTCCACCAATTTAAAAATAATATTAAACAATAATTTTATAATAAAATAAAAATATTAAAAATATTAATATGCTGTTATTATATGTTCATTACTTAAAATCATCGCTTTCTCCCTCAAATGGGAAATGAAATCGTTGATTGTGTGTACGGCGAACTACCATCTCACGAATCGATGTAATTAGTTTTTAGTCACCAATTAATAAAGTTAGATATAATGATGTATTTATATTTTATGTATTTCATTTATGATATAATTATACCCTTATAATTATAATATCACATATATGTTCTTAATTTCCATTTTTTAGGGAATACGATTACATCTCTCATGTGTAAGGAGGACCACCACCTCATAAAGCGATATGATTCATTTTTTACTTGTGCACAACATGGATGGTAATAATGATTAATTTTATGTTTATATATTATATTAATTAAATATTAATTATTCTAGATAATAATTATATCATGTACTTTCTTACCTTACCATACATTGAAAAAATGATAATTTCGTTTCTGTGTACAGTGGACTACAGCTTCACGGAGAAATGTGATTTGTTTTTCACTAATGATTTACATAAAAGGTAAAAAGTGATATATATATATAAAGAATATATTTTATATATATGCAATTATAATTATTTTTAAAACTAATTCACCATTAACTTTCTTACCCTTTACCCCTTTAATTAAATGTTAATGTTGCTTATGCATGCGTAAAACCTATTATCTCCACGAAGCAATGTGATTCATTCTCTATGCTCAAAATTAAATAATTATTAAAAAGATATATTTAATAAATGAATGATATTTATAACATTAATATCATTATAAACATTATGTAACTATAACCTATGTTCAAGATCCAAATCTTCCACGATAAAATGTGCAAGAGATAACAAGGAAATTAACCCTCCAAACAATAGTGATAATGAATTATTTTTAATAAATGACTAAAAGGATATAATAAAGGGATAATTTATGATATTATAAATAATAATATGATTTTCTATAAGTTAATAACATGTTTAAAACCACTATAAAATATTTTAAAGAGTTCTTAAATAATGTAAATTGTAGGGTAAAGAGTTTCCTAACTAAATTTATATTCATTGGGTTATACGAGTACTTTATTGATTATATTATGACTAAATTATGTATGAAATGACTTTTTATTTCATTGTGTTTTATTTATAATTTTATTTGTGTAGATATACATTTTTTACCCATATTGACCCTCTTTATTCACTCTCACCTCATTGATATGAACATTGTAAGGGTTTCGTCTCAAATAATCTTCTTTGAGACACATGTTCTTTTATGAACCTGATTTATTTTCATTGGAGAATATTCTGACTCATTACATACTATATCATGAATCATCCATAAATCATGATATTTTAATTCGTAATTATTCTAACTCATTCATGGGATGTTTTGATTCAAAAGTTACCAAAGTAATAAGGGTTTATGTTTAAAAAACATTTTAATATGGATTTATTATGCTTAAATTTCCATTATAGGAACTTATTTTTTTATTTTCTAATAAACCCCATTAATTTTCAATTCATATAGTAATTCATTATTTTTTCATATAATAATACCATTTTTCTCCTTTTATTACCTAAAATTATTGAAATTTTTTTTATGAAAATATAACATTATTTTTCCCTTCAGTCAAAAATCTTTATTCTTCTAAATCAGTGTTTTTTATAATGTCTTCAAAAATGTTTTACTATTATTGTTTAAATTCATTTTTACCCATAATTTTATTTTTATGATGTTTTTATTAAATTTATATTCAAGTCATTTTTAAAATAATGTACTTTTTTACTTTTTTACAAAAAATGATGAAGGAATATTTGTTTTTTTAATGTATTGAGTATGAATGGAACTCTTATTACTTTATGACCAATCACTGTTTTAATGCTTCTATTTTACTTTTAAAAAGTTATTTTCAAAAAAAATCTATAATTTTTTAGAAAGTGATAGATTTTAAATAGGGTTTTTTCAAAATGAAAAGGGTATTTTTCTTATGAAATGTGAAAAGTGATATTTGAAAATCATTTTTCATCTAAGATGACATCCTTTGATGTCACTCAAAGTGAAAATTTCATTTTCCTAAAGAATTATTTTTAAAATTGTTATCGATAATGATAATATCCTTTGATATTATGGGTTTCTTATAAATTATGTATATATGTCTCTCACGTATATACCTAACTTATTCTCCCCTCATTTAATGGAGTAATACATTCCTTATGATCATTTAACAAATAATTTCATTATGAAAATTACATTGATTATAATTTAAAGTAAGATTATGTAACCAATTTTATTTCCATAGGTAATTATTATATTATTCCTTATGATTAATTTCCTCTATGTTTAAGACATTTCTTATTAACATATTATTGTGGGTTCACTCTGGTAAAACTCCAATGCATGGGTAATGTTATTGTCTTCCAAGATGTAATCTATGAGATTACAGAATATCAATAATCCATTATGAGACTTTTTCCAGCCTGTGATATTTTTTATTCAATTATCCTTAACTCATTAATATACCATGTTATATGATGATTCCATATTTATTATGATACCATGTTCTTATGATACCATGTTCGTTATGTTATTTTTCCAGGTCATTACTCATATGCCTCATCTTTAATGATTCCATATTATACCTTTGACTCATATGTTATATTTCCCTAAAATATTTATTCCATTATTTAGATTATCAACTAAACCTTTAATTTATGTATTCCCCATGTTATCCCATGCAGATTAATGACCTCAAAGGGATTTTAGAATCTCACAAGGGAAAATAAAATATGGATTCCATGTTATATGTATTAAGAACAATGTCTTCCAAATACACTAGGAATTTATAATTATCAAAAAAATTTATGTGTAATAATCATGTAATAATATATGTACAAGGTTTTTGTTTTCATAGTTTATAGGGATAGAGTGGATTTATTTATTTTTCTTAGAAAATTGTATCTTATCAAATCAAAAATAATCATTCAATGAGAAAAAAATTAACGCCATCGTTAATTGCTAAAAAAATACAAGGATAATATCTACTATAATTAGGGGATCACTTAAATGATCAATCTAAATAATTGTATCATATTATAAATTTTAATATATAGTTTTTAAACTTGATAAATACGGAGAATAAAATATCTCATCAAATTGAACTATAAAATTAAAGAACTAATTTGGAAACCTAAATCATATAAATTTATATCAAATCTATCCCAAATAAAATCCATAAAATTAACCCATAAGCTGTTTATCCCTCCCTTGATGCAAGGATATAAATATAAGATAGGAATCGACTAATATAAGTAATATTAACGAACATTAAAGAATTAAATAACAAACACTCAACCGTTTTGTGAATAATTTCACACTTTTGTTGTGAATAAAATCCCACATTGAGTGAATTATATCAAAGTGCAAAAAAATAAGAATATTTACTTTTATTAATCCAGTAGATAGATTCGATTCAACTTATAAGAGGAATAAAAATTTCTGTAGAAACGGTAGTAACCTAACATTAAAATTGAAACAATAAAATTAAATACCTTAATTCCTTCACTGCTACTACCCTAAATAAAAATTATTGGAGCCTTATTTTATCCCCTGACCCCATTTGTAAAAGTTATCAAAATTAATTATGTAAGGCATAAGTAGATGGAAATTAAATTAAAGGTGTACTTTTTTAGCGTGAAACAAAAATATCAAATCCATATTGCATCCCTTAGCTTGACATTACATAATGAAATTTATTTAGAGTGAATTTGGAAAGGTAATAGAAAATAAAAATTCTTCCTCGTAGTGCTTCTAATATCTAGAAAAATTATATCTCAATTAGATAATACCTTAGGGTGTTATGGTCAAAAAGGAAGGCATAATTTTTAGGCAGTGAAATCTAGATTAAAATCTAAACATCAAAATGGACCACATAGATAACCATTAAAATGAACAAATTATCCATTGACCTAGTTTAATAAAACATTACTCATTAATTCTTCTATTGCTAGTTAAAATTTTATATTCATTGGACCCGAATTATGGGATTCAAATTCATTTTAGTGGTTTGAGGTCCAATATGATTTTGCTAGAAATTTATATATTTAAGGTCTAATATTTACATCTTCATTTGTTAATAATATATAATTCCAATAGAAAAAAATATTCTCTAAAAACTAAAGGAAAAGTACTTAAATTTAAAATTTCAATTACCAATAGAGAATTTTTTACATTATTATGTTTAAATGGGTTGAGATTAGTAAATTTTAAACAAAAATTTCACATACGATGTGAAATGAAGTTAAAATTGTAAAATTAAATAAACTTTTATTCAATGAACATTTTATAAAAAAACATCAAAATTTAACAAAAAACTATGAACTTTAGTGGGATAATCACACACCACATCGTGAGTTTTTCAAGTCCCTATCAAAATTCATTTCAAAACAAAATAAAAAATAATTTCTCCTCTTTAAAAACATTTTAATAGGAAATATTATACAAAATTATCTGACATCAAAAAATTATGAATCCCATTAAAATATTTTAAAAATACAAAAAAACAATAATATCACCATCTCAAGCCTATTATTTTATTAAAAAATTATTACTACCCTTAATAAAATTCCTATTATGCCGGAATTAGTGTTGTATATCAAATATTTCATGGGATTTTTTTTCATTCAAGGGGAAAATGAAAGCACTCTATGGAAATTAAATTTCAACCATTATATGGGTATCAAATTTTTTATATGCTTTTTTGATTTTTTTACCACAATATTGAAAAAAGTCCAATTATGGGTATGAAAACTATAGATTTAGTACCCCCTATGTTTCATACACCACAGATTGTTATGAAACACCAATTGACCATTCTATCTCCATATGACTCACATAATCTGTGGATAAAATCAAATAATGGGTATGAATATTGAATTTAAATGATAAATCCTTCATTATATGGATCCCCTAACTCATACACTAAAATCAGATAAAACCCCATATAAACCTAAAGGGGTTCAATTAACTAATAAATAAACATGCATATTAAATACAAAAATCAATTTAGAAGCTAGTTTACGACCTATAACATTCTTAGTTTAAATTTGTTACAGTGACCTAGACCCATTAAATTAACAAATACTAGTTGTATACATTTTAAATTTTTCCTTTGGAACCTAATCCTTTAGATTTGGATTAAATTTTATTTTTTATTTTTTATAGAAGGTTGTAATCTAATTAAAGAACAATGATATGTTCCTCAATTTGTAAAATAATCCTTAGAATGTCATAAGGGGTTGATTCAATTTCTTTCATTTTATTTCTTAAGACATAATAGTGTGTTGTCATGTGGCTAGATTCAAGAGAAGAAAAATTTTAAATTAAAAATTTCCATTTATCCCATATGAATTCATAATTAAGTGAGTAAGGTATGACCTTAGCATAAAGTTCGGGTTAGATAAAAATTAATGAGCTATATTGGGAGTTGATATATCAATTGAATGAATTTTCCAAAAATTTTGTGAAGAATCTATTTCTTTAGAATTTATGATTTAGCCTCTAAAATTTCTTTTTTAGTGAGATAATTAGTAATAGACTCAAATTTAATGATTTATCCATAGGGTTATGTGATTGGTGGTCCTGTAAAATCATCAATGGAGATATTTTCAAGAGATTCATTCTAAGAAGATGAATGTTTATCATTTAAATAAAACAAATCAGTGTCCAATTAACTATGGAATTATTCAACAATCCATTACTATTCCTCTATTTCACTTATAACAGTTATAAAAATTAACCTTGTGAATCTCATCATCATCCCAAATTTGAATTCTTGGATTATAGATTGTGAGATCAAGGATCAAATTTCAAGAGGTAATTTTCTTATTCCTATTCCTAACATGAATGAGTATGATGATGGTGGGTAGAAAGAGATAACCAAGTACGATTGGGGTTCTCTCCCTTAGAACTATTTTTTTCTATTTTTTTAATTATAATGAATTCATAAAGGAAAAAATTAAATTTTTTAAGATCCCATTTAGTACCTAAAATCTATGATCCAGGAGTTGGAGAGTGATAGATGTGGGTTTGGTTCATTAAGACCTAACGAACAATATGTAACATATGTAATGAGGTTAATAATATCATATAGATTGCATTTGACATTGATAACTTTTTTCTATCTAAATTATATATTTATGTTAGGAGAATTGGGGTCATTCAACATTGGATGAACAACACCTTGAATGGTGTTTCTCATATTAGTAGCTAGAAATGATTTGTTTTTGTGTCATATTTTCTATTTAAATATACAAGGGTCCTTAAGGTACATTTATTTTGAATTTATTATTTTTATTTTATTAATAATGGGGATGTTAAGATTAACTTGAGATAATATTTCCCATAATGTTCCAACAAATATATAAACTATATCTTCCTCTCATTCAATGAGGGAAATTAGTGGATTGAAAAAATATTTAGGGAGGTGGTATTTCCTCATCATTATCATTAGATATTTCAAATATTAAGGGTGGTTCTTCAATATTTTCATGATTAATTTAATATTTTTAATGTTTTAGAATATTTTTTTCATTTTACTAATGGATTTCCATCTTCTTAGGAGAGTCACATCATTGAGCTATCTGAGAGAATATTATGTGAAACTATATTCTCCCTATAAGTTTGGGGGTTATAAAAACTAAGTGGTTATGGGTTACTTACCTTTTATAATATTATACAATTCATGTTTTATTTATGAATCCTTATAATTAATTATCTCTATTATCTATCAAAATTTCTTAAGTAATGGTTGTGGAGTAGATTGGTTAAGTGATTGAGTTTATTGGTTTATCATAGAAGGATATTTATGTTAGTGGATGGTTTGTTCATATTTTAATGGAGGATGTTAGAATTAATAATATTGGGATTGAATCTTGTTATAAGTTGGATAATTTTTTGGAGGGTAGTGGTTTAGACATTGTGGTTGGTTCGATTGTTATTTATATTTTCAGTGGAATCATGGATAGTTATTGTTCCTTGGATTTAAATATTTCATATACTAAGTATGTTAAAATTTTATATCATTAACCTAAATTTATGGTAATCCATGAATAACTTCTTGATTTAAGTAATTGTGAAGAAATTAATAGTCATATGGTATTCATTGTTATAAATTATGCAAACCAGGCCAATATTTTGAACTTCATGGACTTTCTTATAGTCTATATCCTCAACCATCCCAATAAAGGATAAAACATTATAACTACATATTTCTATATCCCTAATAGTATGTATACAAAAATATTTTGGAGGTTTCTCATTGTAGGTAGAGGATACACATTTTCTTATTCTATAAGACAAACTAGCTAATCATAATAATCATTGAGGGATTTTTTTATGTCATGTTACACATGATGTCTATGAATTATTTTTTTCATAAACCTAAACCTTCATAAAATATTCAAATTTATTATAGGATTGAAAATCCATGGTGAGGTACCATGTGTATGTTATCTTTGTGCCTTTTCTAAGTTCCATGGAAGGACTCTCCCATTTTTTCAAAAAACGATCAAATAATATTTTTAATTTAAATTTTCTTATGATGTGGAAATTATTTTTTTATTATAATCACTTTGTATATGGTCCCAATAAATGATCGATGATGGTATCACATTTTTTAACCAGATATTATCTTGATCTTTTGACAGAAAATTTAATATTTTCAGCTTAAAAGACATGATTTTATGAATGTGGAACATATACTCAATAATTTCATTAATGTTCTTGACATGACATTAAGGAATATAGAACTCCATCCCTTAGAATATGAGAAGTTTTTTTAACACATGGGGTTTTAATATATAGTTTGATTCTCTATATAAATTTTATATGATGCATGATGGGGAATTATCCAGGATGTTGTGAGATAGCCATTAGTGGTTTGATTTAATAAATCCCCCATGTTAGGGGAAACATTGTTTGGATTTCCCATTTGATTCCTAGACAGGTTTAATATGGGGTTAATTTCATTATCCACCATTAGTGTAAAATAAAATTTAGATTTACAATTTTCAAAAAAAAAGATCTAAATTTTTATGACCCAAGTGGTCACATGATTCTTCACACTTAGGATTATAAACCTTAACTATGTGGTTTCAATAGTCTAATGTGTAAAAGGACATATAGGGATATAAAGAGAAAATATAATATAAATGGAGGTGAAAAAATTGAAATAATGGTGATAAAAAATATTAGTATCTAAGTTACAAACTTGGGTCTCTAGAAACAAGGTTAAAATTTATACTCCCACAAATTTACTAAACATGTATATATGGTTTCTTGCATTATGGATAAGGTGTAAAATCCTAAATAAACAAATATGTTAACAAAATATAATCTATTTTTGTAGAGATATTTTTATATGAAATGGATAACTATTTTTGTTTAATTTATTTTAAAATAAAATTAAAAGATAATAATTAAAGAAACCAATAAATATGGCTCAATCATGGTTTTTTGTTAGAGATATAGTGTATGTATTTTTTTGTAAAAAATTTCAGTTCATCAATTAAATAAATATTCATTCAATTAAAGAGAGAAAAATCTATAATTCAACAGTTTAATCCATACACAATTCCAATGAAAATCACCAATAATTTTAGAGGATCACATCAATAATCACTCTATGGAATTGGATTATCCTAGAACATAAAATACGATTTTTTTAAAATTAGAAAAAAATAGAACAAAAAAATTAATAAATGGAATGGAAATCTAAAATTAAAGCTTTAATTTGGAATCATAAGGAACATAAAATAAAATCTGATCTATCAAAAATAAAATCCAAAAAAAACACATAAGAGGGTTATCTATCTTTTTATTCATAGATTAAACTGGAATATGGGATTCAACAAATGTAAATGGTATTAAATAATATAGAAGAATCATTATGAAACACTCAACTATTTTTTTGAATAATTTCACACATTTTAGTGTAAATAAATTCAAATCATGTGTAAATGATATCAATGTGTTTTTGAAGAAGATAAAAAGGCAAAAAAAAACTTCTATTAAGAAAGTGTACTGATTTCATTATGCATACAAGAATAAAATATATATTTTTAGACAATGAACTACTATATTATTACAATTAAAACTAAAAAATGAAATTCCATAATTCTTTAACAATAACATCCTTAAATAAATTTATTATTGGAGATTTTCCATAAGTAGAAATTATTAAAAGTCATCCCATATAATTATGGAGAGAATCGGTTGGTTGAAATTAACTAGAAAGAAGGATTTTCAACATTTGACCAAAATAAATAAAATGTATCCTGAATCCCTCCACTTGACATGAAATAAATACATTTATTTGGAGAAAATGTTTCTATTTTTTTGAATAAAAAGAATTAGAATTTTTTTCTAATAACTTAATTTATTTATCCCAATTTGATCATCCATCTATAAGTTATGGTTTAAATAGTGGTATAACTTTTTGATGCTTAAAATATAGCCCAGATTTTATAATTCCACTTGGGATATATAGATCACCTTTTAAATGATATAATTAAAATTTCCCATAGTTTAATTAAGTGTTCCTTGTGAATTCCTCTATTATTAGTTAAAATTTATTCTTATTTTGTCATTTACTATCGGATTCATTTATGTTTTAGTGGTTTGAGGTGAAATATTATTTTTCAATGAATTTATGTATCTTATTTCAAATATGCTCACTTTCTTTTTGAATCCTATATTATTACAAAAAAAATCATTCCATAAATTGAGTAATAGAGTCTATAAATTTAAAATTAAAATTAGTAAAAGAATATATTACACAAGGATATGTTTAAAAGGGTTGATATTAAAATATTTTAAACAATAATACAATATATGATGAGAAATTAAGTTATAGTTTTAAATTTAATTCATAGATAATTTTATAAAAAATTGTGAATAATAAAATTCAATAATAAATAATTTAAATTATGAATTTTCATGGGTTAATCACTCACTGTAATAAAAATCATACTATTATGATGATTTATTAGAAATGGTTTTATAAAAAAAATAAAAATTGAAATTCTTTATCCTTATATTAATTATCCCTAAATTATTAGTCTTGGTTGAATAAAATCAATATAAAATAAAATATTAGTATTCATTTTTAACAAAACAACTACTAATATTTCATTATGTATTTGTTTTTGAATAACCAAATCTATTTAAAGCATATCTTTTATTGTATTCCCACATTTATCATCCTATATACATCACATGAAAGTTATCTCCCCTCTCAAATCCTTCTTTATTGGTTGAACACATACTTCCCTTATCCTGCTTCCACACCCACATAACCCCTACCCTTTTCTTTCTTTCCCAATTTAACAAAAATCCACTTATTCTTCCAAATATTCTTTTATTAATATTATTAGTTATTTATAACTTTCTTTCCTCGTCTACTTATTCATCTTTTATCAAGTGAACATATTTCCCTTATTTTTCCATTAGTACCAATTATATGGTATGTTCTCATAAATTTTACTAATATATTCTCGTTATAATCTATTGATTTCAATGACATCTATGAACCTATTTACCTTCATGTGAACCTTTATTTTATTTATATTTTTTTAATTTATTTATATACTAATATTATGGGATAACCAACTGTGAGACTTTATTCAACATTCAATAGGTGTGAATTTTAGATTTGTGAATATTTTAGATTTAAATTTTTGAATAAAACTATTATGTTATTAGATGGTATCAGAAAGGGAAAATAGTTCCAAGCTAATTATTCTAATCCATTTATATTATCCATCAGCCTCCAACTATTTAGAAGCAATTTGTAGCTTAGTCGTAATTTTGTTTGAGATCTAGGTCATTTCATGCTAAGTGGTTACAAAAAATTTATTTTGTGTTATGAATATTTTTATTTTCATATAACTTTGGAAAAAAGTGAACAATATATATATTTGTTAGAATTTTTGTTTTCCTTTAATGTTTTTTTATTTATATCAAAATTAGATTCAAAGTTTAAAAATATCTTTAAAAAATCAACTTTTTTTATTAATCAAAACATTACTATATGTATTCAAAGACAGATGGATAGAAATTTTAAATAAATATTTTATACATTATTGTACATGAATGAATCTATATTTAATGTCTATAGATATATTTTGGATTAACACCTTTGGTTATAGAAATTTTATTAAACAATATTTATCTCTCTAGAATTTTTAATTTTTTTTATGTAACATTTCATGGAATATATTTCTTTATCCACCTATTAGGTTATTCTTTGAGGTTAATATGTTTTGAGACATTTGATATTTTATAAACCATTATAAATTTACTATAAAATTCATTACTGTATCAAAATAACACAAAACAAGTAGAATAGATATTAGAATTATGAATTTTAAAATGTGCGGTTTAAAGTAGATGATCGTGTATTTATAAAACAATTTTCATAAATCTGTGTTGAGGATTTTAAAGAGTGAAACATTAATAAAAAAAGATAAATTATTTCATTCGAAATAATTTATTTCATGGAAGAAATGACTTAAATATTTTTGACTACCCATTATATATCATATCATAAATATATTATCAATTATATTATTAATTAATTTTCATATAGATATAACACATGTAACTAATACTAAAAGAGTATCCTAAATTAATGCCTTGTAATATAGAAAAAATTTTATTTCATATCTTACAAAGCATGATATTTTTTGTGAATTGGAACATGGATATTATATGTAAAGAACAAAAACTTTCAATTTAGTGAGTAAACCAAGGAACACATCAATATTATAAAGAAAAAGATATGACACTCATTTATTAAAGTGTGTATAACTAAAAAAAATTTCCTTTACCTTTTGTTTTGATATGACACTCATTTATCTTCCATAAATGATAACCAATTATATATATATATATATATTTTCCTTTTCTAAAATTTTTAAACACTTTTTTTAAAAATGTTCTTTGAATAATATTTTATTTTTCCATTTGGGGTGTAGTAATGCTAAAAAATAAATGATCTAAAGATATGAGATTTACTTATAGAAATATTATGTAGTTTAACTAATATTATATTCTACCACCTTCATCGTGTACTCACTTTAATTTTTTTTATTCTGTCTTTATAGAAAAATATTGATTTGAAAATAAGATTTACAATCAAAAACCTTACAGTTTAAGTAAAATCTTAATCCAAACCAATTTGAAATTTGGAATATTTTTAATCATATTCTATTTAAATAAATAAATTAATATAGATATTCAAAACCAAATAATTAAATCAATATTGTAAAATGAATTCATTATTTAAAAATCCCACCATATTAGAGATATCTTGGTGCACAATATAAAATATGTCTCATGAAACTAAATTTGAGACAGGGAACCCATTACATTATATTTATGTATAGTTAAATAAATTATAACCTCCCATATAAAAAAAATAACTATCATAATAACTTATTTAATAACCTTTTTATCTCAATGAACCATTATAATATTTATATATAATCATTCTCTATATGTATATCTGTTAGTTGTTGTCAATTTTAAATATTGGGCAAGAGTAATCTTGATCATTTTGAATTAGTTACATAAAATAAATGGGGTTCTATTTATTCTCACAAATTTAATAAAAAGGTAATATCATTAATGTTATAAAAATATTTATAACTTTATAATTTCATTATAAAGTATTTTCTTTATGATCATTAATAATGTGTTCATAAATGATCATGTTTCAGAGATTCTTAGAAAATGAATCGTGTTTTCTTAAATAATGAGTTAAATTTTTATATTAACATTCCAAAACCAAAAAAAATTACTTATTTATATCATATATTTCCATAAATTAAATTCTCATAGTCTTCTATGATATAAATACATAGCACTTTTTAAGGTGACGGTTAAACTAACCCAAGAAATATAATATCATAATTAATGGTTGAATATGAATTGATTTTTTACTAATATCATTATTCAAAAAGCATAATGAACTTATTTATTTTTTATCATAATAATATATAACAATTAAAAATAAATATTTTAATATTATAATATATATAACTATTACATAGTATGAAGAAATATATTTTATATTAGTACACTCTACTTGGATGGTTGAATTTACAATGCTTGTTTATTGTTTATATTGTTAAAAGTTTTTATAATAGGAATCACTAAAACCATAATAATTTTATAAAAAACATATTTATAAGATATAACAAATTTCATAACCAACCATGTTTGGGGGTAATAAAATATGGGTTACACCATTCTCGAGGTGGTCGTCTATATGTATACATCGATGATGATTTCATTTCCTATAGAACAAGAGAATTGATTAATATTATTTATTAATTTAGAAACTAAATAATTTCATAAATATCATGATTATATATTAAATTTCATGTTATCATTATATTTTTATGTTGGTGAAGGAAAATAAAACATGTTGTGTTATGGAGGAAGTAATCCTCACATACGCATGATTCAATTTTTTTATTTTCTTAAAGCAAGATGGAAAAGGGTATATAATTTATATACCATAAGCATAAAAACATTTTATTATAATTATAATACTGATTTTATAATTTCATAATGGGTAATATATGTTTAAATGAAAAAATATATTGAAGTAATATATTAGAGAGTAAGGTGTACATTGTGATTTTAAATATTCTCTAGAAGAACTTATTGGAAATGGAAGACTTTGTCCAATATCATATTACGAAATTAAAATAGGTTAAAATAGTATTGTAAGGGAAGGGAAAATGAAATATTTGTATGGGGAAAGTGAATTTTCTGAGTTGTATTTATGTGATGATGACATGCCCCTTTTATAAGTGGGGAGAATAGAAGTTGTAAATATAACCTATTTATATAAAGTGATCACCGGTTAAACATGTAAAATGGATAAAAAATAAAAAATAATTGATTTGGAGTGATATAAAATCAATAATATATCAACCAAACAATTATAAACTTTATTTAACATGTTTTATTCCATTTTCCAAAAGATTTATTTGATTTTCATTTTTATATTTTACCATAATAACAAGTTTTTAATTAAGTTAACTTTAATGACCACAAATAAAATAGAACTAACAAAATAATTTAAAACTATTGATTCCATATTTCAAATTCATTTTTCTAGATAAAATTTTTATGTATAAGAAAAATTTATTTTAACATTATCACATGTAACGCATAAAAACCCATTTTTAGAAAAAGTGTCTCTCAATATTAAAATTTATACATACAATTATACAAGTCTTTGATTTTCATGGTATAAATTTTTTTATAATAAAAAATAATATTTAATTGTATTATAAATAAATACAAAACCTAATATTACAATTAAAATTATAATTAAAATGAAATACCGAAAAAAATTAAATTAGAATGAAATATAACTTATGTTCTAAAATGTCGAACATGTGTTTTATAAGTTCAAAATAATATCATAAATGAATATGTTTACTTACTAAATTAATATTTAATCAATTAAAAGGTTTTATAAACTTCTATTCCTTTATTAAATTTTTATAAAGTCATAAAATTTATAATTTTGGTAAAAACTAGATTTTTCAATATTCACTTAAAAATCAATTATTTCCGAAAATTTGAAAACAATAATAATACTAAGATAATATTGAAAAACTAAATCAAAAAATGATCATGTTTTCATCAAAATGATATTATAAATTTTATAAATTCATTTTTAAAGTATATAATATATGAAAAAGTGTTGTATTAAAAAAATTAACTTTTTTCTTTAAAATTAAAAATGTGAAATTTGTAAAATACATGTGATAAATAACATATTAAATTTGTAAAAACTTATTATATCATCCAAATTTTTCGTAAAATATAAACTCAATATCTAATTAAGGGATCTAATAATAAGGTACACTCTGGTAGTAGTCAAGGGTGGTGATTCCTCTAGCAAAGAACTCATGATATATTTCCACGAGCTTGAACTTATCTCACATACGATTTCACTCATACTGTAATTGTTTGACTTTGGATTTGGATTTTATCTAGATATAACCATATAAAACAAATTCCTTTGCAATTTTAAAATAAATGGTCTTCATAGTGGGGAATTTCTCTACCCAATACCATTTCTTTGCATTTGTTGATGGATGTATTGATATGGTCAATTCCTTTCATACCCACTAATTTAACATCTTTATTTTAATGATAAAATATTATTTTTTATATCATGGTTTCATCTTTATTCAGTGTTTCATGAAGAACCAGTTATCAATCATAACGTTTATTATAAAAATTTATATAGTAAAATCATTTATTGTTATATTCTCCCCCCTTAAATAAATTGTATCCCCATCATTTTAATTATTACCTACTGGTGAAATAGTTAATGGAGTTCATAAAATAAAAATAAATTTAGAGTTAATTTAAAATGATATTTCTTTCTAATTAACATTATTATTAGTAGGCAACTATTTTTTTCAATCATAATATGTATATAACTGATGTTGAGTTTTTTTCTTTCACCATTTGTGCTAAATATGTAAATATAATGGGAGTAATTTTTCATTAGAATATTCTAATAAACCATATATTAGAAGGTGGTCATGGGGTTTTTAGATGTAATTTCCCTATATTTAAATTATCATGTATTCTATTTAAATATTGATAATAAATGATTAATATCACATCAAATGTCAATAAAGGAATAATACTTGGATTTTATATGGAATATATAAACATTTATCATAGAATATGTATATAATTGAGATGAAATAATCATAATACTATTTGTTTTATTAATAATACGAAATATATCCACTAGGGTGGTGGTTTTATTTACTTGGTAATCATTCAAGGTATAAAGGAGTGGGTAGTCCAAAAATAAAATGCAGTGTTTATAGTTATTCTATAAATTATCAGTGTTCCTAACTCAACATATTCTTTAGAACTAACTTCTATAGTTTTGATTGTATAATAATTCCATTTTATTGAAATTTTATCATGTCTTTCATCCTCATTAACAATTGGATTGTGGAATTTACTTGGATAAAGTCCAATTTTATCACATTTAAAATAGTTTATACTTAGGTGTACTTTATGATGAACAACTTTTCCATTCATCATGTCCACTGAGGTATGTACATTTCCTCGACAGTTACATGATCTATTCCCTCTTTTAAAATAGATAAAACATCTTCCGATACATTTGAAACAACTCCCAGTGTGTTTCATCCCCAAGTCTTAACACGTTGGAAATTGGATTCTCTTTCTGTCATCATCTCCATCACCTAAAATCCCATCAGACTCTATCAACCTCTTTTTTATTTGTTTTAAAATTAAAAAAAATAATGTGGTTAAATAAAATTCGTTTTTTTTATTTTTTCTATAGGTCACTATTTATCAATCGAGATCTTGTCTCATCAGGTTTCTCATTAGCATAATATTTTCATTATCTATGGAATCCATTGTTAACATGGTTTATTTAGGCATCATCCATTACTAAAAATAAAAGTATTTAATCATGAGTGGTTAAAAATTGTCTCCCTTAGCTAATTATTATAAGATATAAAAAATTCAACCACATAATGTATTTCTATTCAAAATTATAAATTGTCATTCAGTTCATCTAAATTAATACTTTGTTCAATCTTGTTTTAATTAGGTTAGTTTCTCTCATTTTCCTTAACATAATTTTTTAACATGATAAATTCTTTATAATGGCTTTTAAACAAAATGATAAAAACCAAAGAATATCCCCCAATAGTGTCAAATAAAGTGTATAGTTAGTTATATTTGTAAAGTACCTGGTGGTGATTGAGTTAATACCAAACATTCCCTTTCCATAGTTATTACCATTATTTACACCTATGATACCTACTGCATCCACTTGTAGTATCGAGATTATGATGTTATTTCTAGAAGAACCATACAATATCTACCTTACCAAAACATCATGATGTTATCATATAATTATACTTATTCCAAGGTTTTTCTCTAGATTTATCTCATCAACCTCCAATGGCCCGTAGGCCTTCATTTTTTTTATTGATATTGATAATCCACCTTTTAAGGGGTGAGGTGGAACCCTTACAAGGCCCATGGACGTAAGTATTACATGGCCCGTAGGCCTTAGAGGAATTCGATGCCCGTAGGCTTCAAAAATTACATACAACCAAAACTAACTACTTGGAACTTCTTCTCCCCGTCATCTTTATCATGAAATCACATCTCCACCTTCGCATGGCTATTCGGCTAGGAATTCCCCTACATGCACAGGCATGTCCTAATTGTTTGTTCCATACCCTCTCATTTTTACAATCCATTTAGCTTCTACTGTAGTTAAATCTCCTTGCTCATCTTCTTTGTAGAGCGTGATCCTTTGTAGGTTTTCTAGTTTTCATCTACACATAAAGGTGGACCAACGGCCTTGAGGTGGCCCTGAGGCCCAACGAACCCGACGACCTGGGTGCCCGAAGTCCTTAAAGAACTCAGGGACCAAATTGGTGGCCCGAAGGTCCAAACAGGGCATATTCTTGACTACTACAGTGCCAAACAGTGACTTCTACAGTACCTGCTACAGTACTGTCCAGTTCCTGCTACAATACCTGCTATAGTACCGCTATAGTTCTGCTACAGTCCCTACTATAGTAACCTAGAAATTCTGCCTCCTCCTGGATTAGATCCCTGGTTTCTGGGATGCACTTGCAGAGTCCTTACTAACCGGGCTAGGGCTCATGTGCAAACAAGTTATGGGTAACAAGGTATTGGTGATTTCCACACCATGCTTATTCCCAATCAACATAAAATATTCATAATAACCCAAATAAAATATTAAATATACCTTTTAAAATTATGACCAATATTAAACTATAAATCCTTAATAACATTTATAACTCCTAATTTATCTTCAAATTATAACATCCTAGACTAAAAATTTATCTAAACCCTCCTATTATTCCAACCAATGCACTCCCAAACACACCCTCTCGGATCTGATGCTAAAAACACACTATCATGAATACACATCCATAATTATAAGATATTTAAAAAATAATATAACATGTATATTCCGATAAACATTTTATATTTATATTTTTATATAGTTTGGAATGATATTCAAAAAATATAACCCATGGTATTTATATCAAAGAATCATTTTTAAGCTGCATAATACATATTAATTCTTTAATATATCCCTCAAATTCTCCAGATAGGAAACTCTTCTAAACACATCTAATATATTATTTCTCTTCATAATGTGTTGAAATAACAATATAAGAAAGGGTGATCTGAAATTCTCAGTAAGGGTAAACATAAGTGATAACAATATATGGTTATAAGTGAGTATAATATTACTCTATAGATATAATCCATATAATTAATTAAATAAAATTCTAGATAACTAGGTAAAAAAACTACGTTTATGTATATGAATAACATAAAACATCAATAAAAATCATCTAGATACATGACTAAATAAATATGATTCATAATAATCTAACATAGTCCTTCGAAATATCACAATACTATTGTACAAAAATAGGCATAATGTATCATCATATGGTGATAATATCTAAGATCGCCCATGATTTAGTTCGTGAGAATATCACAGGAGGATCATCACTTGTTTTGTAGGAATATCAAAGAAGTCTCAACCTTTAGTTTGTGATCATATCAAAGAAGCTTCTGGATACATTATCTTATTATGTATGAAACATTATCTAATTCATTGGAGGTTGATATAGAACCCCACCCATTATCACCCATACATATGAGTGCCATCTTAAATTAATCCACTCTCCATATCACAAATAACCCATGGAAATAAATCGTGTTTCATGTCCTTTTCAAAATGGATTTGTATAAGGGATCATTCATAAATCCGTCAATAATCATAACATGATAAACCATAGAAAATAAATCGGTATCCATTGACATTAAATAACTTTATAGGTAAATACCATTCATTTATTATAATGCATATGGAATTTACACAAAATATATATAGGGTATATGGTTAATTTAATACTTTTCCCAATAGATACCTCTATGGAATCTATTTGAACAACCCTAAATCAAATGAATTAAAATAGGTTATTTATATAGGGTAGGTAACAGAAGAAAAATAGATTTATAAACCTTCAACGACTATTCTAGAAAAATTTAGTGATTGATAGTTTCCATGGAAAAAAATATTTTATGATAAATCATAAGAAAGTATGTAGATGGTATCATTTGAATAATATCATTGACCAAGAATAATATCTATCAAAGTAAAATGACATAGATGAAAACTTTTTTTATAATAATTGGAAAACCACATTTGAAATAATAAAAATTATTGACTTTTTCATAGAATTTTGAAAGAAATATTTTGTAAAGATAAAAGAAATTTTTTTTGAAACCATGAAAATTAATGTACAATTATTTATATAAAATTTTTAATTTGGTGGAATAATTTTTTCACATTAAAACATTAAAAAGAGAATACATTCACATTTTGATGAAAACAACCCATACCAAAAAATGATAGAAATTTATTTTATACATTTAAATAAGGTAAAGTGTTAGAAAATGAAATTAAAATTATTATAGTTTAGATAAGTACACATTCAAAAGAATCCAGGGTATATAGATTTTGAAAAAGGGTAGTTCCCAACTGAGAATAAGAGACTAGGTTAGTTTTACTTACAAGAAATAAATTTAGTAAAATATGAGTCATGGAGAAATGAAATATTGATGTGACATTTGTAACCCTCTGAATTTTACAATGTAAATTACTAGGTATTTTAGAAATAATTCAATTTTCCTTCATTTATTATATTTTTGGAACAATATTGATTTGAAAATAAGATTAGCAGTTAGAACCATGATAGTTTCAGAAACATTTTAAGAAAAACCCCTTCCAACGTAAGAATTTTTTATTCAAAATATATTTAAATAGAGTGCATGATATGGTTATTAAAAACAAATAAATTATATTAATATGGTAAAATACATTAATTAGAAATAAATAAAACCTTATTAAGGATATTATAGCGCACATAATAAAATTTGGACCAACAAATTAGTTTTGAGACAAAGGACCCCTTAACGTTTATTACTATTTAGTTGAATACACACTAACCTCTTATATAATTAACATAAATCTCTTAATCAATTATTTAATAAACTTATTCATATAAAAACAAATTATAATCATCATTTATAATAGATTTCTATATGTATATTAGTTAGTTATTATCTATTTTCAATATCAAGTGTGAGTAAACTTGATCATTTGGTATTTGTATTATAATAGTGATGTGATTGTTTTGTATTCTCACAATGTTCTTATATCAATGGTGATACAAGGTAAAATATTTTACTTTTTATAATTACATGTAATTTTATTATTTCATTCCATGGTAGTTTTTGTTATTATCTTTAATTATGAATTCATAGAAGATCATGTATTGGTGATTCTAAGTTAATGAAGGGAGTTTTCTTAAATAATGAATTAAATTATAATTTTAGAATTACTAAAAATACTCTATATTTACTTATTTAAATCATATATTTCAATCAATTAAAATCGTATATTCACCCATGATACAAATTAAAATCATTTTTCTTGTTGATGGTTAAACCAACCCAAACAAGAACATACCATAATTAATGGATAATTATGATGTAATTTTGTTTTAATCTAATTATACCATAATAATAATGACTTTATTTAGTTTTTATTTATATGATATATCATAATTTTACATAATTATAAGAATAAGATAACCTATATGAAGTTATTACATCAAAACATATAAATATTTTTCCATCTAAATACAGTTTTTGATGGTTGAATTTATAGTAGTTGTTTATTTCTTATTTTGTAAAAATTGTTTAAAATTAGACTCTAGATAACCATAATAATTTAATAAAACACATATTTTTTTCATGAAACTAATCTTATAACCATCCATGATTAGTGGTAATAAAATATGGGATACATCATTCCATGAGGGCGGGATTCTGCAAGTACGCATGTATGATGATTTTGTTTACCATGTAATGGGAGAAAGAAGTAATATAGATTCTTATCTAAGAACCTAAAATTTGTAATAAATATCATTCTTATTTTTTAAATTACTTTTTATGACCATCCTTATAAGGAAGTGAAAAACAATGACACATGTTGTCTCATGGAGGTCGTTGTCTTCACATACGCAAGATTGGGGCTTTCAGTTTACTTTCAGGATGAGGGGTAAGGCTAGATAATCTATATCCCTTGAAAAAACTAAATCAGTTATTTAAAAAATAATTATTTAATAATGTCATAATGGTTAATATAAGTTTAAAGGATAAAATATAGAGAAGGAAACAATATTATAGTTACTTTGGTATTTAAAACATTCTCTTTAAGTAATTCTTGGAAATAGAAGACTTCAGAAAAGCTATTATGCCTATAATATTAATAGTGTGAAATGATATTCGAGAGGAATTAATAACGTAATATTTTTAATTGAAACCAAATTTTTTTAGTGGTATTGAAGGAGTCGTGAGAGTCCCTATTCGTTAGTTGTGAGAATTTAAATTTTTTTAAATAACTACTTTATATAAAGATATCACATGTTAAACATGTCAAGTGGATCCTAAAAAATGAAAGGTAATTTATTTTGGTATGTTATAATGTTGATAATATGAAAATAATCTTATCTGATAAAATTTCTATTTGTAATAAAAATAAATTTTAACATTAGCACATGTAACTCATAAAAACACATTTTTAGAAAAAGTGTATTTGTAAGATTAAAATTTATATAAAAGGAAATAGTATCCATGTATTTTATTTTTATAATATAAATTATTTTGTTATAAAAAATAAGATTTATGTTCCTTCCAAAGAAATTAATAACCAAATATTACCTTTAAATTCGTTAATTAAAAGAAAAGTTTGAAAATAATTTTAAAATTAGAATGAAATGTTACTTATGTTCTAAAATATTGAACCTAGGTTTTATAAGTTCAAAATAATATTTTAAATACATAGTTTTTCTTACTAAATAAATATTTAATCAATTAATTTTTTTTATAAAATTAATGTTCTTTCAAATATTTTGATAAGGAAATAAAATTTATATTTTTAGTTAAAAATATATCTTTCCTTATTAAATAAAAAATCAATTATTTTAGAAAAAATTAATATTAAAATAATTTTGAAATTATAAATAAAAAAATTAAATTATTCTCAAATAATTTATATCCTAAAATTTATAAATATTTTTTTAAAATATTAAATATAAATAAAATCTTCTTTTATTGAAAAAATAATCATTCCTTTTTTCTTTTAAAGTCAAAATGAAAAATATGTAAAACTCATATGATAAATAAATAATTACATTAATAAACACATGATTATATCATCTTAATTTTTAGTTACACTTCCCCTCAGTATATCTATGTAATATCTAAGAATACGGTACTCTCTAATAGCAGTCAGTTGTAGTGATTCCCCTAGCATATATCTCTTGGAAAATTCTAAAATATTTAATTTCTCTCACATGTGATTTCAATTATATCGTAATTGTTTGAGTTTGAATTTTCCTTACTTTCAATAAAAAACCTAACGAAGTTACCTTCTTTATATGTTCTAATAATTGAGCTTCATTAGGTATAATTATAATTCCCAATTACATTTATTTACTTTTGTTTATAGATTTTTTAATATGATTATATCCATTTATACCTAATAATTTAATAGATATATTATAATGGTAACGTTTTATTTTATAAATCATTTTTTATATGTTGTTTCATGTAGAACCATATATCAAAAAAAATGAAATTTTAAAAAATTATATTGTAAAATCTTGGGTCATTTCTATTTTCAAACAAGGTTATAATTCCTATGATTATATTTCATAATATCCTTGGTATAGATTTTATTTCAATGTGTAATGTTAAAATGTATTACTAATGGAATTATATTGTTACTCTTAATGGTTGTGTGGAATCCCTTGTATCTATATAAGAAACTTTATCATCTAAATTACGAAGGCGTCCACATCCAATATCTCTCCTTAATGAAGTTCTGTGAGAAAAATAGAGGACACAACCAATAGATGATAAAGGTGATCATGGCCTAGAATATATACCTATTGTTCTAGAATACATTGTTTTTTTGTGAAGAGTTATTTGTAAATTTACCTAAGCATAAAGTTTAGTTTTCCATTGAACTCATCTATGATGCAAAACCTAAATCTAAGACTCCCATAAAATTAACCATGGGGGTAATTATTAGAACTAAAAAACAAGTATATAAGTTTTGTAATTAGGGATACATTCAACCAATTTTTTCACCTTGGGGAACCCATTTTATTTTTTTAATAATTGTGATATTTAAATGTATTTGGGTATCAATTATAGGTAAATCAACTCCATTACTATAAATAACAAGTATTCTCTTCCTCACATTAATGACTTGTTTAATTAACATGAAGGAGCTCAGAACTTTTTAAAGATTGATCTTATTTTGGATATAAATAATTGCAAGTAAGTAAGGAATATATTACAAATATCACATTTCACACAAGGTATGGACCTTATGAGTTTACAGTAATTCCCTTTAGATTGAATAATATGCCCTTTATTTTTATGGATCTGATTAATAGGGTATTCAAATATTATCTTGATAATTTTATTATATAATTTATCAATGATATCATATTAAACTCTAAAAACAATAAAGATCATAAAATCCATTTTAGATTCATTATTGAAACTCTTAAAGGGATGGTATTATATGGGAAATTTAGTAAGTGAAAATTTTTGCTTCGAGAAGTTTCTTTTCTTGACCATATTTTCTTCAAAGATAGAATATTAGTTTATCCCTTAATGAAAATAGACATAAAAGAATATCTTACACACACGAAAATAATTGAGATACATATTTTACTTGGGTAGGAATGTTACTCTATGTTATTTATTGAATATTATTAATGAATAGTTGCACCACTAACCAAGATGACACACAAAAGGGTTTTGTTCATATGGTCATAATAATGTAAAGAATGTTTTGAAAAACTTTAGAGAATATTGTTTAACTAATTGATATTGAAACTATGATTAAAAAGGATTGTTTTGTGATATATAATGATATATCAAAGAAGTAACTTGGATGTATAATTATATAGAATTACAAAGTCATTTCTTATGAAACAAGTCAGTTAAAGATCCATGAATATAATTATCAAACTCATGATTTTGAGTTGTAATCCATAATTGTTTCCTTAAATATATGAATACATTGTCACTAAGGTGAATGATATGATATATATATATATGTGTGTGTGTGTGGATTAGATAATTAGAAAATACATATTTTCAAAAAAAAAGATCAATATGTGACAATAGATATTGATCAATATACTCATGTATTATTATTTCTCAATTCACTACCCACATGAAAAGTATTATAATTTGGTTATTTCATTGAGTAGTAAAGATCTTGGAGTTTGAACTAAAATGGGGAGTGAAAATGATCTTACATTCACCAATTTTGTAAATTAGGATATAGAAATCATTAAGAAAGGGGAAAATAAATCCTTTTAAAAATTATTTCCAAAGCATATTTATGGGAGAACATAAAAAACCTATATTAATGATAATATATTATGAAATAAAACAAAATTTATGAATATAGATAAATTGGATTATTTTTTATGACTATGAAGTACTAAAATTCATAAATATGTTATGTTTTCTATTAATACTAGATATAAAGAGTTAATTTTTTGATGAATACCATAGCTCAAATTTTTTAATACACCTTGGTACCACTAAGGTGTGTAGGGATTTAATAGAACATTGTTTTTTGGATAATATAAAGTGGCAAATTTCTTAATATGTATCATGATTTTTTATTTTTAAAGGGGTAAAATCTGATATACAACATCCTATAGGTATCATGAATTATCTATATATTCCCCTATAAATGTGATATGAAATTATTATAGACTTTATCAATGTATTGTAGAATACTCTTAAAATAAATTTTTTCATATGGGTAATAGTAGATTTCCATACCAAGTATACACTTTTCCACACTATAAGGGAGGATCTACCTCTCTATTTCCTCACATGACCTAATATTGATGAAGTTGTGAGAGTTAATGGTGAAACTATTTTGATTGTATCAAATCATGACCCACATATTACATCAAAAATTTTAAATAAGTATTCAGAACACTCTCAACCCTAAGCTACATTTGAGAACTGATTATTTCCATCACTAAGATGGATAGTCCGAAATGAAATTGCAAACATTACAAGAAATGTTGAGTTCGTTATCACTTCACTTTCATGATATATGGTATTATTACTTAACTTTGGTAAAATTTGAATATAATAATAGTATCCATTATAGAATTTAAATGGAATTATATGAAGCTTCATATGGGAAATATTTTGTACACAAAATTTTTTGGATGAATTTGGTGAAAGAAATATTTTAGGCTGAAAATTTATTATAGAGATATTGATGAAAGTGAAAACTATTCAGAGTCATATCAAGGTAACTCAATGAAGGAAAAAGGGTTATACCTATAACTGAAATAATTATCTCGAATTATATATAGGGTATCATGTTAATGTGAAGGTTCCTCCATGAAAGGGTGTTATAAATTTTTAAAATAAATGAAAAATAATTCCTAGTTATATAAATACTTTTGATATTTTGGAATGAATTGTAACTTTTTCATACTTTTTGGAAATTTCACCCAACCTATCAAAAGTGCATAATGCATTCCATGTCTTATTATTAAAGGATTAAATTATAGAACCATTTCATGTAATTATCTAAGATATAATGGAATTAGAAACCAATTTATCTTACTATATTGTTCCTATCAAAATTAGTAATACTAGAAAAGACGTGTTGTGTAATTTGATGATGGAACTGGTAAATGTACTTAGGATAAATCACAAGATATAAGAGGTAATTTGGGAACATGAATAAGTAATGATGATGAAATAACAATATTTTTTATTATGTTTAATTATAGAAATTTTCATGATGAAATATTTTAAAGGGAGTAAAAATATAACACCTAAACTTCAATTATAGTACGTAATATTTTCATTATAAAGATACAATAGCATAATGTACATATGATTATTAAAGAATGTGATTGAAAATTGAATTACCAAATTTTTTAATTTTAATTTTATTAAATTAATTTTAATTTTTAATTTATCATGTGTTAATTATATTTGTGTGAATTTTCGAGATTTTTCATAGATAGATATTTTTTTCGAGAATAGTGAAAAATATGGATTTTATGTTAATTCCACATTTATGAAAATATAATGTTTCAAAAATATCGTTAAATTTTATCAATAAGTTTTATATAATAAACATAAATGTATTATGTTGTATAATTCATTCAAAAATATAATTTTTACCTTATAAATTTATGTTTAACATTTTGAAATTCTAATAAATTTTTTAATTCAAATTAAAACTATTTTTTTGATCTTCTATTATAATAATTTTTTCATAAGGTTTATTTCATGTTTGTTTTTTAAAGTAAAAAAAGACAATTTTTATTTAACCTAATTCATATAATTTCAAGGAAACCAAAACTATTCATGTTTTTTATATAAACTAATTTTTTTCTTAAAAGGAACATTTTTCAAAAAATTATTTTCCATTTTATTTTGTGAAATTATATTAAAATTAATTTATTAAAATTATATGAATTTAATCTATTAAAATATATTCCATATTTATAATCATAATAATTAATAATATTTAATGATTCTAACTAAATTCTTTGTTATAATGAACAAAAATAATCATAAAAACTTATCATTATGGTAATAGTTAAAAACCATTAATGATGACGTTGAACTAAAAAGATAAAGGTTAAACTAACCTAAAATTTTGTATGAATACAATTTTTTGATTTTATTTTGAACTAATATCATCCCATATTCAAATTGTATCACATTTTGTGTTATATTCTCATTATGGTGAGTTTATTATATTTTAATGATATTGATTTTTTCAAGTTTTCCACCCAACTCACTTATAAAAGGAAACATCCTATCAGCTCTTCTATATAATTAATTTTCCACTTATATCAAAAAATACCTTCACAAATACCTTGAAAAAATCCATACCCATGTCCTATAAGTCTTGGACTCACCAAAATACAACTATAATTTAGATTAAGGTGTAGTCCAAAGGTGGTTACTAAAAGAAGATGTATATGTTCTTGGCAAGGATCTTCAAGTTCCTTTATTCTTAAACATAATCTCAATATTTAATAATAATATTAATGTAATAACCATAGTATATTTAATATAATTATATGTGTTTTTTAAGGGTACATTCATTTTTTATCTCATTTACATCCTATAGAAAATTAAAACATTACTTGTAGGTACATATAGACTACCATCTGAATGTAATGTTGTAATTCATTTTTCATCACAACTTCACTTGTAAGGTTATAATGATTGAATAAATTAATATTTATGATATTTATAACATAATTATGGTTATATAAATATAATATGTCATATATCTTTTTACCTTTCCATCTATTGAAAAATAATAATGACGCTCGTGCATACACGTGGACTACCACCTTCATGGAGCGATGTGATTGATTTTTATATCATCACCATGCATGGATGATTATAGAATCATATATAATATTATTTATATGATGGAACCATTTTATAACACATTTAACCATAAAAAATATATTAAACAAATTTTGGGGAAATTGACCTAACTTTCTTAAGTGGAAAATGTAATAAAGAAATATAAAATTAATGGATGTCATATGATTATATAACGAAATTAAAATTTGAAATTTTGATGAAAATTATTATTAATAAATGATTTAATAATTTTAAATTGAATATTCTGGAGGATATAATGTGCCTGACCTAGATGGAATCCAAGGTAAGAGTTTTTTATCTCAATTCTTGTCTAATGGTGAAAAAGTTATAGTATGCACCTAATTTCATTTATATGGTGTATATAAAAAACATTTTACATATTATATCATTAATTATTCTATATTAATGGTATTTAATGTTTCAAATTTGTTTTTAGTGTTTTTATTCAAAATTTATTGAAATGGTAACGGTTTATTTTATAATCTCATTTTTATTCAAAAACAATCATGTTTAAATTTATGTTAAAAGAATTAAATTATATTTCTCTTCATAAAACTGATATATTTTATGATATTGTGGTTATTTCTAGTGTTTCCATGTTTTTTTTCAAATTTTCATTTATTTTGTACTCAAAAATTCTTTAATAAAAATTTTATGAAAAAAACTAATCTTATTTTTTCATTTAGTTTGGGAATAGTTTTCCTCCATATCCATATTCATCACATTAGTTTTATTAAATTTTTTATCTACATTTAAATGATTGGTAAAAATATTTTTAAATTAAATTTGACTTTATTCATGAAGGTATAAAATTATTCTTTTTAATTTATTCTTATCATGTTTTTTTTGAATATTTACAAAATATTGAACGTAATTTTTTTAACATATAAGTCATAAAGAGTTTTCCCTACCTCAACAGCCATTATTCAATATTTATCTTCCCCTATAAGTATATATGTATTTTAAAGAAAATTAATTTTCACTGTTATATGAATTTATATATTTTATATTAAATTAATAATTCATTATATTCTAAAATATTGAAAAGAATTTTGGAAATGACTTATAACGTTTTTTTACAACAAAATTACAAATAAATATGGAACTTATTTATAAAATTTCACTTCGAGTTCCCTTTATAATTCTCAAAAGACGTTATTTTATTTTAAATCATTATTTATATTAAATTGATTATATTCTATCATTATTTATTTATGTATGGACTGTAACATTTTTTGACCATTCACTTTCTTGTGATCAAGTTATATATCCATTTCCACTGTTCATTGTACATTATTTTCTCCTTCATATTCATATTTTTAGTATCACTGATGTATTTAGTATATTTTTTCATTATTATATATTTTATTAATCATATACCAATTTAATATTCAATGATAGTTAAAGAAGTCTTATTAAGAAATTTATTTCATTTACTTTGGAAATATTGATGTTTGATATTCTTGATTCTGTATAGATATTTATTTATTGAAAAATACTTTTGATTATTATTTATATTATTGATAAAATATATAATCAATTAATTGTACATATTTAAGTAATATTAGGGTACGAGTAATATATATATCTTAGATACATTGAAAGTTCTCGTGAGATAAACAGTTTACCAAGTTAGTTGGGTATTTTGTGTATACCTACCCAATTTTAAAATATTTTCACATAAGGCCTTTATGGTAATGTTCATGATTTCTTATAAAGATACCTTGGATTAAATATAAAAATATTTGGATTTATTTATTCCCTTTTTTAAAATTTTAGTTATTATTATTCATGTGATTTTTATATTGATATTTTCCATGGATACATTTTGAAGATTAAGTTATTAATTAAAGGGTAAATGTATTGATGATACACTCTTACCTATTATTAATACATTATCTACTCATGATATATATTTTTGTATAATTTCCCTTATTAATCATATAAACTCACTTTTTATTATTATTTCATTTCCTAAGGATAGTAATAAAGAATATTTTAATTATTTTCATGGATGCAAGGAATATTTTTATGTAATGTTTTATTTTCATAATATAATATACAAATAATGTATGTATATAGTTTCCCAAGATTGGTAAACTAATTAATACTTTATATTGTCATCCATTTTATCATTTAACAATATAATAATGTAAGCACAAGATTTGGGTTCCAATAGTGAGGATTTTTACACCCTTAGTCAACCAATTGCATCAAAAGCTTTCATTTTTGGTCACCTATATATTGCATTGTGAAACTATCGATCCATTACAGCATTCATCAGTTTGAAATATGATCATCGACGTATGAAATTTATTTATATTCCTTAAAATTCCCTAGAAACTCTAACTTAAGAATTTTTAGTCATTAAAATAGTTCACCTACTAGTTATTCCACTATTTGAACTCCCAATAACCTATTGTCCTAGTAAACATCCTACCAACACTACCTTCTAGTGAATGCATTCACATAATTATGGTAAACTTATATTGGTTTCTTGAAGATACTTCACAAACATAACATTATAATACCCTCTAAAACATGTGAAACTCTTCTATTATATCTATAAATTAAAAATACCACACTTTTTCAACCTGGTGTTAATTATAGACATATGAATAGTATATTCTCTTAGTTTTTTGGAATAGATCATGAGAGTGATGTTTTTTAATTTCAATTTAGATCACATAAAGGGTGTTTTTTAAAATTTTAAATTTTCGGACATCAATTTTGGATAAAAATTAGCCTAATAAAATTTGAAGAGTTTTATTATGTTACCATTTTTAATATAATATTATGGTTTCTTAATGTGGGAAATTTTTATCTCTTAAGTTATAATTTTTTTAAAAATAATATTTGTGATATGGAAAAGGAAGTGGGAATTATGGAATATATTATGGAAAATATAATACATGATTAGATAATAAAGTGACACATGATATAGAATATGACTATGAAAATTCATTTTGATATGTGATTCATCTTTACAAAAGAAATCACATTATTTCAAAAAATTAATGATAATGAACCTCCAATGTGTTTATTAAGGTACAAACCTTAATCGATTTATGTGAGATTATAAATTATTATTAAAAAATTATGATTTGGATTTATTTTTTAGATTCAATAATTGATGTTATGATAGTTTTATTTCTCTCTTTCTTCACTTCATGAGGGTGATATACATGAGTAACAGTTTTATGACAGGTTACAGTTATCTTGATATTCACTATTAGGTTGTGATTTGAAAATTGAATTATAAAAGAAACCATCCCATTATATATTTAACCATTTTTTGTATATTATATATTGGACCAAGATACTTTTAATTCCTGATATTTCCCTATAACAGGTAAACACAACATCCCTAGACTATTTCCCAATGCACATCTAATTATTTTATCATTATAATAGGAATACTTTTTAGGTAATATGTAAAAGTAAAATCTATAAATTTTAGGATTTCTATTTAAGATAATTGAATTATTTTTTTATTGATAAGCTTGGATTTATATTGAGTTAAATTTTTGGTATTTTTCTGAAATTTTTTATTTTTGGGTGAATTGTGAAAAATGCCAATTTTTACAAAACTGGCATTTATTGCATAAAATCAGTTAATTTAAAAGACCCAATATATATTTAATTTTATTTTAAGAAACATAATATCTATTTTATTAAACATAATATAATTAATTTCATAGAAATCAACACTATATTTTATTTTGATACAATATCATTTTTATGCTAAAAATATATTTTTATGAAAAAACTATTTTTCATTGGGTTTTGAGAATATATATTAAAATTAATTTCTAAAACATCTAAAAATTGAATATTTAAAAATAAATTTTTAATTTTTAATTAAAATATTTAAATTTATTAATGATTTCAATTTAATTTTTGTTCATTATAAATACCAACATTGGAAGAAATTTTGGAACCACAATAAAGGGGTGTCATGGATTAATTAAGGTTAAAATTGTGTAATAAGGTCAAAAAATTTCTTATTAATTATTAATGGATGTATTTATATAGAAAATTATCACCTTATATTTTAAATTTAATTATTTTAGTTCCAATTGACCACGAGTAGGGCACTTATAATATTTCAATGTTAAAAATAATTATATGGGTGTCAATCCCCTAACTTATAAAAGAGCACCTCTTATCCTCAATTATTCACTAATATTGATAACTCTAACTCAGAAAATACCTGAAAATATATATTCCTTAATTCCTTCAACACTTACTTTAGGTATATTTCTCACAAAAAGTTCAACTAGATATGTATTAATGTGTAATCCAAATAAGGTTTTACAAAGAACATGTAACCATGTTTTTTTATATTTATTTCTTCCTCTACCTCCATCAAACCTATCATACCCATGATTACATAAAATCATAATTATATAAAATATATTTAAATTTTATAATTTTTTTTCTACATCCCTTATTCTTCTCTTTTTATATCCTACTATAAATGAAAACATCACATATGTGCGCGTGTTGGTTGATATCTCCACGAAGAAATGTATTTTTTTATCACCACCTAACATGGATGGTTATAATTATAGAATTAAATAATATATAATAATTTTAGAGAATTATAATAATTCTTATAATATAATATATCATCTACTTTATTACCATTCTATTTATTAAAAAATGATAATGATGCTCATGCGTACATGTGTACTGCCACCTCCACTAAGCGATGTTATTCATTTTTCATTTTATCCCGATAAGGATGTTCATAAGAAAAGACAGAGTAAATAAAATATATATTTATATTATGGTTATAGTTATTTAAAATTAAACCTTTTTTTATTTTATTTTCTTTTCATAATTGGATAAATTAAAATGTTTCTCACATGTATGTATAGTCTGACATATCCATGAAACAATGTATTTTGTTTTTCATTAATATTTTTAATGGATGGATATAAAATTATATCAAATGAATAAACATGATAATTATAACATTTTAAACATTAATTAGATGATGAAACTAGACCAAGTTTCAAGGAATAGAACCTTTCATCGTTCTTTTATGGAAAATGGAACAGTTAACACTCAAATATAAATTTTTACAAAAATATTAACAAATAAATTAATGATAAAAATTATTAATAGGGAATATATTATAATATAAATAAAAATATAGTTTTTATATAGATTTATAATATTAATGAATTAATATATAATATATTATATCATTTTAGACAAAGTAAAAATTCAAGGTAAGGGTTTATTTCACAATCTCATTCTTATTTGTATTTTTTATATTTATGTTTATTTTGGGGGAATTATATATTATTTATTTATTAACCCATGTATATTTTATTCTAATCTAGTGATTTATAGTTATTTTTCATTATTATATATTTTTTATTCAAAATGATTGAGAGTGTTTTTTTAATATAAGGAGACCTTATTTCTCCTATTTGGGATAGGGATCTTTCTCCACCATGTATATATCATTTAGAATGATTTATGGAAATTCATAAGACCGTTTTAATGATTTATAAAGTAATTTGTATACTATCATTGACTTTACTTATAATTTTTTTAGAGGAATCCTCTTGTAGTTTCCATATAATTCATCTTTAAACTTTTTATTAATCTGGGAAAAGAGTATTTTTTTAACATTTACCATATAAACTATTTTTCCACCACCATATTCATTACTTGCTTTCAATATTACTCTAAAATTTTATATTTTTTCAATGAAAATATTATTCCTATTACTGTAAGGTTTTTTAGTTTTTAAATGTGTTCAAAATAAAACAAATTTTTTTCATTTTAAAATGGAAATTTTAATATATTTATAAATTTATTTTTCATATATATCAATATTCCTTAAGGAATATTATTCTTCTTTAGGTATATACTCCAATTATAACATAAACCGTATTTCTATGGATGGTTTATGATCATGTTTCTTTATATATTGAATATGGAAAATATTAACATCTCTGATGTTAGTTTTTAAATATAAATATTTACATTTATTTTTAATTATATTTTTATTTATTTATTTCAAACGATGAATAAATTTTTCTTATTAAGTGATGGGTGTTCCCACTTTTAGAGATCCCCTTGATGTAGTGGAAAATCTTGTGAGACAAACAAGCTTGGTTTTTTGGTGTTTGTCTTTCCAATTTATATATGATGACTTGTAACAAGGCCTTAATGATAAGATTATGATGTCTAGAATTATGAATTCTATTATTATGAAACCAGTAATTATTATCCATGTGAATATTTATGTTATGAGGTTATGCATATATATATTCTCCTTTTACGATATTATTTACATGGAATATTTAATTATTTTGTATCTATTCTATGTTATACATGTTTTATAAATTCTATGATAGATTCCATTATATGTTTTCCCTTAATAAGAATTTAATCTCAGCATTTATTTTTTTCACATTCCGTAGGGTACCAAGAAGTGATATTTAAATGGTTTTAGGCATATACTATAAAAAATAATAATGTTCTCAGAAATATTTTATGTTTTATTTCATTTTTATGAATTTAATTTGTGAATAATATATGCATATAGTCTCTCAAGGAAAATAAACGATTTGATTATTTCATTTTTGATCTCTTTTAATTTTCACCAATGTAGTATAGTAACCAATTGATCTATATTATTAGATTTTGGGAGTAATAGTTGGTATCAATATAAGTTTAGTAAGAACATTGTAAACTAAACCTAGAATAAAATAGTATAAAATAATGATAAAATTATAAAATTTCCCAAGTATGATTTAGACCAATAAGAGGGGGTAAATTAGTGGTTCCTTTTACTTTTTATAAGAAAGTTTTTATACTGATTTAGAAAATTTTCATAACTTCTGAAAATTGTTAGAGTTATGATCCAACCAAAGATATCACTCAACCACACCTTTGACATGAAACAAATATAAATATGGAGTGTTACATGATATTTAAAAGGATTGGTACAAAGACCTACTCCTTCCTATATTGGATAGCACCAATAAAATGGATTATTTTACTAATTTATTTCTAGAATAAATAGTTATAAGAAACAATAGTTCAACAACCCATTAGAAAAATTTTCTAGTATAATTGGTATACCCCCTAACCCCAAATACCATTTTCATATCCACTTTCAACAACTCATTAGACACGCCAGCAAACAACACTTTCTAATAAATAGTAATAACCCACAACTACACGCTTTACATTTTCACATCTTTTCAGATCTACTTCAGATTTTTCTTAGATTCCTCCACAAGTTAGCTGGATCAACTTCACTTGTGTACAATCTCTAAGAAATGAAAAAATTATATTGAGAAATTTATTGTCTTAAAACTTATTCCAGATCTATAAAAAATCAAAATATGATCAACCTCAATATTTTACAATTTATTACTAAAAAATTATAAAATTTCATTTTGATCTACCTCAGTTCAGTATCCTTTGTCTGATGGTCACCATCCAATTGCCCTCTGTCCAATTATACTTTGTCCTTTGCTACTTAAACTGATTAAATAACTAAATTAGAAAATCTTAAATTCTTTGTCTAATGGAACACCGACTGATGGTACTTAACTCTGATGGATATTTCCCTAGTACGTATCACTCTAATGATTCTTAGTTCGATGGTGTTTTCTCTGATAGATCTCGCTCTGGTGGAATCAATTTGAAGGGAGTCACCATGATGTTCTCGAATTCCACATAAAAAAACATATATTGGGATTTTAAGACCTATAAAAAAATTCATAGCTTTATATTTCTGCACACATGAATAGTTTCATTTATGAATGGATTATAATCTCTATTTATAGGCATCCTAGAATAGAAAAGGGAGTAAAACCAATTCATATTCCCACTCAATGAAATTTAAAAATCTCTCATTTTAATTTTCATTTGTGATTCTTGTCTGACTATTTCTACTCTTTTCAATATTTATGGATCTTCTCTAATCTTAATTAATCTTCTCAATACTTTATATTTCATCAAATTTATGAACAATTCTCTGGTCTGATCATTATTTTTTTATGACTCTGATTAATATTTCTTCATCAGAGTCTGTTAATTGGAATTTCTCACAAAAACGGTGTCTAATGGACATTTTTATGTATTTATCATTCAATAGATTGTTATTACTTCATAACTTCGTACTTTGAGTCCTTTTATATTGAACCAATAATGAAAAAATTAAAATCTTCTTCTCTTGAACCATTGAAGAATAATAACATTCAAATAATTTCATGGTCTGGTGCTCTAACCCAATTGAATATGGTTTCCAACATTGTTGAAACTACTTTATACTTCATTCTCCTATAAATACTTCAGTATAAAATCAATACATTTCACACTTCCAATCACTTCCTCATTATGATGGAAATATTTATAAATTTTATCATACCATCTATATGATTCAGATTACAAATTTAAACTCCCTATCTGTCTTTTCTTTATTAAAATTAATCAGTGTCAATACCCATATAATGTAATGGTGTTAACATTAATTTAATAGATTAGTATCTTGTTATTCCAATGGATCAGTCTCTGGATCTCTTCTTATTTATCATATCATCTGATGGATCATAAGCTATCTCACACTAATGAATTGACCTAATAATGATTTTTTAAATCTTTTAAAATTATAATACTCTTATTTACATATTTCTAACAATTATTCAATCTGGTTCTCATTGGTCTGATGAGCTACATCGGAAACACTTTAGTGTTGAAAACTCTAGAAACACACACTTCCGTTTCCTTTTACTCACCCTATCTTATATCATTTTTTTCTTAAGATCCATGAATCTTTGATATATTAGGTAATCATCGTATTATTAATTGTGGAAAGTTATATATAATACTTTGCCAATAGAAACTGTTCTCAATATATATTTTGACTTTCCAACTTCTGAGACTGATTATTCTTTAGTCAAATTTCTAGAAGTGGCATACCTTCTACTTAATTGTCATTCTAATGGTATACATCTGATAAAACATGATGATAGACTATTTCTGATAGGGGTTTGATTGATAAATTTTCAAAACCCCTTATTTCATTTGGATTTTTATAAACTTATCATCAAGAAATTTATTTACTCACATTACTCACTTCTTTAAAAATATTCCACCTATTGATCTATTGATAAAAAATACAACCAAAAAAAATAGGGTCCTCAAAATACTCCCCATTGTTCTAATTGTCAATACCCACTTAAAAAAATTAAATCATCAAAAAATAAAATCTATTCATCCCCCTACTTTTCTTATCCACTTATAAGTCTCTTCACCCATATTGAAAATAAAATTAAAACGGTACACTCATGATTATTTCTCTTATTTCAAAATCAAGAAACTCTTCGTTAGGAGAACATTTGAATCACGTGTGTTTCTTAACAAAGATCCTTTAAAAAAACAACACTACATTTATGTTGGTGATCCCATTTTAGAAAATAATAAAGAATAATCAAGGGTTCCAATGTTTTCATTAACAAAACTTCTCATTTAATACCTTCCACATATTTTTTACAACATTCTCATGTCTAGGATAATATAAGAAAAAAAGTAAAATAAAAAGAGCCTACACCCATCATAGTAAACATATTAGAAAGTTCAAGTGTATAAAAACATCATTCAAAACTCATATTTTGTAACCTCATTTTATTATTTTTCCACGACAAGTAAGAGACTCAAATATCAACTTCCTTACTACAAGTCATTGAATTACCTACAAGTTAGTACAAATATAAAAATATTTTTTTATTAAGTATGAACATTAGTAGTTTCTCAAAAGTAGAGTTTGGACTGAGATTCCTCTCTCATTCTTTAATATTTACTCATCTTCTTGGATTTTCCATTTAATATGTTTTATTAATTCTTTTTTCCCTTCTCAAAATTTGTAACAATTTTTTTATCATCTCTAGAATAATTAGATGATGTTTTAAACATATCTTTACCTTTAGTGGCCATTTTTTATAATGATATTGAAAAAAAAATCTTCATGTATAATTATTGTTCTAGAAATATAGTCATGTGGATCTTAGTAACATGCCCATCTTATTCACATCCCTTTAATATTTTTTGAGTCTTTAAATCATAATATAATGATATATTTTTATCAATATTTCTCAAATCTTCAGAAAACATTTTCTTCCACTTTTATTCAGAAGATTTTTGGCCAATTCTACTTCCCATTCATGGAAACTTATTCTACAAAAATTACTAAGAAGTATTTATTTTTTAATTTGAAAATTTATTTCCCTCAAAATTCTTAACATACTAAAATTTATTATGCTTTTTATTTTTTCTCATTGTGGTTTCAATGTTCTTCACCTTCTGAAATTTATTTATCAACTCCCCAAAATTTGAGCATTTTGATCATCATAATTTCCCATTGATTCACACCTATTATCTGGTAGAGATATGTTATACGATCATGAATGAGATTTGTGTTTGAAAATTCTACAACACCAATAGTGACCACCAAATATAGATCTTTTGGACTAATAGAAAAAAATACTCAAAACTTATTTTGGTTTCTTCATAAATTAATGACCATTTTCATGGAGATTATTCAATTTAGAATTAATTTAACTCTTCGTAAATTATTTTTTTTTCATTTTTTAAACCCTTATTTTCACCATCTTTGGATGTTTTACATTTAACATCAACTACCTTGGTGAACTTTCCTATCATATTTCATATCTCACTTATTTTTTTCTGGATTTGAGTATTCTATTCAAGTTCTATTTCCAAATTCAATTTGATAATATATTTCATTTCTATTATATATTTACAATTATCATCACTATTTTTTAAAATAATTACACTTCTAAAATTATCAATAAATTTTATTTAATGTTCAGATTTATCAGTTGATGAAGGATCATCCTTCTTTATTCTTCTCAGATAACATTTATTATTCCTTTCATAAAGAAGTTTTTCTTTATGTTTCTTCCACTTTTATTTCAAAGACTTCTTATCTTATTCTTTGGACTCATGATCTTTAAATTTATTCCAATGAAATGTTTATTTAAAATTTACTTTCCCTTCACAATTCCAAAATTTGAGAGAGTTTTTACCTTTTTCCTTCCAATTTCCCTGATTGGTTTTTTGGAAAAGAGGTAATTATTTTTTTGAAATATTAATTTTCTTTCTCTTCCTCTAAATCACTTAATTTTCTACAACTTATTTATCTTTTGTTTAATAAATATTTGAAGGAAATTTATCTGTCAAAAATTTTCTTGAAAGCAGTATCTTCTCTAATTTTATAAGTCAATAGAGTATTCTTAAGTTCACTCAAAGATAAATTTTCATGATGTTTTAAAGATAAAACATTTTAATTAAATCTATTTGGAATGTTTTTCATCAATTTCATTAAAATGGTAGAATCTTCGAGTTTCTTACTAAAATATCAGATGTTGGTTAGAATATTATTTACTATTTTAAAGTAATGCTCAATAATTTCTTCATCATCTATTTTGATATCTTCAAATTTACTTCTCCTGATTTATAACTTGGATTATTTAATATTCTCATTTATTTAATATCTAATTGTCAACTTATCCCAAATTTTATTATCTATTATAAATAACAAAATCATAGTATAAACATTATCGGTAATATCAATCGATAATGAATTATTAACTTTTAAATCAACTTCTAAACTCTTCTTATCAGTAGATTTCATAACAAATTTATTTATAAGATGAAATATCATTGTTTTTGTTTCTCTAAATTTATGTATGAGAGATAGAAGATAGGGAAACAACATATTATTCAAACATTGATAGTTTTTCCATCAAAAACAAGAACACCCCAATTTTTTGATGAATTGAAATTTTCCATTATCAGATATGGATATTTTAGATGAACCATTCTCTGATACCAATTAAGGTTCCCAATTAGGATTACGAACCATAATAGGGGGTGATTCAATGGTTCATTTAAATTTTTATAATAAATATACTTAACTAAATTAGAAAAATTTAACTTTAGAAACTTGTTAGAGTTATGATCCACTCCAAAAGAACTCTGAACCTCACCTTTCGTTAGCATCAAAAATAAATATAGAGTAACATGTGATTTTTACAAGTTTTGGTACAAAGAATTATTATTTTTTAGTAGATAGTCCCTCCGACATGGATTCTTCCACTAAATTATTTCTAGTTTATAAAATAGAAAATCGAGAAACAATTATAAAACACATTACTAAACTATTCATTTATAGTTGGTTAACCCCCCCCCCCCCCCCCCAACTATCCTTTTTTTATCCACTATCCACATCTCGATATAAACCCTAGAAAACATAACTTTTTAGTAACTGGTAACAACCCCCATCTACAGGCATCAAATTTTCACTACTTTTCTGATCCAATTCATAAATTTCTTTACATAAAATACCTGTAATCCATATCAACTTCACCTATATGCAATATTCAAGAACTTAAATAATTATCTTAAGAATTTATTGGTTGTGAAACTTACTCCATACCTTCAACAAATTTGAATATTCTAAAACACATTATTTCCATAATTTCTGATCATTAATCATACATAGAAAAAGATATTCTGATCTACCATAGTCCTGTTACCTCTGTCTGATGGTATCTGCCTGATTGGCATCAATCTGTTTCCACTTCTTCCTTTCCCACTTTAACTGATTAATGAACTCCATTAGTAACTAACATCTTATTCATTTTATAGTACTTCAACTAATGGGATATCACTTTTATGGATATTTATTCAATATATCTCACTCTGGTGTGACTCAAACTGATGGTGATTGCTCTGATGGAACTCTCTATGGTGGACTCCCTCTGATGGGAGTCACCTCGATATTCTCATCATCAACTTGAAACAAAACTCAGGTTGGGATCTCAATACCTTTCATAAAAATTTCATAACTTCATCTTTCTGTAAACGTGAATAGTTGAAGGTATTAATGTATTGTGGTCTCTATTTATAGGAATCCAATAATAAAAATGTTAGGAAAACCAATTCTTCTTCTTAATCAAGGAAATTAACAAATCTGTGAGTTTTATTTTCATTTTATCATCATGTCTACCTATTTCAACTATTCTTAATATTTCTAAATCCTTCTCAAATCTTCATGAACATTCTAAAAACATTAGACTACTTATAAATTAAAAAAAATCTCCAGTCCAATAAATTGATATTGACCATTCATTTTTTGTGAATCTAATTTATCATTCATCCTCAATGTCATTCCAATAGACATTCTAGAATAAACTAGATCTAATGGACATTAATATGTAATTCTCATCCGATGGATCAGTCTAAATTCATAAATTTGGATTATGAATCATTTCTTCGTAACCCAATAATTAAAAAAATTCATATATTTTTTCTATTGAATAATTAAATAATAAGAACAAACAAATTATTTCATTTTATTATGCTTCAAGTCAATTGAAAATGGTTGAGTACATTTATCTAACATTTTTAAGCTTCTTCTGCTGATAATGACTTGAGTAGAATCTCAATAATTTCACATTTTTAATCACTTCCTCATTATTATACAACTCTTCATACATTTTCTAAAATCTGTTGTATGATTGTAGTTATAATGGTGAACTCACCCTCTGTCTTTTCTTTATTAAAATGAATTAGTTTCAATACTCATCTAATGTACTGGTGTCAGCTTCTTGTCTAATATATGAGTGTGTATGTCATATTGATGGATTGATATTTATATTTCATCCCATTTATTGACTCATATAATGGATCCTGAGATCTCTCAACCCAATTAATCAATATAAATAGTACATTTTAAATCCTCAAAACTCATAATATTCATACTTCTATATTTCTAAAAATTCCATAATCTTGTGCTCTAAGGTCTGATGAGCTGTGTCTGAACACATTAATTTTAGAAACATTAAAAATTCACACTTATTTTCCTTTTTACAAACTCTATATTTTATCTTTTCTTCTTCATGATCTATGAAACTTTTAAATATCATCAAATCATAATCATATTTAATGTGTGAAGTTCTTTCTTAGACATTACCATTAACAATAACTATCAAAAAGACTTTTGACTCAATAACATCTGGGAATGACAATTCTTGAGAATCATTTCTAGTTTCTTCATACATTATAATTAATTCTCATTATGATGGTCTAGATCTCATTACTCATATAGATGGACTGATTCTGATGGGGTTCTGATTAATAAGTTTTCAGAACCCCTTATTTGATATATATTTCCAGCAACTTCTCACCAAACTTTTTTTACTCACTTTATTCACTTCCTTCAACATATTAAACATATTTATCTATTGATAAAAAATACAAAGAAAACACAACATGGTCCTAAAAATTATGATATGCCTTTATGACATTCAAGAAACTCTTTTAGACTATTTTATTTACATCGTAATTGTATTTTTCTTTATTTAATATTAATGATGTTATGAGCTAATCTTGTATATTACATTATTTAGAAATGGTACCTAGTGGAAAGAAAAAAAAATTATACCAACACCTATAACCTATGTATATATATTCCTCATTACCAATTCAATAAATTCAATGTGGATAGTTTTAGATATGAGATAATTATATATATATTGGGTTAATTGACTCTGGTACTGACAAATAATCTTACTCGTATATAGAATTTAGCTAATACCCAACATGGTATAATAATTTTGTATCACTTTAAGTGACAAAAACCTCTATAATTTTATGTTAGTACTAATATATTTGTATTTGAAAATGTATCAAGTCCCTTGAAAATATATCTATCACATTGGGAATTATTTAAAGAGTGAATTTTATCATGAATTTTTTTATCTAAAGGGTGTTTTATGTAATCCAAGAACTAATATTAATCACTTCTTTGATAGTATAAAACCAATAATTTGAAGGGAATTAGTCTCGAAAACTTTTTTACTATAAAATGTTAAAATATTATGTATCATCAAGATAAATAATGAATTCTCAATTTCTTATGTTTTTTGGAGAAATAATTAATACAAGTGACTTGTTGAGCACTCTGTAAAAAGAAATATTGAAAAATGGAATAAGGGAATGTTGGAACTTCCAACATATGATAGTTATAGATAGAGACACAGTGGAACATGTTTTAATGGAATGATATTTTTCTTCAAATGTGAAGAGAAATGTCATTAGGCTCGAGAGTATAAAGGAAAGAATATCTAAACCCAAGACATTTACACATAATATTACATTATTATTAAAAATTAATAACCATTAATTCAACACAAGGATTATAATAAAAAATTTTCTTTTGAAATATAGGTTCATATTTCAAAAAAGGTCTGTTAAATATGGAATCATTATTTGATTCTCTATAGAAATCTCCCTAAATACATTTGATATTTGGAAACTGCATGGGATAACATGGGTATTATATAAAGAAGGAATTGAGATTAAATACCTTGTAAGGGAATAAATATTATAAGGAAGCATAACATGTGAGTCAAAGGTATAACATGATATCACAAAAAGAGAAGTTACATGAGTAATCAAGTGGGATCATAACATAAAGAGCATGGTATCATAAGATCATGGAGACATAAGAAATGTGACAATAATATATAGCATGACATAACCATGAGTCAAGCATAATTTCCTATAAAGTATCACATGGTGTACAGAGTCCCTTAATTCATTATGTTTACTCCATAATCTTATAGATAATGCCCCATGAAACTAAATCTTTACCTAAAAAATTAAAGTGTTTTCTAGTAGTACCCATCATAAGATGTTTATGATATATATGTTCCAAATAAATCAAATCAATCAAAATAAATAATGTAAGAATTAACCATTGGAATAAAATGGTTTTAATAATCTTACTTCATATCATATTGAAAGTAAATTTCATAATGAAGGAATTTGAGAAATGGTCATAAGGCGTGTATTACTAATCAAAGGATGAAAAAATAAACTATGCATATAAGTGAGATACATATATACATACTTTATAAGAATTAAAGAATATGAAAATTTATTTTAATTAATGAAAATATATTTAAAAAAACTAAAAAAATTTAATAAAATAACCTTTTCAATTTTGGTAACATCGAAGGATGTCATCTTATATGTAAAAAGGTTTTGAAATATTATTTTGAACATCTCTTGAGGAAATTTCCCTTTAATTTTTAAAATATCATTTTTAAAACATAAAAAAGTTTCAAAATAACATTATTTAAAACCTATAAAAAAGTATTTAAACCATTTAGTGTTCATGATGGATGAAAATTTTGTATATACTATACATATTTAAACTATGTTTACTATCAAATTTTTGGTAAAATCCAAATGATCCTTATTTTTAAAACGACCTAAAGATTCCATTAAAAAATTAAAAATTACAAAATTTGTAGAATTTTCTTTTCTAAATAATTTGAATAATTTTAAAAATCTCTTTTAAAATACTTTTAGAAAACATATATTTTAGAAGGAAAACTGATTTTCCATCGAAGAGAGAAATAAAAACGATTTTTCATAAAAACATTTCGTTAAACTCTTGATTACATAAAAAGAGGAAAAATTGTTTAAGACATGTATTATCAATTAATAGCCATGTGTTAAGAAAATTTATGATTTTCCTGATAAATAGATCATAATATTTCATTATTGATATCATAAACATAAATAGTGAGATTACATCATAAAACCCTTACTAATTTGGTAACATTGAATTATAAGCACCATTGAATAATAAAAAAATATTAAACTTTTAAAATATTTCAAATGAGTATATTAATTATATAATATTTCAAAGGGGTGGTTAATACACCTCATAGAATAAGATAGATTTATAATATAACTTAGGTCCTAAAGAAGGCAATTTGAGAAAAATATATCTCATAGATTTGGTAACTTTTGAAACATAAGCCCCATAAAATAGAAATCATGAAATGGATATATAAATCCCAATAATTTTCATCATACTAATAATAAAATATATTATGTGGTATTATATTCATAAGATAAAATAAATAGGTGGTGAATATGACATGTGTCTCATAGAAGTAAAAAGTGAGACGGAAATCCCTTATATTAAATATGGACTTCATTTTTACACATTCAAACCTACTGTATAATAAATATAAAATTATTATACAAATAAAAAATAGCCATAATTATATATTTAAAACAATAAATTATTTACTTAAGACCTTTTATTACCCAATTATTAACAATTCCATGTTAAAGTCATCTTTCAGGTAGTAACTGCTTTGTTTTTTATATATGTTTTGATTTGGTATTTTGAGCCTCTTAATTTGAGGATGGTTCCATAATCACATTAATTTTAATGATTAAATACATATAATTTTTATACATAAATTATACTTTTTAAATAATCTGTGGTATTGGGTTATGAATAAATTAATTATGCTACAATCTTGAAGACCACAGGTCGTACGTATTCATTAGTAACGTTTCCATTTATTGAAGATCATGATGTAAAGAAGTTAAGTGATTTTTTAAATATATAAGATGATAATTATATAATAAATATAATATTATTTCTTTAAATATACTTACACAATTGATTCACGTGATGTGGTAATAAAAATGAATCAAATCACTTCGCGAGGTGGTAGTCTGTTGTACACACGAATACAGTTATCATCTATTAAATGAATGTTAAGGTAATAAATTATAAGATGAAATTCAGTTAAATAATGGTATATTTTTAATTAATATCATATATAAATATAATATTAATCCTTATTACCTTCCATGTAAATATTTAGTGAAACATGGATCACATCTTTCCGTGAGGCGGTAGTTCATTGTACACATGAGATACATTATCATATTCTCTACAAAATGGAATTTAAGAAAATATATATATATATGTATATATGATATTATTATTAAATAATTATAATTATATAATTAATATTATATATAAACATTATAAATTTAATTATATCCATCCGTGAGAAGCGATGATGAAAATTTAATTACATCGGTTCGAGAAGTGGTAGTTTTCCATAAAAATAAACAACAATTTTCTTCCCATGTGAGGGAGGAGGAGATGGTTTCTGGTAATTAAATTAACCTAAAAATTATTAAAATTTTGAATATAATTATTTTATTATATAATCTCTATTTAATAATATTTAAATGAGGTGGGGGAATAAATAAAATAAAATTCTTGGTTAGGGATGTTACCTCTTCTTCAGACAACTTTTTTTTGTTTCAACCATAAGTCTTATAGGGTTTGGTTTATGAAAAAACATTTTATTATAGGATTATAGTATTAAAGTAATTAATTCATTTTATTATTTATTATATAGACCAATATGTTATGGATGTTTGAATAAGAAAGGAGAGGGTGGCCTTTTATAAGTGAGGTGAGTGGCACACTTGTAATTTTTTTAAAGGAAAAGGTGTAACCATGTTGTTAAAATTAAATAAGGCTAAAAAATTACATTATATAACCTAAGAGGCTATAATTTATAAATATGGTAATAAAATGGGTTTTTTAAATGTTTATAGTTCATTTTACCCATTATTATTTTAGTTTTACCCCCGGTAAACCCATTTTCACCATAACCGTATAAATTAATTTTTATTGTTTTTACTATTAATTATGGTCATAAATTATGTTGAAAATATTATATAATATAACATAATATGATTCAAAATATTGAATCCATTTTTTAAAATTTCATTCATATAATTTGAAAATTTAAGTTTAAAATTAAAACAACCAATGTTGTGAGAAAGTGGTTTTCTAAAGAGAAATATTTGACATGTTTAAAAAAATTATATCAAAATTAAATGATAAATTAATTCCAATAAAATAAATTGGTTATATATATATAATTTAACTAATTTTATTTTTAAACCCATCCTAAAATAATATTTTATTTTTTAAATCCTTTAAAAGAAATAAAAAATCTTTATAAAACTAATATTTTTAATTATTCATCCAAAAAATTATTTTTTTATAAAATTATAAAACATTCACTCCAATGAAATTTCTAAATGATTATTTAAAAAACTATGATAATTATTTCAAATAAATATTCAAAAAATTTAAATTTTTTAGATTAAAATAAGTGTTCAACATGCATCAAAAAAGATTTTTTAAAATCATTTTTAAGCATAAAATTTGATTTATTATTATATTTTATATATATATAACATAATATGAATGATAAAAATTTTATTGAATATACAAAATATAAATTTCATTAAATTAATTAAATAAATGTGATTTATTTAATTTATTTAGATAAAACTCAAATGTGGGATTAAAAATACTTGTTCAGAAAAAGTTTTCATTTATTTCTAAATTTTTTTTAATTTTATTTACAATTATTTAGACACTATATAATTCATTTAATATAAATTTTAAAACCATATATTTCCATAATTTATTTAATCTTATTCATATTCACTATTACAATGGCTTAGTGATAAGTATCATATTAAATAATATTATTTGTATAATATTTTGTGTTCCATTAAAACTAAGTGTTGCGTGTAGAGTAAGATATCAATGAAATTAAAATTATTTTAAAAAAAGATTTAGTAAAATCATAGGGTGTTACATTATACCCCCTCAAATAAATTTCTTCCTCATAAATAAGACCTTTTCTTAGTAATAAAACATTTAACATTTGAAAATCTCTTTTTGGGAAACCCATATCATAAAAAGTGTAAATAAAAAATCCTCTTAAAAAAGATAAAGTGATTTCCATAGTTCATATAGAATAACACATTCTATGATTCTAAATATTAGAAAATAGGTGGGTGGTGATGAATTGGACATGGAATAAAACCATAACATCCAAATAATTTTGGAGAGTGATATAAAATCATTGATCACAAGAAATTGAATCATCATGAAAAAAGTTAGAATGAAAAAACCATAACTGAACGAGGTTTGAAAAGGTTAATTAATATCATAAAAATGATGGTAAGAGGGACAATGTTTATTTCAATATCCTTTTTCTAAATTTGGTATATTTCTTCAAGAATATATACATAGTTTATTTCATTCCAATTCATCAGAACAATCACATCCTTTTTTCTTTTATCGGTTTCTACATATATTACTCAAAGAGATGATTTTTTCAATGATTAAATCTCTAATAAATAATAAGATCCACAAAATAATGATAATTCATTCCATCTATGTGAATTTATTATCAAAAACAAAATTTTCATCACATATTATTCATAAATATTCATATGGTGAAATAATAAATTAATCTCTAAAACGTTATCCAAAATTTAAATTATACCATTTCATAATTGCTTAACCTTATGAACCTTCTAGAAGAAAATTTTTATAAATAATATGACTAAAATTTTCATAATAAACATAACTATAACCCCCCAAAAATCAATAAGTATCTCTTACTGGTCACATAGTAAATATGTGAATACCTTGGTCATATATTATGTTGAAGCATGGTAATAACTAGACTTACCATTGAACATAAATGAAAACATACATGCTTACATGTTCCAAAAATAAAATCATGTATTATTCAATATATTCCATAAATATAAAAATTATATAAACTCAATATATGATAAAATCTACCACTTTCTCAACAAATCATTAATCAGTTCTGGGGTCATCATTACTATATTGTTTACTTTATCCATATAAATCATCTCTTTATCCAAAATAAACACCATTTTTTAATATCAATAACATATTAAGGGTTATCTTTCCATAATAATATTATCTATAAAATATCACCTTAAAATTAAATCACATTTTTATGTCATCACTACCATTCAACATATTCTTACAAATCCTTAACATAAAATTTATATAGAACAATCCTTATATATTTAAATATTTATATAAAATTATTCTTCAATTCCCATAGAAAAACACTCCAATCATTCTACATTATTTTAAAATCGTTAAGTGGGTTTCATTATCTTATTCCTTAATTCCTATTTTTTGAAATATTATATATGAATCATGTATTAACATTCATCAACCATTATTTAATCATGATTTTTTATGTTTAATATAAATAATAGTATTATAATATCATATACCTTTCATATCTCATCCATGGTCTCTTTATCATCATTATTTTAACCAATACTCAAACTACCTTACAAACTCTCTTTATGGCCCTTAGAATATAAATTTTCATAGGGACCATACTTTCACCATTTGAAACATTCAACAATCAATGATACCTTAGAGAGATAATAATTATCATCCATTATATTAACAAAACTTTTCATTTTTCCAAGGTAATTACTTTCATTTTGTCCTTATTTTCCACACTTAAAGAATTCCCTAATTCCTATGATATAGTCACTTGGGTGAATTTTCTGACATTCTAAAAATATATAAAAATGAGTCTTCTTTCCTCTATGGTCGTCTCCACCTGAACAATCAATGAACTATATCCTTATCTTCTTTGGTTATTCTAAGAGTCGATTAAGGTGAAAGATTTTAATCATAGATCAAGATAACTAATTAGGAATAACCACAATATCTTTTACTCCAGTCGTCATCTCATTTAGTTTCTCATCAACACATTGTATATCACGTTCAATGTTAACAAAGTTCCATCTGGTTCCTTTCATTGAATAAAACCAAAATTCATATTGTGAGAAATATAATTCATAGTGGGAAACCACATAATTATGAAAAAAAACACTTATAGGATGTCCAAATAATGACCCTCTATTTTAAATCTATAAAACCTTAGGCTTAACTTCTGTAATTCATGGTCATTATATAAATACTTTATGATGGTTTGTAATGATTTTGAGAATTTCCAAGACATATCCCCCAAGATATTCAAACTAGGTTTGTATCTTGGGTCATTTTCATGCACCAGGTGATGATATAGTCCATCTCAATGCACCCTTATCACAGTTATCACCCCAAGTTAACGTTGTGCTAGTGTTATATCCACTTTTAGTATCTATATAGGGATTTAATTTCTTGTAAACCACTCCCTGTTTCCTTTAAAAAATTCCGACGCATTTTTCTATACTTTGACTCATCCTTATACATATCTAGAGACATATCTATTGTTGTATCCTAATAAATATCCCTTGGTATCTCATTAATGTTATCTTATCCTTATTTCAAAGGTTAACTAAACCTTTCCTTTGATACTAACTATGGATATAAAATCCTTTTACACAAATTCATAAATGATTCTTAAAAATAAATATCCATGAATAAAACAAAATTATCATAAAGGACTGTTTTATTTGGTAAAATATTTTCATATTGTATAAAAAGAAACATAAACATTGAATCCTTAATTAATTATCCATAGTGAGATACCAAAATTCGTTGGAGCTCCTAAAACTATCTTGGATAACCTAAGGAACAGATAAAGAATGGTTTGAGCTAAAAATACCTGTAAGGGAATCAGAATGATAATGAAGCATAACATGTGAGTTAAATGTATAACATGATATCATAAAAGAGAAGTTACAAGGGTTTTCAAGTGGAAGAATAACACAAAGATTAGGGTTTCATAAGATAATAGAAAGATAATAAATATGGCAACAACATACGACACGTCATAATCATGAGTCAAGGATAACTACCTAGACTATATCCCACTGTGAAAAACATCCCATAATAGATTAGGTTTACTCCCTAATATCATACCCTATTCCTCATGAGAATAAATTTTTACCTAATGCATTGGATCGCTGTATGGGTGTACCTTTCATAACATGTTCATGATCGATGTCTACCACATAAAGGAAATCAATTATAAAGCATGACATAAGAACTACTAATATAAATAAAATTGTTTGTATAATATTTATTTATATCATATTAGAAGTAAATTTCATAACGAAGACATTTTAGAAATTATTAGAAGGAATATATAACTTTATAAGAGTAATGGAGAATAAAGTAGATATATATGTGAGATACATATATACATAAATTATAATAAATCTGTAACATCAAAGGTTGTTTTCATTGATGAAAATAATTTTAAAATGTTAAAAACATTCTTTAGTGAAATAACCATTTGACTTTGAGTAACATCAAAGGATGTTATCTTAGTTGGAAAATTATTTTAAAAATAAATTCCAATATTTCTTGATAAAAATATCCTTTCCATTTTGAAGACACGTGTTTAAAAAATAAAAAATAAATAAATTTACTTTTCATTGAAAATGACATTTGAAAAATATAAAAGAATATTTAAAAAATTATATGGTTATGTTGGTGTAAAGTTACACACATGTCATACACATTAAAATAAAGATTCACTTCACAGTTTTAGTAAAATCTAAATGGGACTTGTTTCTAAAACGAAATAAAGATTACATTAAAAAAATTGTAAAAATTTAAAAATGGGTAAATTTTTATTTGAAAAACAAATTTAATAATTTTAAAAATAAATATTAAAACCTTATTATAAAACATATATTTTGGATGAAAAGAAGTGGTTAGACTGAACAATGTTCCTTTGAAATATTGATTACATAAAAAGATTAAAGTGAATAGACAAAATTTATTGTCAATAAATAAAAACATTAAAATAAAATTCACGTGTTTCTTGAAAGATAGTTCATTTGATTTCATATTTTTAATTATAAACCAAAACATCCCTGATAAATGATGAGATTGCATTGTAAAACCCTTACTACATCGGTAACATAGAATCATAAGAACCATAAAATAATAACATCAAATGATACTTTTATTGTCATAAAAATACCTAATTAATGATATAACATGTTAAAGAGTCAATATATACACCTTGGAGAATAAGATAGTTGCCTAATATAACTTATGTCCCAAAGATGGTATTTCGAGACAAAAGTGTCTTACCACATTGGTAAATTTTGAACGATAAACCCTATTAAATAGATATCCTTTATGTATATTTAAATTTGAATTATTTTTTTGTATAATAATCATAAAATAAATTCATGTCCATTATATACACCACAATAAAATATGTGGTGAATATGGAATGTGTCTCATAGAAGTTAAAAAGTGAGACAGAAATCCCTTTCTATAAGTCTAGAACTACTTTGTACATATTCTAAACTACAATATAATAAATATAATTTTATTGTAAACGTAATATAGAACCAAGGATATATATATAATACCATATATGATATAATTATGACCATTTATTACTTTTTAATTAACCATTCCATATTAAAATCATGTTTTCGATAATAACAGCTTGTTTCGTGTATGTTTTGATTTGGTATTTTCATTACTCTAACTTTAATAATTATTCCATAATATACATAATTTTAACAAATAAATATTTATAATTGTATATATAAATTATAAATTTTAAACTATCCATAAAATATTGTTATGAAAAATGAACTATGTTACAATCATGGAGATAGTAGGTCGTATGTACGAATGAGTAACATTTAAATTTTTTAGGATAATGATTGAAAGAAGTTAAGTGTTATTTTTTCTTTATAGGATAATAATGATATAATAAATATCATATTATATAGTTAAATACCATAAAAATTATTATTCATGTGATGTGGTAATAAAAACAAATCACATCGCTCTACAAGATAATTGTCTATCGTATACACGAACGACATTCTCATCTATTAGGTGAATGATAATGTCAGAAATTATATGATATATTTGTTTTAAATAATTTTAATTATTCCATTAATACCATATATAAACCTTAAATTAATCCTCATTACCTTCCATGTAAATATTAAGTGAAAAATGAATCACATCACTTCAAAGGCGGTAGCCTACCGTACACACGGGCGACATTATCATATTCTAAATTGAATGGATATTAAGAAGGTGTATATGATATAATAATTTAAAAATTATAATTATATAATGATTAAAATATATAAACATTTTATACTTCATTATATCCAATAATTATAAGGGGTGATGGAAAACAAATTATGTCAGTTCGTGAGGTGGTAGTCCGTCATACACACGATCAACGGTTTTCGTTCCAAATTCAGCGAGGGGATTTGGAATAAATATAATAAAACCCAAATTATATTATAATTTGGTTATTATTTCATCATGTATTAATAATAATTAATGTTTTTTGAGGAAGAAGTATAATAAAGTGCTCAATTAGGGGCATTACCGCTTTTCATATGACTTCTTTTGGTGCACCAAAAGCCTTCATCGATTGGATTTATGACTATAATAAGGATTATTGGATGAGATGATTAAATTAAGGAATTCATTTTCCAAATCATTTTCTAAAACAATGGGGTTTTAAGTGTTAAAATTATAGGAGAGGGTTGGCCTTTTATAAGTGATGTGAGTGGCACACTAGTAATTTTTGAAAAAAATGGTGTACCCACATTTTTCACACTCCAAAAGGATAAAAAATGGGACATTATCAAACCTCAATGGTGATAATGTGTCCGTAATGTTTTTCTTGGAAACGTTTCTACTTCATTTACCCCTTATATTTATAGTTTACCCCCCTAGTAAGCTCGTTTTCACTTCAATAGTTGTAATTAATTTTTACTATTCATTATGTTAAAAAATATTGTTTAACTTCTTAGATAATATATATTATGATGATTAAAATTATAGAGTATATTTTTCCAAATTAAATTCACATAATTTTCAATATTTAATTTAAAATTAAACTCATAGACGTGACAATAAAGTGGTTTTCCAAAGGTAAAATATTCAAAGTTTTAAAAAAATTATATAAAAATTAAATATTAAATTGATTACAATGTCCTTTATTGAATTAATAGATATATAATTGAACTAATTTTAATTTTATATCCATATTAAAAAATTTAATGTTTTCTAATTCTTTAAAAGAAATTATAATTCTTAACAAAACAATTATTTTTCACTTTTCATCAAAAAAATTATATTTTCAAAAAATTATAAAAAATATACTCCATAATAATTTTTACATGATTGTTTTAAAAAATAAAGTTTTTTTTTCAAAAAAAAATTGAAAATATTTAGACATTATTTTTAATGTAAATGTTTAAAATTAAACAAACCCGCTTTTTTTAATATTCTTCTTAAGCATAAAATTGGATTTGTTCTTTTCTATTTCTAAGAAAACACAAAAAATTATTTTTTAAAATTGATAGAATATATAATATATTTATTTAATTGAAATAAGTCACCATCGGTGTTTTATTTAATTTATTCAGATAAAACACATTTATGTGCATAAAATAGTTTTTGATACAATCAGTTTATATATTTTGAAATGATTTTTATTTACATTTATAATTTTTTAGTCACCAAAGAAATCATTTTTTATATATGTTTAAATAATTTATTTTCATAATTTAGTTAATTCAATTCATACCCACTATTTCAAGGGTTAGATGTTAACTATCATATTAAATAATAATATTTTAAGATAATATCAAACTCTGTGTTTTTTATAGCACAAGATATAAATGAAATTAAAATTAGTTGATTTTTTTATAAAATCTAGATATGTTACAAATAAATTATATTCCAATGTATAATGATTCAACTATAAGGTTATGGGGTACTATTTGAATTAATTACTCAAGCATTAAGAGAATTTACCTTTTAAATGGACAAGGGAGAAAATATAATATTATATGTTCACTATAGGTGAGATTTAATTTTAAATAATGTGATAGTAGATACATCTGTCATTAACTAAAATTTAGATAATTTTTTATTTGATTCCAGATATATTTTCTATTCTATATATGTTATGTTTTCTAATGAAATTAAATCATTCCCTAACACTATGAGTAAATGGTTTTCTATCAAGAACCTAATGATAATATTATCACAATAAGTATTTATCAAGTAGTCTATATTCATATGTGTAGATATTAAATAGTTTCACACTTGATTTTAATTTCAATTATTGAATTTTTTATATTGGATTTCATTGTATAATGAAAGAATTTATTATTGGGAGAATGAGATAGATATTTATGAAGGGTAAGAGAATCCTTTTTAAGGGAGATACTTCATTATTTAAATCATTTATGAATCCAACTCTTATAGAACATCCTAATGAAATCATAGTATAAGTGGAATACAAAATTTTATATTTTGATGAACAAAACATTGTAAGGATAAAGGATGTCACAACCACCTTTTTTTAATTATTTTATTTTATTTATTTATTTAGCATCATGTAACTTTGTCGAAGTTTGTGTTTGGACACAGTTTAGTTTCCTGACTTTTGGAAAATTTATGTGTTTTAGGACAGTGTGTGGACACCTCATAGTTAGCAAAAGTTGCGAGGTCAGCCCAGCTACCTATGTGGCCGCTTCTAAATGGGTAGACAACACAACATGGTCCCTTAATCCATGGGGGTAACCATGTGTTTGCCTTTCATTAAAAATAATCAATGCATTAACATGACAATAAAATAAAAAAATAAATAAATTTAATTGAAGTAATGATAAAATAAAATAAAATGAGAATCATGTAGAATAAAAATTTAAATAATTGTTGTTATATTATTATTATTATTGAGAGTGTTGTTATTTTTATTAGCATTAATTATACTTATATTATTATTAATATTATCAATCTTATTATTATTATTATATTAATGTTATTGTCAATATTATTAATCTTATAATTATTATTATTATTAAGAAGATAATTATTATTGTAATTATTATAATTCATAATATTTTTTAGTTAATTTTTTATTACTATTAGGTTGGTTAGGGTTGGATCCCCCCCTCTTGGATCGTGCCTCAACCCTCTTCCCCTCACCTGTATACGACCTTCCACCACACCTCCCTCTTGTTGCGCTAATATCCTTTAGTCCAATCCCTTGACCAAAAACTTTAATCCCACCGTGGACCTATTGCAGGCGCCACCCTCCTGGTCGAGCACCTCCAAGTGGCCTACCTCCCTTTGGTCGACCCCTCTCCAGTGCAACCCCTCCCTATGCGTAGCACTCTTCCTCTATCTTGCCTCTCTCTTACCATATTGGCTCGATATCTAGTGCCCCCCCATGAGTGCGGCTCCTCTCTAACAGTCGTACTTCTCTAGGTAAGGGCTTAGCTTCCTCTTGTTTAGGGTTCTAGTTTCCATTACAGATTGGGTTGTGTTTTTAGGTTGATTTCTTGATCCATTGAGTTCAATCTCGCCTTGTTTGGGTTTATTGTTGATCCTTGAGGGGTTGTTTTGATTCTGCACCAATTTTCGAAGCTTTCTTAAAAAGTGGTTGGTGATTTCATGCCATAGTATTTATTTATAATTTTATTTGTTTGCTAAATTTATTTTAACATGTTTTAGGATATGTTTGTATAGTGTGAATTTAGTTTAAAAATATTTATATATAATTGGTTTGGAATTGGATTTTTTATATGAATTTTTTTGTACTTATTATGTAGAATCTTGTTGTGCCTTTTTAGGATGATTTATAAATTGTGAAAATGGTTTATTTAATTAATTTTGTGGTATAAATTGTGGTATTGAAATTGTTATCACTATTATGTTCTTAGAATAAAATTTATTAAATGAAATGGTTATATTTTTTTCTATATTCTAGTGTGTTTCCTTTTGAGAAGAGTTGTATGCTTTGTATGGAAGGTGAAAATTGAGTTTTTGAAAATGTCCAAAGTGCTTTGGTATTGAAAAAAACATTCTAAGGAATATGAGCTATGTCCTAGGTGTTTTTCACATGTTTATTTTGGTTTCCTGACTTGAAAACGTTTTATAACATGTATAGAAGGTTAAAAACCATTTTTGAATTGAATTTTTTATACGTGTGTCATAGAAAGGGGGTTTTTCTATAATAATTTTGTGTTTTCATGTGTAAATCATTGTTGGGAATGTTGGAAGTTTTTTATAAATTGTGGAACATATTTATTATGTTGTTCAAGCAGTGAGAGTCATGTTTTATTAGGAACATAAGGTATTAGTGTGTTGAAAATATGTTTTTAATGAAAAATGTATTATTTTGGCTTGTTCAACTTGTTGTGCACCTTTAAATTTAAATTGTAAATAGTTTGAGTAGTGAAAAAATGTGTTAAAATTGATATTGGTTTGAGAGTGATTTTATAAAGGGGATTGTCCCCTGAAATTTTTTAAATAATTTTGTGTTATTCTTATGTTTTATAAAAATGGGAATCTATGAATTGTGAAAGTAATGATAAATGCATTGGAAAGAGGTTTTGGTGTGAGTAAAATTGAAAATGGTATGTTTTATAAAAATTGGTGATTTCATTTAAATGAATGAAATTTGTTTATAGAATTAGTGGTGTGTGCGATATGTGAATGTAAATATCAATTGATTAAGAAAAGTGAATCCTTGGTAACTAGGTGGATGGACTAGGACTAGTGCAGTAGATGATTCAAAAGTGGTTCTTCCTGGTTTCATCAAGAAGGATTGATGCTACAGCACTAACAAAACACGTGATTTGATTAGAGACCACTAGGCCTTGGAATTTGATTCCCCTAAGTGGCATGTGCACAATAAAACTGATGGTTGTTGTTTTTATACCACATTTTTACCAATATATGAGGTTCCTAGAATCCTACTTGAGCTAGTTTGACTATAGGGTTTTACCCTTGATACTCTAATTTATATAATGGGGTTCCAACTATCAGCATACGCTGAACTTCATTTATGTTGATGTGTGTGTGTGTGTGACCTTTTATAAATCCCTTTTTCTTTTAAGAAAATGTATATAATGGTTTTCTTTGTAAGAAGTTACTATTCATAAAGTCTTTACTCACAATTGGTTTTATAGAGATGTTTTTAAAAGATTTTACTTAAACGAGCATGTTAGATTTTCTTTAAATGTTATATTATTGAATATTTTTATCTAGATGTAATTCTAATGAGCTTTAGATCACAACCTACAAACACACTTGGTTGTATGTAGACCTTGTTGCATGTTTGTTTTATGTTAAATCAAGAAGTGTAGTGGTGGCAGTTCGGGTCTTAGTGGTGCCTTCTTTTCTTTTTTGGGTGGTGCCTTGAGGTTGTGGAGTTCTTGTTACATGGTGGATTATGATTATTTTTAGTTTCTTATTTTTGTACTCCTTTGAGGTTTGTTTCCAAAATAGTAAGCTTTAATCCTATAAAGTTGTTAAGGGCATGTTTTGTTGTGTATTTTTTTCTGGTTTATTTTAATTTTTATCTATTTTAAGACTTTATATTAGGGTAAATCATTCCAAAATGCTTATTTGATTCCCAGGAACATGTGATAGCCTATGGGGATCAAGAATTCCCTTTGAGCCTTACCGAGGTTAGGGTCGGGAATTAGGTCATATGGAGACCCTTATTGGTTTGTGACAAAATTGTATCATAGGAGGATCACCATTTTGGGTCTTGCTTCTTGGGAAGGAGTACGGGTAGACCGGATCTAGTATTTTTGTAATTAAATGTTCTTTTTATGAGTAAGGTTCTTGGCCATCACACCTCATTGTGTGGCTTGAGTTACTATGGGGAGTTAGTTTCAAGTGAGTTTTTTAGTCCTTGTAGTTCATTTAAGTTTGGGAAATGAAAATATAGTTGGGTTAATGGTCTTTATGGGGTCGTAGGGCCTTGAAATCCTTGTGGAGTCGGGGACATTGTCTTAGAACACTCTTGATGATGGTTCTATGACTGGTGTATGGCTAGAAACCATATGTCTGAGTCTCCCATCGGCAATATTTTCCACTTGAATCATCTTTTGACTCCTTTATTTTTGAAAATTATTTTTCAAATCCCGTGTTCTAAAAGTGTGGAAATTGACTTTTAAAATAGAAACAATTTTTTTTCAATGTATGGAAAATGGGTTTTCAAGCTTATTATAGACAAATGTTTAGTAAAGTGAAATTTCTGAAAATGGTTTTTAGTAACTTGGGTTGATTTTATCTAGATTGGTTTTTCATAACTTAGAATTGTGGGTAGAGTTTTTTTTTAAAAAAAAGAGGAATGGTTTCTTTTACCTTGGTATTCTCATAGGTGAGCACATGAATAGGTTGTGTGATGAAATTGTATGGGAACATATTGTGGAACTTTAACATGAATGTTTGAGGGCCATGAGGCACATTTGGTAAATATTTACCCATAATACTTGTTCTATTTCTAAATGTGATATTTCAAGAACAAATGGGGTGCTTCAAAACCAGTGATTGTGTGGTATCCTTTTTGTTTTTGGGAATTTTTTTGTGGGATGTTGTGAGTTTGAAAACCCATCTTATTTTAGTAATGATATCATTTTCTATTTTGTCAACAAGTTTTTTTGAGATGTCGGTCAGCTGTCTTTTTTAAGAGTTTTTCAAGGAACCTTAATGGTATTTCCCTTCATGTGTTCTGATGATAATTCATGGAATTTTTAGCTAATGGACAGGTTTTATTGTGTACTTGGTTCTCCTCATAAGCTAGTGTATGCCACATAAAGAGTTAGTTCACGGTTGAAGTGCATCCAAGGCTAATTCTCCAAGGGTGGATCCTCCAGTTAATTAGTGTAAGAATGTTCTTCTTATTGAACATTGGAATACGATTCCACATCTCTTTTTGTAGTCTATTATATCCTCTCACAGTGGGAGAGAATATGTGAGAGGATCTAGAAGAAACTTTGGTCTCTTGGGTTGGCTGGATTTTTTACTAAGTAGTTAGACCACATTAAGTCTATATGTCCTACCAATAAGTTTTTAAAGAAATTCCAATGCGGACAAGTGAAAGAATACTAGAGTTTTCGGTGTGGTCGGCTATTTTAAAAGGGCCTCTGGGTATTTCATTAGTTTCCTCTAAGTAAAAGATTGCAGTAAGATGCATGTGTAGTGAATCTAGTTATAAGAGGTGGTTGTGGATGCTTGCAATAATAATATGATGTTAGGGACTCTGTTTAAGGTCCCTCTCTTTGAAATGTATCTGTGGGTTTAAGGATCATGTTTGGTAAAACTTTGCGGTGTCATGTTATTGCTCGACTGTAGAGGTGAAGGTTGTGCACCATTCTAAGGAACTCAATTCTAATAAAATTTTGTTTTCTTTAGGAAATCCTTATATTTTATATTTTATAGGAATGTGTCTTCTATGTGTCCTTTCTCTCAAATTTTCTTCTTCGAAGTAAAGATGGGTGATGTTAGCACAACTTCTAAGCCTTTATCTCAGTGAAATGCTATGTGGAAAAAATTGATGGTGAAGAGTTCTTTATCTAATGGTGCTATTTAGGTTGGGTTATGGTCACTAGTGGCACCAGAAGAAGAATTTTCATTCTGTGGGTTTCTAAAACCTGATTATGAAGTAAGAGATGCTTCAATCATCAAAGCTCAGACCATAGGTCTCAGGGTGATGTTGGAACGTTATCAGGAGAACCCCAAATGTGTGAATGTTTTTGATCTGCGTTTTATTCTTGGTGTTGGATATGGAGATATTTTAAGCCTCTAGTGTAGTTGTTTTATTTTAATTATTCCTGTTTGGTTGAAGGAGGTGGGAGGACCTCATTTACACGTTATGACCCATTTGAGTGTAAGAGTTTCTTATTGTTTATAAGAAGTTATATTCATCTTATTTCCTAAAAATTTTGGGGGTTTTGTTCAACCAAATTTGGGTCTTCTTTGAATGTCCCATCTGTGTCCCGTGCTTATAAATCAAGAGTAGTTGGATTTGTGTTCTATTAAGGGAATAAACCATTGGGATGTGTCATTCGTGGTCTTATTGGTCCAATTAATATGCATCTTTCCTCCCCTCCCCTCATGGTGGGGGTTCTGGGTCTATGTGGAGAAGTACTCCAGTTCTAACGACCTATCTTGTTTTTATGGTGGGGATACCCATCATGAGTTTCACTAAAATTCCTCTAGAGTGAATCAGTGTTAGACTAATTCATATGCTGGGGTGTCTGTTCGGGCCTCCCCATGTTAGTGTCCTGGTTCCGCCTCATGTTTTGGTTTTTTCATATGGTGGGGAGTCTATTTGACCCTCCCTATGTCAGCAATTAGAATTACTTATTCATTTCAGGTGGAATATTTGAGCTCTTGGGAATGTTTAAAGTTTTTTTGTAAGGGTGTTGTATTTTGTAAAGTGAGAGAATCATTTTCTTTGATTGATAAACTAAATGTGATTTCACATTTGGGGGTAGGTGACACTTAGTGGGGATTTCATTTTGAGTCTCTGAGTTCAATTTGTAGGTCCTTTATTTTATGAGTAGCATTATTACCACACTCTAGTTTCTTTTTCATTGGGATTCTCCTTGACCATAGAAGGAGTATTAGTTATTTTTTTCTAAATATCCTTACTATGGATTTCTAAGGGTATAAATCATTATAGTGGGGATAATTTTCAAACCCAACATTTTTTAATTTTTTTATTTCATTAATTTTCATAGCACCAAGTAAATTTATCAAACTTCAGTTTTGGCCCTAGTTTAATCTCTCTAGGTTTGGAAACTTTTTTGGTTTTGTGCTGATACACATACACCACATAGTTAGTGGAAGCTATGCAGTTAACTCGGGTACCCGTGAGGTCGCTTCTAAATATGAATACCACCACAGAGCCTGTGCATGGTCTCTTGAGCTGTGTGGGGTAACCACTCATTTCCCCTATATTAAAATAATTAATGCGTTTAAATGAGAGTAAAATGGGTAAAATAAATAGATTTAATTGAATTAATTATTAAATAAAATAAAATGAGAAGAATGCAGAATAAAAAAAAAATCTAAAATAATAATTATTATTTTTATTTAGAGTGTTATTATTATTATTATTATCATTAATAATACTAATATTATTATTAATATTATAAATCTTAATATTATTTTTTTATTAGAATTAAAATATTAATGTTATTGTTAATATTATTAATCTTATAATTATTTTTATTATTAAGAAAATTATTATTTTTATTATTATTCATTTTAATTTTTATTATTTTGGCTTGGGTTGGCTTTCCCCCTCCCCACTCTAGGAATGTGGCTCACCCCTCTCCCCCTAACTTGTATGAGACCAGCCCCCCCCCCCTCCACCCACTTTTTGCTCACGACACCCCTTGGTCACTCCCTAAACTAGTGCCCCTACTCCCTTTGACATCCTTCCACATGAACCTCCCACCTATCTGAGTACCTCCCTACGACCTCCCTCCCCTTGGTCAGCCCCTCTCTAGTTTAGGGTCATTTGATGCGACCCCTCCCTATATGCAGTACTCCACCAATGGCTCGCCTCCCTCTTCCCCTTTTGTTGATACCTCCTTCATCCCCCTAGTTTGTGGCTCCCCTATCGTAGTCGCACTTCTCTATGTAAGGGATTTTCTTCCTCTTGTTTAGGGTTTTGGTTTCGGATATAGGTAGGGTTTAATTTTTAGGTTTAAATATTGATTCGTTGAATTAAATCTCACCTTGTTTGAGTTCATTGTTGATCACTTGAGGTGTGGGTGTGGTTCCATGAAAATTTATGGATGTTTCTCCAAAAGAGTTATGTGATTACCCGCCACATCATTTATTGATAATTTAATTTCAACATGTTTCATGCTTTCTTTGCATAGTGTAAATTTAGTTTTAAAAATGATATGAAATTGGTTTAGAATTGGATTCTTTATATTAATTTGGGTGTACTTATTATGTAGACTCATTTTTCCTTTTTATGGTGTTTTAGAAATTTTTCAAATGGTTTATTTAATTAATTTTGTATTTTGAATTGGGGTTTGGAAATTTTTAACATACCTATGTGTTTGGAATAATATTTATTAAAGTAAATGGTTATATTTTTGTGTGTATTATATTGTGTTGCCTTTTGAAAAGTGTTTTATGCCTTGTTTTTAAGGTGTTAATTGAGTTTTTTAAAAGGTCCAAAGTGCTCTGGTTTTGAAAAATAATAATTTCTAAGGAACATGGGATATTTCCCAGGTGTGTTGCATATATTTCTTTTTATTTAATGACTTAAAAGAATTTTATAAAATTTATATAAGGAATGAAACCATTTTTGAAATGATTCTGATGTACGTGTGGCATAGAAAATGGTTTTTCTAAAAGAAATTTGTTTTTTCAATGTGTAAATATTTGTTCTAAATATTGGAAGTGTTTTGTAAATTGTGAAACCTATTTATTATGTTGTGTATGTGGTGAGAGTAATGTTTTATAATTCACTTAATGTGAGAGTGTGTTAAAAAAAAATTTGAAGGAAATATGTATTATTTTGGATTGATTAACTTGTTCACCTTTTAATTTAAATTTTAAATAGTTTAAGTAGTGAAAATAATGTTAAAAAATGATCTTTGTTTGAGTCTGATTTTACTAAGGGGCTTGTCCCACGGTATTGGATGAAAAATGGTGTGTTTTTTGTGTTTTATAAAAAGGGGAATCAATGAATTGTGGAAGTTATGATAAATGTATTGGAAAGTGGTTTCTGTTTGAGTAAAATTGAAAATGGTCTGATTTATGAAAATTGATGACCTAATTGAAAGGCTTGGGATTTTTTTATAAAAGTGGTTGTATGTAAAATATGTGAATGTGAATATTGATTGAGCACAGGAAAATGTGTCCTAGTAAACTAGGTGGATGGACTAATAAAAGTATGCTAGATAATTCGGAAGTGGTTTATCCAAGTTTTGTCTATCAGGATTGATGTTATAACACTAAAAAAACTAGTGATATGATTAGAGACCATTAGGCCTTGGGATGTGATTCCCCATAGTGGCTTGTTCATAAAAATGCTAATGGTTGTGGTTTCTATTCCACATTTTCACTAAGATATGGGGTTCTTATAATCCTACATGAGCTAGTTTAACCCTAGGGTTTTACACTAATACTCTAATTTATATGACAGGGTGCCAACTATCAGCATACGGTGGGCCTCTTATGTGTGTATGTGTGTGTGTTAACTTTTGGAAATCCATTTTTCTGTTAAAAATGGTTATATTGGTTTTCTTTATAATTAGTTTATTTTTTAATGTTTTTACACATAAATGGTATTCTAGATACGTTTTTAAAAGATTTTACTTAAATGATAATTTTAGATTTTCTTTTAATTATATTGATTAGAATCATTTTATCTAGGTGGAATTCAATTGGGCTTTATCTTACACCCTACATGCACCCTTGATTGTATATAGATCCCTTGCATATTTGTTTTAGGTTAAAGTGAGACTTCTAGTGGTCATAGTTCAAATCCTAGTGGTATCTCCTTCGCTTTTGGGGGAAGTGGCTTGAGGTTGTGGCCTTCTTGTTGTGTGGATGTTTGGATTTGTTTTAGTTTATTCTTGTTATAATATTATGAGGTTTTTTGTCCAAAATGGTATACTTTAAACCTATAAAGTTATTAAGGGTGTGTTTGGTGGTGTATTTTTTAAGTTTTTGTTTATGGTTGTTGTAATATTTTTCATGATTAATTATTCATGTAAATCATTCCAAATTTATTATTTGATACACACAAATTTTTTTCATCCTCTGTGGAATAAGAATGCCCTTCAAGCCTTGTCATGGACTGGGTTGGGCACCGGGTCAGATGGCAACTCGGGTTTGTTTGTGACAGAGGATGGGCCTATTTTAAAGGTATACATTGATGTATTTTAGGAGACATATTGAGACATCCACTTGAGTGTAAAGTTGGATTTTTTATTGAACTCATCCATGATTAAAAATCAATATCCAAGACTCATAATTTAATCATATAGCTGAAATTTGTAGAGTTTTGTGATAAGATATTTATATTCCCTAGTGTTTCACCTTGGGGATCCCCTATACTATTTGAAAAAATAAGGATGGGACTTTGTCATTGTACATCGATGATAGGGAGATCAATGTCATTACATTACAAAATAAGAATCATTTTCCACACATTTATGACTTATTTGGTCAACTTCAAGGAGATTAATATTTTTAAATATTAATATTCACTTTGGTTATCATCAATTAAGGATTAATAATGATGATATAACAAAGATGATATTTCATATGAGGTATAGACATTATGAGATTATGGTAATTCCCTTCAAATTGACTAATTCACCTTATGTTTTTATGGATTTAATGAATATAGTATTAAAGGATTATCTTGAAAACTTATTGTCAGTATGAATTGATGATATCTTTATATACTAAGAAACCAATAAAGTGCATGTGAATCATTTGGAAATAATTATGAATACTCTCAGAGAAAATGAATTATAAGGGAAATTTAGTAAGTGTGAATTTTATCTCTATAATGTTTATTTTCATGTCCATACTATCTATAAATTTTAATATATATATATATATATATCAATTAAATATAAGGATAGTTAAATAATTTTCAACACTAATAAATATAACTGGGATATATAGTTTCCTTATTTTTTCAAGTTACTATGGGGTGTTTTTTCAAACAAAATTCCCAATTTTTCAACCTATTATCCAATTTTACATGTAAATGGGATAAATTCACTTGGTCAAGGGAATGTGAAGAAATCGTTTAAGAGATAGTGAGGATATTGGTTAATTCACCCCTATTGACTTTGTCACCGATAAATGAAGGGTTTTTGATATATAATGATTCATCAAAGAAAGGATTAGATTGCGTTATTATATATAATGATAAAGTTGTTACTTATGCATCAATGAAATTAAAGGTCTATGAACAAAACTATCAAACTCATGATATTGTGCGGGCTACTGTAATGATTTACTTGAATATATATATATATATATATATATATATATACTATGTCTATGGTGAAATATGAAACATATATATAGACTAAAAAAATATTAACTACATATTATCTCAAAAAAATATCAACATGAGGAAAAAAAGAAAATTAGATCTACTCAAGGACTATGATTTCACAACCAAATACCATCCTGAGACGGAAAATAATGTATTCATTTTTTTTAGTGGGAGGGATCATGGATCTATAACTATGATGAGAATTAAAAAGGATACAGTATTCAAGTGTTTAGTAAAGTTTTACATTTTATAATTAGGAAAATGGAAATATAATTCCTTTCCAAATAAATTTATAAACTATATTTACCATAGTAGATAAAGAATTATCACTAGAATGATAAGGGGTTTCCAGAAAAGATTAAAGAAATGAATGAAGATTAATTGTTATATTTTTTCTATAAAGATGGAGTGTTGAATTTTTGAAAGAGGTTATGTATTCCAACAATACTTGGAATGAAAACGGGGCTTCTCGATGAAGCACATAGATCATGTTTATTTATAAATCCCAGTTTAATAAATATGTACATGGATTTAAGAGAACATTTCTAGTGGACTTGTATGATGTATGAAATTTTAAACAATATGTTTAGATTCTTGGTGTTCCAATAGGTAAAGGTTGAAATACAATATCCTATGAGAGTCATGTGAACTCTTTCTATACCAATATGGTAGTGGGATAATTTTATAATAGACTTTTTCAATAGACTTTTTTAGACTACTAGGAAGAATGATGTTATATGGGACATCCTTTATTTTCTTAACAAGTTTAAACTTTTCATATAAGTAAGGGAAGATATACCCCTTGGTCACATTCCCTGGCTCTATATTAATTGTTTTTTGAGACTTCATGGTGCACAACTATCAATTTTATATGATCATAATCCCCATTACTCATTGAAATTTTGGATGAGTCTTTAGGAGGCTCTCAATACTAAAAAACATTTGAGCACAGACTTTCATCCTCAAAAGAATGAGTAGTTTAAATATACTATTGATACATTAGAAGACATGTTGATACCATTACCACTTGACTTTAAAGGTATATGGGATTAGTATCTACCTCAGATTGAATTTTTATAGAATAATAGATTTCATTAAAAAATCTATATCAACCCATATTAAGAATTATATGTGAAGATATATCATACTTTGAATTATTGTGAATAAGTAATAGAAAGGAAACTAGTAGTCATAGAACATATCAAGGAGATAATTTTAAAAGTATAGGTTATTCAAAATCATTTTAAAGCATCTTAAATAAGGGAAAATATTTATTCCAATAACTGAAGGAAGGATCGTGAATTTCAAGAATTGGATTATGTTTTTTAAAGGTGTCTCCATTTAGAAAAGAATTAATATTTGGTAAAAGTTTGTACTCAATCCCTAGGAACATTGGGACATTTTATTTATTAGAGAGAACTTTATTTTTGTCTTATTGATTGGTTATTCCCCCAAACCTCTATAGAGTAAAAGACATATTCTATGTTTCTTTATTGTAGAAATATATGTTAGTTAAAACTCATTTAATCACCTCTAAGGGAATATATTTCTAACCTAACTTATCTTATAATGAATATCATATATATATATTCTTAATAATAGAGGGATAGTATTATAAAATTGGACATCTCGGATGGTGAAGGTTCTTTAGAGAAATCACAAACTAGAGGAGGTAACATGGGATCCTGAAGAAGCAATGAGGAAAGAAAAACCAAATTTATTTATGTATTGATATTTATCAATATTTCAAGGATAAAATTATTCAATGGGATAAAATGTATACGAAATATCATTCTATAACATCTAAACAATATATATCTAGAATATTTTCCAATGAGAATCATATTATTTTATCATTGAAATCAAAAGAGATCATGGTTATATTTGAAAGTAAAATTTTATAATTGTATAATTTTAATTTTAAAAAATAAATATAATTTTTTTATTCATAAGGTGGGATTTATATTAAGGAGTATTTTTGGATTTTTCATAAATAATTGATTTTGTTTGAATAATGACAAATGCTAATTTTTTTCAAATCCATCATTAATATTCATTAAATAAATTAATTTAAAAGTAAAATTATATTTTTTTTATTAGGTTTTAATGTAAAATAAGATCCATTTTATTAGACATGATATAATTAATTCTTTTGGAGTAAATATTATATTTTATTTTGGTATAAGATCCTTTTTATGCATAAAAAATATTTTTATAAAAAACTCATTTTCATTATGTTTTGTACACATATATAATTAATTCTATCCACTTATAAAAATTGAACGTTGAAAATTTATTTCATATCTGTAATTAGTATGTTCAAATTTAAAAATTTATTCATTTTCATTTTTTGGTCATTATGATTATAAACATCGGTAAAAATTTTATCACCATGGTAAAGGGGTAAAATATGTAAATTAAGGTTATAATTTTCATAAGGTCCTGAAATATCATCTAATTATTATTAAATGATGTAATTTTTACCCACATTACCTTAGATTCTAAATTTAATTTTTTTAGTGACACTTGACTGTAGCGACCCTAACCCCAATAACCTGAAGCTAGTGTCTACTATATTACATTGGCATAAGATATAAGAAATTTCATCTTGAACGACCAAATTGTTTAGTGGTCTTAGTAAACTTGATACTTACATGAAATTCTTATTAAATTTTGAAACATAAAATACAAAAAGGGTTTTCTTTGAGAATTCCACTATACTTTTTAGCATATCCCTACATATAAATCAAAAAACACTTCCTGGTATCCTAGTGAGAATAAAACCAAATAAAGGGGTGATCTCATATGATCATTAAGGGTAATCATACATGAAATACATCATGAATATATAAGAATAATCAATATCTTAAGCTAAATAACTAAAACAAAATGTAATTAATCAATAAATTGAGAATAATATGGTTAACATAAATTATGATGAAATAAATCCATATAAATATTCACATGATCTTGAAACTTATACATGGATATTTTAACTACTCAAATAATCACATGAACATCAATAAATGATATCATAATGATGAAATGCCTAATACTATCCATCATAAAAAAATTTAAATACCTCATTCCAAGGCTTCTTAGAATCAAGTCTTTGTTCCGAGATATATTACAAAAAAGGGTATGTCATCAGCCAAATACCCATGGTAATTTTTCTAGTCAGACTTACTGATACATTGAGGGGCTATGTAATTCTAGGAAAAAACCTTTACATAACAATTATAATTCATTACTTATATAAAATGGGGGAGACATAGTCAATATAAACATTTATATAGAAAAAAACATACAAAATGTTAATACTTACCTAAATAAGTAAATATAATCATAAACTATCCATAGTAACATGGTGAATGGTAATAAAATTATACATCCCCAGTAAAATTAATAATAATACATTCAAAGATATAATTAATATTTTATAAATACAAAATATCCCTAAGGTATCATATGTTTTATAAAGGTTTTATTTTTTTAGGAATAAAAATACCATAAAAATTTCATTAAAAACTTTTTTGAGGAAAAAAATCTTTTCGCATTGAAATTATTTTTAAAGTACATGTTCAAAAAATAATTAAAAAATTTTTTGAAAAAAAACCTTTCAAACCATGTAAAATAATCTTTAAAACATTTATTGTTCCTGACCGAATAAAATTCAACTCATATCGTACATATTAAAGCAAATATTTCTTTCAAATTTTTAGTAACATCCAAATAGGAAATATTTTGAAATGAAATAACTATTATTTTCAAAAAAATAATCAAAATCAGTAAAAAATTATTTAATTGACCATTTTTAAAGCATAAAAATATTTTTTTTTAAATTCTTAGAAAACATGGATTTTGATGAAAAATAATTTTTGATCAAAGAGAGAAATAAATTTAAATTTTCTTAAAAACATTTTATCAATAATTTTACGTAAAAAAGAGTATAAAAATGTTTTTATAACTTGAAAAAGTTCATAAATAACTATAGTAAAAAAATATATTGATATATATATAAATTTCTATTAATTTCCCTAAGGTAGACTTAAAAACATAATCTTGAATGATGATGATATTGTGAAATAAATCCAATGAAAGAAATAAATTCATGTGAAACATTAAATACTATGAATAGAAATATATTCATGATATATCATATGAAATTGGAAAATATATACACCACATAGAGGAATATGTGGTGATTCTGGAATATGTCTGATGGAAGTAAAAGTGAGATGAGAAATCCTTACAACTGGTTTGAGTTAATTTTTATATTTATAAACACCCTTTATAATAAATATAGGTTTATAAATCACAAATTAAAGAAACAAAATCCTATATATTATACCATATATTATTCACTTATAGTCTTTAATCACTCATTTATTAAAAATTCATTGTCAAAATCACTATTTTTTGTGATAATTGATTCATTTTTCATTTTTTTTTGGGGTTTGGTAGTTTTGGTCCTTCTAATTTTATCATGGTTAAATCATCTTGAAAATTTTTACTATGATATAAATATAATATATATTTATTATATATTTATTCATACTAATATAAAAAAATTATAGATTGAAAATGGAATACACCGATCATGGAGATGATAGGTCGTACATACACATGAATGATTCTTCAATTTTTCTAAACGAATGGAATAAAAGGAAAATAAATATAAATAAATTTTTATATAATTATTATTGTTTAATATATATTATAAATATTAATAAAATAATTCTTTGTTACCATTAATGTAAAAATAAAATGAAAAACCATTCACATCGATATGTGGATGTGGTACTCCACATGTACACACGAGTGACAATATTGTTTTCAAAAGGACCAGAATTTAAGAAGTTGGATGTGATATTATATTAATATAATTATGTATAGGTAAAAAATATAATGAAAATTCATTATCATTAACAATAATACCTTTCATGTAAAGCTTAAGTGAAAAAATAATCACATCACTTCGTGAGGTGGTAGTCCGCCATACACATGAGTGATGTTATTATATCCCTTACGGAATGGAAATTAAGAAGTCATATATGATTTGATAACACAAGAAGTAAAATAATATCAAAAATATATAAATATTTCAAATAGATAATTATTATTATCCTTTAATTGTGGTGATGGAAAATAAACTATATCAGTTCGTGAGGTGGTAGTTCGTCGTACACATGATAGATGGTTTAGTTTCCCATTTGATGGAAGAGTATTTGGATAAATACTATAAAATAAAAATTATAACATCTCAACATATTATAGATAAATTTTTTGTTATATTTTATATGTTAATACATAATTTAAAGTTTCAATATAATAACAAAAACTAAAGAGAGTTGTTAAGACTATTACATTCTTTTAGGGAAACCTCCATTAGAACTCCTCTAAAGGACCCTAGGGATGGTCTCTTTAGAGGAATAACATATCTATAATGTGAAAAAAAGGGATTTTGGTAGAACTTTTTGTAGGTTTTTTGAGCCAAATGGAATTTAATGTGTGAATATGTGAAGTAAGAGAGTTTTCATTTATATATGGGGAAAGGGAACCCTCATGGTAATTACTTGGAAATGTCAAAAAAGAATTCATAATGACAATGTAATTCCTAAGAAAAATTATTCCAAATAACCTTATATTTAAATTTTTTATGTATAAGGTTTAAATATGTCCATAAAATAAAATTTTCATATTATTTTAACCCTTATATTCTTAGATTAATAGTGCTGAAAACCCATTTTTACTTTAACTACTATATTTAATTTATACTATTTTCACTATTCATTTTGGTCTAAAATTATGTTCATAATGTTAGATAAAATAAATTATTTTTATTTCAAATATGGAATCCATTTTTATATATTTAATTCATATAATTTGAATAATATAAATCAAAATTACACTTGCATATGCAACAAAAAAGAAGGTTTCTAAAGAGAAAATTCGTATAATTATAGAATTTTTTAATATAAAAATTAAAATTAAAATTGATTATAATGATATAAACTATTTAAAATATAATATAATTTAACTAATTTGACTTTATAAACATTTAAAATATAATTTAACTTACAAATTATTTAAATGAAAACCTAGATCTATATTAAAATTTAGTATTTTCACTATTCATCAAATAATAAACTATTTTAGAAAATTATAAAAAAATCACCCAAATATAATTTTTATTTTTAAATTCTAAAAATAGAGTTAATTTTTAATAATTAACTTTCTAAAATTGGTAAAATTAATTTTAAATTAGATGTGCAAAGCATAGTTAATCTATCATTCATAAAAATACAGTTTTGTAGAAAAGAGTTCTTTCTCAGTCAAATGGTTCTTATTTTATATATAATTAATATATAAATATTTAATATATTTTATAAATTGTTAAAAAAAATATGTTTTAAATAATTTATTCAGTCCTTCTCAAACCTGCCAACTTAAGGGCTTGTTATAATCATCATATTTAAATAATAATATTTTAATAAAGTACCATGTTTTATTTAAACTCACTGTTGTGTGCATCACATGTTATAAAAGAAAGTGAATTTATTTAAAAATAAATATATCATAAATTATTAGGGTGTTATATTTTTTAAATTTTTGTTACATGTCTTACATATTATTAAACATGATGTTCCTATTTTAAAATCTCAAGGTGTAACATTATACCCATTAAATAAATTACATTCTCTCCATTTAATCATAATCATGTTAATTCGGGGTTTGACATTTTAAAATACCATTCTTGAAATAACATATCATTATAAGGGTTAATAAAATATCCTCTTGATAATAGATCATTGTAAGTAGGAAGTTTTTCTGGAATAATCACGTAACTAGGTTTCTAAGTAGGAGAACTTGGGTGGAAAGTTAAGATATGTCCATAAAAGAAAAAAGTAATTCCAAAATAATCATGATGTTTGATAGTGGTAATTGATCACAATAATGTGAATGATAAAGATAAAATCAAGAAACAAAAAATCATAAATCTACGATTAGTTAAGGGACAATTTGATTAATCTAAAATAAAGATACTCAGATAACATTTTTTTAAGATCCTTTTCTTAGACTTAATGAATTCCTTTACTATCAAGAATGTGAACATTTGAAAATTTTCATACTTGATATATTTATATTTCACATGAACAATTTTATCTTTCCATTGTGATTCAACCAATTCCCACATTATTTCTTACTCTGTTAAACATATTTCCCAAAAAAAAATTATGTCCGAAGCACATTTAACAAAACACTAGAATGCCAAGTCATTATTCTTGTCTCTAGATGTATTCAAAAATAAAAATGGTTATCATAAGTTATCCAAGAACACCAAAAGTTAAACATAATCTATTCCATGTAAATTTAATCTTAATACTCAACCAAAATATTTCTTTCAAAAATCAAAGCCCAAAATTTTTTAAGGAAGGTTACTAAATAAACATTATATTCCCCAGACAATATAATGTGACTCTTAATGTCACATTAAAAATATGTGAATACATTGATCACCATGACACCATAATTAAAACCTTCATAGTTATAAATATAAAATTATATGTGGTAAAAAATATTCCATAAATAAATATTTGTAGTAAACTCTAGTAAATATGACAAAACCATCAAACCAGTAACCAAAACCATGGTAACTAACAATATCCCATAACAATCATGTTATTATCTCAGTATTGGGAACATATTGTGGTTTATCTTCCCTTAATCATGTGTTTTATAAGAAATTTAACTTTCTAATGAATAAAATTTCATAGCTGTTGATGTCATTCAACATTTAATCTCAAATATGTAATGAAATAGTACTATAGTACAATCCTTATATTTTTTTATAATCCATATAAACAGAATATTATTGATTAAAATAATCTTATAACATTATTATTGAATCAAAAAAATAAAAATTTTAATCATTCCACTTATTTTGTAGTAATAGTATAAGCTTTAACTTAATCCCTAAGCTTATTTTTAGGTATATTCCCTTGACACTTGCTGTATTAATTTGTGTTGTTCCTCATATTAATATAGTGGAATCATTGCACATTATAAGATTATTTATTTACCTTATAATCATGATAATCATGGAATTTCTCTCCAAATATGAAACAAACACCTTTTCCTTTTAAGTAAGTACCAATTTGTTTCCTTCTATAAATATCACATGTTGGAAAATCCTTCTTTCCCTTCTCCCCATTATCCATTTTCTACATTTTTATCCTCTTATTCTCTTACTTCCCTCTGAATCCATAAGACCTGAATAATTATTTATCAATCTTAATAGAATATTATAATACATCCTTGTATGATGAGAATGTTTGGGAGACTACTTTTCTTTGAAATATTTTCTTCATATCGCCAAATAAAAGATCATTATTAGTTTTTGGATTATATGCATTGATATAGTTTCCAATGCTTCCACTATGCGCCATTTATTAACAATAGAATTCCATAGATTAGATCATAACATTATTAAACATAATGTATAATCTCAAAACTATTTAAACACTTGACATTAATTGAAAATATTATGCATAGATAATCACATTATCATAAATATCGTTTCTTTGGGGATATATTTATTTTCAAATCCTTTAAAATGGTTTGAAAATTATATTTATTTCATCCTAATAATATCCCCTAGTAGTTTCAAAACATATGAATAGTAAAGAAATTTTTATGCACCGGGTGATGATCAGGTCAAACCCAATTCACCATTTCGAATTTATTACCCCTAGGTACACCTTTTCTAGAACAACATCCACTTTTATTGTCTATATAAGGATTTATTTCTAGGAAAAATCATATATTATCTTCCTGAAAAAAACATGAGGATGTTATGATATACTTATCCTCAAAATTTATAATAGTTTTATATTCCATAACATGTGTTTTCCTAAATCTAGTTCTTAAGGCTTATAAAAAATCCTCCAATACCAACTATAGTGACTCTAACCCTAGTAACCCTTATTCAGTGTCTACATTATTACATTTTTGAAATATATAAGGAATTTCATCCTGAAAGACTGAATAGTTTAGTAGTCTAGGTAAACTAGATAAGTACTTGAAATTAAAATTATAATTTAAAACAAAAAATACACAAATTTTTTTCTTTACGAACACAATTTTTCCTCATAGTGTATCCATTTATATGAATCAAAAAACACTTCTTGGTATCCTTGAGAGAATAAATCATAAGAAAGGGGTGAGCTCAAATGCTCAGCAAGGGTAATCATATAGAAGAATAGATCATGAATAAATAATCATAATCAAAATTTATAATTAAAAAAACAAATTCCATTAAATCAACAAACTAATCATAATATTAATGAAATAAATTATGATAAATTAATTCCATATAAACAATAAACTGAGATTAAAACTTACCCATGGATATTCTACCTAATAAAATAATCACATGGGCATCAATAACAGACCATATAATGAAGGAATGCATGCTAAAATAATAATAAAAATTCTATAAAGGCCTCATGATAAGGATTAATACCATCAAGGCCTCATGAGAAGACATCTTACATAAATGGTTAAGTCCTCATCTAAATACCCAAGCCAATTGGAATCACGAGGCCCACCGGTGCATCGAGGGTCTATGTAATTCTAGTTCCCACCGATCACATAATAATAATAATTATTTCCTCATATGAAAGATGGGAAACATGATAAATATAAACATTCATATTTAAAAACTAAAATACAAAATTTTAATACTTACCCAAATCAGTAAACAAAATCATAAACCATTCAGATTAATATGGTGAATGGTAACAAAATTGTACATCACCAGTAAAACTAATCATGAAATTTCCATAGAAATAATATGGATAGTATCATTACAAAATGTACCCAGAGGATCATAATTATAATAAATTTTTGATGTCACTAATGAATAGAAATACCCTAAAAGTTTCATTATATCATTTTTAATGAAAAAAACATTTTCACTTTGATTTTTTTAAAACTAAAAGTTCAAAAGATATTTTGAAAATATTATATTTAAAAATAAACATTGAAAACTTATAAAATATCATTTAAAACATTTATTGTCCATTATTTCATAAAATTACATTCAATTTGTACACATTAAAAAATATTCCTTTCTCATTTTTTGTTAAAATTAAATGGGCCCCATTTTGAAAAAGAGATGAATATTAATAAAAAATGTTTTTTAAAATATTGAAAATGGATAAAATTTATTTAATAAATAATTTTTAAAATTATATAAAAAAATTTATGATTAATTTTTTAGAAAACATGGATTTTGATGAAAAAGCTGTTTTTGATCGAAGATATAAATAATTTCAAATTTTCTTAAAAACATTTTATCAATATTTTTAAGTACTAAATAGTGTAAAAATGATAATATTACTTATCAAAATTCATGTATAACCATATTATAAAAAAATATATTGATTTTAATATATAAATATCAAATAATTTTTCCATGAGAGACTTAAAAAATCCCAAATAATGCTGAAATTTAGAAATAAACCCATATAACTTTGGTAACATTTAAATCATAGGATACATTAAAAAAATAACATAAAAATAAACATTAAAACCCATTAATATTAATCTTTTAATTAAATAAAATATTAAAATGGGTATTATATGCACCAAAAAAATGAATAAGTGGTGATTATGGTGTATGTTTCATAAAAGTAAAAGTCAGGCGAGAAACCCTTACCACTTGTTCGACTTTCTTTTTATGTGTATGAACATCTTATATAATTAATATATATTTATTAAAAATCCATTTAAGAACAATAATCCTATATCTCATTCCATATATGATTTTATTATAGTCATTTATCACTAATTTATTAGCAATTATTTGTTAAAATAACTCTTTTGGGTGATAATAGATTCATTTTTCATGTATGTTTTGGTTTTGTAATTTTGTTCCTTTTAATATAATCTTGGTTAATTAATATAAATTATTTTAAACATGATATTAATATCATATATATTCATTATATAATTATTTATAGTAATATATAAAATTTAGAGATATAAAATGGAGTACATTGTTCCTGGTGATGGTAGGCCACACATACGCATGGACATTGTTTCCATTTCTCTTGATAGATAGAATGAAAAGAAAATAAATATTAATTAATATTTAAATAATAATTATTATTTAATATATATATTTTATATTAATAAAATACATCCTTAATAACATTCATGTAAAAATAGAATAAGGAACATTTCACATCACTACTTGAAGGTGGCTGTCCAGTTGTACACACAAATGATGTCATTATTTTCCAATGGATTGGAAGGTAAGAAGTTATATGTGATATTATATTTAAAAAATTATTTTTAGGTCATAAATATTACATATATTCATTAACATTTATCATAATAACATTTATGTAAATCTTAAGATAAAATGAATCACATTGCTTCATGAGGAGGTAGTTCGTCATTCACACGAGTGACGTTATCATATCCATTAAGGAATTGAATTTAAGAATTTATATGTGATTTCATAATTAAATAAGTATAATAATATCATAAATATAATATAATTATGTTAAATTTATCATTATATCGATCCTTTAAAGGTTGTGATAAAAAAACTATATCGGTCCGTGAGGCGGCAGTCTGCTATACACATGATCAATGGTTGTGTTTCCCATTTTATAGAAGAGGATATATATAAATAATATGAAATAAAAATAATAACATCTAAGTATATGTTATATAATGATTTTATTATATTTTTAGTGTAATTTAATAATATAATTTTATAAAATAAGAGAAAAAATGAAACAGCTTCATTAAGATGATTACATTTTCTTTAGTAAATCACCCTTGGATATCCTATTTAGAACACTAGGAATGGTGTTGTCAGAAGAAATTTAGCTCTAAAATATGGATAATTATTTTGGGGATATTTTTAGGGTCTTTTTAGTGATAGATACTTATATTTTTAAATAAGTTAGTGGAGGGAGTTCCCTTTATATGTGGGGAAAAGGAACATTCTAAGAAATTACAAGGAGATTTCCTAAAAGAATCAAAAATGAAAAATTCATTCCTACGAAAAATTATTCCAAATAGACTTATATTATAATTTGAAATTTATATGGTATAAATATTTTTATAGAATATTATTTTTACATGTTGGTAAGTCATTTTAACCTTTATCATCATAGTATAACCCCTATTAAACATAGTTTTACATTAAGTGTGGCTATTAATTTTTATTTTTTTCAGTATTTTATTTGGAAAAAAATTATATTCAAATTAATAGATAATATAAATTATTATTATCCCAAATATTTAATCCATTTTTTCAAATAAAAATTATATATTTAGAAGAATCTAATTCATATTATGCTTGGAGAAATGAAGAAAAAATCTAGTTCCTATAGAGAAAATTTGTATAAGTATGGAATTTTTTAATATAAAAATTTAATATAAAATTTATTAAAATGATCTAAATTAGTTAAATTTTAATATAATTTAACTAAAAATACTTTAAATATAATTTATCATATAATTTACCTTTATAAATGATTTAAAAAATTGCATTTTTAATTAAAATTTATTATTTTTCACTTGTCATCAATAAATTAATCGCCTCAGAAAATTCTCAAAAAATCTCCCAAACATAATTTTTACATGTAGATTTAAAAAAATAAGTTTAATTGTTTAAAAAAATTTATTAATTTTATAAAAAATTATTTTAAATTATGTTCACAAAATGCGACTAATCCACCATTCAAAAAAAATATGGTTTTTTAGAAAACTTTTCCTTCTCTCCCAAATAGTTCTTATGTTATTTATAATAAATATATTACCATTGAATTTATTTTATATATGAGTAAACCATAAAATTTTAATAATATACTTATTCCTATACATATTATCCAACATAATGGCTATGTTATAATTGTCGTGCTTAAAGAATAATACTTTAATAGAGTTTCATGTTTTGTCTAAACTCGGTGTTGTGTGAATTTCAAGCTATCAAAGAGATTGAATTTATTTAAAAAGAATTATATCATGATGTCTTAGGTTATTATATTTTATTTTAATCTTTTTTATTGTTTTTTATATATTATATCCAACATTATGTTCTTATTTTAAAATTTTAGGGTGTTATATTGACCATGAATAAGAAACATATAATATTTATAACTTAGAAATAATTTTAATTTTGTCACTCCCCTTACATATAAAAGTGAACCTTATCTCCTTAATTATTAAAAAATATTAAACTCAATATAAAAGAAAAACTCAACCCAAATCCCTTTCTAACTTCCTTCCCTGGGTCCTAGAGGTTTAAGTCTCACCCAAATACCAACCTAATAAGGCTTAAAGTGTAATCTAAAAGTGGTTTTCCAAAGAATATGAATAACTTTAACTATGTTCATACATTTTTATTTGTTATTATACCACCATAAAAAATATCTTAACCAGGTTCATATAATAATTTATATATATCAAATGTACTAAAATGATATTATGTTTATGTTACAATACATTTTAATCTCCTTTTCCAACTTATGAGAAATAAAAAGTTCGCTCATGGATACGTGTGGACTACCTCCTCCACAAAACAATGTATTTGATTATTCATTACCTTATGAAACAGATTTTTATATATATTAAATTAATGAATATATAATATTTTTATTAAATTATTATATTTTTTAAAAAATAATATATTATCTATGTTATTACACTTATATCCATTGAAAAATGGGAATATCACTTGTACGTACATGTGGGTTACCACCTCCACAAAAAGATGAGATTTTTTTCATTTAAATATTAAATATATGTTCATAAGGATATAATTAATTAAATAATATAATATTTATATTATGTTTCTATTTTTTAAAATTAACTTTTTATCTACTTAATTAAATTTTCATCAATTTGAAAAATGAAAATATCATTCATCCGTACGGATTAACTATTAACTTTATGAAATGATGTGTTTAAATTTTAATAGATGATTTTAATGTAAGGTTATAAAATTTTATTTAATTTATAAATATGGTTATTATTATATTTTTATGATTCTATAGATGATTAAACTATGACTAATGTTCAAGGACCATAACTATCTAACTAAAACATGTATGGAAAGTGAAATTGTCAACACTGAATTATTGATTTTAATAAAAAATTATTAATAAATGGATAATAATAAATTATTAATGAAACCAAATATATTTTTGATATATATGTATAATAATTCTAAATTTATAATATAGGATATTAGTGTATGTCAAACAAATCTGAAGTTCTAGGTAAGGGATTATTTCATAATAACATTCTTATTCGGTATTGTTTATGTTTAGGTTTCCATTAAGAGGATTATATGATATTTCAATTATAAACCCAATATATTTTATTATCATTTAGCAATTTTTTGTTTTTTCATGTTTTTATTTCATTTTCCACTCTTTTATATTCAAAATTATCAATATTTTTTTTATAAAAATCCAAACTTATTTATACTGTTTGGGTTGAGAATATTTTTCCTCCATGTGCATATTCTTAAAATTATTTTATAAATGTTATTAACCTATTTTAAATGATTTATAATGTTATTTTTATAAGATCTTTAACTTAAAATATAGAATTTTTAAAGTAATATTAATGTATTTTCCAATACAAGCCATTTTTTACTTTTTATGAAAGTGGAAAAAGAATGTTTTCTTATCATTTACCTCATTATTTCCATTTATCTCCATAATATTCATTATTTTTTATCAATATTACACTAAATGTTTCCATATTTTTTCAAAGAAAATAATATTCCAATTATTCTCAGAATTTTTTGTTTTCAATATTTTTCAATATATTAGGATATTTATTCCTCTTTTCAAAGTGTTTTTCTAACATCATTGTAAATGTTTTTTAACCTATGTTACCTTTCATTAAGGATTTTTATGCTTAATTGGTTATATAATCTAATTATATCATTGACCTTATATCTCTAGAAGAATTATGATTATGTTTTTTTATATATTATCTAGGGAAATATTGACATCACATATGGTAGTTTTTTTATAATGAATGTTTATGTTGATTATCTATAATATAGTTATTTCTTTCTTTAATATGAGAAATGTATTGAAATTAGTATATGAATGGTGAGGATCACTATTATATTAACCCCTCGATGTATCGGTAGGTCTAATGAGGTAAAATATATTATCTATTTAGCATATGCCTTACCTATTTATGAATGGTGTATTATCTTGAACCATTGATGCTCATATTATGATGTTAGACATTATTTATTTTATCATTACAGAACTAGTCATTATTATCTATGTGATTACATTTGTTGTTATGTCATCCATGGACATATTCCCTTTTCATGATATTTTTTATATGTCATATTTAATTATTGTTTACTTATTTTATATTAATAATGTTTTATTTATTCTATGATATATTATATTGTATACTTTCCCTTACTGATCATTTTATCTCTCTCTTTATTATGTTTTCTATTCCCCAGATTATCAATTAGTGAACACTGAATTATTTTTGGGATATACTAAAAGAAATAATGAAGTTATCATGAGAATTTTAAGTTTTATTTTATTATTTCTAATGTAATGTTAGGATCATGTATGTATCTAATCTACTAAGACTAATAAACTTTTATATTATATCTAATTCAATATATTGTATTTTGTACTAATTTATTAAGCTAACCACTGGATCTAGGTTACTAGACTCTGGGTGTTATAATTATCCAAACTCTTGATATGTTTCTGTTGATATTGAGTTATATATATATATAGTTTTATGAATTAGAGGTAATATTCCCATGGACTAAATTCCTTGGGATAATGAATTTGGATATATTTTATTCCACTATATCGGTTATAAATATAAAGAGATGACATTTAGAATAGTATTCTCTTAGAGTTGACTTTGTAAATGGTCTAGTGTGTAATTAAATTGATGTTTTCTTAATATTTAAATTTTAAGATTATGGTGGATATCCTCTTAAAAATTATTCTTGATGCTACCTAAACAATGGGGTTGGGGTGTTATGTCAAATACCTTAAATCTCCATGTACCCTCCAAAACATAAAATGTGGAACAAAATTTTGAAGTTCCTAATATAGATGAAACACGATCTGTTTTATTTTAATTGAGAAAAAATAAATCACATACATGCATTGAATTCTCCGAATACTATAAAATATCATTAAAACCCAGATAATAAATATAATAAACAAAAAAATTAATGAAAACACATGAATTTAGACGGTTCAGAACATTCCCTACCCCATGGGAGGAACAATATAACTTTGAATTAGATAAAATGAAATATGTATAAATGCTTCCATAAAAAAATAAATGTTTCTCACTAAATAATTTTTTTAAATAAAAATGATTAAAAATAATAATAACTCGATATAAGTTTCCCAACCTATAAATTTATAGACAATTTCGATAAAAAACAATGGGTTCTATCAGTTCCACTATCATTCAATCTTTCTAGGTGTCTATAGAATCGACCATGGAAAAAGCAACTAGACCTTTTCCAAAATTTCTCCACCACTATTTATAGTGAATATTAATTTAATACATAAATAATATATCCACACTGCCATAAATTCACCCAGAGTAAATTTTCAACTACTAGACTCTCTATTTTTGATGCCCCTACCACCACCTAGTTATGAATCATAGGTTCTAAATTTTATCCTTAGAAAAATTATGAAACAGATCCAGAAGATAGTTTTCAAAACTAAACACAATAATATCTAGTTTGAATATTATTTTCAAGGATTCACTAAGTTATCCAAATAACTTATACAAAAAATTCTTTATGTTTGTCTTTCATTAAAACACCATGGTTCTCTACCCATTCCATCAATCATCTAATTCCCAAGGAGGCACAACATTACCCTAGAATTCCCTTGACTATAAACTTAATCAATATATCATTTTGATTCCAACTACCCTTAACCAATCATTTCCCCATCACATTAACCACAAAGAACATAAAGATGAAGTGATAGTTCAACTAAATTTTATTTTTCCAAGAATGAAACATCGTATTATTCAAATTTTAAATCATTTTCTAAGTATCACAAAACAACCTTCTATTCCCTAAACTTATTTAAAGGTCTTGTGAGATCCTCTTCATCTAGATTAACTTATTCTATTATTTTATGATTTCCACATACTCTAAATTTTTTGTTGATAATGAAACTACTAGTTGTAGTTGATACATCTAACTCGTAATCGTTCTTATAAAAGTGAACAAAAATATAATGTTACTTATTTGTGTGACAATATATCCTAAAATTAGAAATCTAAAAACCCCTAAAATATATTATCCATTTTAAATCGTAGTATCATGTTATATAAACCAATAGTATATTGTAGTATCTATTATGAGTCCTTCATGTGCTCCTTTCATGTATTCTCTACGAACCTAATCAATACTTCAACTGTATATGCAATGTTTGGCCTCATAAAAACCATGGGATACAACGATATTATAACTTTTTACGTATATATAACCCCCTCTACATACTCAATAACCACTTTTATTCTCAGCAATTTCTTTTTAAATAACATGGATTGTCTATCCAAGGGATTCATCACTATCTTAGATTCAACAATTTTTAATATTTTCAAGACCTTCTAAATATAATCTAAATGAGACAAAAAAATGTTCCATTATTCAAGTACCTTTCAATTTGTATACCCAACGTCTGATTTAAATCCCCAAGATATTTTAACTCAATATTTCTAGAAAAAAAATCTTTTAACTACTTAATATGATCTCTACATAGACTTACTATGAACATATCATCCACATATAAGATAAGTACAAAGAAACTTTCATCATTAAAAACTTTTGGTAGTATAAATGATCCAAAATGCACTGAATGAAATAAAAATTATCTATGAAGTAATTAAAAATTTAGTTTCATTTCATGTGTGCATATTTTATCCCATACATACATCATTTGAGAAAATACACCATTCCTTATACTCCATTTTTAATGAAGCATATCATGTAATCTATTAATATTTCCTCCTTGTAATTACTATGGTGAAATGTTCACTTAACATCTAAATACTCAAGATATATAATCTTTATTTAAACCTTTTAAATAACAATTAATTTATTTGAATATTTAAAAATTAGGGAAAATATTTTTCAAAAAACTCCTCTTCATTTTATTTAAATCATTTCCCCATAATGATTTCCTTTTATAGTTTCTTACCATCTACTTATTATTTCAATTTTTAGACCCATTGTTACTATAGTTCAATTTTTAAATTGGTGGTTATATTACCTCTTAGTTTTATGAGAAATTTAATGAGTATATATCCTCCTTTATTTCTAACTCCCATTATCTAAATTCATAGAAAATTTAAACCTATTATAAACCCTCAATTTGTATGCCATTTCAAAGAAGTAAGTACTGTATACAATTTTTAATACTTTAATCTAGGTGTCATTCCCTGATAGACTAAATTAATTTTTAACATGGTTCTTCACTTTCTATAACTATTAATTGTAAAATTTTACATTTAATAACTTATCCCCAACCTTTAAGAGCCTTTGAGAACATAGGTGTATTCATCCTTGGTAATACCAATAGAATTTGACAACCATATGAAACCCTCTTGGAATAGTGTAGTATCTCTAAAACTATTATACTATTTAGACTAACCAGATATTTTTAATCTATTCCCAAATAAAATATGGAATATTTCAATTCTTTTATCTCTACTGAATCATCTTCCCATTTATGATCTCTATAGATGATCTCCTTATTTAAGATGACATTCCAAATTTTGATGAACATTCGTAAATCATTATCCAAAAGATGTAGTATAATATTTCTATAATAAAGTCCTATAAAGAAAAATTAATAGGAATGATCCTCCATACTTTCCATTTACCGGGAATCAATGTGCATGTCCGTTAAACATTCAAAAATATTCAAGTATTTTATATTGATTGTTCTTTGGGTATAGAGTTCTTCTAGAATATCCTACCTAAATAGAGTGGAAGGGCACCAATTCAAAATAAAGGATACTATAATGACATGTTCTTATCATGTATAGATATTACGTATTTTTAGATGAATATTCAATACATTACACAAACACAAAACTAAATACCATAATATTTAATAAGTTTGGAAACATAACCAAGGGAAAGCAAACATAAGAATGGGAGAGATCATATACTCAGTAAAAATAAACAAGGGACATTATTTCTTTATTTATATATTTATTTCTTTATTTTTTTTATTTCTTCCTTTTATTCATTCTTTCATTCTTTCTTTCATTCATTATTTCTTTATTTCATTATTTATTTATTTATTTATTTATTTATTTTTTCTTTCTTTCGTTCTTTATTTATTTATTACTTTATTTAATTCTTTCTTTTTTCTTTTCTCTTTTTATTTCATTATTTATTTATTTCTTTATTTATTTATTTCTTTATTCATTCTTTTCTTTATTTATTTGTTTATTTATTTATTTCATTATTTCTTTATTTATTTCTTTATTTATTTCTTTATATATTTATTTCATTCGTTCTTTCGTTCTTTATTTCATTATTTATTTATTTCCTTGTTTATTTATTTCTTTCTTTCTTTCTTTCTTTCTTTCTTTGTTTCTTTATTTATTTATTTATCTATTTCTTTATTTTTTTCTTTATTTCCTTTTTTTTTCTTTCTTTATTTCTTTATTTCTTTATTTTTTTTCTTTATTTCTTTATTTGTTTCTTTCGTTATTTATTTCATTCTTTCTTTCTTTCATTAATTAATTATTACTTTCTTCCTTTCCTTATTTATTTATTTCTTTATTTCTTTCTTTATTTATTTTTCTGTTTGTTTGTTTTTCTTGTTTGTTTGTTTGTTTATTTATTTATTATTTTTAAATTTATTTCTTTATTTATATAAGGCCCAAGCCTTAAACATTGTATAATCTTGAGTTAGGTCAGGAATTCGACATTGTGGATCTTTTTAGGTTTAGGGTTTTATAGAATTATGCCATAACTATTACACGACTGACTAAAAATTAAATTTTTTATTATTCAAACACTTTTGAGGAAAAAGTGAGAAACCATACATGAATTCATGACTTAAGACAATTAGAGTACCCTAGTACAAATGTTTAAGTAGAAACAACAACATGCCTACATAGAAGATCCCTAACCAGAATTATAAATAATAGGATCAGTATTCTTCTGCTCTTTACTACTGGCTAACTATCTCGAGTATGAGTTCATGGGCCTGGAACCGATGGAAAAATCATTCCCTCTCAAACATCTGGTTCTAGAGTGAAAACCATACAAAAAACAACTACTCTAAACCCCATCTAGATAAAAACCATGTTAGATAGATCCAGAAACCCTCAAACCTCAAACCAGATTGCCATAAAGAACATTCTACCAACTCAATGCATTCAACCAACAACTCCACCATTTCCTAGAATTCAATAAAATTATCAAAAACACCAAATCAAACCTAAGATAAGTCAATTTTTATATCCCTAATGACCATTCAAAGTACCTCCATTAAGTCCTTCATAGAACCATTCATTCAACTCCTCTACCTTCATCAACTCAAACTCAGCATAAAAAATAGCAACAAAGAGGCCAACACCCAAAGATCCAGAAATTTCCAAACTCATAAACCAACATAATAAAACAGTCCAGTTTCACCAAACAAGTCGATGATTTTCCTGCACCTTCATAAACTCAACCGCGCAACCATTACCCTCAACCAGAACAACCAGAACCGACACAAATCCCCGACGATGACGACCCATCACATAACCCAAACCAATAGAAATCATATATGAAGAGTAAGAAAAATGAATTAACACCAAAATGAATACCTCTTGAGTCTCACTAAAAGAAGACTGCACTGAATTCTGAAGCTTCAGATCCCACTGTTGCCTTCAAACCTACACCGATAGAGAAAACCCTCCCAGCACACCCGCATCCAATATGAAACGTGATGGAAACCTCAAGCCGTGTCATCTGGAACTCGATCTTTGAACCAACATTGTACCACTTTAAAACCCTAGCCAATTCTAAGGTAGGTCATGATGAAGGCATCAAATGGTGGGGTATACTGAGAGTTACAATCACACACGATGCCACTGCTCGAGGGTGATTCGCACCATGAACACGCCGAACAGAAGAACCAAAGAAAAATTTGTAGCCAATCCACAACAGTGGAGAGGAAGGTGGTGCAGGGGGAAACATATTATTTTATTCCCCTTACGGGCCCATATAAAATCATAACTATTACATTACATATCAAAAATTACAAAGTATAAAATTCTACTCTATCGAATATTTTTCAAAAAATTAAAATTCTTAAAATAAACAAGAACTATTTTCTTGATATAAATATTCATGAATTCTTTCTTTCTCTTTCCCTTAATTAGACCCTATTAAAAACATTTCAGAAACATCGATGAGCATACAAATCACATTAAGGGATATAAAATAATGAAAGAAAACATTAGTCCATCAATACATACAAATCAAAGAATTCATACTTTTCAATCGTATGCATAAGCTCTTTAACATACCTCGTCAAATCATAAGAATTATGAATAACACACAGAAATCATAAATCAAAAATCTAACTTGTGGTATCCATAATATATTTACATTGTATATTTCACTGATATATAGAAAGTTACATTAGGAATAACCATCATAGTATATTCCCTAAATCTATTAGGAGAAATGTTAATGTTTACCTCTATCATGTTACCTAATGAATTGGAGAGCTATATTGGGCTCACCCACACTATTTTTATCATGTAACCACCCGTATACGTAAATAATTCCCAAGAACCAGAACATATTCATAACACATAAAACAATCATAAATTAAAGACAACATTTCCGCATTCAAATAAAAATATATAATTTCAAGATATTAAAATAATAAATTCTTTCCCAAAACCATTTTCAAATCTAAAATATGTAAAAAGGGTATATGGTATTTATTTTCCTTTTAAAAACATTACATCTTGTTAAGGAATCCAAATATCAAATAATGCTTACAGTGGTGGAAAAGTTATCGACGTCGCATATGCTAAAAATAAACATTGTTTTTTTCATTTAGTATAACACATTATAGAAAAAATATTACATTTTAATGAAATTAAAAGTAAAATGTGATTATACATTGTATAAAATAATGTTTTTTATAAATCAAAATATGCCTAAATGAAGGAAGATTGAGACGAAGTCCCTTACCTTGAGTCTGATTTGTCACGTAAGTTCCTTGTTCTTCCTAAATAATAAACTTAATTTAATTTATACATGTATAAGAACCTTTTTCAAGTTTATTATTCTTTTTATATAACATATTACCACGTTATAAAAATTACATAATTATATAAGTTAATATCTGTTATTTTGTAGATATTGGGTACTTGAGTTGAAAATGTTTTTGTTATAATTACAAATTGTCCATGTGGTCAAAAGTAAATTATCACGAAAGTAGTATTAGATATTTAAATATCTTATATGTCCTATATATATGAATTTATAATAATCCATAACTTTTGAATATAATAAATGAAATGCATTTTTTATTGAGATGGTAAGCTGTATATACGCATGAACGCTACTTTCATTTATTTGGAATATTAAAGAAATAAAAACTGAATGATACATAGGTATATTATAATTAAATTATAACACTATATTATATATATTTTACATAAGTTTATTAATATCATCCTTATACAATCCATTTATTACACGAACTAGTCATATCACTTTGAGGGGGAGGTAGTCTCCACTTCTTCAAATGAAATTATCATATTTACATATCATTAAAAGAACAAAGGTATATTTGTAAATAAAAAATATAGTATCATATAGAAGATATAAATATAATATATATCATATTTAAATACAGTTCCATCATAATTTCCACCATGAGAGGAGGTAGGGGAAAATCAAATAATCATTGTTTTGTGAGGTAGTAGATCGATGTACAAAGAAACAATATGTTCATATCCATTAGATGGAGGTGTGTGAAATTGTAGTTATAATTCTTCTCATAAAAACATTTGAGTATATTGATTATACTATTTTTTTGGTAATCAAAGAATAATAATATAATATGGAGTCGAGATGTAAAATAATGGGAAGGAACTTTAGAGAAGATGCTACCTCTTAAAACGTGTAACTCCCTTTGATTTGAGCCAAAAGGCTTTCTTGAATTTACTTATTCCCAAGTTAGGTCTTAGATAAGGAATAGAGAGATTTTGGGAGCTTATTTTGGAAGTTTTTGGATGATCCAAGGGTATTTAGAGGTGTGAGTAGTGGGTTAGAGGTGGTGGCCTTTTATAAGAGGGAGGAGGGGTACTTTATAAATGTCTTTAAATATTATTTTATTATAAATTGATTTTGGATTTTAAAAATATCAAAAACTCATTTAATTAAAATATATGATTATTATTGTTCTAAATCCTCTCAACCAATAGGTTTTAGAAAAGTTTTGGTTTCAAATTTAACCTTATCTTTTAGCTTTAACCCTTAGTTAAATATTTAACTCTTACTATGTCTTCTTGTATATTCATACTATATGGTTAAACTTGTTACCATAATATTATAATATAACCTAAAGTGGTATATTAATAACATTTTCAACATTACTTAAGTCATTTTTATGAATCATATATTTTTAGGACTATTATATCATTTAATGAAATAGTATTTTTTTTAAAAACTCATTTATGTCAATTTTAATACTATTCATATCATGACATATTAAAAAACCATAAAAACTTGATTATTTACAAAAAAAAATTTTAATACAAATGTAAAAAGAAATAATCATTCAGAAAATTCGTTTATGGAATAAAAAGTTTCAAAATAAATTTATTTTAATATTTATAATATCATTTATTTAAATAATTTATTAATAATGAAATCACTACATCATCATTGTGTCATAAATAAATTTATTTATTTGATGTCTAAAAAGTATAAATAAAATATAATGATATAGTAAATATTTTATGGTTTATAAGTACTATTTATAGTCTAAAAAACACTTATATAACCCCATATAATGTTTTTTACTAAAAGATACATTTTTTTGTTACATTTTCCCTTACTTTAAATTAATTCTTATAAAATGTCATTTTCACATCCAAGTGGCTCCATGGGGTCCCCAAATAGACCCAAGGATCAGCATAGTCAGAAATATCTCATCAAATGGGATTAGGACACATTTTCGAGTAATTTAATATTATAATAATTTTATTACTTAACCATTATTTACCAGATTTACCCTTTAACCATGGTAAATAAAACAATTACTGAAGTTACTATTCAAAATGTCTAAAAATAATCGGTTATTATTTAAAACATTTATACCTACTGATTAAAAATATGGAATCCATTTTTATAAATTCAAAACTCATACTTGGTGGAAATTAATTTAAAGTTAATTCCCATTGACAAAACCAAAAATCGAATTCTTAAGAAGTAATAACTATCAAAAGATTGAAATTTTTTTCTATCCAATTTAAAAGTGAAATTACATCCAATGATCATAATTATATTAAATGATAAAAATGTAATCCCATTACACTTTAAAATTAGTCAAATGTAAAATCCATCTATATAAATAAATTATATAGAAAGGCAGTTTTGACTTAAAAAGTGGTATTTTTCAGTTTTCATTAAAAATTGAAATTTATCAGAAATCTACCAAAAATTTATCGAAATTAAATTTTCATTTCCTTATTCCATATAAGAAGTTTATTTTATCAAATAGAATATATAAAAGTGAAAAAAACAAAAAATTTCAATTTTTCATCATCAAAAGGTGGTAAAACTACATTCTTAGAAAAATACTTCTTTTATCTGAAAATTGAATTTATTCTTATATCATATCTAGAAAACATATAAGATGAATTTAAAACATTAAATTCTATATATATCATATATTTTTCGTTAAATAAAAATCCGTAAATAGTGATATGAAAACACAATTATTATCTTTTAAATAGGTTTTCATTAAAATGTGTCCTTTATATTAAATTGGTTTTTAATTCAATTTCTAAAAAATTTGGTAACCAATGAATCATTATTTAAACATGTGTAAACCATATTTCAAAATTTATTTGATACTATTCATTCTCTCTATTCTAGGGGATATGCATTAACTACCATTTAAAATAATAATATTATTATATTATATTATATTTCGGTATAACTCAAAGTTATATGCAACGTAAGATATTAGAGAAACTTGTTGTTGTATGTCGAGTATGCTATCAGAATAGGCATCCACTTTATCGAAAAATTAATATCTAATTCATAAGTATTAATAGAAATCAGAAATTATTATTCTATAAATACATGGGTCATTACATCCTTCCCCTATTTTGAAAATTGCATCCTCATAATTTTTAAATTGGTCTTGGAAAATTCATTGAACGTCCCACATTGGAAAAAGTTTCAATAAAAATATCATTTTAAAATAAATAAGGAGAGGTAAAAATTTCACTTAAGATAACACATACTAGGATTCCATAAAAACATGGACATAGAAGAGAAAACTAACCACCATGTTTTGCTGGAGAGTGATAGAAAACATGATTAGGATAAAGTTACCCATAAGAAAACCTCAAACTTTTGATGGGTTAAATGGTCGTTGATTCCGCAGTAAGAAAATTAAACAGACAATGTTTTTGTTTTAAGTTCCATTTCATAATATTGAGGAATTATTTTTATTTTTAGAATAATAACACTATGAAATGTACTTACCTTTCCTATAGAGTTTCATCCTTTCCTAAATTACAACTAAAAACTCATATTTTCTCCAAATGATGAGTAATCAAGATGACTTGGTCACATATAAATTGCTAGAATCAACTTCTAGAGAATCATATAATCCAAAAAATATGAACTATATATTTCCCCTATCTTTATACCTTAACCAAAGCCAAAATGGTAAGTACAGGATAATATAATACTTAAAATGATAATATTTTATAAAAATACTTCCCTTAATCTCTAAAATTCAACAAACAATACCCAAAGTTCAAAAAATATCATTTTATACATAACTATCCTTAAAATTCTTCAATATAATTCAAACTAAGATTGAAACCCAAATATCTGATGAATTTGATCACGTAGCCTTACATGATAAATATTAACATTTATAACATCGACTACTCTTAAAGTATCATACTTAAATGTAATTATCCTAATCACATATTCTCACATTTTGGTTAATCATTTCAATAAATACCCAAAATCATCATATGTTTACAATAAAAACATATATTATTCTAAAATAAAATTTAACCATTACTACTCATATTATATTCCATAGTATTCTATATTTCATAGGAATATAGTGATCCCGAAAGAACGAACACCATTAAAAATAACATTTATCACTTAATCACAAAAATCATTTTTATACTGATAAAATATAAGTTCTCAAAACCAACTTATTCTTGATACATAAAATCATTTAACTAAACATAATTATTCATACTAACAAGGGGTGTAATGCCCCAACCCCTCTAGACTTGAGCCGGTGCATTACTAAGTACATTGGCATGTTTAGAAGGAATGAAATCCTAAATTAATGATCCGTTTAGTAGTATTGAAGAAACTATATACATAGATGTGACTCAAATTACATTATAAAATGTTACAAAATACAATACATAACAAAAACTAAATACTTTATCCACAAGAACTCAATAAATGATCTCATAGTCATCACCTATTGAAAGTAAAAAATGAAAGGGGTGAGCACAAATGATTATTAAGGGTTAAAAATATCAAAATCATGAATCAACAAAAACTGAATTGTAAACAATTTGACATAATCAATATGTCAAGGTGAATAAATGAAAAACTCGTTCCATTAATAAACTGAGAATGAAACTGCATCTATAGATTTTTTCACAGTGAAAACCTCATGGATAGTAATAGATGATAATGAATAAAGATAATGATTATTAATTTGATGTCATGTATCTGGAACATGATACCATAATACCATAAAAATGAGTTAGTTCTATGGGTAGAAACCTGTCTAATTTTTTGAAACCAACTCGAAGGGTTTACCGCCAACTGATTAGTCACATGAGAACTACCGATGCATCAAGGGGCTGTTGCGGTCCCCAACATCTGCTTCATGTACAAATAATTCATTATACATAGATTCAATACAAAATCAACATTCCTTTACATTATCCGTATAGAATAGAGGATACAGATTCATCAATATTTCAACAGTGAAAACAACATTCAAAAAAAATATCGTATGTAAAATGGTATACGGATTTGAAAATAATAATATCCATGATATAAGAATATGTAAATTTAAATTCAATAAAATTTCAATTGAAAAGTGGTCTAAAATGGGCATTAGGTACACCACATAAGAATGAGTAGGTGTACAATACTAAGTAAGTCACAAAGAAGTGAAAATTAAGACAAATCTTGTTACAATGTTGTTATCAATTGAGTCGTATAACCAAAAGTTAATACCCAAAAATTGAATCACTAAATACCATTAATATAAAGAGAATCATGATAATATATATCAAATTTCAGTACACCTATACCACATAAAAGAAATAAGATGCAAATAGTAGAAATCCCATAGAATTGAAAGTGAGTTGAGAAAACTCCTTACAAACATTTCAGCATGGTAACGAATGTTCTTGTGAGGGATTAATGGAAGGTAAATGGGTATCCATTTATTTACATATTATAAGGGTAGTATGGGGGAGGTTTGGAAACATATCCAATCATTAGGTATTGAAAATAAAAGGGCACAACATATGAGATATTCTTGAATAAAAGTGAGAGAGAGGTTCCCTTACCTTATGCTCGAAGTTGTTTCTGATTGTTCTTAACAAACTTAATAATCAAATTTAGATTCATTAATAAATAATTCCATAAATTCATAAACATGTAATTTATATTTTATAACCTTATTAAGTTAATTTATGGACTTTTTATGGGTTTAATAGATTCAATTTTCCTTTGTTTTCATGATTTTTTAACTTGTATTCAAGAATGGAAGTTCATTTGAAGTGTGGTTAAACAACCAGAATTGTTAACATATAATAATAGTGAAATTAAATGGATATAAATGATATTATAATTATTCTGGTTATATACCATGAATATGACTCATTCGAGGATTTAATGATAAACGCTTGGATTTGGCTTGGTGGTTTTGGGCACAATGAACTTGTTTGGTATTATTATTCCATATTATGGATGTGTAAGGATTACAGAACATTGAATATGATAAAATACATATATTATGATCTGGTTCAAACATTGAAAAGATTTCATGACCATTCTTGAAGATAGTAATGCAAATTAAAACCCGTCTTCTTTAAGTGTGATTAATTTACACATCTCGGATGGTGTTTGCATTTATATTATAAAAGGATGGGAAAAAAGATATTATGATGAAATATTACATTACTATAATGAAAATAAAGTACATTTATGGTACTGTAATTGTCATGGAATTTTGAAGAGAAGAGGTGATAATAGAGAATAAAATAATTGAACTTGAAAAATGAACTGAAAGAAAAAGAAAAAGAGGTTCACCTCTTGAGTACTCCTCTTTGATAAACTCTTTAAGACCTTTTATTTTGGCCTTTTAGTGATTCCAGTAGGCCTTGGATGTGGGGAGATGTCTTGGGAAGAGTATTTGGTAGAATTTTTCCAATCCTTGAAGCATGAGTGGTGTGGGAGGAATAGGGGGTGAGGGGTGGTTTATATAGTGGAGGGGAGAGGGGATTTCCATATATTATATCCAATAATTTATTATTTCTCCACAAGATAAGGAATAGTGAGTATTATATGAAAAAAAATAGTTATTTTATTCTATAAAACTGAACCAATTGGGCTTACATCAGCAGAACATCATACATGACTCTATAATTAGTGTATTTAGCTTATTTTGTAAATTAAGGTATTTCAGTATTCTTCAAAAATTCAAGTATTTCAGAAAAATACCGAAAAATTACCCAAACCATTTTTCAACTTGCAAAATCCAAAAATGAAGTCCATTTTACAAAAAAAATAATTTTTTAGATATTATTAATTAAATATTTAATTGAAATCATTATTTAATAGAAAAATATAAACACTTGAAATATTTATCTTAATTTTTAAGGTACCTAAATTTATTTCTACATTCATGGGTATGGATAACATTCATAAGATTCATATTATTATTCATAAGGGTATGCCACTATTCATAAGTGTAGATTACTATTCATAAGGGTATGTTACTATTCATAAGAGTAAGTTTCTATTCACCAAAAATTAAGTTAATTCTATCAGACTCTACATATCTTCCTAAACACAACTGTGTGTGTCATATTTTTAAAATTCAAAAGAAAAAAGTGTAAAATTTAAGTTCAATGGCTAGGCTATGACTATCTCCTAAATAATCAAGTGTTGTTTCAAAGAAACTCAGGGCTTTATGAAATATAGGCTATGACTCTAATGTATTTAAGAGAAACATACCATAAAATGTTTGGGGTGCTACATTTTTTCCTCCTTCGGAAATTTTGTCCTTGAAATTTTTTATTTATAAAGTCCACCAAAAATATGTGGGTGGTTTCTCTTCATAAAATCCAAAAGTTCACTTGTATCTTCTTCTATATTCTGGTTTTTCCAAAGAACATTTACTAGAGGAGTTGTCTTATTTCTCAATACGTTCTCCCTTGTGTCAAGGATCCTGATAGTCTCTTCACAGTATTAAAAATTAGGTTACAGTTCTATTTCTTCATAGGTGAGTACATGCATTGGGTCTAGCATGTATTTATTCAATAATGACACATGGAAAACATCATGAAATTTGGAGAGACTTAGAGGCATTACTAAACGGTAAGATACATATCTGATTCTTTTTAGAATTTCAAATGGCCAGATGTACCTGGGGCTCATTTTCCCCTTCTTACCAAACCATAAGACACCCTTCCATGGAGATACTTTCACAAAGACATGATCTACCAATTGTAATTCAAAATCCATTCTCTGGTTGTCATCATAACTCTTCTGCCTAATTTGGGCTGCTTTGATATGGTCTTGGATTGTCTTCACCTTATGTGTGGTCCCTTCAAGATGTTCTGGGCCTTTATGTTTCCTCTCACTAACTTTATCCCAACAAGTTTGAGTTCTACATCACTTTCCATATAATGCTTCACATGGAGCCATTTGAATACTATAATATAAACTATTGTTGTAGGAAAATTCGGCTGAAGACTAGTATTCATCCAACCTACCTTGGAAGTGAACAGAGCATGATCTCAGCATTTCTTTTAGAGTTTGAATAGTTATTTCAAACTATCCGTTGGTTTGGGGGTGATATGCAGTACTCATATGAAGCGCAGTATTCAAAGCATTATGGAAACTTTTCCAGAACTTTTATCTAATCAGAGGATCTCAATCAGACACAATCGATAGAGATGCACCATGAAGTTTTACAACTTCATTAATATAAATTCTTTCTAGGTGATCAAGTGGTAAATCCTCTCTTATAGAAAGGGAATGTGCTGATTTTGTAAGAAAATCAATATTTACCCATAATGCATCATTGTTTCTAGGTGTTCACAGTAGTATGTGGAAAAAATACATCATAATGTTATCCCACTTCCATATAAGAATAGGTATAGGTTTCATCACTCCTCTAGGATGTTTTCTCTCTTCCTTCACTTGTTGAAAAACTAAGCACCTTGACACGTAGTGAAAAATTTCCCTCTTCATAATATCCTACAAAAAATATTCCTTCAGATCTCTATACATCTTGGTCCTACCCAGATGTATAGAGAAATTTGAGCTATGAGCATTGTCTAATAGTTCCATTTTTAGCTCAGGTGCTGAATGGATGCATAACCTCTTTCCAAACTTCAGAACTCCTTCCACATACACAAAGTGTTCCAATGTATCATACTTAACAACATTCATTTTCTAATGTATATTTTCATCATCATATTGAGATATTTTTATCTTCTCTAGCAAAGATGGTTTAGTGGTCATTCGAAATAGGAAAAAATTTTCCCCTTCTTTGATAATTCCCATATCCATCAACTATAGATCCATGAATATAGGATCTCTTTAAATCCTCATTTGGGTCAAGAGTCGGTGATATTTCTTTCTTAATGCATCTTTCACCTTATTTGCCTTTCCTAGGTGGTAGGGTATTGAACAATCATAATCTTTGAGTAACTCCAGTCAACTATTTTTCCTCATGTTGAGTTCTTTTTATATGAAAATGTATTTCAAACTCTTGTAGTCCGTATAAATATCACATATTTCTCTGTAGTGATAATGTCTCCATATTTTCCGAGAAAATATTACAGCTGCTAACTCATGATCAAGAGTTGGATAATTTTTCTCCTGAGTATTCAACTATCTTGATGCATATGCAATAACTTTATCGTTTTTCATAAGGACTCAACCCTGACCATTCTTTGATGCATCGTTGTTTATTACAAATCGATCACTTCTAGATGGAAGAGTCAAAATCGGAGCATTGAAAAATATTCTTTTCAATTATTCAATGAATTATGTACATTATTTTTTCAACAAAAAATTAACTCCTTTACATTTGATCTTGGTTAGTGGGTTAGCTAGTTTGGAAAAATTCTAAACTAAACGCCAATAGTAACCTGCTAAGCCAATAAAACTCTGTACCTTGGTTATGTTTGTTGGCATGGGCCAATCATGGATTGCCTTTTTCTTTTCAGGATAAACTAGGATTGAATCCTTAGGGACAATATGGCCACGAAATGAATCTAATTGAAGCCAAAACTCACATTTTCTAAACATCATATATAATTCATTTCTTTTAAGATTTTTCAGAATAATCCTCAATTGATACTCATGGTCTTCATAGCTTTTTGAGTACACTAGGATATCATCGATGAATAACACAACAAAGATATCAAGATATTTTTTGAAAACTCTATTCATTAAATCAATGAAATAGAGGGTGTATTAGTCAATCCAAAAGGCATCATTGTAAACATGTAACTCCAATACCAGGTTTGAAATGCCTTTTTAGGAATATATTTTTCCCTCACATGCAGCTGATGATATCCCAATGGAAGTTCAATATTCGGAAATTATTGAACTCCATGAATTTGATCAAATAAATCATCAATCTGAGCCATTGGATACTTATTATTTATTGTAATATGATTGATTTCCCTGTAATCAATGCATAGCCTCAAGGATCCATATTTTTTCTGGACAAAAAGGACCAGGGATCCCCATGGAGGAACACAAGGTCGAATAAATCCTTTTTCAGTCAACTCCTCTAGTTGTTTATTTAGCTCCATTAACTCTACAGTGGCCATTTTATAGCGGTTCATTGATATAGGTCTTACACCAGGAATTAAGTCGACGAAAAACTCAATTTCCCACTCTGGAGGATGTCTAGGTAAATATTCTAGAAATACATCAATGGATTCATGCACTATATTCACATCTTCAATTTTAAGATTTCTTTCCAAACCCATAGATATTGGGTTCTCTTCCTCTTCAATAATTTCATTCTATTGAGCTATTGGGGTTGGGTCTACATAAGAATCAAATGAAGAGGTCTCTTCACTAAAGATAATAGATTCTACACCATTTTTAAAAATTGTAACTTCCTTTTTCTTGTAATAAATCTTCGCATCATAGTTGGATAGAAAATTCATAATAGGAAATATATCAAAGTCAGTCATTGGTATAATGATACAGTTTGAAACTAATGCATGTTTATGTGTCACAAGGGGGAATGGTTGACATGACTTTGTTGTAATGATGCATCCCTTAGGAGATTTAACTAATAACATATTTATTAAATCAAATTAGACATGTCTAATTTTCTTAGAAAATTGGGAATATATATATGAATGTGATGATCTAGAATACAATAAAATGTTTTCTAAGCTCAAGGAAACAATTAAAGTACCTTCCACCACTTCATTAGGAACTTCAACCTCTGTGGTTATAATCGTATAATCTCTCCCTTGCTCTCTTGGCCTTTTCTGAGGTAAGTTTCCTTGGGGCATAAGACACTCATTTTCATAGTGTCCCATCTCTCTACAATTGTATAATTGAACACAATCACATTTTTTCTTCCACTTATATTCATTAGATATATTCTCCTTTCCTCCACACTTATAGCATACTCCTGTGCCTTTCAAGCATTTCCTAAGATGATTCTTTCCACAGTTCTTATATAAGGGGAATTTATTTATTTCCTTATTCTTTTTTGGATCATCACCTTTCCCTTGGTTATCAAAGTACCTCTTTTTATCTTTGTTTACCTTGAACAAAATTGATCTAGAAAATTACTTCTCTATTTTGATGGCACATGATACAATTTCAAAATATGATGAAAATGTTTGAGAACTCAATACCCTTCTAAGAATAGGCTTAATACCTTAACAGAAATGATTAATCTTGTTTGTGGAGTCACATATGTAATCTAAAGCATACCTAGCTAGCATTGTGAAGGTAGCCTCATACTCTGTAACAATATCCTCTTCCCTTAGCTTTAATCCAAGGAATTTCATCTTCATTTCATTTCATTTCTCACGAGGGAAATATTTTTCGAAGAATATTTCCTTAAAATTATTCCTTTCAATATCATATATTTCTTCTTCCTCTGTAGTATTAGGAATCATGGACAACCATTGATCAGTGTCACCCTTGAGATAATATACTTCTAGTACTACCTTTTCATTTTCATTACATCTTAATTCCAAGAATATATTTTCAAGGGACGTGATCCATTTCTCAGAAACCACTATATTAGTAGTCCCACTAAAATATGGGGGATTATACTACATGAAACGATCCAACACATGTGTGGAATTGTTATTCATTACAACCTGAGAAATTTGTCCCAATATGGTTATAATCTGATCTACCCCAACATTTACTTTGTTGAATTTCTTAGTGGGGATATCCCTATATTACCCATGAGTATTGATTCCCCTTCTTCCATTAGACGCCATTTCTAAATAATGGTACACACTAGATTAGGGTATGAATCATAATTTATAATCTTAACTTAATAATATACTTAGCATAAATTGAGATCATATGCATGGCTAATCCCATAATAAAAAAAATTGTTTCCTTGAGGAATAATTTATACTTCCATCCTACATAATGGCTTGTAAAAAAAATATAAATTATTTTAAGCATATCCCTTGGGATTGTCATAACCAAGAGTGCAGAAAGGCCTATTTTCATTTTCCAGGATAACCCGGGTCAAGCCTGAAACTCCTTGTCAGAGCTTTCACTCCTAGGTACATCTATGTTAGAGCCACATATACCTGCTTGTATCCATACATGGATGTATTGCTTGAAATATCCACAAAATCTATTCCTTACAATGATACCGGGATGTCTTTTTATTTTTATCCTCAAAGACTATTTTAGGGACACATCCCTAATCTAGGTCTTCTAAATCTTGTTTCTGATGTTCCTACTAAACCTCCTCTAATACCAACTCTAACGCCATGACCCCTCTAGGCCAGATCTGGTGCATTAATAAGTAAATTTGCATGGTTAGAAGGAATGAAATCCTGAATGAATTATCATCTTAGTAGTCTTGAAGAATCTAGATACATATATGTGACTCAAATTACATTGGAAAAGGGTACAAAATACAATACATAACAAAAAAACTGCATCCACAAGCACTCAATAAATGATCTCCTCTTTATCACCTGTTGAAAGTAAACAATGAAAGGCGTGAGATAAAATTCTCAGTAAGGGTTATAAATAGTGGAAACGTGAACCCATAATAATTTAATGGTAAACAATTTGACATTATCAATATGGAATGGTGAATAAATGAAAAACTCACGCCCTTAATAAACTAGGAATGAAACTACATCCATATTGTTTTTTCATAGTGAAAAACTCATGGATAGTAATAACTGATAATGAATAAAGATAATGATTATTAATTATACATCATGTATCTTGATCATGATACCATAATACTGTAAAAATAGTTCAATTCTATGGGTAGAAACTTGTTTGATTTTTAGAAACAAACTCGAAGGTTTTTTCACCAACTAATTTGTCTCATGAGACCTACTGATGCATTGAGGGGTTTTAGCGAGCCCCACCAACATATTCATGTAGAAATAATTATTTATACATATTTTCAACAAAAAATAAATATTACTTTACATTATCTATATAGAATAGAGGATACAGATTCATCAACATTTCCACAGTCAAAACAACGTTCAAAATAAATATGGTATGTAAAATGGTATACAGATGAGACAATAATCATATACATGATATGAGAATATAGACATTTAAATGGAATATAATTTCAACTCAATAGTGATATCAAATCGGTAGTAGGTACACCACATATGAAAGAGTAGGTGAACAATACTAAGCAAGTCACAATGAAGTGAAAATTGAGACAAATCTCGTTACGACATTGTAATCAATTAAGTCGTATGACCCAAAGTCAATAACCAACAAAGTAATCACAAAATTCCATTACTATAAATAGAATCATGATAATATATATGAAATTTAAGTATACTTATACCACATATAATAAATAAGCAGTGAACAATGGAAATCCCATAGAATTGAAAGTGATATGAGAAAACCCCTAACAAACATTTCGTCATGGTAACGGGTGTTCTTGAGATGGATTAATGAGAGGTAAAGGGGTATCCCATTATATATATATATCACAATGGTAGTATGGTGGAGGTAGGAAAACATACCCCATCATTAGGTATAAAAAATAAAAGTGCATAACATATGGGAGATTCTGGAACAAATATGGGAGAGAGGATCCATTACCTTATGCTCAAAGGTGTTCTTGATTGTTCTTAATGACCTGAATAATCAAATTTAGCTTCATTATTTAATAATTAAATAAACACATAAACATGTAATTTATATTTTATAACCTTATTAATTTTATTAATGTTCTTTTTAGTGGATTTAAGAGATTCAATTTTATGGTTTTGAAGCATTTTTTTATTTTTTTCATGATTCGTTTACTTGTATTCATAAATAGAAGATCATTTGAAATGTGGTTAAACATCCATAATTGTTAATATATAATATTACTGAAATTAAAGGAATATAAATTATATTATAATGATTCTGGTTATATACCAAGAGGATGAATCATTCGATGAGTTAATGATAAACACTTAGATTGGGCTTGTGGGTTTTATGCACAATGAACTTGTTTTGTATTATTATTCCATATTATGAATGTGTAAGGATTTCATAAAATTAAAAAAGATAAACTAAATACATTATGATCTGGTTCAACTATTGAAAAGTTTTCATGACCATTCTTAAAAATAGTAATGAAAATTGAAAACCCGTCTTCCTTGAGTGTGATATATTATCACATCCCGAACGACGTTTGCATTTATAGAATAAAAGGAAGGTAAAAAAGATATTATGATGAAATATTCCATTATCATAATGAAAATATAGTGAATGTACAGAACTAGTATTATAATGGAATTTTTATGAGGTGAGGTGAGAAAAGAGAACAAAATAATTGAACTTGTAAAAGGAATTGAATGAAAAAGGAAGAGATGTTCACCTCTTGAGTACTCCTATTTGAGAAACTCCTTAAAACCTTTGATTTTTGTCTTTTGGTGAGACCAGAAAGCCTTGGACGTGGGGAGAGGTCTTGGGAAGAGTATTTGGCAGAATTTAGTCATGTATTGAAGCTTGAGTGGTGTGGGAGGAAGAGGTGGTGAGGGGTGGTTCAAATAGTGGAAGGGAGAGGGGATTTCTCTATATTATATTCATTAATTTATTATTTCTCCACAAGACAAGGAATAGTGAGTCTTACATGAAAAATAATATTTATTTTATCATTTAAATCCTAGTCAGTTCGACTTACAACTGCAGAACATCATACATGACTCTATAATTATTGTATTTGCTTATTTTGTAAATTATGGTATTTCACTATTCACCAAAAATTCAAGTAGTTTAGAAAAATACAAAAAATTCACCCTATCCATTTTTCGATGTGTCGAATATAAAAATGAAGTCCATTTTTAAGAAATAAATTTATAAATATGAATAAATTAAATATTTAATTAAAATCATTATTTAATCGAAAAATATAAACACTTAGAATATTCATCTTCATTTTTAAGGTGCCTGAATTTATTTATTCATTCATGGGTATGGATACCATTCATAAGATTAAAATTAATATTCATAAGGGTAAGTTACTATTCATAAGGGTAGGTTACTATTCATATGGGTAGGTTACTATTCATAAGGGTATGTTACTATTCACCAAAAATTAAGTTTATTCTATTAGGCTCTAAATATAATCCTAAACACAACCGTGTATGTCAGATTTTCAGAATTCAGAACACACGAGTGGAAAGTTTAAGTTCAATGGAAAGGCTATGACAATATCCTAAATAACGAAGTGTTGTTTCAAAGTAACTGAGTGCTTTATGAAATATAGGCTACGACTCGGCTGTATTTAAGAGGAAAATACCATAAAATTTTTGGGGTTCTATAAGGGGATTCACGTAGTCTAGTGGTAGGTGATAAATCCACATTACACTTTGGTTGTGGGTTCGATTCCCGCAACTTTGTCTGACACAACTGGTTGTCACATGGTCTGTGTGTTATCCTTTTTTAAAAACCATATATTATCAAAAAGAGATAAAATACTTAAAAATATCCGTAACATGTTTTAACCTCAAATATTATTTCATACCTCACATTTTTCATACCAAAAACTAATAACCCACAATTGCCTCAAATTCAAGGATCATTTAAACCCTAATAGTTCATTATAACTATATCCAAAAATATATATAATTCATTCTAAATTAAAATTTTCGTATAACAAAATTAAGGGTTAAATATACTATAAGTCTTCCAATGTAATCACATTATTAATAAATTTAAACATATCATCATCAATATATCCAACATAACTATTCAAATCATAAAATGTAGAAATCATAATCGTCAAACATTATTCATGATCCTTTATCTATGTTTTTTCATCTTATTCTTTTATACTTCTTTTATATAAACAGAATCATTCGTAATGTCCTACGATTTCAATAATGTCAAAACATGGGCTACAAAATATTCCATACCTTTCATAGGTCATTTTCAATTTATTCATCTTCAATTGGAATGGCATTAGGTATTGGTAAACTTATATTTGTATGGTCCTGCTGATCCCATTCCCGAACCTTCTTTGTAGGACATCTGTTAGCGTAATGTCTATAAACCACCACATTTGAAGTATTCAATTGATCCATATAAAATAACATCTTACCCTTTACTGGAGTCCATTGAACGCTTCCTTTTTCCATGGAAGGTCATTGATTTATGACCATTCATTACCACAACTATAACATCTTATTGTCCCTTTGAAAAATTTTCCTAGGTGTTTCCATCCACATCCTTGCCACACAGTTTTTTGAATATTCATACCTTTTTTATTATTACATGAACTTCCATAGGGATTAATTTCTCGCATATTTGATGCCTTAGAAAAATCACCAAGGTTCAAGTGGTCAATCATGACTCTAGATAGTTAGTTAAGAATAACCACAATAGTTCTCATTATAGCTCCCATTTCAATAAGTTTCTTATCCAGAAAACCACTATAGTTTCCTTCACATACATTCTCTCTTTGGTGCCTACTAGATCCAGCCATTTACTAAAACCAAAAAGGTCAGTTTGAGTGTATCAGTAAAATCATCATAAAATATCTTATGAGGAGGATAAATACTAATATATACTTATTAATGTTATTTTAAACACATTAAATGTATCTAAAAAATATAACTCTTTATAATATGCTAACCATTATAGTTATGTCACTTGTTCTTAAATAACACCCTAACCTCTAAAGTTATCTAAATTGACCTCTGATACCAACTATGAGGCCCCATCCTTAAACATTACATAATCTTGAGTTAATTTAAGAATTCTACATTGAGTATATTTTATGGTTTAGAGTTTTAGAGAATTAGACCATAACTATTACAATACATCTCAAAAATTACAAATTAGACACTTCTACTCTATCCAATTTTTTTCAAAAAAATAATTGTCTTAAAATAAACAATAATTATTTTCTTGATAAAAATCTTTCTTAATTATTACTTTCTCTTACCCTTCCCTATACCATGTTAAAAACATTTCAAAAACATGGGATAATCATAAAAAACTCAGTAAGGGATATAAAATATGGAATGAAAACATTAGTCTATGAATACATAAAAATCAAATAATTAAAAAATTTAAATCATAAACATAAGATCATTAACATAACTCATGAAATCATGAGATTTATTAAGAAAACCTGTATATCATAAATCGAAAAGGTAACCTATGGCATATATAACATACTTACATTGTAGCTTTCATGGCTATATAGGGAGTTACGTTTGGAATACCCATCATAATATATTCACTAAATCTATTAGGAAAAATATTAACTTTGACCTATAACTCATTACACAATGAATTTGAGAGCTATCTTGGGCTTACCCATCCTAGGTTTATCATGGGACAACCAATATACGTAAATAATTCCCAAGAACCATAACATATTCATAACACAAAAAAACAATCAAAAAGGAAGGACAAAATTTCTACATTTCAATCACAATATATCATTTCAAGATATTGAAATAATTAATGATTTCTAAAAGCCATTTTCAATACCAACATATTTAAAAAGTGTATATAGTATTTATTTTCCTTTTAAGAATATTACATCTTGTTATGGAAGCCAAATATCAAATAATACTTGTGGCGGTAGAAAGGTAGTTGTCTTTGAATACGTTAAAAAACATTATTTTTGTAGTTTTGTAAAACTCTCCATATAAAAAATATTCCCTTTGAATTAAATTAAATTTAAAATGGGTTTATACACCGTATAAAATAAATTAGTGTATAAATCAAAATATTCCTCAATGAAAAGAGATTGTGATGAAGTCCCTTACAATGAGTCTGATTCGTCATGTAAGTTCCTTGTTCTTCCTGAATAATAAAATTAAGTTAGTTTATAATTTCATAAGAACATTTTTCATTTTTAATATTCTTTTTAAATCACTTATTACCATGTTGTAAAAATTACATAATTATTTAAGTTAATATCGGTCAATTTTTCGATATTGGGTACTTGAGTTGAAAATGATCCTGTTATAATTACAAATTGTCCACGTGGTCAAAAGTAAATTATCTCCTGAATATTATTCATGATTTAAATATCATATATATCCTGTATATATGTATTATAATATTCCTTAACATTTTGAGATAATCAATGAAATTCATCATTCATAGAGAAGGCAATTCGTACGTATTCCTGAATGCTACTTTCATTTATTTTTCATACTAATGAAATGAAAAATAAATGCTAGATAGGTATATTATAATTACAATATAATATAATATGTTATATATGTTACATAAGTTTATTAATGATATCATTATATGTTCTATGTATGTCATGAAACATTAATATCACTTTGAGGGGGTGGTAGTCTGCACTTCCTCAAATAAAATTATAATATTTACACATCATGAATGGCATAGAAGTATTTTTGTAAATAAAAATTATTGTATCATAGAAAAAATATAAATATAATATATATCATATATAAATATAGTTCCATCATAATGGACACCATGATAGGGTGTAGGGTAAAATCGAACAATCATCGTTTCATGAGGCAATAGTATGTTATACACAGAAACAGTATGTTCGTATCCATTAGATGAATGTGTGTGTAAGTGTAGTTTGAATAATTATCAAAACAAAATCCTAGTATATTGATGATACTATTTTTTTATGTAATCAAGGAATAATAATAGAATAGAGAGTGGAAAATTAAAATAATGGAAACGAAGTTTAGAAAAGATGCTAAAACTTAAAACGTGTAACTCCGTTTGATTTGAGCCAAGAAGATTTCTTGAATTGCCTTATTCACAAGGTAGGAATTCTTGGAGTAAGGGAGCGATGTTGGGAGCTTATTTGGGTAAATGATGGATGAGACAAAGGGATTGAGAGGTGTGAGTAAGGGGTTAGTGGTGGTGGCCTTTTATTAGAGGGAAGAGGGGTACTTTAGGAATGTCTTAAAAGATTATTTTATTAGTAATTGAATTTATATTTTAAAAAGGTCCAAAACTAATTTAATTCAATGTTAAGATGATTATTGTTTGAAATAATCATGGATAATATGGTTTGGATTGGTTTTGGTTTAAAATTTAACCTTATCTTTTAGCATTAACCATGTGTTAACTAATTTATCTCTTATCATGTCTTCTTGTATATTTATTCTAAATGGTTAAAATAGTTACCATAAAATGCCAATAAAAACTAATGTGGTTTATTCATGACATGTTAAACATTATCTAATTAATTTTTCCTAATATTATATTTTTATGACTATTATATAATTTAATAAAATAGTATTTTTTTTAAAAACTCATTTATGTTAATTTTTATATTATTCATATCATGACTTATTATAAATCCATAACAACTTGATTATTTCAATAAAAATCATAAATTAAAATTAACAAGTCCTAATAATCCCGAAAATTATTGGATGGAATAAAATTTTCAAAATAAATTTATATTAATATTTATATTCTCATTTATTTAAATCATTCATTAATAATGAAATCACTACATCATCATTGTGTCATTAATAAATTTAGTTATTTGATGTCTAACAAACATAAAAAATATACCATGATATTGGACATATTTTCATATTTTTAATTACTATTTATAGTCTAAACTATCACTTATATAGCCCCATATAAATTTTTTTTCTAAAATATACATGTTTATGTTATGTTTTCCCTTACTTTAAATTAATTATTATAAAATGTCATTTTCACATCAAAGTGGCTCTATGGGGTTCCCAAATAGACCCAAGGATGGACATGGTCAAAAATATATCTTACAATAGGATTATGACACATGTTAAGGTACTTTAATTTTATTATAATATTATTGTTTTACCTTTATTTACCATATTTACCCTTTAACCATTCTAAATAAAATAATTACTGAAGTTACTATTCATAATGTATAAAAATAAAAGGTAACTATTTACACATTTTGAACCTCATGATTCCAAATATGAAATAAATTTTTCCAAATTCAAAACACATAATCATCATAAATTAATTTAAAATTAATTCTCATTGCCAAAACTAAAAAGTGGGGTTTTAAGAAGTAAAAACTATCAAAAGATTTATACGTGTTTATGTGAAATTTATATGTGAAATTACTTCCAATGACAATAATTGGATTAAATGATAAAAATATAATCCCATTACATTATAAAATCAATTAAAATAATAATATATATATAAAAATAAATTAGACGAAAATGCATTTTTGACTTTAAATGCTGTATTTTTTTCACTATTCATTAAAAATGAACTTTATCAGAAAATTACCAAAAATTTATCCAAATTAAATTTTAATGTCTTGATTCAATATAAAAGGTTTAATTTTTCAAATAGAACCTATAATAGTTACAACAACTAGATTTAAAAATAGTTCTCCACCAAAAGGTGGTAAAACTACATTTTTAGAAAAAATACTTCTTTTATATGGAAATTTGAATTTTTACTTATATCATATCGAGAAAACATATAAAATGAATTTAAAACATTACATTGAATATATATCATATATTTTTCATTAAATAAAAATCCGTAAAGTGTGATATGAAAACATAAATTCTCTCTTTTAAATAGGTTTTCATAAAAACACATCCTTTATATTCAATTGGGTTTTGTTTTTATTTTTAATTAATTTGGTAACCAATTAATTATTATTTAAAATTGTGTAAACAGTATTTCAAAATGTATTTGATATTATTCAGTTGATACTATTCATTCCAACAGCTAGGCGTTAACTACCAATAAAAATATTATTATTATTATTGTATTATATTTCGGTATGACTCAAAGTTGTGTGCAACCTAATATTTCAGAGAAACCCGTTGTTGTGTGTCGAGTACACTATCGAAGGAAGCATCCCCTTTAATGTAAAATTTATATCTTATTCATATGTAGTAATAGAAATCAAAAAGTATTATTTATAAATACCAGGGTCGTTATAATTTCCTTCTTTATTTCTTTCTTTATTTCATTTGTTATTTCTTTCTATATTTCTTTATTTATTTATTTCTTTATTTCTCTCTTTATTTCATTCTTTATTTCATTCTTTATTTATTTCTTTCTTTCTTTATTTCTTTTTTTATTTCATTCATTGTTTCTTTATGTGTTTCCTTGTTTCTTTCTTTCTTTCTTTCTTTCTTTATTTATTTATTTCTTTCTTTATTTATATATTTATTTGTTTGTTTATTTGTTTGTTTACTTATTTATTTATGTATTTAATTATTTGTTTATTTATATATTATTTATTTACTTTTTATTTATTTTTTATTTTTTATTTTTATCTATTATTTATTTATTTATTTATTTATTTATTTATTTGTTATTTATTTATTTATTATTTATTTATCTATTTTTTGTCTCTTTATTTATTTATTTTATTTTTTATTTTATTTTAAATTTTTTTATTTTTTTTGTTAAATTTTTTTTCTTTATTTATCAATTTATTTATTTATTTATTTATTTTCTTTATTTAAATTTAATTTTTTTCCTTATCAGTTTCTTTATTTTTTATTTATTTCTTTCTTTATTTCTTTATTTCTTTATTTATTTGATTATTTCTTTCATTATTTATTTCTTTTTTTCTTTTTTTATTTCATTATTTGTTTCTTTGTTTCTATCCTTGTTTCTTTATTTATCTATCTATTTCTTTATTTGTTTCTTTATTTATTTATTTATATATATAGATGTTCTATTTTTTGTGAGATTTGAACCCCTTACCTGTTACTTATTCTCCTAAGATTTTACCACTCTGGTAAAATTTTCATTTGGTGAGTAAATATAATTTAATATACTTATATATATGTATATATTAATTGTAGAAATAAATAATACGTAACAAATAGATACAAACAAATTAATTATTAATTATTAATTATTAATCAATAATGATTAATCAATAATCAATAATTATTATACAATATATAAGATATAATATATAATATACAATATATAATATAAAAGTAATGTATAAATAATAAATTGAAAAATTATAGATGACAAATTATGAAAAAATAAAAAAAATATTTAATGAATATTTAATAAATAGTCCATTAATAAAATATTAATAAAAAATTAATAATATAAAAATAAATAATTTATTATTTATATATTATTTATTTATAAACGACAAACAAATAATGAATTAATAATTAATAATTAATAAATTAGAAATAATTAATATTGTCAAAAATGAAAAATAATAAATAATAAATAATAAATAAATAATACATTAATAATAATTTATAACAAAATAATTGTAAATTATAAATAAATTATTAATAAATTATTAATAAATTAATAATTAAAGTATACACAATAACTAAATAATAAATAACAGATAAATCGTAATTCATAATTCATAATTCATAATTCATAATTCATAAATCACAAATCATAATCCATAATTCATAATTAATAAATAATTTTTTATTTTTAATATTTAATATTTAATAAAATAATATTAAATAGTTATTTATACATAAATTTATGTTACATAAATATATATAAACTCACTCATATATATAATTGAATATTATTATAAATATATATATGAACATAAGTAAATATAAATATATCTCTATATATATTTACACATATATGATATAAAAATATATAAACAGAAAGACGTATAAATATATAAAAATGTATATAACTATACTCAAAAATTACTAAATTAATATAAATTTATATATGTTATTAATAAAAAAATTACCAGAATAGGAGAAAGATCAATAATTGCAACACCATCAAATCGATAAGAAAATAAATCAATAGAATAAAATCATAAATGAAATAAAAAGAATATGAACACACTCTTAAACAAAGATAAAATCTCATTGAATGTTTATGGTATATATATACATAAAATTATTGAAATATATTATATATTAATATTTAATTACATATATTGGAATACAAATATAACTATATGTATGTATATGATTATCAATACACACCCATATGTATATATTAACATTTTTTAAATATGGGTATATATATTAATATAGTTTTACTGTAAACTCTTATATATACTATATTTAATGATATTGATATAGTTATATAAAAATATATTTATATATTATTTATACACACAAATATTTACATATATATGTATTTATTTATCTATATTAGAATATTCACATAAATATAAATTTTTTATTGACATGCATATTTATATATAGACATTACTTGTATAGGTATATATATACATATTAATGCATTTTTATAAGGTAAAAAATCAATAATCAAATTTATTTAAAAATAAATTAATAATAAATACTTCATTCAATATGGTATTATGATTAAAATTAAATTTATATGTAAATATGTATTTATACAAGTGATTTATTGTAAGTAAATATATTAAAATTTTAATACATTTAATTATAAAAAAACTATATTATGAAAAATGATAAAATTACAAAACCATAATATCAATATAAAAGTAATACCATGGAATAAATACAGTCCCCACTTAAAAACACTTGTTGGTGAATGTTACCTCTTATTCAGGTATCCTTCTTAGGTTTGCATCAAAATCAAACCTAGGTTAGCTTTCATACCAAAATAAGGCTACTAGGATGATAGTAATGAATTTTTAAAGTTATTTTTGGGGTTATTATCTTAACAAAAATGGTTTTAAGGTGCAAAAATATAGGAGAAGGGGTTACCTTTTATAAGTGAGGTGAGTGGCGCATTTCTAAATTTTTCGAAAGAAAAAGTGTGCCCATGTTTTTTACATGCCACAAGGGACCAAAATTGATCAAATTCATTACTTATACATTATAATATTTAAATATTTTAGTAAGATATATTTTCAAATTTTTTATATGTGAATTTAACCCTTATCATTTTAGTTTAACCCCTTGTAAACTCATTTTTCTCTTAATCATGGTATATAATTTTACTATATTTACTATTCATTTTGGTAAAAAAATTATGTTAAGCTTATTATATAATATAAATTATTCTGATTCCAAATATTTAATCTATTTTTTCAAATTCAATTCATATTAGTGGAAAAATATATTTTAAAATTAATCCTGTAGTCACGATGAGAAAACAGGTTTTTAAAGATAAAAAGTTCAAAAGTTTACATTGTTTTATACCGAAATTAAATAATAAATTGATTATAATGACCTAAATTTTATTAATGGTTATATAATTGAACTAATTTTTCATTAAAACCGATTGAAAATATAATTGAACTTTATAAATAAACAGAACAAAATCAATGTTTTCAATTAAAATTCAGTAGTATTCATTATTCATCAAAAAATGAAACTTTTCTGAAAAATCCCAAAAATCCCTCTATGATAAATTTGGCATGATTTTTTAAAAAATGTATTTTATTTATCAAGTTCATTTTATATAATTGTCAAAATTTTATTTTATTGATGTTCACAAAAAGTGTTTTTTATGAATATGTTATTTTTGAAACATATAAAGACTTTGCCGAAAATTAAGTACTTTTTTATCAATATGTTTTCTTTATATAAAAACATTATAAATAATATTTAAAAATTAGTTATTACTATTGATATTTATAAGTTTAGCATCTATGATATAATAGTTGTTTTTAAATAATATATCATGGTTTCTTTAAAACACAATATTGTGTGTGATGTAAGCTAACCCAGTATTGTGTGTAGCACATGATTAACTTGGTTTTCTGTGTAATGCAGGATTAACTTGTTTTTGTGTGTAATGAAAGATTTAAAATACATTTAATTTATTAAAAGAATAATTTATAAAAACTCAGAATGCAACATTCTCCCCCCCCCCCCCCCAACTAAATTTTTCCCTTAAAATTAATCACTCTAATACAAATAAATAAGGATATTTTCCCCAAAAATTTCCTAAGGTTTCCATATAACATCTTCAAAATTGTAGTTTTTTAGAAAAACATTGACTAGGTATGCATTATTGTTTCCTACAAATCTCTCTATAATCCATAACCTCCACTGATTATTCCTCTTAAGAAATATCTTACACTGGTGGTATGACCTCTGAGTTTCGTATTTGTTAATGGTCATGTCCACACATCCTTAGGAGAGATACATGGAACACATCATGGACTTGAGAGTGGTTTGTAGGAATCTCCAGTATATAGGTTGTAACACACTTCCATAGAATCCTAGAGTTGATTTATTATTTTAATACATTTCCATGATTATAGGAAATCAAATATTGAAGGACCAATCCATTTAATAGTCTGGGAAAATAGATTACATACATGAACTTTTCATTACAATTCAAAACATAAAATAAAACATAGATAATCCATTGAAAACACCATTATTCTCCTAGATTAACCCTACCAATCAATCATAAAAAACATGTGGGCATCCAAGGAAAATAAAACATAATAAAGGGGTGATCTCAGATGCTCAGTAAGTTTAAACAATATAGTTGACACATTTATAAATAACCATAAACATTATGGAAAATATAAAATTTAAACACAAGCCTTTTAAACATAAACATAGACATAATATGGAAAAATAAATCAAATAATTCCATTTAAAAATTCACATGGATATTCTACTAGTTGAATAATCACATGTAATATTAATAATTATTCTCATAATGAGGGAATGCATAATGTCGGACATCATAACCATGCTGTCAAGGCCTCATGCTAAGACCTTACATAACCATACTGTAAAGACCTCATGTGAAGACACTAGTTTTTCTAATGAGAACTACTCATGCATTGGGGGGCTATAGAGGGCCCATCACTTAGTAAAACCAATAAATTTCACATATGAAAATGTTGAAACATAAAAAATATAATCATTAGTATTAAAAACTATTATATTAAATATAAATACTTTAACCATAAACTAATAATCATATCTGAATAACACATCCAAAATCATGATCATAAACCATTCAATAAAATATGGTAAATGATATCATAATAGATCATCCTTAATTAAGAATAAAATCTAAAAATTATGTTTACATGTATGAAAAACCCTAATAAAATCATTAAAATATATTGAGACAAATACCCCTTTTTGAAAATATTTTATTCAAAAGTCAAGTACCTATAAAAAAGACATTTAAAAATAGATATTTAACTCAAAGTTTTTCATTCCACATTGAATCCATTTAAAGGAATTATCATTTTAAAACATTCATGTTCATAGTAATAAATACATAGAACCATTTTGAAAACATGGTCATTAATAAGAAATATTTTAGGTGAAAAAATATATAAAATATTTAAAATGATGTTTTAGTTAAAGATTCCCTTAAATTAAACCTTAAAAATATTCCTTTTGAAAAAAATTAATGAAATTAAAGTTAGGAAAAAAATGTTCTTTATAATAATTTATATATATATATACCTAAATATTTATGATAATATCAAGAATATTGACATGGAGAAAGGATTAATTCATTAAACATTTAAAGCGTCTCATACCACTTTGAACCTTTAAATAATAAGACTAATATCATAAAATTAATCTTTAAATAGCATGAAGATAAATGTATTAATGATAATAAATATAATAGTAGTAGTACATACAACACTCACAATAAATAGGTGGTGAACAAGGTTTACATCTCATGATATTTAAAATTGAGATGGAATTCCCTTACCTTAGGTCTCATACTCTACAAACATGTCTGAAACTCATGTATAATGTTTTTAAAGATATTATTAACTTATACCAGAATCATAATAATATTTATTATATCATATATGATTCATTTATGGATTTATATTACTTTTTTATTAACAATTACATTTTAAATAAATATTTTGGGAAATAATTTCTTTGTTTATTGTACCTGTTTTGACTTGTTATGCTTGATCAAATTATATAGATCTTGATTTACTTAATTATAGAATATATAAAATTAATTAGATATCTTATATATATATGCAGTATATAAATAAATAAATATATATATATATATAAGATAGATATATTAAGTGGAATACAACGTTCATGGAGATGGAAGGTCTTATGTATGCATGAACGTTGTTTCTATTTTCTTATCGTATTGAATTGAAGCAAGTAAATAAGATATATGTATATATATATTATTAAAGTTTCATTATTATGTCAAATATGTAATTTTTATTTATTGTATATATTTTTATAATCACCATTTAATGGTTAATGTGAAGAATTAATCTCAACATGTTGTAAAGACAGTAGGCTGTTCATATAGACGAGTGACGGTATCATTCCCATGATAGTCAAATGGTATGTAATTGGATGGTATATTAATTATATTGAATAATTATCATGTTATATTCATTATATATATCCATTATAATCATAATTATACCCATCCAAATAAATTAGTGTTTAATAGAAAATTACACCATTGTGTGGAGATGTAATGTTGTACGTACGCACACATGGTGATATTGTTATTCGTAGGATGGATAAAAGGAATAATATGGTTTTCCCATATTTATAATAAAATATAATAATATATAGGATATTAGATTTATTACATTTTTATAGAAACAATTTTGTAAGAGGAAGTGGAATAATAAAATAACTTTGAAAGAGTTGATAAAAGAATTACCACTTTTTCGGGTATCTCGCTCTGATTTGAACAAAATGACTCCTTAGGTTGGATTTTTCCCAAATTATAGAATCTAGGATGGGTTTAGGGAAGTTATTGGGATATTTTGGAAGTTTTTTCTAATCCAAAGGGCATTATAGTTGTGAATAAAAGGAAAGGGGAGGAGGCCTTTTATAAGAGAGGGGAGGTTCACTTTAGGAAACTCCAAAACTATTAATTTATTTAAAATTTATTTTTTATTTTAAATAGCATCAATGTGATTTATTTATACAATAATATGAATATGGGTATAAATAACATGAACTAATGATTTATAGACATTATTAGGTCATAGAATTAAACTTATTCTTTGGATTTAACCTGTAGTGAAACAGTTTAACTTTTACCATGTTGACTTTTCTTTTTTACACTATAGAGTTAATATAGATACTATAAAAGTAAAAGATAAACCCAATTGGATAATTTATGACATATTTGAAATGTTTCTAGTAATTTGAATCAATTTTAGACTTTTATTAATTTTTTAACATTTAATAAAATATTATTTATTTTAAAATATCATTTATGTTAATTTTGATACTATTCAATATTCTTACTTTAAAAATATCATATCGACATTATAACTTCAAATAAATACTATAAATATGTCACTAACATGTCTAATTAGTGTATAAAATTCTTGGATGTAACTAACTATGAAAATTTATGTTTATTTTATTATTTTTAGTAACATCTATTTGAAATTTCTATAAATAAACTAATTTATGCATCACTATTGTGTCATCATTAGTGTTAATTATTTAATCTCTAAAAATTATAAATATATTACTATCATGTAGGTAATATTTTTAGATTTCTATTTATTATTTAAAATTTAATATATAACTTATATAAATCCTTGTTAAAATTCTTATAGTTATGGGAGATATGATTCTGACATCTTTGTCTTTTCTTTAACGAAAATATTTTAAGTGTCAAAATAAAACCCCAATGGATTAAAAAGGTCGAAACATAAGCCCAAGGATTGAATTTTTCGAAAAGAACTCATAAAATAAGATTATTACAAGTGTTAGGGTATTTTGATAACATTTATAATATTAGTTTAACCTTTAAGTACCTTATTTACCTTTAACTGTGGTAAGAAAATAGTAACTAAAGTTACTATTCATAATGTCCAAAATTAAAAGTGGCTATTTAAATAATTTGGAATTTATGATTCCAAATATAGAACCCATTTATCAAAATTCAAAACACATATGTTGTAGTAATTAAATTAAAATTAATCACATCGTCAGAATGATAAAATGGGTTTTTTAAAAGTAAAAACCATAAAAAGATTGAAATGTGTTTATATCAAATTTTAATGTGAAATTTATTAAAATGAATTAAATCAGATTAAATAATAAAAAATATTTTAATTTAACTTTGAAATAATTAAATGAATATTCTAAAAATATAAAAAAATTAGATAAAAAAATTTAAATTAAAATACAATATTTTTCATTATTTTCTAAAATAAGAAATATATGTTGAAAATATAAAAAATAACAAAAATAAATTATGATGTCCCTCTTCCAAATAATAAAATTATTTTATTAAATATTACTTATAAATGTCTCAAAAGCAAGACTTTCTATGGGTGCATGATCAAAAGGTGGTAAAATTGTGTTTTTGAAAAAATACTTGTTTTATTGGATTTGTTCAAATATAGTATCTAGAAAACACACAAATTGAATGTTAAACAATAAATTGAATATAATTTGGTTAATAATATTATAAAATATTTTTTAAATAGATATTCACGGTATTCTTAAACTCAATGTTCTGTTCAATTTAAGATATCGAAGATGTTTAATTTATTTAAGAAGAGTTATAGTGTAAAATCTTGGGGTGTTACATTCTCCCCTCCTTCAATAAATTGCATCCTCAAAATTAAAACTTGGTATAAAAAAATTACGGGTTTTAGCATTCAAAATATTTTATTGAAATCTTATATCGAAAAAGATATTAATAAGACCCCCAATTTAAAATAAATAAAGGGAAGTACGAATGTTATGAGAGATGACACATAATAGAGTTCCATATAGAAAAACATAGATATAAATGAAAAATCTAACCATAATGTTCGGATGAAGAGTGATAGAGAACATGATTATTTAAAATTAAATAATCAAAAATTTATAAACTTCTGATGTTCCAAGGAACTATTTGATTCGTCTTAGAAGAAAGTACTATGAAAACATTATTGGTTTTGTGATATTTTCCTTGGAGTGGAAAAATTATTTTACTATTCATATAAGAACTAAATTTTATTCTTTCCATGTCCTAATCATACTATCATAATTTTTTTATGTTTCGATCTATTTTCACTTCAACCCTTACTTAGAAAAAGGAAAGTTCAAAATGATTTTTTCATACTAGATAGCACTTCTGATAAATCATAAGGCCCACAATTATTTCCTTCATCCTCTACATGTTTACTGAGACCAAGAAGGTTACCCCAAAGTATCAAATAAATCATAATTAGTCCTAAAATAATAATATCCAATTTTCAGCTTATCCCATTCCAAAATTAAGAATTTCCCAAAATAATTCTATCCTAATTAATTGTCTAAAAGTTCACTAAATTTCAAAAATCAATATTAACATCAGATTCTCCAAACAATGTAATGTAGCTCTTGTTGTCACATACCAAATATTTGATCTCCTTTAAATCCATAATTTAAAATCTTATGCTTCCAAATCCTTAAATAATAAGTACTATAATACAATACTTATATATCTCATGAATCCTATATCCATAGAACAATTGACGTAATAATTATTGAATCTTAATATAAAATAACATTAATCATACCACCTTACTCTTAAAACCTTAACTACACTTCAACATCATATTCCTTAATACCTACTTCATTTAATTTCCCTTTTGTAATATCTTTATCATTATTAGTATAACCATTGCATGTATGACTTTGTTGATTCTAACAATTAACCAAAACCTAAAGCATAATGTGATAAACACTACCCATAGTGATATAATCATGAAGAATCATTTATAGGATCTATAAATGGATCCACATTCTTCACAATCCAAAAATCTATATGATTAATCGAGGTTATCCATTACCAAATATAAAAGATGATATCATGTACATAGACTTATCCTCAAAGTCAATGATAGGGTTATGTTTTCTAATCTATATTTTCTAAATCTAATTTCCCAGGTTGTTACTAAAATTCCTATGATACCAACTATAATTCCCCAACCCGAGAAGTCCATAGTTAGTGTATTATTTTAATACATTGGAATGATTACAAAGAATTTAATCCTGAAGGACCAATCAGTTTATCAGTCTTGGAAAATAAATTACATACATGAAATTTACATTATATTTGAAAATATAAAAAACAATACAAATAATCCTTTGATAACAGAATTATTCTCCGAGATTAACCATGCACATTAATCACAAAACACTTATTTAAAAACTAGGAAAATAAAACATAAGAAAGGGGTGAGATTAGATGATCATTAAGATTAAAAAATATAGTAGAACCTTTAATAAATAACCACAAACTATAAATAAAGTATAAACTAAAACACAAGACTTTTAAACATAAACATTAACATAATATGGAAATAATAAATAAAGTAATTCCATTTAAACATTCTCCTAGATATTATATTAGTCAAATAAAAACATGTAATATGAATAATTAATCTCATAATGAGTGAATAAATAATTTAAGACATCACAAACATATTATCACGGCCTCATTCAATGACTATATATTACCATACAATCAAGGCCTTTTGCCAAGACACTAGTTTGTCTTATTATACCTACCGATGGATCGAGGGGATATAGTGGGCCAGGCCCATCACTTAATAAGTCCAATACATTCTTAATATGAAATTGGTGAGATATAAACAATATAATCATTCATATTAATAACTAGTATATACAATTTTAATACTTTAACCATAAACCAAGAATGGTTTCTGAATAACACATCCACAATCAAACTGATCATAAACCATTCAATAAAATATGGTAAATGATATTTTAATAGATAAACCTCAATTAAGAATAAGATCCAAAAATAATGTTTCCATATATGAAAATACTATAACAAAATAATTAAAATATCTTAAGAAAAATACCCCTTTTGAGGTCATTTATTCAAAAGTCTAGCACCTATAAAATAAGACATTTAAAAAGATATTTTAGAAACAAAGTGTTCCATACCACTTTGAAACTTTTGAAATGAATTAATATTTTTAAACATATATTACCATATAAATAAATACATAAAAACATTTGTAAAACATGGACTTTAATGAAAAAGATTTATGATGAACAAATCTTTAAAAAATATAAAATGATTTTTTAGTTAAAGAGACACTTACATAAAACCTTAAAAGTATTCCTTTTGAAAACATTTTAATGAAATTAAAATTATAAATAAAAATTTATTTATAATCCTTTATATACAAATTCATAAATATGTTTAATAATATCATTAATATTTAAATGGAGAAAAGAATAAATTCTTTAAACATTCAAAGCGTCACATACCACATTGAACATTTAAATAATAAGACCAATATCTTCAAATGAATATTTAAATAACATGAATATAAATTTATTCATGATATTAAATATAATTGGATTAGTATATACACCACACACAATAAATAGGAGGTGAACATGGATTATACCGCATGATTATTAAAAGTAAGATAGAATTCCCTTACCTTGGGTATGATACTCACCATACGTGTTTGAAACTCTTGTATAATGTTTTCAAACATATTATTAACTTATAACATAATCAAATAAGATTTATTATATCATATATGATTCATTTATGGATTTTTATTACTCGTTTTTTACCTATTTCTTATTAAAGTAATGTTTCAAGTAATAATTCCTTTGTTTATTGTATGTGTTTTGACTTGTTATTCTAGATTATATTAATTAGATCATCATTTACTTAATTATATGATGTATAAAATAATTTATATATAATATATATTAATTACATATATAAATATATATAATATAGATATATGAAATGGAATACATTGTTTATGGAGACGGTAGACCGTATGTATGCATGAAAATTATTTCCACATTCTTATCATATTGAATGGAAGAAAGTAAATAAAATATATGCATATATATATATAGATATTATTCTAGTAGTATTAATTTGTCATATATATTATACTTATTAATTTTTTATATTTTTATAATCATTCTTGAATGGTTAATGTTGAGAATGAATCTCACTATGTCGTGGAGATGGTAGGTTGTACGTACGCACGAGCGACGATATCATTCCCTTGATTGTTAAATGGAATAGAATTGAATGGTATATTAATTATAAAGAATCATTATAATGTCATATTCATTTTTTATATCCATTATACTCATCATTATACCTATTTAAATAAATTAATGTTGAATAACAAATGACATCACAACGTGGAGATGGTAAGTCGTACGTACACACGCATGCTGATATTGTTATTCATATAATGGATAAAAGAGGTAATATGGTTATACCATATTTATAATAAAATATTAAAATATATAAGATATTGTATTTATTAATTTATTATGGAAACAACAAAGGAAGAAGAAGTTGAAGAAGAAAAAAACTTTGAATGAGTTGATAAAACAATTACCCATTTTTCGGATATTTACATTTGATTTGAACAAAAGGAATCATTAGGTTAGCTTTATGCCCAATTTATAGCCTATAGAATGAATTTATAAAAGTTTGTAATATAGTTGGGTAGTTTTTGGCTCAGTCAAAGGGCTTTAGAGGTGTGAATAAAAGAGAAGGATAGGTGGCCTTTTATAATAGAGTGGAGGGACACTTTAGGAAACTCCAAAACTATTAATTTATTATAAATTCTTTTTTGGATTCGAATAGATCCACAGTGAGTTATTTTGAATCTAATATGATTTTGGGTTGAAATAATCTCAACCAATGAATTTTATACTTATTTAGGTCACAAAATTAACCTTATATTTTAGATTTAACCCTTAGTTAAACAGTTTAACTTTTAATGTGTCGACTTGTATTTTGTACACTATTGAGTAAATATATTTACAATAAAATTCTAAAATAACAAAAAAAATATCATTTATGACTTATTTAAAATTATAATATTCATATAGGCAAATTATATATTTTTATAAATTTTATAAAATTTAATAAAGTATTATTTATTTTGAAATTTCATTTATGTCAATTTGGATACTATTCATTATTTTTATTTATAAAAATAACATATAAATATGATAAGTTAAAATAAATAATTTAAATATGTCACTAATATGTATAATTAGAAAATAAAATTCGATCATGTCACTAATTATGAGAATTTATATTTTTATTAATATTTTTAATATCATCTATTTGATATATCTATTAATAAAATAATTTCTGCATCATTGTTGTGTCATCATTAATGATAATTATATAATCTCTTAAAATTATAAATAAATTAATATCAGGTAGATAATATTTTTATCTTTTTAAATACTATTTACAGTCTACCATATCACTTATATAACCACTTGTTAAAATTTTTATAGTTATGAGAGACATGATTATGACATCTTTTTCTTCTCTTTAAATAAAATATTTTAAGTGTCATAATCACACACAAATGAATTCCTAAGGAAAAAATTTTGGACCAAGTATTTTATTGGTGACAACTAGCTGATCTAGTAAAATTATTAAAAGTGTTAGGGTAGTTTGATAATATTTATAATATTAGTTAAACCTTTAATTATCTGATTTACCATTAATCATGTTAAGACAATAATTACTAAAGTTATTATTCAAATTGTTAAAAAATAAATGGGGCCTATTTACATAATTTTGACCTTCTCATTAAAAATATTGAATCCATTTTTTTCTGATTAAAACCAAAAAATATTTAGTAATTAAATTTAAATTAATCTTTTTTTCAGAACGAGAAAATGAATTTTTTAAAAGTAAAAACCATCAAAATATTGACATGTGTTTATATCCAATTTTAATGTGAAATTAATTCTAATTAACTGAATTTGATTAAATGATAAAAATATTATAATTAAACTTTAAAAGCAATTAAAATATCTGTATAAATATATAAATAAATTAGGTGAAAACATAGTTTTGAATTAAAATATAGTATTTTTCATTATTCGTTCAAATATAAAATTTATCGGAAAAAGACCAAAATGTTAACCAAAGTAAATTTTGATGTCTTTATTCCAAATACGAACATTATTTTATAATATATAACTCATAAATGTATCAAAAAATATATATTTAAAATGAAAGCACCATCAAAAGGTCATAAAATTCCATTTTTTGAAAAAATACTAGTGTTATTGAAGTTTTTCAATTATCATAACTAGAAAACCTAAAAAATGAATGTTAAACATTATATTGTATATAATTTGGTTAATAATATTCATAATTGATTTTTTTTAAATGACTGGTCACGGTGCGCTCAAACTTAGCTTTTTGTGCAATGTAAGATATCAAAGAGGTTGAATTTATTTAAGAAGAGTCATAGTGTAAAATCTTGGGGTGTTACATTGGATACCATATCGATGTGATAAATAATTTCAAAGGGACCAATATAACAAGTTATTAGTTTCCATTTCTTCATGAATCTCATAAAATTATTCCATGGATAAATTATTAGAATCAAATTATCACCAACTTTAAATTATAGATCATGTAGGTGATTGTCAGTATAACGTTTCTACTGACTCTGGTCAACCTTGATTTGATACTAAATTGATTTAACCTTATATTTAATTTCATCTATTTACTCAGTTATCAATATATGTCTTCCTCAGACATAATTCTAGCATGTTGGAGCTATACATTTATTTTCACGGGGGGGGGGGGGGGGGGGGGGTTGATAAGTAGCTAAATTAATTATTTAATGAAATATATTCTTTTAAGAAAAATCAACTTGAGAAACATGGTGATCCCAAACACCTTTTAAATCTATAGACCAATATCTCAACAAATCCTATAGGTTTAAATTTTTTATTTTAGACTAGACATCTGTTTGAGGATGATACACAATTCTAAAACTTAACTCTATATCAAGGGCACGATGAAGACTTCATCATAACTTCTAAGTAAACCTCATACCCTTATCATACATAATGGAATGTAGTAATCCATTAAAAATTACCATTTCATTATTTTATATCCTAGAAAGGTGATCTGGATATAAGGGTTCTCTAATAGCGATGAAGTTTTTTGAATTAATAAATTGATCGACTACAACCCATACAGTATTATTGTAATGCTATGTATCTTCCCATTCTATTAATATACTATTTTTGGTTGGTGGAGGTGTTAGGAAGAGAATCAATGTGGTTCTGGAGAATTTTGGTTGCTAATGGCTTGAAGCAGGGGGTTACATGTCCTATAAATAGATTAGACGATGTGAAAGTTGGTTCCACGATGTGTAAACATTTTTCATTATATGAAAACTGTTTCACGACGTGTAATATATCCAGGTCTAGCAATAAATAATAAAATGAAGAGATGATACATTTTTTATTGTTAACCAATCCAAGGGGATTATACAATGTGAATGGTGATTAAAAGATGTGTAATACCCAAATCCAGTTCAGTTTTAAAATTATTTTCAGCTGAACACTTTTTCATTCGGGTTTTCTCTCTTATTTATTTAATTTTGGGAAAACCCTAGGTGTCGTGAGGTGTTATTTGATCCCTTCCTTATCTCTCTTAGATTTTTTTATCCTGGTGGTTGTTTGTTGGTGGTTTTTGGTTGATCCATTTTGAGTTCTTTCCCCTTATTGGTTTTTTTCATTCGTTCTACTCATGGGGATTCATTGCGATGGTGTTTCTTGGTTTGCAGGGGTTCATTCGGGTTTCATTTTGATGAATTCATGGTGTGTTATAGGTTAATCTATAGTTTTCGGTGTGTGGTTGTGGTTCTTAGGCATTCTTCTTCACCATACAGTGTGCAATGAGTTGGAAAGCTTCATTGAGGTAGGGATTCCCACATTTCTCTTTATTTGAGTATCATGCAAGAGGGGTTTTCATTTATTTATATATTGATTATGGTTTTGTTGGATTAATAAAAGATAAATAATTGGTTAATTTAATTTAAAGTGGTAAATGGGGTTTAATTTTCATTCCTTTATAATTTTTTTGTTATTTATAATGTGATGTATTGTATGGGATAAATGCCCCACTAAAAATTATGGTCGTTGTTGGACTTTTTGTGCTATTTGACGTGAGTTGTGGAACCCCTATTTATTGGGATGTTGTGAATATTGTGGTATTACCCTAAATGAAAATTGGTTAATTACATATACTTGGATAATGAAATAGCTTCCCTAGTATTTTTTTATGTAATAACACCAGTAAAATAAAGTGTAATGTGATAGAATAACCTCCATAAATATTCAAAGAATTATATTGATGTTTTGTGATGTTTTTCCATGATTTTGGGATGGTGAGATATTGTTGGTATAACAACCCTTCATTTTATTACACACATATACATGATTTATTACATAGAAAACTTCACTTGATACAATGTATAGGATTGAGAGGTGTAGTGTCTTTGGGGCTTATGAACATTACATAACAACTTAAAACATATGACGCAGCATCTTATTGAAAGCTTCTTTTCATGACCACTATATTCCCTCGTACATAGCATTGCATGGGATAAACTGAGGACATGTATAAGAAAATGGTGAGCTATAAATCCCATCAAGGGAGTTAACGAGGCATAACATGAAAGATACAATAAATGTTAAGAAATAGGTATATCAATGGATCATAATATAAACATGAACATAAAGGCATGATATAACATGATTAACATAACATAGAAATGTGGCAAAAACATTTAACATGATTTTAGCATGAGCCATGGCTCATTGCACATGGTGCACGAGTAAATACTCATTGCACTTGAATTAGCATGAGTAAACCCCCAATTAACTTGACATATCATGATACTAATCCTTACCCAATCCATTGGATTTCTATCAGGGCGCACCATTCTTAAACTTTTCATTTCATGCATAAGCGTGCCACATGGATAAAAAAATAGAATCATTAAACACTATAAGTTATCCAACGATTAATAAATGTGGAATACACACATGAAATTACAATTCAATATGTATATGTGCATAAAGGTTAATACCCTTAATATATACATGGGTATGGTATTCACTACACAATGATTTTGGCTTGAAAATCATAGTACAATTTCAGCAGCATAACGGCGTGACATAAAAATCATAAAAATAGTTGACGAGAGAGAAAGGGGTGTATCATAATATTTACATGAAATTTACAGAAATATTTTCATATAAAACATGTCCCAACATATGTAAAGTAAGTTAGATTAATAATACAATGGAATTGCATGAATGTAAATGAGGAGAGAGAAATTCCTTACAGAATTTTGGCATGGTAGAGGGTGTGAATGGGAGGCATTAAATGAGAGTGAAAGGGGTATCTCCTAATTTAAATATAAATATGTCAATATAGGGGAGGTTTTAAATCATACCCCAATATTTATAATTGAAATTAAAAGTGTATAACTACATAATTAAATTGAGAAAAAAATGAGAAAATAAGAAATCCCTTACATGGAAGTGTGATCCCAAAGGATTGGGAGAGGCTTGAGAGAAGCTTCTTGAGAGCTTGGGGCACATTGGGATGATTCTATAGAAATGAATTTAGAGGATGGATTAACTTAAAAGTATTTGAGTGGAGATGAATTGGGAGCTTGGGTGGGTTTATATAGGAAAGTAGAGGGAATTCTTTATTATTTAGGTTTGGGACACCACAGATTAAACTAATCAATACCACAAACCAGCCCATGGTTTTTGCCCTTGTTTTTTGCCAAATGGGAGTTAAAAATAATATTTTATAATGAAAATGGATGAAATTATTAAAATAATAGGTTTTCTTATGTGGAGGTGAGTCACACACTCAAGAAAATTCATTTAATATTTGAAAATGTTTTATAACTCTTGGAGGGTCCACTAATGTTTTGTAAAATAAATAAAACAAACCTAAAATATCATTATTCTAATTTTAAAACATATATTGTCCGAACATATCATTTATAGTATTTTATTACATCACTATTGGGTCATTGTGATTTCATAAAATAAATTATATATTTAACTGGTATTTAATTTATAACCAAAAATTCTAATGTCTTAGAAAATAATGAAAAATTCACTGTTGTATAGTTTCAACGTCCCTATTCCAAAATTAATATTCATTTTATCTAAATAATTTTCTAAATATGTGAATTTTTACTTTTTAAATATAAACTGACATTTATCAGAAATTCATGGGTTTTGACAAAAACGGCTTTCAAACCATAATAAAAATTACCATTGCATTCATAAAATTATATGATCATTTATATTAAAAAAAATAATTTAATAATAATATTTTATTAAAATATTATTTAATTCAGAAATACTTTAATTCATCAAAATAGATTTATTAGTTTAAAATTAAATAAAAATATTATTTGTGCTTTAAAAAATATTTACAATGTAACAAAAATAAAATGAATGTATATTCATTATTATATACAAAAATAATTTACATAATCATAGTGCTAGGGTCTTGTTACATACCCCCCTTATAACACCTTCAAAAGATCGAAGGGTAAGGATTGCGATGGTGACAGACTCTTGGGGTGGCTTGGATAACATTGCCCGGGTGGTAATCTCTATCAACATCTAATTCTTTCATAAGCAATTCTATTCCAGCTGAATATATTGAAGTTTGGATTGGGCTTGGTCAAGAGTGAATCCTAATGATTCCATCTTTTTCCAAGCCCCAACAAATGGTCTTCATACGGGGCAAGTCTATTGGATGAGTTAATTTCTTCCTTTTTCTGAGTAAAGTGGATTTGTTAAAGCCCTATATTAACACTAATCGTGTTATCACTGTTCAATGGATATATTATCAATAGTAAAAATTAATAACTGTATTTTAAAATCTAGAAACATAAAAAAAAAGTTAATATGTTATATAACCATTTTACATAATAATACATTTAATTATATTAAAAGGATTTTTCATTAATGAATGTTTGGGTCCTTACAATCTTCCCCATCTAAGAAATTTCGCACTAAAAATTTCCTTTTCCCAGACTAAAAATGAAGAGGGTAATTCTTCTTCATCACTTCCTCTGATTCCCACAATGATTCTTTAAACATGTCATTCCACCATAATACCTTCATGAGGGGCATTGTCTTATTTTGTAGGAATTTTTCCCTATGATCTAATATATTCACTGGTTTCTCTTCATAAGAAAGATCATCCTCTAACTGTACTACCTCTGAAAAGAGTACATGTGAAGGGTATGGTATGTACATCCTTAATAACGATAAATGAAATATATCATGTACATTATTGATGGTAGTTGGGAGTGCTAATTGATAGGCCACAGCCCTGACCCAATCAAGAATCTCGAAGGAAACAATGTACCTATGAATTAATATTCCTTTCTTTCCAAACCTCATGACCTTCTCCATGGATATATGCATAGGAATACCATTTCTCCAAGTTTAAACTCAAGGTATTGTCGGTGGTTATCATCATAACTCTTTTTTTTTAATTTGGGCTGCCCTGATATACTGCTGAATAGTTTTCACCTTCTCCACCATTTCTTCGACCATTTCTGGTCCTAACAGCTTGCTCTCACTGAATTCATCCCAACATGTTGGTGTTCTACACCTCTTCTCATACAGGGCTTCATAAGGAGCCGTTTGGATACTCGAGTGGAAACTGTTATTATATGACAATTTAACTAGATGAATATGTTGATCCCATCCTCCTTTAAAGTCCATTGAACATGATCTTAACATATCTTCTAGTTTCTAAATATATTTCATAGATTGGCCATTAGTTTGAGGATGATAGGCCGTACTGAAATTCAGTTTAGTATCCAGATCATGATGAAGACTCTTCTAAACCATATAGGTGAATCTTGGATCTCGATCGGATATAATAGATAGTGATACTCCATAAATTCTTACCACTTCCCTAATATATATCTGTTCTAGTTGATCCAATGATAATTCCTCCCAAATTGAAATAAAGTGTGCAGACTTTGTAAGACGATCAACAATAACCTAGATTGCATTGTTGCCTTTGGATGTCTTCAGAAGTCTGGTGACAAAGTCCATGGTGATGTTCTCCTATTTACATGCTAGTATGGGAAATGGTTGCATCATCTCCTTAGATTTATGCCTCTATTCCTTCACTTTCTAACACACTAGGCACTTTGATGTACACTCAGTGATCTAATTCTTCATATTATCCCACAAATAATTCTCTCAATGATCTCAATACATATTTGTGTTTCTTATGTGAATAAGGAAATTTGAACTATGTGCATCATCCAACTTTTCCTTTTTCAGCTCCGGACATGATGGAACACACAGTCTCTTCTCAAATCTCACAATTCCTTCTTTATTAACATTGAACTCCAAGGATTTCTCTTTTCTGATAGCTTCCACTTTCTTCTGAATTCCCATATCATCCTTTTGAGAATACTTTAACCTTTCCAAAAGAGATGGTTGAGCAATAATTTGTGAAAGGATTGATGGTGTTCCCTTATTTATGATTCTCATGTTCATCTTCATCAAATATAAGAATATTGGATCCTTCTCAAATCTCAAAAATGATTGAATCATTGGGTCCTTTCTACTTAGATCATCCTCCAACTTGTTCGCTTTCCCAAGGTGGTAAGGGATTGAGCAGTCTTAGTATTTGATATTCTCTAACCATCTTTGTTGGCGCATGTTCAGCTTTTTCTGTGTGAATATAAACTTATGGATTTTGTGGTCTGCATATATTTCACACTTCTCCCCAAAGAGATAATGTCACCAAATTTTTAAAGTGAAGATCATTGCAACAAACTCTATATCATGTGTTGGATAATTCTACTCATGAACTTTCAATTGTATTGAAGCATAGGCAGTGACTTTGTTATTTTGCATCAACCCATATCCTAGTCCCCTCTTCAAAGAATCACTAAATACCATAAAAAAGTTCTCCACTTGTGGGTAAAGTGAGCATGGGCCTAATGATAAGACACCTTTTCAACTCTTTAAAGCATTCTTCTCATTCATCACTCCAAGTAAACTTTACTCTATTCTGAGTTATCTTGGTAAGAGGGTTGGACAGTCATGAGAAATTTCTCACAAATCCTCGATAATATCCAACTAACCCCAAGAAGCTACAGATATCCATTACCGATGTTGGCCTTGGTCATCCCTTAATTGCAGCTATATTGGAGGGATCCATAGATATCCCATTTCTTGTGATGATATAGCCCATGAATGAGACCTCCTTAAACCAGAACTCAAACTTGATGTACGTTACATAGAGATTATCCTTCCTCAAGGTCTCTAGTAAAGTTCTTATATGCTCATCATGATCCTCCTTGTTTTTCTAGTATATTAGAATATCATCTATAAAGACTACAAAAAATTTCTTGGGGTAATATATAAATCCTAAATTCATCAAGTCCATTAAGATTTATAGAGAATTAGTGAATCCAAATGGAATTACTATGAATTAATAATGCCTGTATCTTGTATGAAAAGAAGTCTTGGAGATATCTTTCTTCTTAACCCTTACTTGATAATATCCTAACAGAAAATACACCTTGGAAAAGTATTGGTCCCCATGCAGCTGATCGAACAAGTCATCAATTTGTGGGAGAGAATACTTGTTCTTTATCGTGATTTTATTAAGTTCACGATAATTGATGAAAAGTCACATTGACATATCCTTCTTCTTGACAAAAATGACTGGTACACCCCGTGGTGATGCACCTGGGCATATGAATAATTTATCTATATTCTTCTGTAGTTGTTTCTTTATCTCATCAAGCTCTAAAAAAGCTATTCTATATGGAGTCTTGGATATTTTCAATGCCACAGGTATAAGGTAAATTAATAATTCAACATCTCTTCTAAGAGGAAGACCAGGAAATTCCCTAGGAAACACTTTAGCGAATTCCCTCACAATAGACATGTCATCAAGGATGGTTTCTTCCTTGGACTCAATCATCTGAGATAGATACGCATGCTCATAGGGTGGTAATATCCATTCTTGAGATGATGGAGCTAAAGAAGATTCATCTTCCTCCATACACTAGTATGGAATTGTGGGTCGATTCTTCATATGGAGAGTGATTTCCCTCACACGAAAATTTATGTTGGCCCTATATAAGGAAATCTAATCCATGCCAAGAATTGCATCAAATTATACCAGAGGGAGTATGAAGAGGCTTTTTGAGAAGTTCACTCCACAAATTATGATAGGGGATGAGTTATATTCATGGGATGCAATGATTGCCCCATTTTTCTTACTCACCGAAATCATTACTTCCATGATTTTTGGTGGTGTTAGGATTGTTCTACTAAACTTTTGGGATATAAAATAATGTGTAGAACCATAATCAAAAAGTACATTCACTATTCTTGAATGAATAACTAGCGCAGTTGTCACCACTTCATTCTCGGGGTTCACTTCGGTGGTAGTGATGGAAAAATCTCACCCTTGCTGCCTTGGAGGTTGTTGGTTGCCTCTTAAAACCCATGACTTATGGAACTGGTATGAAAAGTGCCTCGGTTCTATGCAGTTGAAGCAATGAACAACATGTTGGGGATAACCAGAGTATTCCACTACTCTGTCGCAGTCGCGGGTTTTTCTTGCCGACAGTTAATAGCCAAGTTCCCTTTTCTTCAACACCTAAAGCATTTCGTCATCCGCTTCAGGCAATTTACGGGGTTCTTCTTTCCACACCTTTGGTCAGTGGGGTGATATATTTTCTTATCACCATTGGATTTACCTATATAATCTATAGAATTTAATTCCACCTTAATCTTTTTCTCCCCATGATACCCTTGAGATTTTTTGATCTTTATTTCATCCTTGAGGGCACATCAGACAATTTCTTCATAGTTGTCGAAGTCACAGATTCCCAGCACTTTCCATAGGCTAGGTTTCATCCCTCCAAAGAAGCGGTTAACCATGCATTCGAGGGTAATGGCAAAGCCGGAGTTTTATTATGCAAGACTTTTTTTGTTTTCCTCGTACGCTCTAACAGATTCATTGTCTTTTTGATTGAGTTTAAGGAAGTCTTTTTTCATATTAATCTAGAGTGTCCGCGGAAAATATTTATCAAAAAACATCTTCTGAATATCCTTCCATTACAACGCCTCAATATCCTCCTTAGGCTTCGTATTTTTGACAAATTTCCACCATTGATTATCTTCACCCTCCATACAATAAGTAGTTAGGCGGACCTTCTCTTATCCAGAACATTGAAGGATTGATAAAATAATTTCAATGGAGTTGATCCATTGATTGGTGATTAAGGGATTGGATTATCAATTAAAAATAGGAGTCCTTTGTATCATTAATCTCTTAATAGAAACTTGTTCTTTCTTAGGGGGTTTTGAACATTCCACTTGACCCATGTTTCTATTCAAACCTTGATTTAACTAAGAGAGAAGCATGAAAAAGTTTTCAATTCCCACTCCCACCAGATTGGGCATCTCATTAGCACATTCATCACATTGATCTTCACATAAGTTTTTAGTTTGAGCCCTCCTATTATAGGCCATTGGATGGAATAAAAGGAATTTAGGGGTAACACATAAAGGGTAATCCAAGGACCAAACTGATGACTTATTAATATCTTTTATTTCCATAACTTATGAATTCATAGGCTTCAATATATGTTATACATGATCTACTTTCTAACATATATTATTAAGTGAATTCCCTTAAAAATGGTTCACACTAAGCTTGTGAATACACCAATTCATATCCCCCATGATTTTCATAACCATGAGTGAAGAAAATCCCATTTTCATGTACCAGGATACCTCGGGTCAAGCCCGAAACTCCTTGTCGAGGTTTTCACCCCTAGGTACATTAGTGCTAGAGCTGCCTATACCTACTCATATCCAAAAAGAGGTATTTTTTCATGATAAAACACTTACTCAATACCCATCAAATATTAGGGATTTTTTAATTATACAAAACTTTTCTCTAAGGCTTTACTAGGGTTTTCTAATCCTAATCCCAAAAATAACTAAACCTATCCTCTAAGACCAACTATAACAACACTTCATTTTTTTACACAAATATAAATGAGTTATTACATAGAAAATTTTACTTAATAAAATAAAGAGGATCTATAGGTATAGTGTCTTTAGGGCTTATGAACATTACATAACAACTTACAACATAGGATGCAACATCTTATTGAAAACATATGTTACATGACAACTACATCCCCTCCTACATAGCATTGCATGGGATAACCTGAGGACATGCATAAGAAAAGGGTGAGCTATAAATCCATTTAATGGATTTAATGAGTCATAACATGAAAGATACAATACATGTTAAAAAATATGAATATCAATGGAGCATAAGATAAACATGAACATAAAGGAATGATATAACATGATTAACATAATATAGAAATGTGGGATTAACATTTAACATGATTTTAGCATGATCCAAGGCTCATTACGCATGGAGCATTAGTAAATACTCATTGAAATTGAATTATCATGAGAAAATTCTCATTTCACTTGACTTATCATGATACTAATCTTTACCCAATGCATTGGAGCACTATCTGGGCGCACCTTTCTTAAACATTTCATTTCATGCATAAGTGTGCCACATTGATCATATAACATGGAATCATTCTACATCATAAGTTATTTTATGATTATAAAATGTGTAATACACACATTAAAGCACCATTAAATATGTATATGTGAATAAAATTGAATACCCTTGATAGAAACATGGGTATGGTATTCACTACAAATGATTTTGTCTTGGAAAATCGTGGTCTAATTTCGGTAGCATAACGACATGACATAAAAATTTGTAAAAACAATTGATGAGATATAAAGGGGTGTCTCATAATATTTACATGAAATGGACAGTAATAGGTTCATATAGAAACATTTCCCAACATAAGTAAAGGAATTTAGATTCAAAATACAAAGTAATTTCTTGAATGTAAATGAGGAGAGAGAAATTTCTTTTGGAATTTCGGCATGGTTACAAGTGTGCATGGGAGGCATTAAATGAGAGTGAAAGGGGTATATCATAATTCAAACAAAAAGTGGGTAGTATGGGGGAGGTGAAAAATAATACCACAACATTTTTAATTGAAATTAAAAGGGAATAACAACATAAATAAATTGAGACAAAAATGAGAAAAGAGGAAATCCCTTACTTGGAAGTGTGATCCCAAAGGATTGGGAGAGGCTTGAGATAGGATTATTGGAAGATTTGGGTGACTTTGGAGGATTATATAGAGATTAGGGCAGAGGTTGGACAAACTCCAAAGTCTTTTAGGGAATATTAAGTGGGATCTTGGGTGGTTTTATATAGGAATGGAGAGGGAATTATTTATTATTTAGGTTTGGGTCACCACACATTAAACTAATCAATACCACAAAACAGATCATAGTTTTTTATAATGGTTTTTTCAAATATAGAGTGAAAAACAATATTTTATAAATACAATGTCCAAAATTCTTAAAATAATAGGGTTTTTTATGTAGAGGTGAGTTACACTCTCAATGAAATTCATTTAAAAAGTTAAAATGTTTTAAAACTCTTGGAGGGTTCATTAATGTTTTTTAAAATAAATAAAACAAACATAAAATCACATTATTTTAACTTTAAAACATATATTGGATAAAAATATAATTTATATTGTTGTATTACATCACTATTGAGTCATTATGATGTCATAAAACACATTATATATTTAAATGTTATTTAATTTTTACCAAAATATTCTACTATCTCAAAAAATTCTGAAAAATTCACTGTTGGATAATTTCGACATCCTGATTCCAAAAATAATATTCATTTATCTAAATAATTGTTTAAATATGTGAATTTTTACTTTTAAAATAAAAACTGACATTTGTTGAATATTCCTGGGTTTTGACAAAAACAGCTTTCAAACATTAATAAACATTACAATTTCATTAATAAAATTATACAATCATTTATATTTAATAAAAATTAATGTATGAATAATAATAATAACAATTTATTAAAATATTATTTAATTCAAAACTCCTTTAATTCATCGAAATAGTTCTCTTAGTTGAATATTAACTAAAAATACTAATTGCTCTTTAAAAACTATTTACAAAGTAACTATAATAAAATAAATGTATATTAATTATTATAAAAAAAATAATACACATAATCATAGTGCTAAGGTCTTGTTACATAACCACTTATAACACCCTCATAAGAATTAATGGTAAGGTGTGAGATGGTGACAGACTCTTGGGGTTGCTCGGATAACATTGCTCAGGTGGTAATATCTATGAACTTACACTTCTCTCATAGGTAGTTCTATTCGAGCTTAACATGTTGAAGCTCAGCTTGGTCTTGGTCAAGAGTGAATCCCAATGATTCCACCTCCTTTCTAAGCTCTAAAAAATGGGCTTCATACTGGGCAAGTCTACTGTATGAGGCCATCAATTCCTTTTTCTGAGTAAATTGGACTTGTTAAAGCCCAATATTTATACTAATAATGTGATCTATGTTCAATGACTATATTAGAAACGGTCACAATTCTTAACAGTATTTTAAAATCTAGAAAAATAAAACAAAATAAGTTTATATGTTATATAACCATTTAACCTAATAATCCATTTAATTTGATCAAGAGAAATTTTAATTAATGAATTTTTGGGTTGTTATAGTTGGAGAATGTAGGGATGATAGTTTGTGGCCCATAATTTTGGGATGGTGAGGTGGTGGTTGTTTAGAAGTGATTGTGGGGTGAAAAGGTGATATTTTTGGGGATTAATGGTTACTTGTGATTTATGGTTTCTTTCAACTCAATGCCAAAGTATTGATGGAATAAATAATTGTTTAATAATGCTTGGAATTTATTTTGTTGGTTTGGATTGGTTATTGAGATGATAATTGTTAATAAATAACATGATGGTGTGTTGTGTGGATAAAAGTGGATGATTCTAAATAAAAAAATGAATTGGTGTTAAATGGGGAGAAAATGTGAATCCGCATTTGATTATTAAGGATCTTCCCATTCATAAATGACTATTGTAGATATTAATAAATGTATTTAGAGATATAATCAAAGGTGGAAGTGTTGTGAGTTAGATGTTTTTCTAATAACCCATTGGTTGGGCTTGAGTGTTTGGTATCATATATATATATATATATATATACTTTTACATTCTTTGTGATTTCTACATGCACTCCACATATGTTGAGAACTATGTTCTGAACACCCGCATCATAACATAAGGGTTTTTTTAAACATTTGGTGAGGAGTACTGATGGTTGGGTACCCACTCCTTTATTCTCTCTCTTGCAGATGAGGTATGTATTGCATAGGTTGTGATGGTTGTAGATCTGTTAGTGAATTAGAAGTTGGTTGTTATGTGGTATCACAGATGTCTTCGGTATGATTTATGTTGAGATTTGTTTTCCAATGTATCTTCAAGATGAGATGTGATGTGCTTTCCTAGGAATCTTCAAGATGAGATGTTTTGTGCTGTGAGGCTCTAGTGTCTTTGGGTAGGATGTGTTTTGAGGCCCAAGTGTCTATGGGTGGGATGCATTGTGAGGCCCAGGTGTTTGTGGGTGGGATGTGTTGTGAGGCCTAGGTGTCTGTGGGTGGGATGTGTTGTGCATCCCTAGTGTGTGTGGGCAGGATGTGATATGGAAAATAGAAGGGATGGGAGCGCCAAGATGTAAAACATTGGGAAAGAGTGGAAAGCCGGTGGGAAAGTGGTGTCGGGTACCCTATCATCATTCTTATTTACATTATATTATATTACTTGGATTTTTTTATTTGGTTATAATTCCTTAGTGAGTTTGGTATTGTTAGTGTACATGTTTAGGGGTTGTTTGGTTTTGCTATTTTCTCACAAGTGTTTTAGTATGCTTATTTCACATGTGCATGAGAGATTTTGGTTTTCCAATTGAGTATACATATATGCTCACCCAATTTATATAAAACTAATTTCAATGTTTCCATTAGGATTTCATAGACTATGTTGGACCTTATTAGCTCAGATCAGTGATATTTTATGTGTCTCTACTTTAGCATTACTTTCTAGTATTTATATGGAGACTATTGTATTTTTATCATTCTATTTTTTCATGCATATGGGATGGTTTTTTGAAATATCTTTTACATTACATCTTTGAGTTGTTTATGGATGATTTATTCTATCTACTGATTTTCTTTTCTTAAAAAGGATAATTCCTCCCATATTGTAAGATTTGTACACCCTTGGTTTTAGTCGCCAACCTGAGGCCTACTCGAGGTGGGACTCTGGGAGAATTATTTTCCTTTCTTTATTTCTAGACCAATAGTGGAATATTTGTATGGAAGGGGATCATGGAAATTATTCTTATTGGAAATTTTGTGGAGTACAATGAAAAAATCCATGGTGATGTTTTCTCATTTCCATTATAGTATGGATAGTAGATCAAATAGCCCCTTAGAGTTTGTTTTCATACTTAACATACTATCATACCAATCACTAAGATACAAACTTTGTGATATCTCTCTTCATTCCATACTACAAAGAAGTATTCTTCCAAATATCTATACATACTCATTCATCCAATATAAATATAGAATAAAAAACTATGTATATCCTCAAACCAATTCCTTCTTAATGTCTGGTATGGATGGAACATATACATGGTTCCTAAACCTTATCATTCCATCATGATCAAGGTTAAAACCAGGAACACTTATATCCCTCTTTTTAATCTCTATATCTTTCATCTTCTTCTCTTTAATATTCACTTGGATATATGATTGAATTTTCAATTGAGAAAGATACTATTTTTTCCCTTCTTTTAATATTTCAATATCCATTATTTACAATCCAAAAATATTTTAATGTTGTAATCATCTTCAAAGATAATGTATCTTAATTCTTTCAACTCAAAGCATCATCCACCTTGTTCACTTTTTTAGGGTGGTAATGTATTGAGAAATCATAATCATTAATCCTCTCTAAGTATCTTCTCTGGAACATATTCAACTCCATTTGTGTGAATGTATAAATTAAACATTTATGATCGGTATATATATATCACTTTTCTCTATAATGATAATACATTCATATGTTGAATGAAAAAATTACTAAAGATAACTTCAAATATAGAGTTGGTAATGTTTCTCATGAATCATTAATTTTCATAAGGCTTAAGCTATAACTATGTCATTTTTTCAAAATAAAATGCCCCAATACCTCCTTGGATGAATCACTATAGACTAAAAACCCTTCTTCGTTATATTATAATTTAATAATAGGTGTGAAGGACAATATTCTCTTCAATTAAATGAAATTTTCCTCACATTAATCAGTCTATAGAATCTTATGTCCATTACCTATTAACTTTGTCAGATGATTAGATATTGATGAGAAATTATCCAAAAACCATCAATAGTATCAAGATAATCCATGAAAACTATAGATATTAGTCACCGTGGTTGTTTTGGGATAACGTTAAATAGATGTGTTCTTTGATGATATCCATAAGGAATTTCAATCTTGTAAAAGTATTGAGATCTATGTAGTTTATCAAACAATTCATCACTATGGGGAAGATTATAATTATTCTTAATTATTCTCATGTTCAACTCTTGATAATAAATGTATAGTTGTATTTATACATATTTCCATTTAACAAAAAGAACAAGTGAAACACAAGGTGACACACTTGTCTCAATGAATCCCTTGTCAAGGTTTTAATAAAGTTGCTTCTTTAAATCTTAGAACATAATCTGGGCCATTCTGTAAGCATTATTAAAATTTGGATTGGCACCAGGGATGAGTACCATTGATAACTCAACTTTAGGTTTTTGTGTAAGTCTAGGAAACTCTTTTGGAATGACATCAAAAAATTATTGCATAATATTCATATCATTAATGTCAAGTTTATCCCCAACCATTTGAGATAAACACCCATTCTGATGGCAATTAAGACCCATACAACAGTTGTGATCACCACCAAAATTTCGTACTTAGCATAAAATTGATATATGATCATAGGTTGGTTTGGAATATCAAATTTAACATCCCTTACTCGACAATTGATGGAGGATTTATGTAGAGAAACCCAATCTAGGCATAAGATGGCATTAAATTAGAATATAAGTAAAATTAAAAGATTTATAGGAAGAACATTACCACAAACTACCATCAGATATGAATCATATACTTGAGATGATATAGTCATACCATTAGGTATTTTCATTTCTAATTCTACATCTTATCATTTGGGTGGAATATTAACACCGTAATAAAATTCTTCCGATATAAATGAATAGGTAGATCTAAAGTCGAATATGAAATTAGTTGTTCTAGAGTGGATAGTAAATATACCTATCACCGCATAATTATCACACCTCTCATTAGAAATAATGATCTCAATATATTTTCCCTTATAGGTTGACTTAATAAATTTTTGATGTCAATCATATTCATTAACCGTTATATTTTGGCACTGATTAGCATAGTGCATACACTCCTTGAATTTGAAACACAAGAGTGTGGCTGCTATATTCTGTGTAGTTTTATCTTTATTATCATCATTATATAACTTATTCCCATCACTTTAGGAATAATTTTCCCAATGACCTTCCCTTCCACAAATAAAACATTTACTAGTCCCATTAAAAAAATTATCTCCATGATTCTTCCTAAACATTGATCAAAAAGAAAAGGTCATATTATTCTCTCTATGTTTCAAATACTTTACTTTGAAATATATTTTTATCTTCTTATTAAAACCATGTGATTGATACGTAACTCAAACCTCTACTTCCAACATGATAGCATGCTGAATAGTCCCTTTATAACTAATGAATTTTCTTATGGATAACGCCCTTTGGAGACTTGGTTTTAAGATACTAAAGAATAATCAACCTTAATTTTATGTTAGATGATAATACTAGAATCATACGTCATAAGTCTTGTAAAATTTTCCTCATAGGTACTGAAAAATCCATCATTCGTTTATTTTAGCTCAAATTATCACCTCTCCATCTTTGTATAAAGAAAATGAGGAAAGTAATTGTTGAAAAATAAGTTTATAAACTCATCCCAATATATAGAATCAATTTCATCATGTTTCCTTTTATTATTGATAAGAGTCCATTGTTAATCCCTTTCACCATAAAAAATTAGACAACCAAATTGAATTTTTCATGTTAAAAAATTGGATAAGGAAAAATAAATTTTAATTTTTTTTGATCCATTGTTTAGGAACTAGTGGATCAAAAGAACCACTAAATGAAGGTGGGTGTTTCTTCTTGAAGGACTCAATATAATTTTATTCCATATTTTTTCATCTGGAGGTATGGAATGATTCGTATATTGAGAATTTTGAGTGAGAATACCAATTATATTTTTCATTCTAGATCCCATAATATTTGAATTCTTAGAAGGAAAATCATTGCCTTTTCCATTGCACTCAGTTCCTTCAGTTTCCAACCACTAATTAAAATAAAAAAATTATTTATGAAAAAATAATCATAGTGGGAAATCACATAATCATGAAAATACACTTATAGGATGTCTATGTTTTGAAACCTTCTTTAAAATATTTGATACATTAGTTTTATCCTAGGTTATTCATATTAATTATCTATTTAAATCCTTCAAGGTGGATAATAAGGACCATCTTAATATGACATTTTCATATTTAATACCCCTAGGTTACATTGTAACAGATCCAAATCCACTTGTAGTATTTATACAAGGATTTAATTACTTTGAAACCACTCACTCCATCCTTTACCCAAATTCCATGACATTTTATTATACTTTTACTCATCCTTAGACTTATCCTTATATATATCCTTTGGATCTCACTAAGGTTTTATCATCCCAGTTTCCAAAGGTTGATTAAACTTATCCTATAATACCAAATACAGTAACCTAGTCTTATCATACGTAGATATTACTTCTTTTTAGATGAATATTCAAAACATTTCATAAACACATGCCCGAGGACCACAATACTTTAGTGCTTTTAGAAACTTGTACACATAAACAATTGTTTATATGTGAGCTATATAATCTTCCACAAAGTTCTTCACATCTATAAAACTTCTTAGAAAAATCAAACATAATATATATCTTCATAACATATGGAAAGGAAACTTAAGAAAGGGTGTGCTCAAATGCTCAGTACAGATAAATAAGAGATATACATAAGAATATTTAGAACATAAAAGTATGAGAACGTGATAATAAAATATGAAAACCACACCCTGCATATCAAAGACCAGAATATTGATTCATGGAATATATATTGGAAGTACATAAGACATGAATCATAATGAAATCAAATAACATGATCCATGAGAGAATGAAATTGGTATAAGAGACAAAATTTGTTTTATACACATAAAAATAGAAAATAATTTCCACATTATCCAAGGATCACAACCAAGGATATTATAGTGGAATGGTTTCACTCCCCAAACCATCATAATAGTCAAGGCTCACTCCTAAGACCATCATAGTAGAAATATTTCTTTACCGAACCAATTTTACTCTCCATTCTAGTCGTATCTTCTTGTGATATGTAAATATTTACCCAATGCATTGGATGGAGATATAGGTTACACAAGTTTCATAATGAAAAACATATTTATGTGTGAAAAAAGATCATAAAACATTAATAATATCATATCCAATGAGATAAAATTAGTTTCATAAACATTTAATTATTTCAAAACCAATAAAAAATATACATTTATTATAACTATTTCATAATTTCATCATACCATAACCTATGAAAAAATAAGCTGGTTTCATAATAATTTTATCATGGTATAACCAGTGAAAGAGAAATTTAATTCATAAACACTATGTCATCATAAATATAAACCATATTGAGAAATAATAAAAATGGTATACTTGGAAAATATACCAAATAAGTAACATGTAACATCAATAGATGTCATATTATATGGAAAATGGTTTTGATCAATCATTTAAAACAATTCTTAAAGAAAATATCCTTTCCTCATTGAAAACCCATTTTTAAAACATAAATCCTTTGTAAAATAATTTCTTTGAAAATAACATTGAAAACTTATAAATTAATCTTCCAGGAATATAATGGTCAGGATGATGGGATGTTTTATTCATTCCATACATGCTAAAACTAATATTTATTTCCTATTTTCTATAAAATCCAAAAGGGAATTATTTGTAAAATTTCATAAAGATTACATTCAAAAAAAATTTAAAAAAATAAAAAATGTATTAATATGTATTTAAAAATCATATGATAATAGTAAAACATTTTTGAAAACATTTTTCGAAAACATTATTTTGGAAGAAAACATATTCCCAGCAGAAGTGATAAATAATGTCTGATTTTCTTAAAAATATTTTCTAAATTATTTTAAGTAAAAAAAGATTGGAAATGGTATAAAACATGAAAATATCATGAATAACCAGTGTATAAGAAAATTCAAGAGTTTATTGAGAGATGTATCATAGAATTTTATCATCAGAAAAATAATTATAAACAATCCTGATAAATTATAAGATTGTGACCTAAAATCATTACAACTTTGATAAAATTGAATCATAAGACCTATGAAATAATAACATAAAATTTAAATTAAAATATAAATAGGATAAATAAATTCATGATGTTAAATGAAAAAATAGTTTTATATACACATTTTGAAATAATATAGGTGCATAACATAATGCACGTCTCAAATAAGAAAAATTGAGACAAAAATCTATTACCTTAATTCTTGACTTCCATTATACATGTTCAAATATCATGTATAATAAATATATTTTTATTTTAAATATATTATATAATAATATTTATATATATCATACCATATTTTTTAGGACCTTTTATTAATCATTTATTAATAATTCCATGTTAAAGTTACATTTCCTCTAATAACCTCTTTGTTTTTCGTATATGATTCGATTTCTTATTTTTTTTGCACTTAATATGATAAAAGATCTACAATATTCAAAATTTTAAACATGGTATTATTATTATATATATTTTCTATATGTATATATAGAGTAATCTATAAAAGGTATATATAGAAAATGAAATACATCGTTCATGGAGATGGTATGTCGTACGCACACATGAATGTTGTTTATGTCTTTTATTAGATTGAAATAAAGAAATTTAATCGATACATTATCATTAATAAAATTATATCATATATATCACATATTTTCATTAACCTCAACCTTAATACATTCCATGTAAATCATGAATGAATCACATCATTTTATGAGCTAGTAGTTCTCCATACACATGAGGAACATTATCATATTCCCATAAAATGGAGAGTATGAAGGTATGTGTAATAAAAAAATATAGAATAATAAATAAAAGTATTATAATATATAAATAATAAATCCAACATTATAACCACACCTTAGAGGTGGTAATGGAAAAAACTAATGAAATTGGATCATGAGGCGGTAGTCTGTTGTACACATGAATGCTAATTTCATAACCCATTTGATGGAAGTGGGGATGGTTTAAGGTCACAAAATGAACATAAAAATATCTATTTATATGGAATATAATTCTGTTATTATATCCTAATGTAATAATAATAATTTATATAGGTGGAGGAATAAATAAAACAAAAACACTTTTTGACGAATGTTACCTCTTTTTCAGGTATACTTCTTATTTTTGAAAAAAAACCCATCCTAGGTTGGATTTATGTTGAAACTAAGAATTATAGAATGATTTTAGAGGATCCGATAAGTTTTTTGGGAAGTTTTTTTCTGAAATAAAAGGTTTTGAAGTTGTGAATAAGATAGGATATGGGTGGCCTTTTATAAATGAGGTTAGTGGTAGATTTGAAATTTTTTTAAGAGAAAAATTTTACCGATGTTTTTCACATGCCACAATGGTTCAAAATGGCTAAAATTATAACCTTAGACATGATAATGTCAAAATATTCCTATAAAACAGATTTTAGACCAGTTTATATGTAAATTTAACCCTTAACATTCTATTTTAACCCTTAGTAAACCCATTTTTACCGTAACCGCAATAAATATTTTTATTAATTTTACTATTCATTTTTGGTCAAAAATTAAATCAAAAATATTAGATAATATAAATTTTTCTGATTAAAATCATTGAATCAATTTTTCCAAATTATTTTCTCATAAATGTAAAATTTTTATTTAAAATTAATCCCATAAACATGATGAGAAAGCGGGGTTTTGATGAGAAAATATTCATATATTTAAAAAGTTTCTATATCAAAATTCATTATGAAATTGATTAAAATAAAATAAATTAGATGAATTGATGTATATTTAAACTAATATTTCATTAAAAATCAAAATATAATTTAAATTTATAAATAAATTAAACCAAAATGTAATTTTTAAATAAAATTTAGTATTTTTCACCATTCATCAAAAAATAAAACTTTTCAGAAACATCTCTAAAATCGACCCTAAGATAATTTTAAAATAATGATTTAAAAAATTAATTTTATATTTTTAAATTAATTTTCTATAAGTTTCAAAAAATTATTTTATTAATGTTCACAAAAAAAATTAATTTTAGAAAAGAGTATTTTCTAAAAATATATAGACATTACTACAAATTCATTACTTTTTTATCAATATGTTTTCCTTATATAAAACAATTATACATAATATATAAACTTTATTTATTAATATTAATATTTTAAGTTTAATGGAAAGGTTATAATTGTTTTTTTTAAAATAATATATCATAGTTTTGTTAAAACATCACATCATGTGTAATACAAGCTAACCCAATTTTGCATGTAGTGCAATATTAACTTGGTGTTTCATGTAATGCAAGCTATCAAAGTTATTTACTTTATTAAAAAAAATAATTCATAGAAACTATGGGTGTTGCAGCTACATAGTTTACTACTCACCCCAAATCTCCTTGGGAAACCAAAATATAACTTCATGTTTTTGTCCCTCTCGTTCATCATATGATTAATCCATTTTGAGATTCTATTTTTTTCTAGTGTTTGAAATAAATTATTCATAATGTATATTCATTACTATAACAAAACCCCCATATCTCCATATTTCTTATACTCACCACTATTTCAATCCTTAATAATTTTATATTTATTTGGGTCTCTTTTTTTGTAACACATTGATATTTTATGATATATTTCTCTTCAAATAAATTTAATTTCATCGATAACTTGTGATAAATACACCCCAAGTATAAATGAATAATAATATAGTATAACATTATAACCTACCTATTAATATAGAAGAATATTTAGTAATACAAACTTTTTAAAAAAATTAAAAAGGTTTTAGATGAAGCAAGAATACTTTAATAAAGTCATTATATGATTTAAAAAGGCATTTTCCCTCAAAAGGGTATTTATTTGTTTTATGAATAAAAAATATAATTAATTTATGAAACAATTAAAAAAATATTCTATAAGATGAACTTATTTTTTAAAATCATAATTTCATAATTATCTTAGAGTTAATTTTTGATAATTTTCTGAAAATATTTATTTTTTAATGAATAATGAAAAATATCACTTTTTATTAAAAATTGTATTTTCATTAAAATCATTTAAAAAGAACAAAAAATTTAAAATAGTTTTAATAGATAAATTAGTTTATTTATATTACTAAGAATATAATTAATTTAATTAAATATAATTTTATGTTGGATTTTGGTATAAAAACTTTTAGACTTCAGAAAATATTTCTTTCAGGGAGGGTTTTTCGTCACATTTTGCAAGTAAAAATTTAAATTATAGGCAACCACTTCTATGAATTCAATATTGAGAAAATGGATTATATATTTGAAATCATGAGGATCAACTTTGGTAAATATTTTCCTTTAATTTTTGGTCATTATGATAAATAACCTTGATATCTATTTGTTACCTCAATAACGGTAAAAGGGTAAATAAGGTTAAAACATTGGGATATGGATTTAAAAATTCATTAAAACATTACTCTATAATATTTTATGAGTGAATATTTTCCATTTCCATCTAATTATTGAATATATTTCCAATTTTTCCATTCTTCATTGATTATGACCTTTAGATTATCTTAAAAACATATAAAATTTTAGTCTCTTGACTTCAATATCTTTAAATTTTTTATCATAAGGATAAGAAGTGGATAACTCCAATTATAAATTTTTAATTGATATATATATTAATTTTTTATCATGGAAATTTTTTTTATTTTTTATTTATTCAATAATTTATTTATATTTTTACGCAATGGCAACACAGTATTTATTCAATTAATATAAAAATAAAATAAATGATTTTATAAATAAAAATAATAATTTAATTTTCATGAATTATTATATTACATGATTTTTTTAGATACATATAACATATTAGATATGTTTAAAGGATTTATATTGAAATTATATAACTATATTGATGACATTAAAGTCAAAGTAAATGAATAGTCCCAAAAATGAAATTAATAATATTTTATAATAAGCAATATTTTATTAAATGATTTAAAATTCATAAAACTTAAATTTTTATCCAAGTTAATGGGAAATAATTTAAAATATCACCATGTTTCATTTATGGGTCATTTTTCCTTTTATTTCAACATTCTTGACCCTTAAATAGTATAAAACGTTCATATTTTGTTAATAATAAATAATATTAAAAATTGTTAAAACTAAGAGATAAGGGTTAAAACATAAATTAAAATTGTATAAATTTTAATTGTATGAGATTATTTTTACTTATAATAAAATAATAATTTCAAATGTCAATTTTCAATCACTTTATTATTAAAAAAAATTATAATAATTTAATACTTTAAGTAATTCCCAGAGTACCCCTCCTGAAATATAAAAAATGGCACCTCTTCTCCTCTCTTCTACAGAAAATTTATATAACGCCTAGAAAATCTAATGTAAGAACATTGTATTCGATGGTGTGTATGAAATAAAACACTACGTGCATAAGGGTATATGATATCCTAATAATTTATAAGATATTTACTATTTTAATGAAATTAAATATAATTTATACCTCGAATTGCACATGATATTGAGTTAGCATGGTACATACACAACAACGTGTTTCTTAATTGGCTTGTGTTACACACAAGACTGATTTTACTGAAAAATAATATATTATTAAAATATTGTTATTTAAATAAATAAGATATAAACTTTCCATTATGAATAGTATTAACAAACTTATGATAATATATCTCTTAAAAATATATAATATGAATTCTTTAGTTACAAATTAATTAGAAATGAATATAATAGCCAATTGAAAATAAAGGGAACATTTTATAGAAAAGTATTTTTTATGCTCACAAAGTTATTTTACCCTAATAAATTAAATTAATTACAATTAGTGAGTTATATTAATGTAATATATATAAATATAATATATTCAATATAATATTTTTTATATTCTTCCTTTTTATTTGAAAAACATAAGATAAGAACAAACCCAATATCACACATAAAACCTATATTTCTATTAAGGAATTTTTCCACCTTTTAATGGAGAACCTATTTCAAATTCAAATGATTTAACTTTTATAGATTATAAATTTCAAAATAAACTTAAAATTTTTAATATAAACATAAAAATTAGGTTATGTTTATTTTTTGGAATGTTTCTATGAAGATTAATTTTTTAATGAATATTGAAAATGCTGAATTGTAGTTCAAAACTTATTTTTCATCTGATTTATTTATAATAATAAATTCTATTTTAAATTGGTTTTAAATTGTAATTATATCATATTTTTATATTTTAATTTTGGTTATTTCATTGGAATTAATTTCCCATTTAAATTGGATATAAAAACCTAGAAAATGTTTGAACAGTTTTTCTTTAAAACCCCTCTTTGTTATCCTGACTGTCAGATTAAATTTAAATTAATCACAATCAATTATGTGATTTTAATTTGAAAAAATGGAGTCAGTATTTGGAATCATCATAATTTATAATGTCTAATAAGTTCAATTTAGTTTTTTTCCAAAAATATTAATAAATGTAAATAAAATTAATTATAATTTTTAAGGAAAATTTAAGCTTAATAACGAACTAAACCTTTAAATTAAGGACCCAAATGACATATAAACATGTCCAAAACCCATTGAAGATAAATATTTTGTACATTAACCTTACATTATTGTGTTTGGTTAGTTTTTGATGACTTTTATTATGAAAAAACATGGGTACTCCAAACTTCTTTTCAAAAATACCAAGTGAGTTCTTTTCCTCCCTTATAAAAGGCCACCAACTCTCCTCCTTCTTCACACCTCACAATCCACTTAATTTCATCCAATATATACCCAAACAATATTCTCAACATCCCTATACTCATCCAATAATCACTTCTTGGGCAGAAATTAATCAAAGAAATCCCCTTGATACAAATTAAAAGGAGGTGCTCAATTAAGAGGTAACAGACTTCCTCAAGATTTTTTGTTTTATTTCCATTATCCACTCCCTAAACTCTTATTATTACATGATTATATAAAAACACCAATATCATAAATATAATATAATTATTTTATATTATGGGTTTGACCAACACCTACACACACTCTTATCTAGTGGGTAATGAACATATTGTTTACGGTAACAGTGAACTACCGCCACACAAAATAATGATTGTTCTTTCATCCTTTCCCACCTCTCATTGTGGTAATTATGATGTAAAATCTGTTTATATATATACTATATATGATATATATATAATTTATTTATATTTATTTAATTATTTTATAGAAAATATATTTATACACTTTATTTTTTGGGAATACGATAACATTATTTGTGGTAGTGTGGACTATCGCCTCCTAAAAGAAATGTTATTCGTTCACATGATATATGGAATGTGTAAAAGATGTTTTTAATTAAAAATATGTCACATAAAAAAATATAAATATTATATTCATTACATAATTAAAATTCAATAAATATAATATATATCAATTTTCTTATTACCCTTTCACGCACTTAAAAAGTGATAACGTCATTCATGGACATGTGGAGTATTGCCTCCTAGACATGATGTGATTTCATTTACATCAAAATTATTCTATATATAAGTATATGTTATTAAAAATATGTTATTTATGATATAATTATCATTTTGTAAATATATAATGCTACTTACCCTCTTTTTATAACTATTAGTGAAAAATAATAATGTTTCGTATGCGTACATACGGTATACAGTCTCCATGATTGTAATGTTTGTTCATTTCTCATAACCATATTTAATGATTGAGTTAAAAAAAATTGGTGTATAAATATGATAATTGTTTCATGATTATTATTTTTTAGATGTAATATAATGACCCATTTGACCATAGTTGACCTACCAATGTTGTTTTTAACACATGAACCGAATTTGGTCAAAAAAACATGATGTAAACTCAATTGATTATTTAGTTGTATAAAACATGGTAATAAGTAAAATAAAAGTAATGATAATCATAAAAATTGTTTTGAAAAAAGTATATAATTAATATATATTTATTACAAAGTAATTTAAATGATGTTCACCAAAAAGGAAACACAAGGTATGGATTTCGTCTCAATTTACATTCTATAGAGACTTATGTGTTGTACTCACCTAGTTTCTTTTATATAGTGTATTTGATACTATTTGAAATGATATATCATTAAACTACATATTCTCATGATATTATAAGTTTCATTTAATTTAATTACTTCAATTATATTATCATTAAAAAATTAATGTGGTATGGGACACATTGGAATGTTTAAAAATTATTCTCCACAATAATATTCTTAATGATTATCATTGTAATCTCAGTTCATTTTATGATTGTTAACTTTTTTCGTGAAAAATACCTTTATTATTAAGAACCTAATTTTATATATATGGTTCAAATACTACAACTTTGTGTTATACTCTCATGATTCAATCATTATTTATTATATTTTTAGTTTCAATTTTAATTATTTCATCTAAGGGGATTTGAGTTAAAAGTTACCAAGTGGAAAATAATTTCATAAACCAATTTATTTTCATTCTGTTATATTAATTCCTTTTTATTATTAATATTCTATGATTATGTGAATATTGAATTTTAATATTTATTGATGTATTTATACTTCCTTATGTGTATTTATATTTTATACACATAATCAATACATTGATTGATTCTCACTTCAATGATATGGAATTTTCAAGAGTGTTACTTCACAATCTCATTTTATTCAGGATTATTTACATCTGAATTTTCATTAGGAGAAATTATATTATCATTTTCTTATAAACCTTTTCACTTTACCCTCCTCTGGTTATTCATAACCATTTTCAATTATTATTACCAATTCCCTACTTTTTTGTAATCGTGATGTTTTAAAAATGTTTTTTTAAGAAACCACAACATCATTTTTCTCTATATTCATAGAACCCATTTTCTTATATAAACCATGTTTTATTAAAATATTTTCAAAAAGGTTTTCAACCTTATCAAAATGATTTGGTAAAGAAATTTTTACCCTTATTTTGTTTTACAAAAGTTTTCAAATGAATTTTTGTTGCTTTCGGAATAAGGGATTTTTATAACCTTTTTATAATAAAAAAGGAATATTATTTTTACCTCATACATCAAGTACTTATTTTACTCATTTTCATTTCTTTGAAGTCTCCATTTCATGTTTAAAGTTTTAATTTTTAAAGATAATTTTTTAAAATTTATTTTCAAAAAAAGATATTTTCCTTGAGAATTTTATTAAAATATATTTTTTTCTATTAATTAATGATAAAACCCATTTTTTACTCAAAATGGGATATATTTTATTAATACCAACCTTATTTTTCCTCTAGATAGTTCATGGTTAATTTTTTCCAAGGATAGTATTCACATTCACTTTATTTATTTGTTAGTCCTCGTGAAATAGTCGGACTCCTATGATCATTGAACATTGAATTTCCCCTAAATTAACCATTTTATTTAATGTGGATATTATTATTCCCTAAAAAGTATAAAATTTCACAAATGGTGTCTAATTTTATAGTTATTTGATTATTTTTAGAAATACTAATAATTATGTATTCTTTATTCATTGAGGATATTTGATAAGGCATATTATTTATTTGGGTTATTGGATTTGAAGAAATCTTTGGACATTTAATGACAGTTGGAGCCCAACAATCATATAAAACCTCGATACATCGAAAGGTTCTTGTGAGATAAATAAGTTTTGAAAATTAAATGGTCTTAGATACATAGTTTTAAACCATCTTTTGAATGTTCTTGAAAGTATAGGTTTTTATGTGCCTTAGACATGATTTCGAATAAATAAGAATTTACCTCATTTGGTTTCAGTTATTTTTCATCTATGAGAATTTACATAAATATATCTATGGATGCATTTCATTTTCAATTCATTAATTAAATTTCATGAGTTTTATTTTACTACCATTCCATATTTATTTTCTCTTATCTAGTTATTTGAATAGAATATCCTATCATTTACCTTTACTTATTTTTTATTCAATTCATTTTTAGACTATTTGTTAAATGGAATGTGTGTTTAGTTAATTATTTTAGAATAATTATTATTCTCAATAATTCATTATTCATTTGATTGTATTTTTCCTTTACTGGTCATTTTATCTCACCCTTATTTTGTTTCCTTTTCTCTAGGAATCTAATATGGATACTATTAAATACATGTAGGGATATACTATATGGAATAAAGTTATTCTATAAGTTATTTATAAAAAACTATGTTGTAATTAGAGTATTAATTTGTAATAAAATACTAATGTATGTATCTAGTTTACCAATACTACTAAACTAATTAGTCCTTTGGGATTTGTTCCTTGTAATCATTCCAATGAAATCGATAGAAGACATTGGCTCTAGGACTTCTGGGGTTGGGTCTCTAACGTTGGTGCCAAATGTTGTTTAGTAGCAACATTGGGAACTAGATTTAGGAAAAAATAGATTATAGAACATAAACTAGAAGTATAATTTGAGATACAGTTAGGATAATTCAATTTTTCAGTACAAACCATTGGGAAAGATTTAAACATATGACAAAAATAAATAACCTAGGTTAAAACTAAGGTGTTTTATATAGAAAATAGGGTATCTTTGTTTATAAATCCTATAAATTATATTATTGATAAACTCTAGGATAAAGAAGAATCTATATGAAAATAAGTGGATAAAGTATTTATATATTTGGTTTTTATTGAAAACAATTATTAAAATGATATTTAGTAATTAATATTATTTCAATCATGTCTATCATATTTAATTTTGAAAATTATATAAACGTGGTATTAGAAAAGGAAAACCTATATTTTGGGTGAAAACCCATAAAATATGGATATTTTATAGGACATGAACCCATTACCGAAGGAAAATAAGGGTTTAATTCCAACCACAGACTTACGCAATGTCCTAGTTAATATTTCATTATTTTTAGTTGAAAATTATGATAAATAGATAAAAATAATAACTTAGTTGTGTTAATTTTCTATTTAATTGATTAATTTATTTACCATATTAGTTTTTGAGAATATTTATAGACAAATAGGGGTAATTTTCAATATTTTATGGGCATTGATATCCTTTAGAAATGTATTTTAGTGGTTCAAAAATCAAAATTAATTTTTGAATAAATTGGAAAATTGTTTGAATCAAAACCAAATGTTGAAAATATATTTTTAGAAATATATTAAGTAAGTATACATATGTAATGAATGAATTTCTCAACATTATTAAAAGTATCTTCAAAAAATGTATTCCTGATACCATAATCTTTGTTGAGCTGATGGCCTTCTAAATCATCACAGGTTTATAGATTTAGAGAACTTAACTTTATATTGATCATTCACTTAATAAAGAATCTATTTTAAATTCACCTTTTGGAAATTTTATAGATTTTATATGGAAAAATAAGCATAATATATTAAATTTAAATATAGAAAATTATTTTAGGGAATTTTTTTTGTATTTTTCTATGAGGATTCATTTTTTAATGAATAGTGAAAAATACTGAATTTTAGTTCAAAACTGCTTTTTCATATGAATTATTTATAATTTTAAATTATATTTCAATTTTTTTAAACATAATTATATCATATTTTTATAACTTAATCTAATTTAGGTTATTTTAATCAATTTAATATTGAAATTTAATAAAAAATCTACAAAACATTTGAAAGTCTTTACTTTGAAAACACGCTTTGTCGTCTCATCTGTGAGATTAAATTTAGATTTATTTATACCACTTATGAGATTTTAATTTTAAAAAATTGACTCAATATTTGGAATAATCATATTTTATAATGTCTAATAAGATCAAATTTGTTTTTTACCAAAAATATTAATTAATTAATAATAATTAATTACAATTATTAAGGCAATGATGGGGTTAATATTGAACTAAACCTTTAAATTAAGGGCCCAAATGACCTATAAATATGTCCAAAACCCCTTTTATGGAAATAATTCCATAATTCACATTCCATTATTGAGTTTTTTTTATTTTAAGGACTTTATTTAGTTAAAAACGGGGGTACACCTAACTTATTTTTAGAAATACCAAGTGAGTCATTTTCCTCCCATATAAAAGGTCACCTCCTCTCCCCTTTCATCACACCTCTCAATACACTTAAGTTACAAAAAAAATCATCCCAAATAGATATTAAAAATCCCTTTCCTAATCCTAGAATTCTCCCCATCGTAAGGAATAAATCCAAGAAATATTTTTGGTAGAAACCAAAAAGAGTTACCCGAATAAGAGGTAACAAAATTCCTTAATATTTTTTGTTTTATTTCTATTCTACACTCCCTAAAATATTATTATTAAATAATTGTATACAAAAATAATATCCTAAATATAATTTTATTTTTTATGTCACTTTTTATACCTACTATTACACACACTCCCATCTAATGGGTATTGAATATACTGTTTATGTGAATGGTAAACTAGAGCCTCACAAAATGATGATTGTTTTTCTTCCTTTACCACCTATCATGGTGATCATTATTATAGAAAATCTATTTTTTATATTTTATATATTATATATATAATTTCTTTATACTTATTTAATTATTTTATAACATGTATCTTTATGCACTCTATTTTTTTGGTAATATGATAACATCGTTTGTTGAAGTGTGGACTACCTCCACCTAAAAGCGATCTGATTCGATCATAAGGTAAATGGAATGTTTAAAAAATGATTTTAATTGAACATATATGGCATAGAGAAAATATATATGATATTAATGAAATAATTAAATTTCAATATATAATATGTATATAAGTATATATATATATATATATATATATCAATTTATTTTTTACCCTAGTACACACTTAACAAGTGATAACATTGTTCATGGATTTGTGGACTACCGCCTCCTCGACATGATGTAATTTCTTTTAAATTAAAATAATTATATATATATAAGTATATATTATTAAATAATATGGTAATTATGATATAATTATCATTATGGGAATATATAATTCTACTCACCTTATTTCCATAATGATTATTGAAAAATAAGAACGTTACTTAGGCATACATATGGTCTACTATCTCTATGATTGTAACATTGGTTCATCTTTGGTAACCATATTTATTTATTGATTTTAAAAGAATAATTGATGTATAAATTTGATAATTATGTCATTATTATTGTTTTTGAGATGTTATATAATGATCTCTTTAACCATAGATGACCTACCAAAGTTATTTTTAACATATGAACACAATTTGGTTAAGACACCCGATGTAATATTAATTTATTAAGTAGTTATATAAAAAAAATTATTAAGTGAAATAAAAGTAATGATAGACATGAAAAGTGTTATGAATCAAGTACATAATTAAAAAAACATTTTTGTAGAAGAAGGTAAAGGATTTTCACACTAAAGGAAATGTAATGTAAGAGAATTCATCTCAATTTACCTTTTATCGAGACTTATTTGTTGTTATTCACCTATTTAATTTTATATGGTGTATGTAATGCCATTTTAAATTTTATATAATGAAACTATTTATTATCATTATATTATAAGTTTAATTTAATGTTATTTCTTCATGGATATTGTGATTTAAATGTTTTAAAGGGCTATGTGAGACTTTGGAATGTTTAAATATTATTCTCCCCAAGAATGTTTTAAATGATTATCTCTGTAATATCACTTCATTTTTTGATTTTTATCTCTCTCTTAAAATAATCATTTTATTATTTTGCACCTAATTTCTTATATATGGTAAACATACTATAAGTTTTTCATATAATATCATAATTTAATCATTCTTCATGATATTTTTAGTTTCAATTTCAATTATTTCATCTAAGGGGATTTGATTTAAAAGTTACCAAGTAGAAAATAATTTCATAACTCAATTTATTTTCCTTGGGTTATATTACTTCCCTACTATTGTTAATATTCTTTGATTATTTTTATAATTAATTTGACTATCTATTGGTTTATTTATACTTCCTTATGTTTATTTACAATTAATACACATAATCTATTAATTAATTGATTCTCACTTCAACGTTATGGTATTTTGAATGGTTTTACTTCACAATCTCATTTTATTTGGGATTTTTTACACTTGAATTTCCATCATATGAAATTATTTTATCATTGTATAATAAACCCTTTTATTTTATACTCTATTTCTTTATGACCATTTTCAATAATTAGTAACATTATTTTACTCCTTGGTACTAAATATGTTTTAAAAAATGTTTTTTCATAAAACCTAACTTCACTTCTATCTTTATCTAGAGAACCTATTTTATTCTAAAAAAATCGTTTTATTAAAAAAGTTCAAATAGTTTTTTTTATTTTAAAAATGATTTATTAAATAAATATTTTCTCTTTTTATCTTTTACCAATATTTTCAAATAAATATTATTGTCCCCATCCAAATAACACATTATTCTAACATTTTTACCATGAAAATAGATTAATATTTTTACCTCACATGGAAGGTACAGATTTTACTAACCAACATTTATTTAATTTTTCATTTTCATTATTAAAATTATACTTTATAAATAAAATATTTTCAAAATTGGTTTTCAAAGAAAATGTTTTTTCAAATAGTTTTTTAATATAAAGGATATTTTTCTCAATAATGTTTTTAAAATATATTTTTATTTCTATTCCTAGATGATAAAAACAATTTATTTTACTCTAATTAAGATAAATTTTATTGATACCATCCTTATTCTTCCATTGGATGATTTATGATTTATTTTTCAAAGTATTGTATTTACATGAACTTCATTGATTTATTTGTTAGTCTCTATAAAATATTAAATATCCTCTAATCCTTAAACATTGAATTATCCATGAATTGTCCATTACAATTATCATGGATGTTACTATTTCCTACACCATATAACATTTTACAAATGGTGTCTAGTTTGACAGTTTTTTTATTATTTGTGGAAACATTGATAATTATTTATTCTTTAATATATATAGATATTTGATAAGGAATATTATTTATCTTGGTTATTAAATTTTAGGAATTCTTTGGATAGGTAATTATGGGTGGATCTTATATATTATATTTCTCCTCAATGCATCAATAGTTTCTCATGAGATAAATAAGTTTCAAAAATTAAATGTGTTTCTATCCATAGTTTTAAATAGTCTTGTGAATGATCTTGATGGTATAGGTTTTCATGTGCCTTAGACATAATGTTGAATAATTAAGAATTTACTCATTTAGTTTTAGTTATTATTCATCCATGATATTTTGTGTTAACATATCTGTAGATACATTTTATTTTATGTTAATTGATTAAATGTCATGGGTTTTAGTTTCTTACCTTTCCATATTTATTTTTCCTTATCTAGTTATTTGATTGGAATGTGTTTTCATTTACCTTACCTTATTATTTATTTACTTTCTTTTTAGCCTATTGGTTACCTGGAATATGTGTCCAGTTAACTACCATTCCATAATTATTATTCGCATTGATTCATTATTGCTTTCACTGTATTTTACCCTTATTGGGCATTTAGCTTGTTCCGCTAGAAGAGTGAGGTATGCATAGTTGCAATAGTATTTGGAAAACCTTTTAGAAAAATAAGGTGACTTATCCAGGTCATTAAAAATGTAATTTTACCTTTCTACCTTCTCATGATTTTACCCCAAAAAATCCCATATTTTTTCCAGTCCTGGTTTGTGTGACCCAAAGTGAGCTCCTACCTTCTTCTTTAAGCATCCCCCTCCATGCCAAGTTTATATTTAAGGTATTTATTCATGTTTTGAGTGAATATTCAATACATTATCCTCTTAATTTCTCCCCCTTCCTTCTCCTTCCATTTTCACTTGAGTTCTTCTTCTCCCTTAGTCATGTGGATCTAGGGTTTCTATTTTTTTGTTTAAGTTTCCTTGTGGGTTTTCATACTTATTTGGTCCTTTGTGAGGTTGTTTTTGGAGGGAATTATTGAAGGGTAATGAGTTTGAGGTAGGCTTCCCTTTTCTCTTTCCCTTTAAATTTAAAAATCATTGGTTTATTTATTTTTTCACCTTCTATATATGTTTAATAGTGATGTGTGATATTTAAAATAATTGTAAAATTTAAAATTGGGTGGTCTTATTAATTATTTTGAAATATATGTAATTGTTTCATTAAGATATTCACACCAAGTGTTTGATAAAATGTCTGGTTGTCTTTCTATGTGATTGTGGGTTTTAAAGTTGGTTTTTATTTTAAATTAAATTGGGGAATCTAAAATTTTTGTTTGGATTTACCAAATGTATTTTGACATGGTTTGCACTTTAAAATAGTATATGTTTGCTTCTTTGAAAATGGTTTGACATGTGATGGTGTTGTGTGACCTGTTTAGAATTTTGATGAAAGTTTATTTGGTTTGAAAATGTAGTGTGATTTATAACATCATAATTTTTTTATTCGGGTCAAAAATCACTCATGTTTTGAATTTTTCAATTATTGGGGTGTCGTTTTATATATCATTTATCTGGATGAGATTCTGAGTGATCTATCATCTTTATATCATGTTTTTAAAATGAGTCTAGAATCTTGGAGAGTTCCTTGGGGTGTTTTGTGAGGGTTTTGGGAGTTTTAGAGGACTGAAGACCTATTCTGGAGTTGTAGGTCTGGGAAGATGATTTAGTGTAAAATTTGTGGCCCATTCTGGCTAACTATGGAACTCCATTTTTAACAGCCACATGGTTTAGGAAAACTGTGTGAGGGGGATCATGTTTATGTGGGATTCTCTTTAGTTTTTAATAGTGGTTACTACATGTTTTGTGCATGGTTTGGAAAACTATGTGGGGTAGCCATGCTGCCTGGAAATCTTGGGTAGGGGTTTTCACATGGTTTTCACACATTTTTAAAAATTGTGCATCCCCATTATAGAGGGTGGATTACGTTTTTTTCCCACCCTTCACTTTCTGTTTTCTCATATTTTTTCCTTCTCTTCACACGTGGGTCACACGCAGTAGTAAAGAGAAAATCCTCCTCCTCCTCTCCTTAAGGGTGCCTCCTAGATCCTCCATAAAAGATATATTTTGGTAATCATTTGGTGAAATAGAACTGCATCATTGAGTCTATCCTCCCCCTTTCATCTCTTCATCCTTGATTTCGCCTCATGGAGCGTTAAATCTGTTCAATCCATTTTACAATATTTTCAGGGCAGTTGATGGAAACTCTAATTTGTGCCAAACTGTTCTTAGTTAGATCTCTATATCGAATGTTCCTATGTCTATGAGTCCAAGTTAAATGGTACATATCTTCTTTTGTGTTTTTTTAATCAAATTTTGGGTGATTATTTTTATCATGTCGCGGATTTTTTGAGTGAGACCCTGTTTTTTCATATTAAATTGATCAATTGACCATGTGGGATTCCTATTGGAATTACCTTTCCAATTTCATGCATTCAAGGTTGGGTTAGAGGTCATCGACACTTTGGGTATCTACGATGGAGTGTGTGTTGATAAACATAGATATTGTTTTAATTTAAATTATTATTTTTTAATTTATTTCTGTTTAGTTATTTCATTCTGAGGCAGTCAAGACATCTATAGTCATTTATCATAGTTGTTTAGATTGAAAAATTCAATTGTCTAAATTAAATAGATTATTTAAATTCAATTGTACAATTCAATAATTTTAAATTGAGTTTTTTTTAATTATATATGTGAAATGCATGGGATTTCTATGAGGAAACCCATGGGGTCATGATGGGCTCTACCCGAGGTTGAGGTGGATAAGACATCATGATTGAAGAAATGTTAATTATTTGGTTAGTCTTGGCCCAAATTTATTATGTAATTTGATCATAAGATTGGGAATCTTGGACATCCGATTAAGATAGCGAGGCTAGATTTTGGGGGATAGACCGTGATATTAGGATGGAAAGGCCATTGGTTTGAGCTACATGGTTGAAGGGGAAAAGGGTTTCGTTGTTGATTCGTATTAGGAACTATTTGGTGATTTTTTTCTCACTAGTGATGGCCAAATTTCCTAATTGAGTCGTGTGCACACATGTGACTCCATGATGAGGTTGTTTTGACCACTCATTTGGGTAGAGGCCCTCAGTAGTTCATATTAGGAATTGTGTTTGGGGGTTCTTTCCATATAAATCCACATGGAAGGTGAGGATCCTTTAGTTGATAGAAATGACGCTATCAGTTGGGGACTGAGGTCCTCCGTATTGAGGTTGTGGTCCTCGATTGATTTGGGAGAACATATTTCTCAATTTCTTAGGACATCGTGTTGTGAGATGAAAATGATTTTTATTTGAGGATATATATCTCTGTACCTCCATACATCAGTTCATTGGTTGATGGAACCTTTTGAGAAGGTGTCTGATGAACCAGTTACCTTTTTTGGTCATGTCTTTAGGACGTCGATACACATTAGAGACATGATGTGTTAGGAGGCATGTGGTATTAGGTTACTTTTTTTATGTGGAACCTACGGGTTAACATGGGATTGACATCATGGGTACCATGTCCATGGTCCAAGGACCCTCTTTACTTCTATTATTCTAGCATTGTATGAGGCAAGTGACTACTCCTTTGTGGTTATTCAACACTATAAGAGTTTTTTTATTTACTTATTACATCACGTTCATTAGATTTTATTTATTATTCACACATGATTAAACACTTATTTTGGGTATGCACCATTGGGTGGTATCCTACTGAGTCTTGTCCCAACACCCAACATAGGTCCTTCAAGACTCAAGTATATTTGATGTATTTATCTTCAGGTAATGGATCAGATTTTGGATATAGTCTATAGTGACTATTTGGCACGGGATGTTGGCATGGGACCTTGAGGTCATGCTTAGATAGGGTTTTTGTTTTACTTTCCATTTTGTTATTTCTTGTATCATCATGCTTGATTTGTATTTATATATAGCTATTAAGGTCTTCCATGGGAGATGCTTCTGGATATTGTTTGTATTGCCTTTTATGGATACATGATTGTTTCTTTTAGTTGTTATAAGTGGAATGTTGATCCGTTTCTATTCTATTAAAAACTTTTATTCATTACTTTTTCAATTTTTCTATATTGATTGTGATTCTTATTTGTAGGTCTGGTTTGAGTCTGGCGAGTAATTTAATTCCACTGCATGTTATATGATATACTCGGACCAGTATTATACCATTCCCATAGGGTTTATCCTCCCAACCTTACTTATTTACACCTTTTATACTACTCAGCAGCCATTGGTGTTTAGGGAGGTGTTCCTAAGGCCAGTGGAACCTTGCATGATAGCACTGTTCTAGTGGCTAATCAGATCAGGGATGCTACATGTGGTATCAGAGTAACAATAGACTGGGATTTTGTTATAACTTTTGACTGGATACTAATGAGATCAAGAAATAATTTTCTTTACTATTGGTCTTACTGTTTTGGTTATGGTAGGATGGATATTAGGATGTGGTATGAACTGGGTTTATAACTCATTCTTGGGTGCCTACATCCCATGTACGAGGGATAGACCAATTTACCTTTTATGGGAATTATTGTTCTGTTATTCTCAATTTACAATTGATTTGATTTCCACATTGAGTGTTTTATGTGGTATGTGAATTTTTCAATGTTATTATGTATTTTACTTAACTGGGTATGTCAATGGATGATATATGGACATTGGCCCAATGGGGAAAGGTGTGAATTATTTCTTATTTGGCCTTTAATAGGCACATTTTAGGGTATTTCAAATTTATAAATGTAAAATTCCATGTTAAATGTAATATACCATGTGGTTTGAACTATTTCTATGATTTTACATGTTTATATATATATATATATATATATAATTTCATGTGAAATATGATATAAGATTGTATGTTATATGAGAAGGCATGTAACATGGAATCGGGTGATTTTGATAACTAGGTTGAGTGACTCAGTCATCAGATTGTGGCAAAGTTGGTTGTCAGGAAAATTGTAGCCCAACGTACATTTGATACTTTTCTCTGATGAGAGAGGTTAATTAGTCCATGAGGCTAGTATGTCATTTTGTATGGTTACAGTGGAGGAGAGTAAGGGTATTGATTTTATGCTTCCTTTTTTATATTTTCCCTATTTATGGTATTATATATATATATATGTGGGGGTTATTATTGGTATTAAATGGATTCATCCTAGATACCCAAAATGGAGCTTCAAGAAGGAGATGTTATAGTGCTTAATAATCATGAACAGATGGAGACCCCTAAGGATTAGAAAAAATAGGCACAGGCTCAGGGGCCAGATCAGAGTTACGTTCAGGTGCAAGTGGGCTAGCCATCATATTTCTCAGAGTTTGGGTCAAGGCTGGATGAGAAGATCTATGTGATCCTGGTTCGGGTGATCCAGGGTGTCGACATGGGTGCTCAATGAGTAGAGCTATCCATGGATTGTCTCACTCAGAAGTTCCAGTTGTGTCACCTGCCATTTTTTCAGGTTGAGGGTGGTCCACAGGCACCTGAGAACTAGATTGAGAGCATTAATATGATCTTCAATCATGTAGAGACACCTCCATGGTGAAGGGTCAATCTGGAAACTTATATACTCAGAGGACCAACAAAGCACTGGTGGGACGTATAGGTTCAGTAAGGTAGATATTAGGGACTAGCATGGAAGGATTTTTAGACCATATTCTTCAAGAATTTCTTCCCAAAGATACTAAGGGCATAGAGATATTAGGATTTCTTAAGACTTCAGTAGGGTGAAATGTCTATCATGGAATTTGCAGTGACATTTAGTGAGTTGTCTCTCTTTTTACCAATCATGGTGAGCGATGACACCTCAATGGTGAGGAGCTTCATGTATGGTTTACGGTACACCATTTGAGTGCAGGTACACATGTTTAGGTAGGACTCATTCATAGAGGCAGTGAAACAGGTTCTCATAGTAGAGGGAACCCTATTGGATATTTCTTACTCGAGCTGGGTAGTGGATTCAAATTTTTTTAGGTGTGACATTTCAGATGGAAGTAAATAGATCCATAATGAGTTCCCAAATAGCGGTCAGTACAAGGAATCTACTAAACGACCATGTAGTGTGTCTTCGGCAGTTTTCTTCTAGTTTGGGTAGATAGGAAATGTCGAGACATAGTTTTAGTAGCATCTAGAGGATTTTTAGTTATGTGTAAATGTCATTCATCTCAAGAAGTTCTGTAGGGAGCCTTCTTAGATAGCTGAAAATCAGGGATCGGGGAAGACGTAGGGCTTTGAGATCAGTTTAGGATCAGTATGAGGTGAGTGTGGCTGAGAATTATCTATAAATGGAGGTATTGGAAATGATAGTGAGACCTATAACTGGGGTAATTTATTGATGGAAGGTGAAAATTTGTAGGAAGTTCAATCCTCAGACAGTCGAGCTTCAGGACAGATGCACGTTGTGTACTGTCTGGGGATAAGCAGGTTGGTTAGCCGACAAAAGTTAGAGGTATTCCATGGGTGTATCCTAGTTCCTTTTTTATTCTTATAGAATTTCCTATTAAGGAATGTTCCTTTTGGTTCACTACTTGCATGAGATATGTAAATATAATTACCATATGTTGGTCAGTAGGTTTTTATCATATCAGATGTGTTATATATATATATATATGAGGTTTAAGGCACCTCGTTTTATAATTGATAATTGATGGATGTGTGATTCTTTGGTTCTTGGAATTTGGGCATATATGGTTGTGGGTTACATAAGTTGTGAGGAATCTAGGCATCGTTGAGGTTCTATACTTGATTGAGGTGTGAGGCACTGTGACTTATTTGACAATCTAAGGTGATGCAAAAACTCATAGAGCCATATGTGACATGGGATCGAGGTAGGAACTAATGCGGTACAGGATGTGAATGGGTGTTTGGTATGACATAGGAGCACCTAATGAGGTTCAAGAGTGATGATGCATCATGGGATGACAATTGATTCTTGGAATGGATGTTGGAATAGTGGATTGTTTATGCTTTGGCTGGGATTGACCAGGTTAGGGAATTCTAAAGGTTGGGAGCCCCTTGAAGTAATTGGCCTATGCCCTAGAGAACAGGGTAGTCCGAATTTGTTTTTAAAATATATGGGTATATATGGTACTATCTTTGGATTTTTTTGATTTCTTGGGGATTATCTATGTTAATGTGGGAAGATTGTAATATCCCGGGGTTTTGATTCGGTTCAAAAATCATTCCTATTTTGAATCATTCAATTTGTGGGGTGTCATTTTCTATATAGTTTAATGAAACTCAATTATGATAGTTTTTTAGATTTATATCTTGTTTTTACCTGATTTAAGAGTCTTGGATAGTTACTTGGGGTTTTTTGGAAGGCTTTTAAGATTATTGGAGGCTGAAGGCCTGTTCTAAAGTATCTATTCAGGATGCACAGTTTAGGGTAAATCATACGGCCCCTTCCAACTAACTATGTGGTTTCATTTTGAACCATTTCATTGTTTGGGAAAACTATGTGTGGGGTAACATAGCTTTATGGTATTCTATTTAGTCTATTATACTGGACACCATATGGTTTGTGAAATGTTTGGAAAATAATGTGGGGTAGTCGTGCGACCTGGAGATCCTGGGTAGTGGCTGTCGTACAGTTGTATCATTATTTGGAAAACTATGAATGTAAATAGTGTTGCCTCATTAAAGTGGAAAATTATTATTTTTCCTCCTTTCATTTCCTCTTTTCTCCTCTTTTTCCCTTCTATTTTTCCATAGTTCAAACAGAACAGCAAGGAGGAACTCCTCCTCTTCCTCTCCTCTAGGATGTGGCCTAGATCCTCCATCTAAGATCTATTTTGGTTGTTGTCGAGTAGAATAGAGTTGTCCACTGAGTCTCTCCTCCACTTTTCATATATTATTCCTTGGTTTTTTTTTCATGTAGCGTTAAATCCACTCAATCTATTTTACCTGATTTTCAAGGTGGCTAACAGAAACGCTAATTTCTCTCTAACGGCTTTGAGTTAGAGATTGATATCAAACATGAATATGTCTACGAGTCCAAGGTAGGTGGTGTGTTTCTTCCTTTTTGTTTTCATGGGGTTTTTGGGGGTGTTCCTTTTTGGCATAGCATTGGGTATTGAGTGAGACCCTATCATTTCATATTAAATTGATGATTTGACAATAAGGTAAGCCTCTATGCATGCCATTTCCCATTTCATGCATGTGACCTCGTGTTAGAGGATGTCAGAACCTAGGGTAGCTTGGCCAGATTTTGTTTTGATAAAAATTTTGATGGTTTTTATTTAATTTTTTTTAAATTTATTTTGGATTGGTTTTTTAATTCGGAGGTGTTCAAGACCTCTATATTAATTTTTCATATTTGTTTAGATTACGCAATTTAATAATCTAAATTTAATTGTTTATTTAAAATTAATTGTAAAATTAAATCATTTTAAACACAATTTTTTATTTTAATTATATATGTAAAATTATTGAGATTCATGTGATGAGACCCATGGGGTCATGAAAATCTTGGCATGGGGTTGAGTCGGATAGTCTATCAAGATTGTGGAAATGTTGATCATCTAGTTGGGCTTTAACTAGATTGTGTGAGTGATTTGATCATATGATTGGGAGTCTTGGATGATGGATTGAGGTAGTGAGGCCATCAATTTTGAGCATGGACTATGATATTTGGATGGTAAGTCCATTATTTTGATTGACATGGTAGTAGGGGCATGATGTTTTGGTGTTGATGTGACTTAATAACTATTTGGTGATTTCTTCTCATTAGTGATGTCCAAATCACCAAATTGGGTCATGTGCACATAGTTTGAATTTGTGATTAGGTGTTTTTGACCACTCATATGGGTATAGGCACCCGATATTTCGGTATAGAATTTTTTTTTGGGGGTTTATTTTCATATAAATCCATGTGAAAGGTGACGAGACTTTGTTTTATAGTGATGGGGTATTGGGTGGGGGTTGATTCATGTTTTATTGGCATTGTGGACCTGGATTAATTTGGAAGAATAGATATCACCACTTCTCAGGATTTAGTGCTATGATATGATGAGGTTTTTTATTTAGGGACAGATATTGGTGTGCCTCCAATAGTCGGGCCATGGGGAAATTGGTGATTTTGAGCAAGGGGATGAGAGACTAGTTACTTTTATTGGGAATACCTTCGGGACATCGGTACTGGGTTTAGACACAAGTTGTTAGGAGGCACAAGGTTTCTGATTACTTGATTGAGGTGGAGCCTGAGGGTTCACATGGGCTTGATATCAGGGGTACCTTGGTCAATGGGTCAAGGACCCTCTTTACTTCTTGTATTTTAGTGTTGGTTGAGGTTGGTGACTACTCCTTGGTGTATGTTGAGAACAAGAGGAGTTTTTTTTTTACTTATTACATCATATTGTTTTGCATTAATTTATTATTCATTCCTTCTTATACACTTATGTTGGGTATTCACCATTGAGGGTATCTTACTATGACTTGTTCTCACGCCCTACACCCTCCCTTTGGAATGTGTGTATATTTTATGTCTCTTTGTTTAGGTAAGGGATCATCTTCAGGAGTAAGTTTTTAGTGGATGTTTGGAATGGGGTATTGTAAGGTGGCCCTGAGGTAATTTTTTTCTAGGGTTTTTGTTTTATTTTTATTTTTGTTATGTATTTCATTAGCATGCTTATTTTGTTATTTATATAACTACTGAGGTATTCCATGGGCATCCCTTCTAGATATTTTTTGTATGACCTTTTATTGATGTGGGTTTCTTTAGTTGTTATAAGTGGCATGTGGATCTGTTTCAATCTTGATGTAGTTGTTTGTTTATTGATTCTTTTGTTTCTTGATGTGGATTGTGCTTCTGCTTTGCGAGTCTATTTTGAGTCATCATAATAATTTAATTCCTATAAAAGTTATATTATATACTCAGACCATTATTATATCATTTTTAGAGGTCATATCCTCACCAAATTACTCCTTTACACCCTCACTGGTAGTCTACTGCCCTTAGTGTTTGGGGAGCAGTTCCTAAGTCCATTGGCACCCAGACCAATAGCACTTTTCATGTGTCTATTTAGGTCATAAATTCTACATGAGTGCTTAAATATAATTTTATAAATGTTTATGAAATTTTAAATTGTGTATTTTAACCTTTTCTTAATTGTGTATTTGGTTCTTTGGAAATGAGTAATTTTTCGAAGGGTGTTGGAGGACCATTTGGATCTTTTTTGAAACTGGTTATCCTAAAAACTAACCTTGGATAATTATTTTTCCTTGGTTATATTTAATTTTGTGGGAGGCCCATATTATGAGAGTCTCTTATGTTTGAATGGTTGAAAAGTAAGAAGTTGTTCCTTCTGGTGTCTCAGGGGTGACTTGTTGTGTGAGATTCTTATGTATGATATATATGCATCTGTTTGGATGATTTTTTGGAAATGTTGGTTGACCCCCACTTTAGTCTTGAAATTATAACCTATCATAGCTAGTGTATTTTTGTCAAATGGTTACTACACTATATTAGGATTTCTCTCTAGCTAGTGTTCCATATTAGGGGATTTTTTTTGTTTGTTTTTGTTTCTATGGGATAACACCACTCGGTCAGAACTGGTATGGTGTGATTGAGTGTATGGGAGATAATTGATGTCATCAGATGAGGCGTGCCTTGAATATGAGTTAAGATGTATATTATATTCTATGGTGAATGATTGAGATGAATGGTTTTTCAGTTAATCTTTCATGATTATCTTATATTTCTCTTTTGATGTGATCTTTTTTCTTACTCTCTTGGGTGGTGTACATCTTTTGAAAATAGAAGTTTTGGTATTCAAAGGGTTATGGAAAATGTTTTGAAAATGTTTTACACTTCTCGTAACCCTTTTTTAATGAAAAAATATTATTGTTTATCAAACATGATAATGTATGCTTTTTAGAAAGGAATCTGGATTAAATATAAAAAGGTAAATGGATAGTGTTTTTCTTTAAAGGGAAAATGGGTGGAAGAAATTACTTTTATATATGGTATTTCAAAACATAGGTTTATTTTTCTTTATTTAAAGGAAGTTCATTGGGGATAGATTTTTTCCGGCATACCTACTATGATACAAAACTCACGCATATATTTCTATCATATTTTTAAATTTTGGTGCAGGTTAAAAATTTGTTTTGGTTACCGTGGGTGATGGTTGGTTTTGGTATTGAAGAGTAACCCTGAGGTCAAAAGTAGGTGTTGGGGTTGTCAGTTTTTGTTTGGGTTTTGTTGTTCAGTTTGTTGCATTTTTAGTTTTTTTAAGGTATGTTTTGTTTGGATATTTATTTATATTAGTCTTCTATATTAGTTTCTTTTTATTTATTAATTTATTTTGGGTGAAACCATTCCCTTGGATTCTATTTGGATTTCTAGTACTATTTTCCATCCTATGAGGATTACGAATCCCTCTCAGGACTTACCAAAAATTGACATTAGTGACTAGTTCAGGGTTAACATGGGTTGGTTCATGAAAAAATTGTATCATACGAGGTTGGTTCTATAGAGGACCTAGCTTCCACAACATCATTTTTTATTTGGGATGTAAAGGTTGATGGATTCAGACTATTGGTACTTGGGGTTTAGGTATGTGGGAGTGTATGGCCAACACTTTTGATGTCGAACCATGGGTTACCATTGGATGTTGGGTCTTATTTGGTTTTTGTTTTGTTTTTGTATGGTGCTTGGGATGTAAAATGGGAGTTGGTCTACTAGTATTGATGATCTCACAGTGCCTAGAAATCCATGTGAATAAAGGGAAAATATTTTTATGAACTCTTTTTTATAGTGGTGTGTTTGGAATATGGCCACTAACCAAATGAGAAATTCACCCATAAACACAAGTTTACAATTGTATGTTGTTCTGGGAACCTTTTGATTCTGATTTTTTTTAAACCCATTTTTTTAGAATAGTGAAAAATGTATTTTATGTGTATTTTTTGGATTTTTAAAAAATGGAAAAATAATTTTTTGATTTACTATGAAAAAATATTTAGAAAAGTGGATTTTTATAAAATAATCTTTTGGTAAAATAGTGATGGGTTTAACGAGATTAAGTTTTTATAATAAAAACTCAGGGCTTATCAAAATCGGTTATTTGGAAGTGGGAGTTTATTTTAAAGAGGGTTTTGGGAAAAAATGTAGGTACCAACAAATGAGTTTTAAATCAAATATTTTTTTATGTAATGAGATTTATTGAGATACTAAAAATTGTTTTGAGTGGGAAAAATTAGATTTTTAGATAGAATCCATTGTATTTTATTTTGTGTGGGATAAAATAGATTAGTTTATGGAGTTTTAAAATTGTTTTTGACCTAGTGGATAGTGAGATTTTGAAAAGTTTTATGAATTTATAAATGGGAATTTGATTGAGAATGTAGGAATTGGTTGAATGTTTGTTCAAAAAATGAGAATGTTTTGTTTCCACATTTTGTATTCCTATGAGTGATCACATGCATGGATATTTATGGGGATGTATTCAAATGAGTTTCTATATTAGTATGTGTTTATGAGTGCCTTGGTTGGCATGATAATGTGTATGTGTGAGGCTCTATAGAATACCAATGGTAAGTGTGAAACCCACTAAGTTTGTTTTTTTTAAAAATTATATTCATGAGAAAAAATGTAATGTTTTGATAACTAGTGGTTATGTGGTGAATTTTAATTTTATTTGGAAGTGTTTTTAAGTGGTGTTATGAATTTTTGTTCTTGAATATTAGTTAGTTTCATTGATTTTTTTCTTGTTGTTATTTAGTATATTCCCCCACCATAGTTTCAATTGATGTTCAAGGTGCAGTTACGGGTGGTTCACCATTATAAGACCCTCTAGTTGATCCACCCATAGATATCCTTCTTGAGTTTTGAAATTTGAAGCCTCCTCTCTTTTATGGTCACGTGGGTGCTCTCAAAGTGGAAGAGTGGGAGCAGAAAATTGAGAGAATCTTGGTTATACTTGAGTTTCATGTGTATATAATGGTGAAGTTCAATACCTTTATTCTTGAAGGTTCAACCTGAAAGTGGTGGAAGTCAATCTCTCGAATCAATCCTCAGGATGATGTTACTTGGGATTTCATTAGGGATTAGTTCATCTTATAGTACTTCTCTGAGACAATGAGAGTGAGGAAGGGTATAGAGATGTGTTTCATAATAAGTTTATGGATCAGTGATGGATTTATTTTTTTATTTTTTGGATCTAGTTCCTTTCCTTTCATGGAGGGATGTGGACAATTACATGAAGGATCAGTGTTTTGAGAGCAGGAATCATCTTGGCCTATAGTCAAATGTGTCATATTTTGGTCTAACCTACTTTTCTAATGTGGTGAGATAAGTTGTTCATTGACCTTATGTGATTGTGTACATCTAGGTCACTTGCAATGATTATCTAGGGGTGTTATCAAGAAGTGACAGGGATCCAGATCCACCCCTTTGAAAAACACCCCATCCTGTTTATAGGAGTAAGGTAATGGATCGGGTTCAGTGTGAAGACCATTTTTATTTTGTGTTCTTTCCATTGAGTCTTTTTTATTTTTTGGTGATTTTATTTCCTTTTTGAAACAAAGGATGTTGGGTTTCTTTTCTGAAATTCTATTTTAATGAATATTTCTCTTTTGGGAACTCTGAAATTTTTCCGTCTCGAGTGGAGGTGTATTCTTTTGTGTGTCTGGTTCTACCTGGTATAATGTGTGGCTTCTCATGAAACAAAAGGAAGCAAATATGATCAGGGATCATCAGCTCCTGACTGTGAGGCGGTGGATGCATCATGACAACAGGGCTCCATCCACAGGCCCCAAAATGAAGCCTTCATGTGGTCATGAATTTATAGGGGTGTGAAGAACCTTGACTCAACACTTGTCTCTGCCATTAGGATGAATACAGTTTAAATTTTCTTATTATAATTTTTTATTATCGTTGAAAGTTTCTCCTTATTGAAAAATTATTGGTGGTCTTATCCTCACGTAGTTACAATGGTTATTCCTTTTCAGATGAGAATATACGATGGGTTTTCCTTATGTGGATCTCCATTTTGGGTAAGTTTTTGTTTTGTTTTGGGATCATCTATAGATTGTTTCATCTTCTGGATATGAATAATCATTGATCAGTTTCTACTTGGTTTGGAGTTTTCATCAGGGCACCCTTATGGTGGGGGTTGGCCTGTACGAGGAGATCTCGAGTTGGTCTGTGTTGGGTTTCATATTTCCGTCACTGCTATTTGGTTTAAAATGGTTAGTTAATAATGGTGGGGAGACCCACAATAGGACTTATGGTGGTCTATTTCTGAGATTGTTCAATAATAGTTGGTGTATAATGGTGGGATTCCCATTTTTTCCTCCTGTGTTGGTAATCCAGTTTAGTCTCGGGTGTAGGTTTCCAATGGGTAGTTTCGTTTGGGGTTTTCAACTCCAAGTCATTCCTTTTGGGTGAACTTTAGGTTTTTGGTAGTGTTCCCAATGGTCTTTTTGGGGAAAAGTTGTATAAGTTATATCTTGAGTTCTCCATCACTTTTGAGATGTGTTTTTTGATCGTTAAATCATTCTAGGAAAAAAGTGAATGTTCTATTTAATGGTGGTTGAAATGTTCTTCGTTTTGAGGAGTTAAATCATGTGATCATGTGACCATTTTTATTCTAATCGATCAACTTGAGATTTTCTGGAGTTCTATGGTAGAAATCATAATGGTGTTGGGAATTCTCACACCTAGATTTTTATTTTTTTCCTTTGCTCTAGCTTATCTCTTAATTCAAGGTTTTTTCCTCATGTTTGGGGTTTTACATTGTTTATTTTTTAGATCCCATGTATTTTCATTAGTTTTCCCATGATATTTTTGTTAAAATAAATATTTTGGGATCGGTATCAGGTGGAATATGGTTTGTGCACGTCTAGGATAAACTGTGATCCCTCATATAGGAAACCATGAGGCAAATAGTCATTTTGGGTATTGGAGACCTCACTGTTGTTGCACAGTTTGGTAAATCATGTAGGATAATTGTGTAGCTTATTCCTCTTGAATAGTGAGTGACACACGATTGTCGCACGGTTTGGAGAACCATGCAGGAAAACCGTGCAAACTCTCTAGGTCATGGTAAATGTGATTTTATCTTTCTACCATCATCGGATTTTACCCCCAAAATTTTGATTTCTCCCCTATCCGGGTTTGTGCGACCCAAAGGGAGATACTTCCTCTCCAAGATTCATCCTCACTCCCAAGTTAGATCTATAGGATTTATTCATGTTTTGAGGTGAATCTTAATGTTATTCTTCTCTTCTCTTGTAAAACCTAGTTGTTTTTATGAAATATTTTCTTTAAATAATTTTAATTCTTCAATAGCTTGTGTCACACGCAATCATGAGTTTAAAAGAACCATGATATGAAATTGGTATAAAATGAAAATTATAACCAAGATGTTAATATATAATGAATAAATTTAACTAACTTATGAAAATTTAGGGTGAATTCTTTGGCTACCAGTTATTTATGAAAAAATATAAACAAATTAAATATAAATGAAATATATGTACTTTAGTATTAATAAATTTGGTGAATTACAATTAGTAAAGACATTAATGATATATATATGTTATGTATTTAAAAAAATATTTATATATATATTCATCAAATATATATTTTAGTCATAGGGTATGAATAAAACCTATTTTATGTTTATAAACTTATAGGTTTCAAAAGATTATTTTCACAACCTCTTAAAGGCGATCCCTTTTTAAATTACAATTTATACACATTAATAATTTTTATATGATAAAATAAAATTATTATTTAGAATTTAGATATAATAATTTACTTTGGATATATTTTTTATATTTTTCTAATAACATTAATGTTTTGATGAATAAAAATATATACTAAATTTTAATTGAAAACATCTCTTCTCATAGAAATAATTTGAATGGTGAAATTATATTATTGAATGGTTTTAAAGTATAAATAGAATATATTTTTATCATTTAATATAATGTAGGTCATTGTAATTAATATTATATTGAATTAAAATGTAAAAACATTTCAGTCTTTTATAATGTTTTAACTTTTAAAAAATGTTTTCTCTTTCCGACAATGAGATTAATTTTAAATTAATTTCCAAAACATATGTGTTTTTAATTTTGAAAAATATATTTCATATTTTGAATCAGTAGGTCCAAATTATGTATATATCTTTCTTTTATTTTTTGGATTTATGAATAGTATCTTCAAAAAGAGAAAAATATGGTAAAAGGGTAAATCGGGTAATTAAGGATAAAAATAATGTTATAAAATTACTTTAACACTTATCCAAATATATTTGGATTAGTTTTTTTCCACATAAATCATCTTTGGGTCTAAATGGTATCCTTTGGAATCCACTTGTATGACATTTGGAATTTTATTTTATTTTATTTGAAAATAAGTTAAATATGTATTACTCAAATTTTAATAGCTATATCATTTTTAATATAAGGTTATAAAGAAGATAAATTTGACTATAAATTATCATTTTAAATATAATTTATTTTTATTTATCATGTAAAATTATTTTTAATTTTTTGTACATAAATAATTACCTTAATAGTTTATAAATTAATGATGCAAAAAATATTTAATTTATGAGAAATCAAAAAAATATATTAAAATGGTAATAACCATTTACAGAAAAAAACGAGAGAAAATATTATTTTTCAAATATATATCAACCATATTAATCCATGTGTTGAGTTATTTACCATTTTTATCCACATGGATAATATTATGACACTTATAATATTTTATTTAAAGTGATGTTAAAGTTGTCACATTCATGTTTTAATAAATATAACATTTTTAATGTAGTATTTCTTAGAATATATATTCGATTATAAGTATTTTTATTAACTATTCCAGATTTATATTTTTCAAAGTATTTTATTTTTTTTTGTTCAAAAAATAATTATTTTAAATAATTACACAAAACTGATGTTGTAATTATTTTATTAATGGATATAATAAATAAATGTTATTAAAATATTAAAATAAATATAATTTGGGATAATTAATATTTCCAATGAATTTTATATATGACCTTTACCTCTTATTAATATAACAAAACATTTGGTTCTATGTTAACTTGTTATCTTTATATTTGCTAATAATCTATTAATTGTATAGTATCAAAATTGACACTATTTATTGGTTATCAAAATAATGTGTTATTATATTATTTAAAAATATATAATATTAATGAAATGGTTTAAAATATTCTAAATTATTCATTTATGGTCTAATTAAAATCAAATAAGTAAATATTTCACCCTTTTAATATTGAAATATTTTTTACCTTAGTTAAAATTAAATAGAATAACTGAGTGTCAAATGAAAATTATAAGGTTTAAATGGACATAATAACTTTTTTAAAATTTATTTTTTGATCATATTACAGCCTTATATAATATAATATTCTAAAATAATAAACTTTTGAGGTTATTTGATGTGTTTTTATTTTATTATAAATTATTATTTTTCAAAATCCCAATGGTGCCCCCAACATTAACTATAAAAGGGCACCTCCTCCCTCATTTCTTCATAATTCATTAATCCTTAAAGAACACCAATACCCTACCCATTTCCCTTATAAACTTCCCTTGTCACATTATAGAGGTTTTTATCTTCTAAAAAGACCAACTTTAGTGCCTTTAAGAAGAGATCTAGAAGGAGTTCTCTAGAGAAGAGGTTATCTTCTTTACAGAATCTTTCAAGATCCTATCATATTATAATTCCTCTTAATATTTTGTTTCCATTCTTAATTAATAAATCCAGTATCTCCTATATACTGATATTTTATTATTTTTATGGAAAACTTTTATTCCACTTTCTATCCAACCTACGAAAAACAAAATCACCACGTGTGCGTACGTACGGCTTACCATCTCCACACTGTGGTGTAATCTGTTTTTCAACACTAATTTAATTGGATTTGTATAATTATAGAAATAATAACTATATATGATAATTATAATACTATATTTATTATGGAACAATATATATACCATCCACTTCCATACCATTTCATAATTAAAGGAATGATATCATCACTCATGTGTATCGACAACCAACCGTCTCCATGTTGTAATGTGATTCATTCTATAGGATAACCATTAAAGAATGAGTATATAAATGTTTATAATGAATATATTTTATATATTTTATATTAATTCCTTTTATAGAAATTATGTAACTATAAACTATGAATAATAATCAAATCTTCTTCGAAGAAACATGCATAAGATAATAAATCCATTTATAACTGAATAATGAGTAATAATGAAATGTTATTTACAAATAGATGATAAAATGATCATATTTGATATCAATAAAATATCTATTATTCTATAATAAGTCATTTAAATGATTTAAATCATTATACAATAGGTTTGGATACATATAAGGGATATTGGACATAAGGTAAGGGATAATTTCAGAATCACGTTATTATATAAGATTGTTTATATATAAGTATTTACTAGGTTATATTTATCATACAAGTCCATGTTTTCTAAATATGTAATAATATTATTTAAATTAAATTTTACCCATGGGTTAATTTTTATTAAATGACAAGAAATTAATATTTTGTCATTTTTTGATACAGGGTACTTTTTGACTTATCAGACAAAAGTGTGAGAATAATGTTTTTTAACTTATATGGAATGATGGGTTTTTATGTTTTCATAACATTTTATTTTTTTTATGAAGAATACTTTATGATATTTTAAAGTTATTTTCAAATAAATCCCTTTCTTTTAAAAGTGTGCATCATTTTGAGAAAAGAAAATAGTTTTGGGGAAGAAGGGATATTTTCCTCATGAATTGATTCCAAGTGTTCTATCAAAATTAGTTTCCATATAATAAATAATTATTTAATTTAATTATGTTTAAAGTATAATATACCTATTATTTTTATTATTATGTTTATAATGGAATTATATTTATGAAATCCATTAGTTTTATATGGATTATGTTATGATGGAATGATTGTAACGCCCCGACCCTAATTACCTAGAGTCGGTGCATTATTACATAACATTGGCATGATCATGAGAAAGATCAAGTCTCGAAAGACCGATTAGTTTAGTAGCCTTGTAATAACTAGATACATCCATAAATTTTTTTACATTACATCATAAAAAAACATCTTGTCTTCATATCCCATCATACTATCCCTGCAGGTCATTCATAAATTACTTCTTCATAATCCTGGGAAAAATAAAACATTGAAAGGGGTGAGCTCGGATGCTCAGTAAGGATAACATTATAGCAGAAGCTTTCATAAATAAGCATAAACACTTAAGGCAATTTATAACTAAAACAAAAGCCTTTTAAACTTGCACTTCAGCATAAAATGGCGAAGGTAAAATGAAATAATGCCATTTACTTACTCACATGGATATTCTACTAGTCTAATGATCACATGCAATATCAATAACCACTTTCATAATGATGGAATGCATAATGCCAGACTATCATAACCACATAGCCAAGGCCTCGTGCCAAGACTACAAATAAGATTTTGCCAAGGCCTTGTGCCAAGACACTAGATTGTCTCATGAGACCTACCGATGCATCGAGGAGCTATAGCGGGCTCCACCCGTCACTTATTAAGTCCAATGCATTCCTCATATGAATAGGTTTAAGCATAAAATAAACATTCGTATTAAAACTAGCATACGAAATGTCAATACTTTAACCACAAACCATGAATGGTATAAAAATAGAACATCCACAGTCAAACATAACTCATTTGATACAATATGAAAGATTGTATTGTATCACATTAACCTCAATCATGAATAATGAAGGATGTTGACATAGATGAAAATAATCATCATAACTATTTGAGAGAAATATCCCCCTTTTCTTGAAAACTTTTAAAAGTCACACTATTTGTCAAGAAGACATTCAAAAATAGATTTTTGAATCAAAGTGTCCCATACCACTTTGAAACTTTTAAAAGGATTTTTAAATTTAAAACTTTAATGTCCATAAAAATAAATCCTTAAAACCATTTTTAAAATATGGACATTAATGAGCATGATTTAGAAGAATAATTCTTTAAAACATTTTAAAATGGTATTTTGGTTAGAGTTTCTAACCAAAAGAGAGACACTTGAATACAAATAATTGAGGTAATCAAAACATATTAATATCATGAGAATAAAGGAATTCATGATATACTATGTCAAAGTACATTATATACACCACATAAAAGTGATTTGGTGTATATCATCAAAGAAGTCTCAATGGAATGTAAATTGAGATGAAATCTCTCATAAAGGTTGTATCCTTAGGTTAAGGATAAGTCAACGACATAATTATGTGTGACAAATATAAATACACTAAATATGATTGGATATTCAGTGTAAATCAATCAAAGGATATTCACACATATTCTTGTAAAAACAATACCAATGAATTGGATGTTTAACTCAACAAATGGAGATTGAGTTAAAATTACTCTTATCAAATTCATATCAATGAATTGAGAATTATCAATGGAGTGATTATGTGTATCAAACTTATATCCACAGGATGGGAGTGTAAATTATGACATAATCAAATGAATAGTGATTCAACACATAATCATGGAGTAATATAATCAATGAAATATGCGTCAAGCCAAATGAGTGGAAATTGAAATCTCAAATTCCCTTATTGATTAGGTAACTTAAGAAACAAACACCCATGAAAGAAAGATCATACCATGATGATGTAAATACCCATAAAATAAAGTATATTACACAATGAATACAATCATGGGTAGTACACATACACCACATGCAATAATTAAGTGGTGATCAATGGAATTCTCACGGAATTAAAAGTGAGACAAGAAACCCCTTACCACGTCAATCAACTGAGTCGCATGGACAAAAGTTAATAACCACCAAATGATTTACAGAATAACATGAATATAAAGTGAATCATGATAATATATATCAAATTTAAGTACACAATACACCACTTTCAATAATTTAGTAGCGAACAATGGAAATCTCACGGAATTGAAAGTGAGATAAGAGAATCCCTTACTTTGTACTTTTTCCTTGGTCGATGGTAGGTTTACCTCCTGTATAATGGTGAAATAATTGTTATTGAATAATACAAGAATCATTTACTTTAATATGATATCATATATGATCTTTTAACATTGATTTGTTAATAATATCTTAGTATTAATGCCGTTTCGGGTGTTAACTTACTCATTTTCTTTTATATGTTTTGTTACATAAGTCATGTTTGTTGTATCTTATTCATATCCAGAATGATATCAAGTCCTTAAACATCATTTTTAAATCATTAAATGATAATTATACTTGAATGGATATGATGGAGAATGAATCTCATCGCGTTCGTGGAGACGGTAGTCCGTACGTACGCACGAACGCTACTTCCATTTAATTTTTTATTTTAAAAGAATCAAATCCAAATGATACATAGGTATATTACTATTCCAGTATAATATAATATTTTATATATGTTACTTAAGTTTATTAACACCATCCTTTATACGTTCCATGTGTGGTATGAACGAGTCATATCATTTTAAGGGGGCGGTAGTCCGCACTTCCTCAAATGAAATTATCGTATGTATATACAACATGAAACGAATAATGGTATGAAATAAAATGGAATTACAGAAGCTTATATATAAAATATATATCATTAATATCATATTTAATTACAGTTCCATCATAATGGCCACCATGAGAGGCGGTAAGATGTTTTTGAACAATCATCGTTTCGTGAGGCGTTAGTTTGCCATCCACAGAAACATTATGTTCATCATCCATTAGATGGAGTTGTGTGTATATGTAGTTTGAATACTTCTTATAACAACATCCTAGTATATTGAGGATACTGGTGTTGTTACAAAAGAAGGGAAATAAAAAGATTTTGGGGGTTGAAGAAGCAAAATAAATGAAAATAAATTAAGAGAAATCGTTACCTTTAATTTAGGTAACTCACTTTGGTTGGAACCAAAGGACTTGTTGAAATGCTTTCTGCCTAAGGGGAAGCTTCAAGGAGAAGGAGAGGGATGTGGGGAGCTTAGTTGGGCAGAGTTTGGACGAGCCAAGTGGCTTGAGAGGTGTAAGGAAAAGAGAAGGAGGAGTGCCCTTTTATAAGAGGGGTGAGGGGCACCTTTGGAAAAGCTAGAAATATTAATTTATAATAAATTCAAATTCGGTTTCCAAAGCCTCCAAAGTTGACTATTCAAAGTATGAGGTGGGGATAGGTCGAAAAAAACTCATCCAATAGAATTTAGACAGTTTTGGGTACTTATATTAACCTTATCTTTAAGTATTAACTCTAAGTTAATTAGTTTCACTTTTACAATGTCTCTTTGTATTTTTATATAATATGGTTAATAAACTTACTATATACATCCAAGCGACCTCCAAGTGGTACATTAATGCTTAACCTATCATTATATAAGTCTCTTGTCCGAACCTTAGATTTTTAGGAATTTAATATCAATTAATAATATAATATTTGTTTTAAGAATTCTTTTATGTCAATTTTGACACTATTCATTAGTTGATTTTTGTGAAACTCATAACAGATTGATTATTTCGAAAAAAGTCAATTAAATCAATCCTAATATATCATAATATCCTAGAAAATTATTTTAATTCATTAAAAGTGTCATATTATATTTATTTGGGTATTTATAATATCAATTATTTTAATTTTTCACTATTATAGTAATTACTGCATCATCATTGTGTCATTAATATTTTACATTATTTGATGTCTAAAAAGTATAAATAAAATATCATTATGTAGGAAATCATTTTAGATTTCAAATGAATATTTATAATCTAAAATCCAACATATATAACCCTATGTAACAATTGTTTTTCTAAAAGATATATGCTTGTGTCATTTTTGTATTCATTTTAACTTAATTAATATAAAGTGTCATTATCACTTACAAGTGGATTCATGGGGTCCCAAAATTGACCCAAAGATGCCCATGGTCGACCATGTATCAACCAATAGGATTAAGACACGTTTTAGGGTAATTTAGTATTATTATAATATTATTTTTTTTAACCCTTATTTACCGGATTTACCCTTAACCATGGTAAATAAAATATTTACCGCAGTAATTATTCAAAATGTATAAAAATAAAAGTTACCTATTTACACAATTTGAACATCCTGATTCCAAATATGGAATCCATTTTTCTAAATTCAAAACACATAAGTGGCAGAAATTAATTTAAAATTAATTCCCGCTGTCAAAACAAAAAGCGTGTTTTTAAGAGATAATAACTATCAAAAGATTGACACTTGTTTATGTTCGGTTTAATTGTAAAATTATGTCCAATGACCAAAATTATATTAAATGGTAAAAATATATTCTAAATATACTTTAAAACCACTCAAATTCACAATTTATCACTATTAATTATTTTGATTAAAAAAGTTGTTTTTAATTAAAATTTAGTAATTTTCACTATTCATCAAAATACAAAAGTTATCCGAAAAGTACCAAAATTTCACCCTAGGCTAATTTCGATATTACGAATCCAAAAATGAAGTCCATTTTGAAATATAATATATATATAATTTCAAAAAGTAGGTATTACTATTCATAACGGCTAGTTTGATTGGTTGTGGTGTGTTAAAATCTCGAAGTTGCGTACAATGCACGTCATTGCATTATTCGAAAGGAAACATACCGAGGAAGCTTGGGGTGTTACATTCTCCCCTCCTTCAATAAATTGCGTCCTCGCAATTTTTAAAATTTTGCTTGGGAATATAATGGAAAGTCCCACATCGGAAAAAGAGTCAATAAAACTATCACTTTAAAAGAAAGAAAGAGAGGTATAAGGGTCATCCAAGATAACCCATACTAAGATTCCATGTAAGAAAACATGGATATGGATGATAAACTAAGTGTCAAGTTCTGATGGAGAGGGATATAAATCATGATCAGGCGAAAGTTAACAATGATAAAACCACAAACTTGTGTTGGGACAAACGACCATTAGTCTCCTAGTAGGAAAGTAAACGGACAACATTTTTTTTAAGTTACATTACATAAGGAAGAGGAATTAATTTATGATATTGACTAAGAACATTATGAGATATACTTAAATTTTAAGTAGATTTTCATTCTTTAATAAATTTCCACCACTAACTCATTTTTTTTAAACGATGAGTATTCAAGAAGACTTGGTCACACTGGAAGAGATAGAATAAACTTCTATAGAATCACATGATCCATGAAGGATAAACCATATATTTACATTGTCTTTGAAGATTAATCAAAACCAAAATGGTCAGTGAATGATCTAACGATTCCCCAAAAGGATATTCATTGAGATAAATATGCACTAATCTTAATTTCTAAAATTAAACCAACAATACCCCAAAGTTAAATAGATACCATTCAATAACCAATTGTCCTTAAAATCCTTTAATATAATCCAAACTAATATTGAAACCCAAAACATAGAAGAATTTGATTATGTAGTCTCCCATGTTAAATTGTATCTCCAAATGACATCAGATACTCTTAAAGTCACATACTCAAAAGTAATTAACCTAATCACATATTCTCTATTATAGGTTAATCATTTCCATAAATAACCCAAATCACTATAAATCCACAATAAAAACGTAGATAAAAATCTATCATTACTCCACAAATGAAACCCCATAGTATTCTATTTTCCTTGGGCATATAGTGTTCCCAACAAAGCGAACATCTTCCAAAATAACATTTATCACTTAATCACCAAATCATTTTCCCAAATCAACTTATTATTGATCAATAAAATCATTTAACTAAAAAAAAGTCACACTAACCAGGGACTTCACGTAGTCCAGTGGTAGGCGATAAATCCCAATCGCACTTTGGTTGTGGGTTCGATTCCCATAGCTTTGTCCGACGCGACGGGTTGTCACACGGTCTACGTGTTGTCCTTTTTCAAAAACTATATTTTATAATATTGCCAAAATGAGATAAATTCCTCAAAATACTATATCATAAATTTAACCACAAATGTTATATCATACCTTGAATCTTCATCCCAAATTAGAATAACTTATAATTCTCTCAAACCCCAATGATCATATAAATCCAAATGGTTATTTATACCTATATCCACAAGAGAAGAGACAATTCTTCCTCAAATATCATTCTCACATGGAAAACTGCGGGGTTACAAATACAAGAGAAAATTATTCCATAGTAAACCCATCAACAAGGAGTGCTAATACTTTTTAAACATTTATCCAACCATTTATTCCCACATAGCTTCTATTTGACCAAGAAAATATCCTATAGAATAGGAAATTCACTCGGGTAATGGCCAGGTCCCCTACATTTACGGCAAATGACTGTAAATGGACTCTTGGGACCATTTTTATCTTCTTCCATAGTACTCTTCATTTTTCTTCGGCAATTCTTTACTTTATGTCCTTCCTTCCCGCACGTAAAACATTTTGTTGTCCCATTGAGACACTTTCCTGGGTGTCTCTTTCCACATTTCCTGCATGATGAAAATTGAGGGTTCTTTTCTCCATGGTCTCCATTGATGGAGCTCTTATCATTTATCACCTTTCTCTTCCTTGTTGAGTCTGGGAGTTGGTTAATATATATGTTGTTGATCATATTTTTGGAAAACTGATATGGCATAAAGACGATATCTTTTACGCCTATCAACATTCCATTTTGTTGCTCATTTCCACCACCGTTCCCATCTTGTACATTATTCTCAAAGTCACTATGACTTCCTTGGAATCCAGCCATTGACTAAAACCATAAATCATTGTGTGAGTAATAGTAGTCATAAAATCATTTAGAGATTAAAATGTCACCATATTCTCAATTTGAAACATATTAGGATTAACCAAGGTCATTTACTCTCATCTTATATATATATTACTTAAATTGGTTTGTAAAGAAAATGTAAATTATCCTAAGAATATCCCCCGGGAGTGTCGTAACCAAGAGTGCAGCAAGGCCCGTTGTCGTGCACCAGTTCCCGTTCGAGTCTAGCTCAAAGCGGTGTTTTCGGGTTTTACCCCTAGGTACATCTGTGCCAGAGCCGCCTCTACCTGCTCGTATCCAGACAGGGATGTATTGCTCGGAAAACTAACAAAATCTCTACAATACCAAAATTCTAGGAAGTTCTTTTATATTAATCCTCAAAGTTCATCTTAGGTCTACGTGCTCTAATCAGAGTTTATCTAAATCTAGCTTTCAAGGTTTGTACTAAACTTCCTCTGATACCAACTGTAACGCCCCGACCCTAATTACCTAGAGTCGGTGCCTTATTACATAACATTGGCATGATCATGAGAAAGATCAAGTCTCGAAAGACCGATTAGTTTAGTAGCCTTGGAATAACTAGATACATCCATAAATTTTTTTACATTACATCATAAAAAAAACATCTTGTCTTCATATCCCATCATACTATCCCTGCAGGTCATTCATAAATTACTTCTTCATAATCCTGGGAAAAATAAAACATTGAAAGGGGTGAGCTCGGATGCTCAGTAAGGATAAAATTATAGCAGAAGCTTTCATAAATAAGCATAAACACTTAAGGCAATTTATAACTAAAACAAAAGCCTTTTAAACTTGCACTTCAGCATAAAATGGCGAAGGTAAAATGAAATAATGCCATTTACTTACTCACATGGATATTCTACTAGTCGAATGATCACATGAAATATCAATAACCACTTTCATAATGATGGAATGCATAATGCCAGACTATCATAACCACATAGCCAAGGCCTCGTGCCAAGACTACAAATAAGATTTTGCCAAGGCCTTGTGCCAAGACACTAGATTGTCTCATGAGACCTACCGATGCATCGAGGAGCTATAGCGGGCTCCACCCGTCACTTATTAAGTCCAATGCATTCCTCATATGAATAGGTTTAAGCATAAAATAAACATTCGTATTAAAACTAGCATACGAAATGTCAATACTTTAACCACAAACCATGAATGGTATAAAAATAGAACATCCACAGTCAAACATAACTCATTTGATACAATATGAAAGATTGTATTGTATCACATTAACCTCAATCATGAATAATGAAGGATGTTGACATAGATGAAAATAATCATCATAACTATTTGAGAGAAATATCCCCCTTTTCTTGAAAACTTTTAAAAGTCACACTATTTGTCAAGAAGACATTCAAAAATAGATTTTTGAATCAAAGTGTCCCATACCACTTTGAAACTTTTAAAAGGATTTTTAAATTTAAAACTTTAATGTCCATAAAAATAAATCCTTAAAACCATTTTTAAAATATGGACATTAATGAGCATGATTTAGAAGAATAATTCTTTAAAACATTTTAAAATGGTATTTTGGTTAGAGTTTCTAACCAAAAGAGAGACACTTGAATACAAATAATTGAGGTAATCAAAACATATTAATATCATGAGAATAAAGGAATTCATGATATACTATGTCAAAGTACATTATATACACCACATAAAAGTGATTTGGTGTATATCATCAAAGAAGTCTCAATGGAATGTAAATTGAGATGAAATCTCTCATAAAGGTTGTATACTTAGGTTAAGGATAAATCAACGACATAATTATGTGTGACAAATATAAATACACTAAATATGATTGGATATTCAGTGTAAATCAATAAAAGGATATTCACACATATTCTTGTAAAAACAATACAAATGAATTGGATGTTTAACTCAACAAATGGAGATTGAGTTAAAATTACTCTTATCAAATTCATATCAATGAATTGAGAATTATCAATGGAGTGATTATGTGTATCAAACTTATATCCACAGGAAGGGAGTGGAAATTATGACATAATCAAATGAATAGTGATTCAACACATAATCATGGAGTAATATAATCAATGAAATATGCGTAAAGCCAAATGAGTGGAAATTGAAATCTCAAATTACCTTATTGATTAGGTAACTTAAGAAACAAACACCCATGAAAGAAAGATCATACCATGATGATGTAAATACCCATAAAATAAAGTATATTACACAATGAATACAATCATGGGTAGTACACATACACCACATGCAATAATTAAGTGGTGATCAATGGAATTCTCACGGAATTAAAAGTGAGACAAGAAACCCCTTACCACGTTAATCAACTGAGTCGCATGGCCAAAAGTTAATAACCACCAAATGATTTACAGAATAACATGAATATAAAGTGAATCATGATAATATATATCAAATTGAAGTACACAATACACCACTTTCAATAATTTAGTAGCGAACAATGGAAATCTCACGGAATTGAAAGTGAGATAAGAGAATCCCTTACTTTGTACTTTTTCCTTGGTCGATGGTAGGTTTACCTCCTGTATAATGGTGAAAAAATTGTTATTGAATAATAAAAGAATCATTTACTTTAATATGATATCATATATGATCTTTTAACATTGATTTGTTAATAATATCTTAGTATTAATGTCGTTTCGGGTGTTAACTTACTCATTTTCTTTTATATGTTTTGTTACATAAGTCATGTTTGTTGTATCTTATTCATATCCATAATGATATCAAGTCCTTAAACATCATTTTTAAATCATTAAATGATAATTATACTTGAATGGATACGATGGAGAATGAATCTCATCGCGTTCGTGGAGACGGTAGTCCGTACGTACGCACGAACGCTACTTCCATTTAATTTTTTATTTTAAAAGAATCGAATCCAAATGATACATAGGTATATTACTATTCCAGTATAATATAATATTTTATATATGTTACTTAAGTTTATTAACACCATCCTTTATACGCTCCATGTGTGGTATGAACGAGTCATATCATTTTAAGGGGGCGGTAGTCCGCACTTCCTCAAATGAAATTATCGTATGTATATACAACATGAAACGAATAATGGTATGAAATATAATGGAATTACAGAAGCTTATATATAAAATATATATCATTAATATCATATTTAATTACAGTGCCATCATAATGGCCACCATGAGAGGCGGTAAGATGTTTTTGAACAATCATCGTTTCGTGAGGCGTTAGTTTGCCATCCACAGAAACATTATGTTCATCATCCATTAGATGGAGTTGTGTGTATGTGTAGTTTGAATACTTCTTATAACAACATCCTAGTATATTGAGGATACTGTTGTTGTTACAAAAGAAGGGAAATAAAAAGATTTTGGGTGTTGAAGAAGCAAAATAAATGAAAATAAATTAAGAGAAATCGTTACCTTTAATTTAGGTAACTCACTTTGGTTGGAACCAAAGGACTTGTTGAAATGCTTTCTGCCTAAGGGGAAGCTTCAAGGAGAAGTAGAGGGATGTGGGGAGCTTATTTGGGCAGAGTTTGGACGAGCCAAGTGGCTTGAGAGGTGTGAGGAAAAGAGAAGGAGGAGTGCCCTTTTATAAGAGGGGTGAGGGGCACCTTTGGAAAAGCTAGAAATATTAATTTATAATAAATTCAAATTCGGTTTCCAAAGCCTCCAAAGTTGACTATTCAAAATATGAGGTGGGGATAGGTCGAAAACAACTCATCCAATAGAATTTAGACAGTTTTGGGTACTTATATTAACCTTATCTTTAAGTATTAACTCTAAGTTAATTAGTTTCACTTTTACAATGTCTCTTTGTATTTTTATATAATATGGTTAATAAACTTACTATATACATCCAATCGACCTCCAAGTGGTCCATTAATGCTTAACCTATCATGATATAAGTCTCTTGGCCGAACCTTAGATTTTTAGGAATTTAATATCAATTAATAATATAATATTTGTTTTAAGAATTCTTTTATGTCAATTTTGACACTATTCATTAGTTGATTTTTGTGAAACTCATAACAAATTGATTATTTCGAAAAAAGTCAATTAAATCAATCCTAATATATCATAATATCCTAGAAAATTATTTTAATTCATTAAAAGTGTCATATTATATTTATTTGGGTATTTATAAAATCAATTATTTTAATTTTTCACTATTATAGTAATTACTGCATCATCATTGTGTCATTAATATTTTACATTATTTGATGTCTAAAAAGTATAAATAAAATATCATTATGTAGGAAATCGTTTTATATTTCTAATGAATATTTATAATCTAAAATCCAACATATATAACCCTATGTAACAATTGTTTTGCTAAAAGATATATGCTTGTGTCATTTTTGTATTCATTTTAACTTAATTAATATAAAGTGTCATTATCACTTACAAGTGGATTCATGGGGTCCCAAAATTGACCCAAAGATGCCCATGGTCGACCATGTATCAACCAATAGTATTAAGACACATTTTAGGGTAATTTAGTATTATTATAATATTATTTTTTTTAACCCTTATTTACCGGATTTACCCTTAACCATGGTAAATAAAATATTTACCGCAGTAATTATTCAAAATGTCTAAAAATAAAAGTTACCTATTTACACAATTTGAACATCCTGATTCCAAATATGGAATCCATTTTTCTAAATTCAAAACACAGAAGTGGCAGAAATTAATTTAAAATTAATTCCCGCTGTCAAAACAAAAAACGTGTTTTTAAGAGATAATAACTATCAAAAGATTGACACTTGTTTATGTTCGGTTTAATTGTAAAATTATGTCCAATGACCAACATTATATTAAATGGTAAAAATATATTCTAAATATACTTTAAAACCACTCAAATTCACAATTTATCACTATTAATTATTTTGATTAAAAAAGTTGTTTTTAATTAAAATTTAGTAATTTTCACTATTCATCAAAATACAAAAGTTATCCGAAAAGTACCAAAATTTCACCCTAGGCTAATTTCGATATTCTGAATCCAAAAATGAAGTCCATTTTGAAATATAATATATATATAATTTCAAAAAGTAGGTATTACTATTCATAACGGCTAGTTTGATTGGTTGTGGTGTGTTAAAATCTCGAAGTTGCGTACAATGCACGTCATTGCATTATTCGAAAGGAAACATACCGAGGAAGCTTGGGGTGTTACAATGATGTTTATTAAACCCATTTTATTATTTCGGTTATGCTATGATGAAGGATTTATGTTTTTGTGGAACACATAAGAATGGCTTCATTATGAGATAGATGGAACCTATATATTCCTCAAATTAATTTGGTAAAGAATTATATCTCATGATATTCATAGAGATGGAATAGGATGTAAACCTGATTCAGTGATACAGGGTTGGAACGAGGAGTGATCTCGGTTTAGTAATGGACTTTTCCTGCTATGATTATCTTGTAAATGAGCCTTGACTAATATGAAATTATTTTCTATGATTATTTTTATTCCAAAAAACATGCATTATGTTATGAATTTTGGGATCAAGTTCATTGATTCTTAATAATTTTTTTTATTCATCCCATAACATGATATCATGATCTTTCATATACAGGATAAGATATTGAAATGTTTTATTCTTATTTCTTATGATTATTATATGATTAATATCATCTTTGTTTAACCTTACTGATTATCTGATCTTATCTTTTCTTATGTTTCTTTTACCTAGGTCATGAAGTATGGTATTAAGTAAGATATGTCAAAAAGGGGGTCTAGTTATGAAATAATGAGTTGGAGACAATATAGATGTCTTATAAAATAACTTTTATATTTCCCTATCTCTAAATGAAATATAAATATACATAACTACCATATATTTTTTATATTTTTTAATGAATATTATTCAATTTTGAATTAATGTCTATTTATGTAAAGTATGGGTTCTTATATCTCTTCTCCTTCTTCCTTCTCCATTCATTTTCTCTTGATTTCCTCTTCTTCTATGGTCATGTGGGTCTAGGATTCATGTTTTTTTGTGTTCAACTTATCTGTTTTATGTTTTTGAAGTTTCTTTGGATTTTTCCTTATTATTTGGACCATTGTGTTGTTGTTTTTGGGTGGGCGTTGTTGAAACCTCATGAGTTTTAGGAAATTTTACCTTTTCATTTTCCCTTTAAATTTAAGAATTATTTGTTTATTACTTTTATCACCTTTTTTATGTTAAATAGTGATGTTTCATCATTAAAATAATTTTTTGATATTAAATGTGGTGTTATTATTGATTTTTTAGAATTATATAACATTATTTCATTAAGAGATTCAAACCAAGTTTTTGATAAAATACCTCGTTCGATTTGTAAGTGATTTGTCGTTTTAAAATCATTGTTTGGGTTTGTTAATTTAATTGTGGCATCTAATATGGGGGTTTGGATATTCTTAATGGATTCTTAAATAGTTTGGACTTTAAAGGGATGTGTGTTTGGTTCTTTGAAAATGTTTTGACATGTGACGGTGATGTGTGGACTGTTTGGCATTTTGATAGTGGTGGCTATGGATTGGAAATGTCATGTGAGTGCTTAAATTGATTGTTCTTGGTGATTTTTGGTTCTTTATTGGATCCAATTCTAGAGACGAGTGTTGTTTGGAAAGGGGATTGGCATTTTATGATGTTTGTATTAACTTTAGACAATGGTGATGATAGATAATTTTGATGTCAACATAGGTGATGTGTTGGTGAAAGTGAAAATGTGATGATGGTGGTGACGTAGTGGTTGATGATGTGGTCTTGTCTCACTAAAGGGATCATGGATTGAGGAATTAATGATGATCTATTGCTTTAAATTTGAAATAGGTTACGTGGAGATGGTTCGAGGTGTGTAAATTTTGGTGTTGTTTGAATCTTTTAAATTTTCAAATATGTAAGGTGAAATTTTCTTTTCGAGGGTCCATGTATGATCTATAGTGAATGTTTCTATATATTTCCAACTTTACCTTAAATTAGATTTTTAATATAATGAAAAAATTAATTTGGAGTTAAATGATTGTGAAATGTTAAATAGTGTGTTTTCACCTTTTTGGAAAGGTGGATTTGGTTCTTTGGAAATGATTGATTTCTCGAAGGGTGTTTAAGGCCCATTTGGTACTTTTGTGAAACTTATTATCTTGAAAACTATCCTTGGATAATTATAGTTACTTGGTAATTTTTAATGTTCTGTAAGGCCCCCATTGAGAGGCAGCCATGTGTTTTAATGGTTTAATGGTATTATTTTATTACATAGGGTGGATCGAGGGTGAATTTTTGTGTGATTTATTTTCATATGATATATGGGCATATGATTAAATTCCTATTTGGAATTTTTGGATCACCCCCACATTAGTCTTGATATGGGATGATGGAATATATAGAAGATTTTTTGTGAATGGTTTCATCACTATATTAATATTTTCACTATGTCTACTGTCCCATATTAAAGGAATTTTTTTGTTGTAATTTGATAGTGCCCCTTGATTTGACCAAGTATAGTGTAATAGAGCATGTAGGAAGAATTGATGTCATCGGGTGATGCATGACTTCAAGATGTTTCAAGATGTACAGTATATTCTAGATTATTCCATGAAGATCCTAGTTTCTCCCATATCTTTGGACACTTAGTTATCTAGAGAGGTTGATTGAGATGCATGGTTGGTCAGTTACTCTTGTATGATTATTTTCCATTTCCCTTATTATTTTACCTTTTTTTCTCTCTTGTGTGGTGTAATTCATTTGATAATCGATGAGTTAGTTTTCAAAAGTTTATGTAAAATGTATTGGAAATGTTTTACACATTCCTTCTCCCATTTTTAATGAAAACATCTTCTTGCTTCTCCAACATGTTAATATATTCTTCTTGAAAATGAATCGGTATTAAAGGTAAAAAGGGAAATGCATGACATTTTTATTTAAAAAGAAAATGTGTGGAAGAGCTTAATTTTATACACCATATTTCAAACCTATGGTTTATGGTTCTTTATTTAAATTAATTACATTGGTAATCGATTTTTTCTAGAACACCTACTGAATTTTAACAATAATGCCTATAGTTATTTCTTGTTTTTTTTAGTGAAGGTTATATCATAGTTTCAGTCACCATGAGTGATGGTTGGTTTTGGTATTGGAAAGTGATCCTCAAGGTTACATAGATACGTTGTGGTTTCCAAGATCAGTTTGGGTTTTATTGTGCAGTATTTTGTATTTTTAGTATAACTGTAAGCAGTGTTCATTTTGGATATTTAATTATATTAGGTTTATCTATTTTTACACTATTTTATTTCTTTATTTATGGATAAAATAGTCCCTTGAATTATATTTTGATACCCAATTCTAGTTTTTATCATAGGAGGATCAAGAAATCCTCTCGGGCCTTGCCACAAACTGAAATGGGTGACCTGTTCAGAGTTAACTGGAGTTAGTTTATGATAATAAATAATTTTTTACAAATAGATGTTGAAATTTTATAATTGGATCATATATGATATTATAATTGTTTACAATATTATAGTATATATTTATAATAAATTTAAATTTATTATAAAAGAGGCTAGAGTGATTTTGAAGAAAGTCAGGCTTGTGGTAGGAGTTTATTTCACAATTTTATCATTATTTGGGATTTTTTATGCTTAAGTATCTTTTAGGATAATTGTTTGATCATTAAACACAATCTATTTTATTTTCATATATTTATTTCTAAAAATAACATTTTTACATTCATTTTCCTATCTTATGTACTCAAGAAACTGAAATAATATTTTTAAGGAAAACCGAACTTGTTTTTATTTTGATGGGGAATATTTTACTTCCATATAGATATTTTCTTTAAAATTTTATTTAAAATGTTTTTACAATTCTCCGATGATTAATTGAAGTAACTTTTATCAATTTTTTACTTTTATATAAAGGTTTAAAAATAATATTCGTATCATTTTCTAAATGAGGAACCTTTTACTAAAGGTGTAAACCAAATATTATTTTAATTTATAGCACACGAATAACTTTTCCCACCTCTATGACAGATATTTTCATTTAATTTCCCTTTAAAATTTTCCAATAATATTTTCAAAGAAAAGTTTTTTTAATATTTTGAACATTTTTATATTTTAAATAAGTTGTTTCAAAATTAAAAGTGTATTTTTCGTAACAAATCATAAAGTTATATTTTAAATTTTTTTTCATCGATGTAAACATACATTGATGAATCATATAATTTACTAAGTATATAATATAATGAAACCATCTAACTTATTTATATGGATGGTTTATGATCAATTTTATTGGGGAAAGTTTTGAAATTTTCCATTTATTTTTTCAATATGAACTGTTATTAATTATATGTCATGTTGATTAAGTTGTATTGTTAATTTATATAATGATTTCATAGGAATTATTAAGTGATAGGTGGGGACCAAAATTACATATCCCCTTGATTCATCAATAGGTGTCATTATAAAAAATATATTTTGGGTATTTGGCCATATATTTACCCATTTATGTAATATTTTATGGCATGAGGCCTCAATAGTAAGTTTATGATGGTCATAATTTTTCATTCCATCATTATGAAATAATTTATTTATTTTAATGGGATTCTTCAAATTTTTATTATATCTATGGATAATGTTCAAGCATGTGTGATTATTTATATGAAATTATTTTATCACCATTAATTCCTTCCATATTATCAATTCCTTATTTATTTTATGATATCTTAAGTTTTATGGATTCCCTTACTAATAATATAACCCCAACCCTTTCTTTTTTTATTTCCCTGGGATACTATTATATATATTATGATTGATAGTTAAGTATATTCTAGAGGAAACAATTATATCCTTGAAAAAAATATTATACTTTATTTTATCTTTTCAAATGTAATGAGATATTCAATTATGTATCATGTTTAAAAAGACTACTATACTATTTGATCATTTATGATATGATTTCTTGTATCTAGTACGATTTTAATAAATTAACCATTAGATGTAGGATTATAGTTTTAGGATATTTATATTCAGTATCTGGGAATTTTTAGTAGAAATATTAGGATATCAATTTAGGAAAATATAGATTACGGAACAGAACCATGTGAAAGACTTTGAGGATAAGTCCAAGTATAGAATAAAATCATAAATATGGCATACATTGAGTATAAGTCCCAGTATAAAATAAAATATTAATTTTCTTTTAATGTAGATATTATGTGGGTTTCCTAGAAACACATCTCTTTTAGGATACTAAAAGTGGATGTGGTTTTGTAATATATTCTTGTAGGGGTAATGACCCTAAAAAGAGTTGGTTGAGTATATCTCAGCTATCACTCTAGTGGAGGGTGAGTGTTCTCTTAATTCGCATCTACTTTGATACCCCAATGTGACATTATTGTTTTAATTAATATTTTTATTACAAACTATTATGAAATACTTGAAAATATTTTTATGAATTGAAGATATTCCCAATGATACTAAACATATGATTATGAGATTAGCTATGAATAAATTTTATTTTTTGGTGAAGTTTTTCACTAGTTTCATAATTATACATTATTATTCATAATGTAATGTTATGATATATTATACTCAATTATTTAGATGTGGTTCCTAGAAGAAAGAATGATAAATATATAAATGCATGTTATCCATTTAGGTTTCACCCTCCTAAATAAGAAAATAAAGCTATAGATGGAGATACAAATGGAACTAAAAAAATTATAACTATATTGGGGAATCCAACTAAAATTATGATCAATAACCTTGGTCATATGTAGTATCATATAGATCCTCAATATGGTTTGATAATGTTAGATAGTTTCATGATACAATATCCTCTATTATTAAATGGAACCATAAATCAATTTTTAGCTTGGAAATGGATAAATTAATTAGAAAATATATTTCCCACTTTTGTAAGTAATTAAAGGGAAAAGGCTTTCATAGAATTTTATCATCTCAGGGGGGTTTTGGGTGAATGGTGGGCATCGATTCAATACACTAAGTATGTCGTGGAAATAGTTAGCATGGAGTTGAAGTATTTTTAAGTACTTTTCTTAGAAAAATATTTCTCCTTGCAAACAATAAGGTATATGGAATGAAAATTCCCGATTCTATGAAAAAGAAAGCCGAAAATATTGATAAGTATGAATATAACATAACAAGGTTAGTAAGGCATGTTAGAGGCTATGTACACAATAAAAAGAGTAATATTAACAGTTTCTTTGATGGACTACAGACAACACTTTAAAGGGAACTAATTGACCAAACATTCTCATCATATGAGGATAGAGTATCACGTGTTATAAAGATAAAGAAAAAAATTATTTAAGTCTTATGGCTTCAAAAAAATTTAAGAAGGGGTTGAGTGAGAAAAAAATAGATAATGGGATGAAGATAAAGGGGGGTTTTCTGAACTGTTATACTTGTGGAAGGAAACACCATGGTACTTTCTTAAAGGGAAAAGGAGTTTTCTACAAGTGTGGAAAAAATGTAATCGTGCTCATAAATGAAATGGTAAGGGATAAACGATCAAAATAAAATTCCTTAAATATAAGGATATGGAAAATTATTATAACTAATACCCCAAACATCAAGGTAAATTACCATAGAATAAGATAGGGGGAGAATTCCTAGGTTATATAGTTACTATTGTTAAAGATGTAGTTCATAGAGATGTGGTTAAAGGTGAACTTATAATCCACTCTAAGATTGAAAATATTTTATTTGATTCAGAACTAACAACAATTTTATATATGAATAATTTTATTAGGGTATCAAATGGCCACATCACTGATTCTATGTTGAGTTATAAGTGAAAACTTATAATGGTAGGATGACCACATATTAAATCTATAGCTCCTCTTTGATAGAATCTTGATGGAATTTTCTTCCTAAAAATCTCTTTATTTTGATTCTAGTTGAATTTTATGTTATTTTGGGCATGGATTAGCATTGTTAGTACATATCCCATATAAATTTTTGAGTAAGTGATGTTTCATTCAATATTTCAACCTATGATCACCTATTAGTGTGAGGAAGAACTTGTAGTTGGGTTGAATGCCTCATGGTTAAAGATACCCCATAATCGTACATCAACCAGAGTTCAGTCCTTGGATACCTCATATTTGAGGATTTGTGGGCACCATAACCAGCATAGATGGATTCATAGGACAAGGTGCTTCAGGTTGTGGGGATGATGGGTCGGTAACAACAATTGGTGGGGTAGAAACATCAGCTCGGTGGATCAAGTGGAAGGAATTATCAGTGGATTATGATATATCATTGGGCGAGGTGGTCATTCTTGATGATGCCAAAGGGGGATGTGGTGTGTGGGAAATATCTTTCAGTAATAGGAGGTGGTGTAACTAGATCATTAGTGTAATGGGTGGTTAATGGTGAGCTTCCCATATTAGGTGGTGGTAATGCTCACAGCGTGTGGGTGGTGTCTGGGGGAAACCTTGATGGAATAGCAGGGAAAATATATTTCCTCCCCCGGTAAAAGATCCAAATAATGGTTAGAGTATAGACATCTAGTTTTTTAGGAATTCCATATTAGGATTAATGATAGGGTATGGAATTTTACATTAGGATCAGGTATTGTGTGTCTCTATATCGATAAATTCTAGCTTTGCAACATTGAAAAAAAAATCGGAATTTGAAAAAAAATAATTGGGTGGGTTTGCTCTTGTGGAATCAGATTATTGGGGAACTTAGGGTCATTTATGAGGCCATATATTCCTCATGGTCATATCGGTTATGTAAGGTTCCCCCTCATCCACTGAAAGTTTATTATCTAAAATTTAAAAAAAATCATGGCCTATAGGATTTCAGGTCAGTTTCATGATGAAACTAAACATTCAATGGAAATTACTACTATCATATGGGTTCTACTACCTATTCATGAGTCTTTTTTACATTAAATGGTTGGGAAAAACTAAACATAGATAATTTTCTTAATGTTTTTGAATATTATGATATAATTATTGAATAATTTACTATTCTTCCCCTAAATCATGAAGTTGAGTTTTTAATTGAAATTTTACCATGATCTATGTCTATTTAAAAGAATCCATGTAGAATGGAACTGATTGATTTTCAGGAATTATAAAAGAAACTAAATAAGAATATAGATAAGGAATTCATTTATCCTAGTTCTTCACCATAGAGTGCACATATTCTTATTATTAAGAATAATGATGGGGAAATAAATCTTTTTATTGATTATCATGAACTTAATAAGATCTATATTAAGAAAAATTATCCTATACAGTATATCAATTATTTTTTTAATTAATTATGAGTATTTTAATACCTCTCCAATATTGACCTTCTTTCTGGATATCATCAATTGATGGTTAACAAGGAAGATATACCCAAGACAAGTTTTTGTATGAGGTATGGGAATTATGAATTTATAGTAATTCTATATTGAATTTCCAATTATCCTATTACATTTATGAATATAATGAATAGTATTTTAGATATTACCTTGATCAGTTTATTATAGTATTTATAAAAGATATTATTATATATACAAAGTGCGAGTAAGGACATAAAGATCATTTAAGAATTGTGATAAAGTCCTTAAGGAGGGAGAATTTGTATGATAAATTGACAAAGTGTGAATATTGGATTTAGAAAGTTTCATCCTTGGGTCATATAATCTCAGTGGAGGGTATGTCATTGGATCCTTTAAAGATGGAAGTTATTCAACAATGGCCTAGACCAACCATGATAACTGAGATTTTTAGTTTTCCTAGTTTTTTTAGATATTACCAATGATTTGTGAATAACTATACAATCCCTTCACCAAGATTACATGAAATAGGGTTAATTTCTTAAGAATAGATGAATTTCAAGAGAATTTCAAAGAACTAAAGAGAATTTCTCTCTTCATATCTATGCTTTCACTACCCTACATGGGATAATTTTTTTGATCTTTAATAATGAATCAATGAAGGGACTTGGATGCATACTCATATAGAATAACATGGTGATAACTTATACCTATATCCAATTAAAAATCATGAGAAAAATTACCCAACTCATGATTTGGAGCTGGTATTGGAAATTTTTTCATTGAAAATAAGGAGGCGTTATATATATGGTGATAGGTGTCATAAATATACTTATTGTAAAAGTTAAAATTATATATTTACAGTTAAATAGTTTAATATGAACCAGAGAATATAGTTGTATTTGATCAAAAAATATGAAAACTCAAAGGGGTTCTATATACACGTAATGAAAGAATATAGGTGCATGACGTAATGTACATCTCAAAGAAGGAAAATTGAGATAAAAATATCATAACATAAGTCTTGAAATCCATCATACACATTCAAAACTCTTATATAATAAATATATTTTTATTATAAATCTATCATAGAACAAAAAAAAATTATATCATTCCGTATATTATTTTATTATGACATTTTATTACCTTCTTTTGAAGAATTCCACATTAAAGATGTATTTTGGGTAATAACCAGTTTTTTTTATATATGTTTTTATTTTTTATTTTGGGAATTTTTAAATTGATCATGATTATATCATATCAATAATGTTTACCATGATATAAATATAATATATATTGAGTATATACATATTTATTATGATCTATAAAAAATAGATATAGAAAATGAAATACATTGTTCATGGAGACGGTAGGTCGTATGTACGCATGAATGTTGATTCCATTTTCTTATTATATTGAAATAAAGAAAGTTAAATTATATATTATCATTAAATAATAATTTTTATATCATATATATCAAATATTTTAATTAAAATCATCCTTAATACATTTTATGTAAAGCGTGAATGAATCACATCGCTTTGTGAGGCGGTAGTCCGTCGTACACACGAGCGACGTTATCGTATTCTCACAAAATGGTGAGTATGAATTTATGTGTGATATAATAATTATAGAATCATAATAAAATAAAAAATATAATATATAAATAAAAAATCCATCATTTTGACTATCCTTGAGATGTGTAAATGGAAAACTGAATGATATTGGTTTGTGAGGCGGTATTATATACACACCAACGATGATTTTTTAGCCGATTTTATGGAAGTTCATATGGTTGTAGTTCATGCCCATAAAATATAAAAATATTATTATATAAAAGATAATAAGGTCATTATATCATCAGGGTATAATAATAATTCATGTAGGTGGAGGAATAAATAAAACCAAAATACATATTTATGAACGTTACCTATTCTTCAAGTATCCTCCTTAGGTTTTCACCAAAACCCATCCTAATTTAGATTTAGGACAAAAATAATGACTCTAAGATGATAAAAATGAATTTAGGAAGTTATATTGGAAGGGATTTTCCGAACCAAAAGGTTTTAAATGTAACGCCCCGACCCTAGTTACCCAGAGTCGGTGCATTATTACATAACATTGGCATGATCACAAGAAAGATCAAATCTTGAAAGACCGATTGGTTTAGTAGCCTTGGAAACACTAGATATATTCATAAGTTTTACATTACATTATAAAATGAAAAACTACTACAACAACATAATGTATCCATAATCCACACTCATATCCCCACATAATATCCCTACAGGTCATTCATAATTTACTTCTTCACTTCCTGGGAAAAATAAAACATAGAAAAGGGGTGAGCTCAAATGCCCAGTAAGGATAAAAATATAGCGAAAACCTTCATAAATAAGAATAAACATTTAAGGCAATGTATAACTAAAACAAAAGCCTTTCAAACATGAACTTTCAACATGGTATGGAATAAATAAAATGAAATAATTCCATTTACTTATTCACATGGATATTCTGATAATCGAATAATCACATGCAAAAATCAATAACCACTTTCATAATGTTGGAATGCATAATGCTGAACTTTAATTTCTTTTTCAAGGCCTCATCCCAAGACCTTGGGGCTAACTGTAACCGGAACCCAACCCGGAGTGCCTCTAATAACCGGACACCAACCCGGAGTGCCTCTAATAACCGGACACCAACCCGGAGTCCTTCTAATAACCGGAGACCAAACCGGAGGGCTTACTTTTACCAGTCCCTAACCTAGAGGGCTTACTTTTACCAGTCCCCAACCTGGAGGGCTTACTTTAACCAGTCCCCAACCTGGAACATACTTGTCCAACACATTCATATGAAGTAAAGGTTGAAATATAACATAAACATTCTTATTGGAACTAGCATACGAAATGTCAATACTTTACTCATAAACCATGAATGCTATATAAATGGCACATCCACAGTCAAACATATCACAAAAAATTATTACAATGTAGAAGTTTTGTATCATAATAAATCAACTTCAAATGAGCGTAAAATCCGTCAAAGGATGTTGACATAGATGAAATCAAAACACTTTTTAGAGAAATATCTCTTTCTATTTTTGAAACCATTTAAGAGACATATAAAATAAAACATTTTCTTGAAAATGTTCTTATAAGCTTTTAAGGGAAGATTTGACGATTTTATAACGGCGGAAAATAACCGCACCCGCCGTATAAGTTAAAAAAACATTCTTATCTTAATTCTGTCGAAAAGGTTAAAAAGCACCTTGTTTGGAAAACGACAGAAAGATTCCCTTATAAACCTCTCATAAAAAGTCATACAAGGGTATAAATGACTTTAACCCATATTATTTTAAATATTAGAAATGTTTTGAAATACATTTTTAAGAAACATGGACGTGGATGATAACAAGGTCCCAGTAGATAATTATGTATAAACAATCTCGGATAATTAAGAGATTGCGAAATAAATACTTACCTTGTACTTTTCCTTGGTTGGGGTAGGTTAACCTCCTGTATAATGGTGAAATAATTGTTACTAAATTATACAAGAATCATATACATTAATATGATATCATATATGATCTTTTAATATCGATTTATAATAATATCTTAGTATTATCGTTGTTTCGGGTGTTAACTTACTTGTTTTCTTTTATATGTTTTGTCACGTAATACATTTTTGTAAAGGATAGGTTGTATATTATTAATATCCAGAATGATATCAAGTCCTTAACATCATTTTTAAATCATCAAATGATAATTATACTTGAATGGATACGATGGAGAATGAATCTCATCGCGTTCGTGGAGACGGTAGTCCGTACGTACGCACGAGCGACAATATCATTTTTTTGATATTAAAATAATATATAAATGGTTGTTATATCATATATACAGAATAATTATCATGTTTTATTTATTATTTATGTGAGTTACATATCATTATTATACCCATCCAAATAATAATATATTGAATAACAATTACACCACGACGTGGAGACGGTAAGCCGTACGTACGCACGTATGGTGACATGTTATTCAAAGGGTGGATAGAATACTTAATATGGTTGTACCATATTTATAATAACATCACAGTATATATATGATACTAAAGTTATTATTTTAGAATGGTAACAACAAAGGAAGAAGAAGTGGAAGAAGAAATGAACTTGGAAAAGGGTGGTGAAATCATTACCTCTTCTTCGGGTTCTTCCTTTTGATTTGATCAAAAGGGCTCCTTAGGTTGGCTTTCTGATCAAAATAAGGCCTATAGGTTGTATTGATGGATGTTGGGAGAGTATTTGGGTAGAGTTTGGCCGAACCAAAAGGCTTTGAAGGTGTGAAGAAATGAGAAGGAGGAGTGCCCTTTTATAAGAGGGGTGAGGGGCACCTTTGGAAAAGCTAGAGATATTAGTTTATAATAAATTCATATTCGGTTTCTAATGGCTCCAAAGTTCACTATTCAAAGGTTATGGTGGGGATGGGTCGAAAACAACTAAACCAATAGAATTTAGACAGGTTTGGGTACTTATATTAACCTTATCTTTAAGTATTAACTCTAAGTTAATTAGTTTCACTTTTACAATGTCTCTTTGTATTTTTATATAATATGGTTAATAAACTTACTATATACATCCAAACGACCCCCAAGTGGTCCATTAATGATGAACCTATCATGATATAAGTCTCTTGGCCGAACCATAGATTTTTAGGAATTTAATATCAATTAATAATATAATATTTGTTTTAAGAACTCTTTTATGTCAATTTTGACACTATTCAATAGTTGATTTTTGAGAAACTAATAACAGATTGATTACTTCGAACAAAGTAAATTAAATCAATACTAATATATCATATTATCCTATAAAATTAGTTTAATTCATTAAAAGTTTCATATTATATTTATTTGGGTATTTATAATATCAATTATTTTAATTTTTCACTATTATAGTAATTACTGCATCATCATTATGTCATAAATAAAATAAATTATTTAATGTCTAAAAATTATAAATAAAATATCATTATGTAGGAAATCTTTTTATATTTCTAATTAATATTTATAATCTAAAATCCAACATATATAACCCTATGTAACAATTGTTTTTCTAAAAGATATATGTTTTTGTCATTTTTGTATTCATTTTAACTTAATTAAAATAAAGTGTCATTATCACTTACAAGTGGATCCATGGGGTCCCAAAATCGACCCAAAGATGTCCATGGTCGACCATGTATCAACCAATAGGGTTAAGACACGTTTTAGGGTAATTTAGTATTATTATAATATTATTTTTTAACCTTTATTTACCGGATTTACCCTTAACCATGGTAAATAAAATATTTACCGCAGTAATTATTCAAAATGTCTAAAAATAAAAGTTACCTATTTACACAATTTGAACATCCTGATTCCAAATATGTAATCCATTCTCCTAAATTCAAAACACAGAAGTGGCAGAAATTAATTTAAAATTAATTCCCGCTGTCAAAACAAAAAGCGTGTTTTTAAGAGATAATAACTATCAAAAGATTGACACTTGTTTATGTTCGGTTTAATTGTAAAATTATGTCCAATGACCAAAATTATATTAAATGGTAAAAATATATTCTAAATATACTTTAAAACCACTCAAATTCATAATTTATCACTATTAATTATTTTGATTAAAAAAATTGTTTTTAATTAAAATTTAGTAATTTTCACTATTCATCAAAATATGAAAGTTATCCGAAATGTACCAAAATTTCACCTTAGGATAAATTCGATATTCCGAATCCAAAAATGAAGTCCATTTTGAAATATAAAATATATATAATTTCAAAAAGTAGGTATTACTATTCATAACGGCTAGTTTGATTGGTTATGGTGTGTTAGAACTCCGTGTTGCGTACAACACACGCTATCACATTATTCAAAGAGAAGCGTACCGTAGAAGCTTGGGGTGTTACATTCTCCCCTCCTTCAAATAATTGTGTCCTCGCAATTTCTAGGGTATTACTTCATAAAAAGACCCGGGTGGTTCTTCATCATAAGTTCCTCGGGTTCCCACGTTGCCTCTTCCATCTTATGGTTTCTCCACAAAACTTTTACCAGACGCGTCGTCCGGTTTCTCAGCACTTGTTCTCTCGTATCAAGAATCTTGACGGGCTCTTCGCAATAAGACAGATCGGGTTCCAGTTCTAATTCTTCATAGGTGAGTACATGCGTTGGATCAGGCATGTATTTTCTCAACAGAGATACGTGGAACACATCGTGAACTTTGGAGAGACTTGGCGGCATTGCCAATCGGTAAGCTACAGCCCCAATTCGTTCTAGAATTTCAAAAGGTCCGATGTACCTGGGACTCAATTTACCTTTCTTACCAAAACGTATGACTCCCTTCCACGGAGATACCTTCAGAAAAACATGATCACCGACTTGAAATTCCAAATCCTTCCTTCGATTATCGGCATAGCTCTTCTGCCTACTTTGAGCTGCTTTGATGTGATTTTGGATTACTTTCACCTTTTCCACCGTTTCCTCCACCAGTTCTGGGCCTACAAGTTTTCTTTCACCAACCTCATCCCAACAGGTTGGTGTACGACATATCATTCCGTATAACGCTTCATATGGTGCCATATGAATACTCGAATGGAACCTATTGTTATAGGAAAATTCTACCAGAGGTAAATATTGATCCCACATACCCTGAAAGTCAAGTGAGCAAGATCTCAACATGTCTTCTAAGGTCCGAATAGTCCGTTCTGATTGTCCATCTGTCTGAGGGTGGTAAGCAGTGCTCAAATGAAGTTCAGTATCCAGGGATTTCTGAAGACTTTTCCAAAATCTTGAAGTAAATTGGGGATCATGATCAGAAACAATTGATAAGGTTACTCCATGAAGTCTCACAACTTCATTAATATGTAGTCTTGCTAGACGTTCCAGGGGTAGATCTTCTCTTATAGCAAGAAAATGTGCTGACTTGGTAAGACGATCAACAATCACCCATATTGCATCATTCCTTCTAGGAGTCTTTGGTAGCCCCCTGACAAAGTCCATCGTAATATTGTCCCATTTCCACTCCGGTATGGGAAGAGGTTGCATGACTCCTCCAGGCTGTTGCCTTCCAGCTTTCACTTGTTGACAAACCATACATCTTGACACAAAATCAGCAATCTCCCTCTTCATGTTGTCCCACCAAAAATGTTCCTTCAAATCTCTATACATTTTGGTGCTCCTAGGGTGTATAGAGAAATTGGAACTATGAGAATCATCCAGCAATTCCCTTTTTAGATCAGGTAAATCGGGAACACAAAGTCTCTTCCCGAATTTCAAAATTCCATCTTCATACACAAAGTCTTTCAATTTCCCATCATTTATAGCTTTAATCTTCTTTTGGAATTCTTCATCATCGGTCTGAGAACTCTTAATCCTTTCTAGTAAAGATGGTTTGGCAACCATTTGAAAAAGCATTGATGTTTCACCTTCCCTGGTTATTCCCATGTCCATCTTCACTAGATCCATGAAAATTGGATCCCTTTCAATTCTCATATTGTTCAAAACTCCATGGTATTTTCTACTCAAAGCATCTGCCACCTTGTTTGCCTTCCCCGGGTGGTAGTGTATCATACAATCATAATCCTTGAGTAATTCAAGCCATCTCCTTTGCCTCATGTTGAGTTCTTTTTGTGAGAAAATATACTTCAAACTCTTGTGATCAGTATAAATCTCACATTTTTCACCATAGAGGTAGTGCCTCCATATCTTCAAAGCAAAGATCACAGCTGCTAACTAGAGATCATGAGTAGGATAGTTTTGTTCATGAATTTTCAACTGTCGTGATGCATTGGCAATAATTCTATCATTCTGCATAAGGACACAACCAAGTACTTTCTTCAATGCATCACTATAAATAACGAACCCATTATTCCCCGATGGTAGAGTCAATATAGGAGCATTGACTAATCTTTTCTTCAGTTCTTCAAAACATTCTTCACACTCTTTTGTCCAAACAAATTTAACCCCTTTACGTGTGAGCTTCGTTAATGGGTTAGCCAATCGGGAAAAATTCTGGACGGAACGTCGATAATAACCTGCCAAACCGATAAAACTACGTACCTCAGTTATACTCGTAGGTGTTGGCCATTCTTGGATTTCCTTGGTCATAGAAGGATCAACAGAGATTCCATGTTTAGAGACAATATGGCCAAGAAAAGAAATCTCCTGAAGCCAGAATTCACACTTGCTAAACTTCCCATATAATTCATGCCTCCTCAGAGTCTTCAAGATAATGCGCAAGTGATTTTCATGATCTTCGTAGGTTTTGGAGTATACCAAGATATCATCAATAAATACCACCAAAAATTCATCAAGATACTCCTTGAAAACTCTATTAATCAGATCCATGAATACAGAGGGTGCATTAGTCAATCCAAACGGCATTACGGTAAACTCGTAATGCCCGTACCTGGTTCGAAATGCTGTCTTCGGAATGTCTTCCTTCTTCACACACAACTGATGGTATCCAGATCGAAGGTCAATATTTGAAAAGTATTGAGCTCCATGCAGTTGGTCGAATAAATCATCAATACGAGGTAGGGGATACTTGTTCTTTATCGTTATAGCATTGATCTCCCTGTAGTCGATACATAACCTCATAGATCCATCTTTCTTTTTAACAAAAAGAACAGGGGCTCCCCATGGAGAAACACTAGGGCGAATAAATCCCTTATTACTCAATTCCTCTATTTGTTTCTTTAGTTCGACTAACTCTACAGTGGCCATTCTATAAGGGGTCTTCGATATAGGCCTTGATCCAGGAATCAAATCAATGGAAAACTCAACTTCTCGTTCTGGAGGATGTCCAGGTAAATCTTCCGGAAATACATCTACAAATTCTTTCACAACTGGTACATCCTCTATTTGAACATTCCTTTCCTCACCGACAGTTATTTCATTCTCTTCCTCCCCAATAATTGAATTTAGTTGAGCTACTGGGGGTGGATCTATATAAGAATTAGGTGGTGACGATTCTGCTCTAAAAATAAGGTGTTCCTTATCATTATCATCAAGAATCGTAACCTCTTTCTTCTTACAATAAATCTTCGCATCATAGTCCGAAAGCCAGTCCATACCGAGGATTATATCAAACTCAATCATAGGTATGACGATAAGATCAGCAGATAAAGAAAATTTATGTGCTCTAATGGGGACTGATTCACAAAACTTTGTTGCAATGATACTTCCATTAGGAGTTTTAACTGACAACTCCCTTATTAAATCAAATTGGAAATATCTAATTTTCTTAGCAAACTACGAAGATATGAAACAATGCGAAGATCCAGAATCAAATAATGCATTTGCTAAACTTGAGGAAACCATTAAATTAACTGCCACCACGTATTTTGGAGCTTCTACCTCTGCAGTAGTGATAGCATAAGCTTGGCCTTGATCCCTTGGCCTTTTCTGAGGTAAGTTCTCCTGACGCTTAGGACATGCATTTTCATAATGCCCCATCTCCCTGCAATTATAGAACTGAACGTTGGTAGCTTCCTTCTTCCCCTTGCAATCACGAGCTTGGTGGCCTTTTTCACCACACTTGTAACAGACTCCCATTCCCTTCAAGCAAGTACCAGGATGTTTCTTCCTGCATTTACCACAAGATGGATATTCAACCTTTCCCTTCTTCCCCTTATTTCCATTCCCAGATTGATCAGCAGGTCTATTCTTCTCTTGCTTTGCTTTAAAGTCATAAGACTTAGAGAATTCCTTTTCGGTCTTGATAGCACATGAGACAATGTCTTCGTACGATGAAAAGGATTGTGAGACTAATGCTCGATGGAGAAATAGTTTTAACCCATCAAATAAATGATCAATCTTACTTCTTGGGTTGCGAATATAATCTCCAGAATACCTCGCTAACCTTGTAAAGTTAGCCTCATACTTTGTGACATTCTCATCATCCTTTTGTCTCAGACCCAGAAATTTCCTTTCCATATCCGCTCTATGGTCACGAGGAAAGTATTTTTCTAAAAACAGATCTTTGAACTCCCTCCATTCCATATTTTATACTTCATCATCTTCCTTCATGTTTTGAATCAATGACCACCATTGATCAGCATCTCCAGTGAGGCGGTAAACTGCCATGATAACTTTTTCCCTTTCACTGCTCCCCAAAGCCTGAAATATTTTCTCTAGGGAATTTATCCACTACTCGGCTACTAAGGGATTTGTACTCCCATTGAACGTTGGTGGTTGTTGCCTCATGAATCGATCTAACATTGATCCTCCACGCTGCGGATCAGGGTGCTCCATACGGGTAAGGTTATTATTCATAACCTAAGTAAGTTGCCCCAGTATGGTGATTAGCTGATCGGCACCAGTTGCATCACCAGCCCCACTATAATTATCTTGAGCAGGAGGGAAATCCCTACATGGAGTGCGTGCATTGATACGGTTTCCATTTCTTCCACTAGGTGCCATTTCTAAACAATGGCATAAAATAGATCAGTTTATGAATCAAAATACATAATCCCATACTTATAAAACACTCAACATAAATTGAACTATTTATGGATATAATCCATAATCATAAAAATGTTTTCTTTGAGGAAGTATATACTCATAAACCCTTCATAATGATTTGTAAATAAAATGAGAGTTATCCTAAGCATATCCCCCGGGAGTGTCGTAACCAAGAGTGCAGCAAGGCCCATTGTCGTGCACCAGTTCCCGTTCGAGTCTAGCTCAAAGCGGTGTTTTCGGGTTTTACCCCTAGGTACATCTGTGCCAGAGCCGCCTCTACCTGCTCGTATCCAGACAGGGATGTATTGCTCGGAAAACTCAAAAAATCTCTACAATACCAAAATTCTAGGAAGTTCTTCTATACTAATCCTCAAAGTTCATCTTAGGACTACGTGCTCTAATCAGAGTTTATCTAAATCTAGCTTCCAAGGTTTGTACTAAACTTCCTCTGATACCAACTGTAACGCCCCGACCCTAGTTACCCAGAGTCGGTGCATTATTACATAACATTGGCATGATCACAAGAAAGATCAAATTTCGAAAGACCGATTGGTTTAGTAGCCTTGGAAACACTAGATATATTCATAAGTTTTACATTACATCATAAAATGAAAAACTACTACAACAACATAATGTCTCTATAATCCACACTCATATCCCCATATAATATCCCTGCAGGTCATTCATAATTTACTTCTTCACTTCCTGGGAAAAATAAAACATAGAAAAGGGGTGAGCTCAAATGCCCAGTAAGGATAACAATATAGCGGAAACCTTCATAAATAAGAATAAAAATTTAAGGCAATGTATAACTAAAACAAAAGCCTTTCAAACATGAACTTTCAACATGGTATGGCATAAATAAAATGAAATAATTCCATTTACTTATTCACATGGATATTCTACTAATCGAATAATCACATGCAAAAATCAATAACCACTTTCATAATGTTGGAATGCATAATGCTGAACTTTAATTTCTTTGTCAAGGCCTCATCCCAAGACCTTGGGGCTAACTGTAACCGGAACCCAACCCGGAGTGCCTCTAATAACCGGACACCAACTCGGAGTGCCTCTAATAACCGGACACCAAACCGGAGTCCTTCTAATAACCGGAGACCAAACTGGAGGGCTTACTTTTACCAGTCCCTAACCTGGAGGGCTTACTTTTACCAGTCCCCAACCCGGAGGGCTTACTTTAACCAGTCCCCAACCTGGAACATACTTGTCCAACACATTCATATGAAGTAAAGGTTGAAATATAACATAAACATTCTTATTGGAACTAGAATACGAAATGTCAATACTTTACTCATAAACCATGAATGCTATATAAATGGAACATCCACAGTCAAACATATCACAAAACATTATTACAATATGGAAGTTTTGTATCATAATAAATCAACTTCAAATGAGCGTAAAATCCATCAAAGGATGTTGACATAGATGAAATCAAAACACTTTTTAGAGAAATATCTCTTTCTATTTTTGAAACCATTTAAGAGCCATATAAAATAAAACATTTTCTTGAAAATGTTCTTATAAGCTTGTAAGGGAAGATTTGACGATTTTATAACGGCGGAAAATAACCGCACCCGCCGTATAAGTTAAAAAAACATTCTTATCTTAATTCTGTCGAAAAGGTTAAAAAGCACCTTGTTTGGAAAACGACGGAAAGATTCCCTTATAAACCTCTCATAAAAAGTCAAACAAGGGTATAAATGACTTTAACCCATATTATTTTAAATATTAGAAATGTTTTGAAATACATTTTGAAGAAACATGGACGTGGATGATAACAACGTCCCAGTAGATAATTATGTATAAAAAATCTCGGATAATGAAGAGATTGCGAAATAAATCCTTACCTTGTACTCTTCCTTGGTTAGGGTAGGTTAACCTCCTGTATAATGGTGAAATAATTGTTACTAAATTATACAAGAATCATATACATTAATATGATATCATATATGATCTTTTAATATCGATTTATAATAATATCTTAGTATTATCGTTGTTTCGGGTGTTAACTTACTTGTTTTCTTTTATATGTTTTGTCACGTAAGACATTTTTGTAAAGGATAGGTTGTATATTATTCATATCCAGAATGATATCAAGTCCTTAACATCATTTTTAAATCATCAAATGATAATTATACTTGAATGCATACGATGGAGAATGAATCTCATCGCGTTCGTGGAGACGGTAGTCCGTACGTACGCACGAGCGACAATATCATTCTTTTGATATTAAAATAATATATAAATGGTTGTTATATCATATATACAGAATCATTATCATGTTTTATTTATTATTTATATGAGTTACATATCATTATTATACCCATCCAAATAATAATATATTGAATAACAATTACACCACGACGTGGAGACGGTAAGCCGTACGTACGCACGTATGGTGACATGTTATTCAAAGGGTGGATAGAATACTTAATATGGTTGTACCATATTTATAATAACATCACAGTATATATATGATACTAAAGTTATTATTTTAGAATGGTAACAACAAAGGAAGAAGAAGTGGAAGAAGAAATGAACTTGGAAAAGGGTGGTGAAATCATTACCTCTTCTTCGGGTTCTTCCTTTTGATTTGATCAAAAGGGCTCCTTAGGTTGGATTTCTGATCAAAATAAGGCCTCTAGGTTGTAGTGAGGGATGTTGGGAGAGTATTTGGGTAGAGTTTGTCCGAACCAAAAGGCTTTGAAGGTGTGAAGAAATGAGAAGGAGGAGTGCCCTTTTATAAGAGGGGTGAGGGGCACCTTTGGAAAAGCTAGAGATATTAGTTTATAATAAATTCATATTCGGTTTCTAATGGCTCCAAAGTTGACTATTCAAAGTTTAAGGTGGGGATGGGTCGAAAAAAACTCAACCAATATAATTTAGACAGGTTTGGGTACTTATATTAACCTTATCTTTAAGTATTAACTCTAAGTTAATTAGTTTCACTTTTACAATGTCTCTTTGTATTTTTATATAATATGGTTAATAAACTTACTATATACATCCAAACGACCCCCAAGTGGTCCATTAATGATGAAAATATCATGATATAATTCTCTTGGCCGAACCTTAGATTTTTAGGAATTTAATATCAATTAATAATATAATATTTGTTTTAAGAACTCTTTTATGTCATTTTTGACACTATTCATTAGTTGATTTTTTGTGAAACTCATAACAGATTGATTACTTCGAAAAAAGTCAATTAAATCAATCCTAATATATCATATTATACTATAAAATTAGTTTAATTCATTAAAAGTTTAATATTATATTTATTTGGGTATTTATAATATCAATTATTTTAATTTTTCATTATTATAGTAATTACTGCATCATCATTGTGTCATAAATAAAATAAATTATTTAATGTCTAAAAATTATAAATAAAATATAATTATGTAGGAAATCTTTTTATCTTTATAATGAATATTTATAATCTAAAATCCAACATATATAACCCTATGTAACAATTGTTTTTCTAAAAGATATATGCTTTTTTCATTTTTGTATTCATTTTAACTTAATTAAAATAAAGTGTCATTATCACTTACAAGTGGATCCATGGGGTCCCAAAATCGACCCAAAGATGTCCATGGTCGACCATGTATCAACCAATAGGGTTAAGACACGTTTTAGGGTAATTTAGTATTATTATAATATTATTTTTTAACCCTTATTTACCGGATTTACCCTTAACCATGGTAAATAAAATATTTACCGCAGTAATTATTCAAAATGTCTAAAAATAAAAGTTACCTATTTACACAATTTGAACATCCTGATTCCAAATATGGAATCCATTTTCCTAAATTAAAAACACAGAAGTGGCAGAAATTAATTTAAAATTAATTCCCGCTGTCAAAACAAAAAGCGTGTTTTTAAGAGATAATAACTATCAAAAGATTGACACTTGTTTATGTTCGGTTTAATTGTAAAATTATGTCCAATGACCAAAATTATATTAAATGGTAAAAATATATTCTAAATATACTTTAAAGCCACTCAAATTCATAATTTATCACTATTAATTATTTTGATTAAAAAAGTTGTTTTTAATTAAAATTTAGTAATTTTCACTATTCATCAAAATATGAAAGTTATCCGAAATGTACCAAAATTTCACCTTAGGCTAAATTCGATATTCCGAATCCAAAAATGAAGTATATTTTGAAATATAAAATATATATAATTTCAAAAAGTAGGTATTACTATTCATAAAGGCTAGTTTGATTGGTTATGGTGTGTTAGAACTCGGTGTTGCGTACAACACACGCTATCACATTATTCAAAGAGAAGCGTACCGTAGAAGCTTGGGGTGTTACATTAAATGTTTTAAGAAGATAATAAAGAGGGTATCCTTTTATAAGTGAGGTGAGTTCCATATTTGTAATTTTTTGTAAAGAAAAGGTGTACCCACATTTTTCACATAAAACAAGAGTAAAAAATGGCTCAAATTAAAACCTTAGACATTATACGTTAAAAACACATCCAGAAAATATATTTTATAGAATTATATTATAAAATTTCATTGTTATCGTTTTAGTTTAACCCCTAGTAAATAGATTTTAATCATAACCGCGGTAAATAATTTTTACTATTTTTACTATTCACTTTGGTAAAAATTTTAGTTATAAATTTTATATAAACTAAATTATTTTGAATTAAAATTATTAATCCATTTTTTTAAATTCCATTCACAAAATGGTCAAAATTTTAATTTAAAATCAATCTTATAGACGAGAAGAGATAGCGTGTTTTTAATGAAAAATGTTCAGTAGTTTACTAAGTTTTTATATCGAAATTAAATATGAAATTGATTCCAGTAATCAAAATTGGACTAATGGATTTATAATTTAAATAATTTTTATTTTAAACCAATTTAAAATATAATTTAACTTTATAAATAAATTAAATGAAAATGTGGTTTTCGATTAAAATTCATTTTTTCCACTATTCATTAAAAAATAAAACCTTTCATAAAATCAAAAACAATAACCCAATAAAAATATTGATAACATGATTTAAAAAATAACTTATATTTTATCAAATTCATTTTCTAAAATTTTAAAAAATTAATTTTATCTTTGTTCAAAAAATAATATTTTCTTTTTGAGAAAATAGTATTTTTAAAACATATAAAGACTTTACTGAAAACTATGTACTTTTTAATCAATATGTTTTCTTTATATGAAACCAATATTTAAAATATTTAAAATTTTGTAACTACTATTTGTATTTCTATGTTTAATGTCTAGGTTATAAAAGTTTAATTTAAATAATATATGTTGGTTTTGTTCAAACTCAATTTCATGTGTAACGCAAGCTAACCCAGTTTTGCGTGTATCACAATATTAACTTGGTATTATGTGTAATAAAAGATTTAAAAGAAATTTAATTTATTTTAAAAAATCATAATTCATAAAAACTCCAGGTATTATACTTTACTGCCTTTAAAATGAATTTTTCCTCAATATTTTTCACCCTAATATAAAAAATGAAGATAATTTTGCCTCATCATTTCCTAAGGTTCCCACATAAATTCTTTAAACTAGTGGTTTTTTCACAAAACATTGACGAGGATAGGTTCTTGTTTTATAGGACTTTCATGGTATGATCCAAAATCTCCACCAATTTTCCTTCATAAGAAATATCTTTCTCTAACTAATCGACCTCTGGGTTTAGTTCATGTTAAGGGTATGGTATTTACATCCTTATAAGAGATAAATAGAACACATCTTGGACTTCAGAGGGGTTTGGTGTAAGTTCTAGACAATAAGCTACTATATCAGTATAATCATAAATTTTAAAGGGATTGATATAATTAGGAATTAGTTTCCCTTTCTTCATGAATGTCATAACCTTATTCTGTTGATGAATTCTTAGAAATAGCTTATCACCAAATTCAAATTCTTTATCTTGTCAATAATTATTAACATAACATTTTTTCTGAATCTAACTTGAGTTGAAGTGTTGCTAAATGGATTTAACCTTCTCTAAAATTTATTCAGCTATCTCATGTATCAATAGATTTCTTTTTCCAAATTCATTCTAGCATGTTGGAGCACTACATTTATTTCCATAGAGGACTTCAAAATGATACATCTAAATTATTTAGTGAAATTTATTTTTTATAATAAAACTCAACTAGTGGAAGTTATTGATCCCAAACACCTTTGAAAACCAAAGAGAAAGACCTCAATATATCCTCTTGGGTTTGAATTGTTCTTTCAGATTGACAATTTGTATGATGATTATACATAGTACTGAAAAACAACTATGTATCAAGAGCATTATAAAGACTTCACCATTACTATGAAGTAAACATTAGATCATGATCATACACAATGGAATGTGCTACTCCATGAAACATTACCACATTCTTAATGTATATCTTGGCAATATTATCCATAGATAAGTATTCTCTAATAGGGATGAAGTTTGATGACATATTAAGGTCATCAACTACAACCCATATAGCATTATTCTCAAGAGAAGTTTTTAATAATCCAATGATAAAAATCCATGGTGATGTTTTCTTATTTCCATTCTGGTATGGGTAATGGATGCGATATCCCCTTAGAATTTTATCTTTAATCCTTAAATTGTAGACATATAATGAACTGAGATACAAACTTTGTGATATCTTTCTTTATGAAATCCCACCATAAGTATTCTTTCAAATCGAAATACATCTTCACACTTCCAGGATTAATAGAAATGAATAATTATGGGTTCCACCTAGCAACTCCTTCTTCAATGTGGTAAGGATGGAACACATACCTGTTTTCTGAACCTTATCATTCCATGATGATCAAGGTTAAACTCATGAACATTATTAAACTTCTTTTGTTGTTATGTAGCTTCCTTTTTCACATATTTAAACTTCACTTGGATAGATGGTTCGATCTTCAATTGAGAAAGATAAAAATTTTCACCTTCATTCAGTATTTCCATATCCAACCTTTCAAAATCTAGAATTATTGGATATTTTTTAATCCTCATCATGGATAAGCTAACATGGTTATTTCAACTCAAAGTATTGACCACCATGTTCTCTTTCCAAAGGTGGTAATATATTGAGTAGTCGTGATCTTTTACCATCTTTAACCATCTTCTCCAATGCATATTCAAATAATTCTATGTGAATATATAATTTAAAATTTTATGATTGGTATAAATATCACACTTTTATCCGTAAAGATAATTCCTCCATATCTTTAATGAAAAAATTACCACAATTAACTTGAAATAATAATTTGGGTTATTTTTTTCATGAATCTTCAATTTTTATGAGCCATAAGATATAACCTTGTCATTTTAAATAATAAAACTACCCAATACCTTCTTGTATTCATCACTAAAGATCACAACCCATTATTTGTTACTAGGAATTTTAAGCAGAGGTGTGTCGAGCAATCTTCTCTTCGATTCATTTAAACTTTCCCCACATTCATCAGTCTAGAGGAACCTAGATACCTTCCAAGTAAAATTGTTCAAAGGATTATATTGTTATGATAAATTATAAAAAACCTCCAATAGTGTCTATCTAAACCAAGAAAACTGTGGATCTCAGTATCCATATTTGGTATGTAACAATATTTGATAGCCTCTGTCTTTGTTGTATCTACTCATATACCCTATCTTGAGATTATATAACACGAAAATGAAAACTATTACAACAAAAAATCACACTTTGTAAATTTTTTAAATATTTTATCCTTCTTTAAGGTATTTAATACAATTATCAAGTGGCCTTATGCTCTTTATTTTTCTTTTAATAGATAATAATATCACATATAAAGACTACCACAAACTGAAGAAGGTAATCTATAAAAACTAAATCCATTGAATCCATGAAGATGGAAAAACCATTAGTTATAATAAATGTAATTAGTATATATTCATAGTTTCCATACATTTCATGTAATTTTGTCTTGGGTATATCATCCTCCTTAACCATCAATTGATGATATAAAAATTAAGTTAAATCATGGAAAAGTATTGATATTTGTGTAATTAATCAAAAAAGTCATCAGTATAGGGGATAAGATACTTGTTCTTAATTGTCATCTTGTTAAGCTCCTAATAATAAATGAATATTCGTATTGATCATATTTCTTCTTAAAAATAATAGGTTCACCCCAAGGTGACACACTTAGCTGAATAAATTCCTTCTCAAGGTTTTCATATAGTTTCTTCTTCAATTCATGTAACTAAATAGACACAATTCAATCTAGAGTCTTTGAAATTGGTTTGGCACCATGTGTGAATTATATTAATAACTTAACTTTACATTTTAGTAGAAGTCTAGGAAACTCTTCTGGAAAGACATCAAAAATTCTCACACAATAATAATATAATTGATGTCAAGTTTCTCTCCAACCATTTGAGATAAAACCCCCTTATAAATGAGAATTTATACCCCTATAATGGATGTGATATCAATTAGAATTTTGTACTTATCATCATATTGAAAGATGATAATAGATTGTTTTTAAAATCATATATAACTTCCCTTCTTGAAAATTGATTTGGTGTTTATGTAGATAAAGTTAATCCATGCCTAAGATGACATCGATTTCATCCAAGGGAATAATTAAAATATTTTCAAGAATTACATTCCCATAAATGTTGACCGGATTGGAATGTTACACTTTAGATGTGAAAATCATACCATTACGTGTTTTCAATGCTAATTATAAATCTAATAATTTGGTTATAATCATTATAACATTAGAAAATTATTCATATATTATATAATGGGTAGATCTAGACTCAAATAATACATTACTAGTTCTCAAGTGGATGGTATCAATACCTTTCACCATGTCATTATCGCACCCCTAATCAAAAATAGTGATCGTGTGAGTTTTCTCCTTTTCAATCAGCTTAAGAGGTTTCTAATGTCAATCATTGTCATTAAACTTATGATTTGGTCACTCATTAGAATAGTTCCCATACTCCTTGCATTTGAAACACTAGAGTGTGGTCGGTTTATTTTGTGCAGCGTTCTCTCTATTTGAATTATTATGTAACTTCATCCCATTACTTTATCAATATATTTCATGATGACCTTCCCTTCCACGCTTAAAAAATTTTCTATTCCTATTACAATAATTTCATCCATGCTTATTCCCACACATTGAGCATAAAAAAGGATCGTATTGTTCTCTCCATGGTTCTTATATATTTCTATTGAATTCTATTTTTCTCTTCTTATCAAAACCATGAGATTTATAGATAACTCCCAAATCCATTTACACCTTTATATAACATCGAACAATCACTTCATAACTATTAAATTCTATTATATATAACTCCCTTTGGAGTCCAGGTTTTATGCCACTAAAAAATCAATCAACCTTACTTTTAGGTCAGATGATAATACTAGAAGAATACCTCGTAATTCTTATAAAATTTCCCCCATAGGTACCAGCGGATTCATCATCATTTTTCTTTTTCTCAAGGAATTCTTTCTTCATATTCATTAAAATAATACGAGGAATGTTCTTATTGAAAAATAAGTTTTCAAACTCATCCCAATATATGGGGTCAATTTTATCTTGTTTTCTTATATTCTTGATAAGAGTCCACCATTTATCTACTTCCCCTTCCAAATAGTAGAAAACTAAAAAGAATTATTCATGTTTTGAACAATGTAGAATGAAAAATATATTTTTAGTGGTGTTGATCCTTTATTCAGAAACTATTGGATCATAATACCCATTGAAATAAAGTGGATGTTGCCTCATAAAAAGCACAATATAATTTTTTACCTCATTTGTCCATTTTGAAGTCCAATGAGATTAATATATTGGGAAATTTATTTCACTATAGTAATAATATTTTTCATGCCATCACCCATAACATTTGGATGATCCATAAGATGATCATTTCATTATCCATCACACTGAGCATTAACATGTTTCCGTTGGGTTTTTTCCATTGAATAAAACCAAAAAGAATCATGTAAGAAATAATAATCATATTGGGGAACCACATAATCATGAAAACCCACTTATAAAATATCTAAATTATGAAACCTTCTTTTTAATCTATGAATCCTTAGGTTTATCCTTGGTCATTCATAGTCATTATCTATTTACAAATTTCGTGATGGTTCATAAAGAATTTTTTAATTCAAAAATAATATCCCCTAGGAGTGTCAAACCATGTGTGAAGAAAGGCTCATTGTCAGACACTAGGTGATGAATGAGTCTATCTCAAAGTTCCCTTTTTAGATTTATTACACTTAGGTGTCATTAGACTAGAAAAAACAACCACTTGTGGTATCTAGACCTAGATTTAATTTTGTGAAAACCACTCTCTATATCCTTTACCAAAATTCAAGTATATTTTCTTATAATTTAACTCATCCTTAGACTTATCCTGATACATGTCCTTTGGGATCTCACTAAGAGTTTCTTATACTAGTTTCCAAACATTAACTAAACATATCCTATGATACAAACAATAGTGACCCAAACTTATAATACATAGATGTTACATATTTTTATATGAATATTCAATATGTTATACAAACACACACCTGAGGACCATAATAGTTTAGTGCCTTAGAAAATATGGAAACATAATTAACTAGTTCATAGGTGAGATAAATCATCTCCCACTAATTTATTTATATCTAGAACCCTTATTATAAAAATAAAACATAATAAATATCTTTATAACATAGGGAAAGGAAACATAATAAAGGGTGAGATCAGATGCTTAGGAATGATAAACAAGGGTGATACATGAGAATAACATGAACATTAGGGTATGATAACATGATCATAACATATTAAATCTGTAACCTGCATTTGAAAGATTATAATATTAAGCGATGGAATATATAATGACAGTTCATAAGACATGAATCATAAAGAAATCAACTAAAATGAGCCATAAGAATAGGAAATTGGTATAGTACATGGAATTTGTGGCATATACATAAGTATAGAAAATAATATCTATATTATTAAAGGCTCACTACCAAGGCTATCATAGTGGAATAAGTTCACTACCCAAACCATAATAGTATTCATGGATCACTCCCAAGACCATCATAGAGGGAAAATTCCATTGTTGAACCAGGTTTACTCCCCATTTCAGTCAGGTATATCTCCTGAGATATAAATAATTACCCAATGCATTAGAAGTAGATATAGGTCTCACCCCATCTCTTAATGAAAACCATATTAATGTGTTTCATAAGGTCAAAAAATAATAATAATATCATAAACAATGAAATGAAATGGGTTTCATAAAAATTTCATCATATCATAACTTATAGAAAAGAGACAGGTTTTATAATTATTTCATCATTTCATCATAGGATAACCCATGGAAAAATAGTAGGGTTTAATAAGAATGTTAGCATGGTATAACCTGTGGTAGAGAAATGGCTCTCATAAACATCATGGAATCATAAAAATAAACCATTTAGAGAATGAATTAGAATTTTATCCTTGTAACATATCCCTAATTAGGCATAGGTAACATCAATAGATGTTATCTTATATGGAAAATGATTTTTATCTATCATTTAAAAAATTGTAGAAGAAAAATGTTCTTCTCACATTGAAAAGTACTTTTTAAAACATAAAATAATATAAAAATATTTTCCTTTGAAAATAACATTGAAAATTTATAAAGGAAGAATCATATAAAATAATATTCATGATGACAGAAATTTTAATTCATGTCATACATGCTAAAACAAATATTCTTTTCCCATTTCTAGTAAAACCCAAATGGGAATTATTTGAAAAATGACTTGAATATTCCTTTATAAATATAAAAATTAAATCATGGGTAAATTTTTATTTTAAAAATAATAGGATAATAATAAAACATTTTTGAAATCATGTTCAGAAAACAAGGTTTTGGAATAAAATGGATTTTTGGCTGAAGAGTAACATTTTATCAATTATTTAATTGAAAAAGAGTAAAATTTGTATTATCACTTAAAATATAATGAATAACCATATTAGAATAAAATTCATGAGTTTATTGAGAGATATATCATAATAATTTTTCATTAGAAACATAATCATAAATAATCCTAATAAATGAATAGATTGAAACATAAAATCATTACCACATTGGTAACATTAAATCATAAGCCACATGAAGAAACAACATTAAATGGAACTTAAAATATAATGAGTATATATAAAGTCATTATATTATATGTCAAATGGTTTTTATATAAGCCTCATTAAATAAAATAGGTTCATACTATAACATACACCTCAAGGAAGGAATGCTGAGAAAAAAAATCATTTACCTAAAATATTCATATTCATCGTACAAGTTAAAAATTCCTATATAATAAATATAAGTTTATTTTAAATATATTATAAAATATATTTATATATATCATAAAATATATGATTTTCTTATGACCTTTTATTACATGTTTATTTACAATTCGATGTTTAAATTGTGTTTTGGGTAATAACCGCTTTGTTTTTCGTATATGTTTTTATTTGATATTTTTGGACCTATTAATTTGATCGTGGTTATATAATATGCATAATATTAATGGTGATATAAATATAATATAAATTCATTATATATTTATTAATAGTTATCTAGGAAATTCAGATATAGAAAATAAAATACACCCCTAATAGAGATGGATGGTCGTACGTACGCATGAATGTTGTTTCCATTTTCTTGTTGGATTACAATAAAGAAAGTTAAATGGTATATTATAGTTAAATAATTATTATTATATCATATATATCACATATGTTCATTAAAAACATACTTAATACATTCCATGTAAATTGTAAACTAATCTCATCGCTTCGCTTCGTGGGGAACTAGTACATCGTTCACACGGGTGATATTTTTGTATTCCCACAAAATAGAGAGTATGAATTTATGTTTGATATAATAATTCATGAATAATAACACAATCATAAATATCATATATAAATACCAAACCCATTATTATAACTATCATTTAGAAGTTTTAATGGAAAAAACAAATGAAATCGGTTTGTGAGGCGGTAGTCTATCGTACACATGAACAATGATTTCATAAACCATTTGATTAAAGTGGAGAAGGTTTTAGTTCATAACCATAACATAAAAAACTCAATATATGGAAGATAATGAGGTTATTATATCATTATGGTATAATAATAATTAAAGGATGTAGAGGAATAAATAAAACAAAAAATCTCATTGATGAACATTGCCTCTTCACATATAAGCCTCAGCTCGGTTGGTAAGGACTCTTCAAGTGCATCCAAGAGGCCCGGGATCAAATATGAGTGGGGGAATATTTCTACATTACTGTATTAGTAATATACTAGTATGAGGTACTGTTCGGAACTGTTTAGTATTGTTGTTGCCAGAACTATTCATCTGATTCGGCGTTCAGGGCACCAGTTTCATCCTAAAATCCTTCAAGGCCTTCATACCACCCAAGGCCTTCGATGTAGTTAGTATTTTAGTCCAAATAAATGAATTCAGGCCACATCATTTCCTTTAGGCCACCTAAAGTCCTTCAGGCCACACCAAGGATTTCATTATACCACAAGACCTTTGGGCCACATGATGTGCAGAAACAACCAAATAGACATTCAAAAACATACTCCAAATGTGGATTCAGAGCATGCACTTTCACCAAAGCAGAGCTTGTGGATTGAAAAAATGAGTGGGTATGTAAATTTCCATTGGTACTTGGAATTTTTATCTCTGTATAAGACAACTTACTTAACATCCATGCGAAGGTAGAGAGCTGACATCATGATGTAGATACTAGGGAGGGGAAGTTCCATGTTGTCATGGTTTGGGATGAATTACTATAACAAAATAGGGTAATGTAATGTTAAAAATCATATGTTCAATTTAAAGGTTCCCCCTCAACCCTTAAATGGGGTATTATCAAAAATGAATAAAAAATATGAGGCCTTCAAGCTATTTATTTTGAACGTTACCTCTTCTTCAGGTATCCTCCTTAGGTTTGTACCAAAAAAAATCCTATTTAAGATTTATATCCAAACTAAGGCTTATATGATGAGAGGAGGGAATTTTAGAAGTTATTTTCTAAAACAAAATGTTTTTAAGGTGTGAATAATATACGATAGGGATGGCCTTTTGTATGTGAGGTTATTGGAAGATTTATAATTTTCTGAAAAGAAAGTGTACCCAAGTTTTTCACATCCCACAAGGGTAAAAAAATGGATCAAATTAGAACCTTTGACGTGATAAGTTGTAAAATTTTATATAAAATATTTTTTATACCAGTTTATATGTAAATTTAATTCTTATCTTTTTAGGTTAACCACCAGATAAACCCATTTTTACATTAACTACGGTAAATAATGTTTAATTTTTTACCATACATTTTTGTAAAAAATGTTAAAGTTATTAGATAATATAATTTATTCTGCATCCAAATATAAAATCCTTTTTTTCAAATTTCATTCATTGAAGTGTAAAATTTTAATTTAAAATTAATCCTGCTTCCGGGATGAGAAAGCTGGTTTTTAAAGAGAAAATATTTAAAAGTTTATGATGTTTTTAAATCAAATTTCAATATGAAATTGATTATAAATGAATAAATTAGATTAATTGTTGTATAATTTGACTAATTTTACTTTGAAAAAATTTAAAATAAAATTTATTTTTATAAATAAATCAAATCAAAAGATAGTTTTTAATTAAAATTCAATATTTTTACTATTCATCAAAATAAGAAACTTTTCAAAAAAATCCCAAAAATTCACTATAAGATAATTTTGACATGATGAATTCAAAAATAAATTTTATTTTATCAAATTAATTTTTTAACAATTTTCAAAAATTAATTTTATCTATGTACAAGAAAATTATTTTTTTAGAAAATAGTATTTTTAAAATATATAAAGACTTTACAAAAAATTAAGTGTTTTTTTCAATATGTTTTCAATATCTAAAACCAGTATACATAATATTTAAAAATTATTTTTTTCTATTCATATTTATAAATTTAATGTATTTTTTATAATGTTCATGTTTAAATTATATATCATGGTTTTGATAAAAATAAATATTTGGTGTAACACAAGTCAACCTAGTGTTGCATGTAGTGCAAGTTTAACTTGGTGTTGCATGTAATGAAAGTTTAAATTGGTTTTTCTGTAATGAAATATTTCAAAGAAATTTAATTTTTTTCAAAATAATAATAATTCATAAAAACTCAGGTTTTTGTAGCTACATAATTTACTACCCACGCCCAATACTCCCTGGGAAAACTAGAATATAATTTCAGGATTTTGGCCCTCATTCATCATTTCATTAATCTATTCCATGATTCTCTTTTTTATAGTGATTTAAGTATACTATACACAAACCATATTCCTTTCCTATAATCGAAACCCCATTACTCTTTTTTTTATACTCAATACTATTTTCAGACCTTAATAGTTTTATCTTTATTATAGTATCATTTATTGTAACACCATGATATTTTATGATATATTTCTATTCAAATAAATTTAATTTCATCATTATCTTGTGCTAATTGTGGCCTTAAGTCTAAATAAACTATAATATAGTATACCATTATAACCTAGCTTTCAAATTGGTGAAATTTATAGGAATAGAATCTTTTTTAATATATGAATACATGTTTTAAATGAAGCATGTATATTTCTGGTAAAGTCATTAAATTCTTTAAAAATACAATATTTCTTACAAATTGTATATATTTATTTTTTTGAATAAATAATATAATTAATTTATGATATTTTAAAAAAAATTACCAAATGAAATTCAGTTTTGAAATTATAGTTTTATGAATACCCTAGAGTGAATTTTTGATAATTTCATGAAAATATTTATTTTTCGGGAAATAGAGAAAATACAGATTTTTTTTAAATTATCTTTTCATTTAAATCATTGGAAAAGTTCCATTTTGTATTAAATAGTTTAAAAATAAAAAATAGTTCATTTATATTAATAATAATCTAATTAATGTAATTTTAATGAATTTTATAACGGGTTTTGGTATAAAAACTTTTATACTTTAGAAAAGATTTCTTTTTGGAAAACTTCTTTTCATCTCATTTTGAGAGTTTAATTTTAAATTAAATTATACCACTTTTATTAATTGAATATTCAAAAATGGATTCCAAATTTTTAATCATTAATATTGAATTTGATAAATGGTTCCCTTTTATTTTTGGTCATTATGAATAATAACCTTGATTAATATTTTTCACCTCAATAAGGGTAAAATGGATAAAATAGGGTTAAAATTTTGCGACAAGGCTTTAATTTTTTTCTAACCCTTTCATTTATACTATTATATTAATGTTTTTTGACCATTTATTTCAATTTCATGTATATATTTCCACTTGGTTCCATTTTTATTTTATTATTACCCTTATATTATCTTAGGAAAAGAATCAATACATAATTTTTATATCTCGACTTTAATATCTATAAATTTTTTAAATAATGATAAAAGGAGGATATGTTCAGTTATAAATATTTATTTTGTATATAAATTAATTTCCTTTATCATGGTATTTTATTTTTAATTTTTATCTATTGATTAATTACCTTATATTCTTATGAAACACTGACACAATATTTATTCAATATATATAAAAATAAAATATTGGATTTTGGAAATATAAAATTTAATATAATTTTGATTAATTATTATGGTACATGAATTCTGTAGATAAATATAACAAATTATAGATGTTTAAAAAATTTATATTCAAATTACATAGCTATATTGATGAATTTAAAGTCAAAGTAAATGAATAGTTTCAAAAATGACATTAATAATATTTTATAATAGTAAATATTTTATAAAATGATTTTAAATTTATAAAAAATACCATATTTATCCAATTTAATGGGATATGGTTTAAAATTTCAAACATGGTTCATTTATGGGTCACATTTACTTTTATGGAAACATTCTTAATCCTTATTATAAAACTATGATATTGTGGTAATTGTCCAAAAGATTAGCAATGGTTAAAACTAATAGATAGGGGTTAAAAATCACTTAAACATGTATTAATTTTAATTATATTAGATTATATCTACTTATAATAATCCTATATTATAAATATTTTATTTTTTAATCACTATATTATAAAAAATAATTTACAATAATTTAATACGTTAAGTAATTCCTTGAGTGCCTCTCCCTTAACTTATAAAAGGGAACCTCTTCTCCTCTATTCCTCACACATTTTGAGCCATATATATTATAAAATACCTATTATAATACCATAATAAATTTCATCATAACATCCCAGAGCCTCTAGACTTTCCAAAAGTTTATACATCCAATAATTAAGGTGTAATCCAAAATAAATTTCTAAATAAAGAGGTATAACGCTTAACCAGGTTTTATCAATTTTATTCTTTATTATATATACCCTAAATCCATTGAATAAATTATAAAATATTTAATCAATTATTTTAAATATAATTAATTGTTATTATTATGATTTAATAACTATTATTAACCTTCTTTTCATCCTATGGAAGGTGAAAACATCATTTGTGCACACATATGGCTTACCATCTCCACAGTTGTATAATTAGTTTTTTTTGTCACTATAAAATATTAATGGTTATAATTATAGATTTAATCCATATATATGTTATTTGTGATATTATTATTATTATTTAAAGAAGAATTATTTTTTAACTTTCTTTCATTCCATCCATTAAAAATGGAAGCAACTTTCATGTGTATGTACGATCAACGTACTTTATGAATGGTGTAATTGATTTTTCTATCTATATATTTTATATGTGATTATAAATATATATATATATATATATATATATCTATATATATATATAATGAATATATATAATATTTATATCATGTTTAACATTCTAGAGATGATGTATTCATGATCAAAGTTGAAAGACCAGAACTGCAGAACTAAAACATCCATGAAAGAATGAAACAGTTAACACCTCAAAACAGAAATTTTATTAAATAATTATTTATGAATGGGTGTTGAAATGTTATATGTATATATTATATGATATTATAAGAATTTAAATTATTATATTATATTTTTATAATAAATTTAAATTTATTATATATGAGTTTATAGCTCTTTTGAAGCAAGTCAGGGTTTAGGTAAGGGTTTATTTCATAATCTCATCATTATTTAGGATTGTTTATATTTAAGTCATTTTTTGGGGAATTATATGATATTTCTCACTTAAACTAGATATATTTTCTTATAATATATTTATTTCTATAAATTAAATTTGTTCCTTACATTTTCATCTCTTATGTACTTAAGTTAGTAAAATAATGTTTTTAAGGAAAATCGCCTTTTTTGTTGATAATATTTTACTTCCAATTCTATATTTTATTTAAAATGTTTTCATAAATTTTTTTTAATATTATCCAATTATTTACTAAAGTGATTTTTACCCTTTTTAACTTCTTTAAAAATGATTAAAATTAATCTTCTTGTCATTTTTTTAATAAATCACCTTTTACCGAATGTGTGAACATAATATTTATTTTAACATACACCGCAAGAAATATTTTTACCACCATAATGACTAATATTTTCATATAAGTGTCCTTTAAAAGTTTTCAAGATTCATTTCAAACAAAATTTATTCTTTAATATTTTAAAAAAATTAAATAAGTGGTTTCAAAATAAAAAAGGTTATTTTTCTCCAAAAAATCAAGTGATCTTTTAAATGTATTTCATAACTCTAAACATACATTGATGAATCGTGTGATTTAACACGGATATAATCAAATGATTCTATCTATCATATTTATCTTCATGTTTTACGATCAATTTTATTGGGGAATTGTTCACATTTTGTATTTATTTTTTCTAATATGGATAGATATTAATTATAAGTAATGTTTATTAAGATTTATTATTCATTCATATGATGAATGAATAAAAATTATTAAGTGATGTTTGGGTTTTATAATTACATAGACCTTAAATTCATCAATATGTCTTTTGAGACAAAATAGATTGGGTATTTGTACAATACCTTACCCATTTATAAAGGATTTCACTGCATGAGGCCTCTGTGGTAAGTTTATGATGGTTGATATTATGAATTATATAATTTTGAAATCTGTTATTGATGTTCATGTGATTATTATAATAGTTATGATATCCCGGTATTAGTTTCATGATCATGTGATTATTTATTTTTAATTATTTTATTATCATTAATTTCTGTCATATTCTTCATGTATTATTCATTTTATGATATATTCAACAATATGTATTCCCCTAATAATCATATAATCTCATCCATTTCATATTTTTCCATTCCCTAGGATTATATAAATAGTATTATGATTGATATTCAAGGATATTCTATAGGAAAAATGATTTCCTCAAAGAAAATATTATGATGTATTTTATGTTTTTAAATGTAATGTGATATTCATGTATGTATCTAGTTTATTATGATTATTAAACTATTTGGTCCTTTATTTATATCTAGTACCAATATAATAAAGTAAACATTGGATATAGGATTATAGATTTAATGAATAAATAGTTGGTATCAGTGAATGTTTTGTAGAACCCATGAGAACTAGATTTATGAAAACATAGATTAAGTAACGTAAAATTTTGATAGACTTTGAGGATAAATCCAAATATAGAATAACTTCCTAGAGTTTAAATAATTTGTGGATAAGTAAAAGTGTGGAATTAAATCTAATACTTTTGTTATGTTAAATATTATGTGGTTTTCATAAAAACACATACCTATTAGGATACTAAAATTGTAAGTGGTTTTGGAACATGTTCATATCAGTGTAATGACCCTAAAAAAATTCTTTTCTAGTATATCTCGACCATCGTTTTGGTTTACAATGACTATTCCCTTACTAAAAATATTTTTTGACACAACCAAGGGATATTATTGGGTCAATTTACATTTTCCTTACCAACCATTATGAAATATATATATATATATATATAATTGTGATTTGAAGATATTACCAATTATACAAAACTTATGATTATGATATTATCTATACTTAAATTTCTATTCAGGTTAATTGTTTCACTATTTTCAAAATTATACATTATGATTTATAATGTAATTATATGATCTAGTATATTCCATTGTTTATAAATGGTTCCTAGTGGAAGGAATGGAAAATTTATAAGTTCAGATAATCTATGTAGATTTCAATCTCATGGAAAAGGTAATAAATCTAGAGCTAGAGATATATACAAAACTGAAAAAATTATAACTATATTGGGGTAGCTAACTTAGGTTATGCTCAATAACCTTTATTGTATAGAATAGAATGCATATCCATAATTTCGTGTAACAATGTTAGAATATTTCATGTGATAGTATCTTTTATCTTTCAATGGAACCACAAATTCATTTGTAGTTGGGAAATGGATGAATTAATTAAAAAATATATTTCTCATTATGGTAAGTAAGGAAAGAGAGAATATTTTCATGGATGTTTATCATCTCATGAGGGAGGTGGGTGAATGGTGGTTATTGATTCAAAACACTAAGGACGTGGAGGAAATAGTGAGCATGGAGTGGAGGTATTTTAAGGTACTTTTATTGGAAAAATTTGTTCCTCTAAAAAGACAAGGGATATAGAAATAAAAATCGTGATTCTACAATAAATGGAAGAGTAAAATATTACTAATTATGAAGATAACTTTACAAGTTTATCAAGTAATACTATTGACTATGTATGTAATCGAAACATTCTGGTTGATTATTTTTTTGATGGTCTGTAGAAAATCATTTAAAGTAAACTAGTCTCCCAAACATTGTAATCATATGAGGATGTATTATCATTTATTATCAGGATAGAGAAATAATTTTCCAAGTATTATATCTTTAATGAAAGGAAATATTGGAAGGGTCGACTGTGAAAAAATGGATAATGGTAAGAAGAGAAAGGGATTTTTCTAACATGTGTTACTTGTAGAAGGAAACACTATGGTACTTGTTTAAAGGGAAAATTATTTTATTATAAGTGTGTTAAAAAAGTTCAGCATGCTCTTGAATGCAAGGTTATGTTATATACTATAAAAAATATAGTTATTTAACTATAAGTATTTGGGAAATTATGCCATCCAATTTCCCAAATTTCAAGGGAACTTAACACAGAAGAGGATAGGGGGAATTCCAATCTTATGTAGTTACTATAACTTATGTTTAAGAGTATAGAAATATGGTAAAAGGTACACTTATTATCTAATATGGGATTTAAAATGTTTTATTTGATTCAGATCTACCCACTCTTTTATATCTGAATAATTTTCTAAGGGTATAAAATCACAACATCAATGATAAGATGTTGAGTTGGAAGTGACAACTTCTAATGGTAGGATAAAAGAATCTCAAGTCTATACCTCCTATTTTATAAGAGTTTGAAGGAATTTTCTCCCTAAAAATATTTTCATTCATCCTATACTTAAATATTATGTTATTTTTGGAATGAATTGTCTTTCCCAATACATATCTCATTTAAATTGTTGAGTAAGTACATTTGTATTCTATATTCAAAATCATCCTATGATCTTATATTGATGTGAGGATGAACCTGAACATAAAATTAAAATTACTTCATTCATATAGGTTCTACTACCTATTCATGAGGGTTAACTATCTCAAATGGTTAAGGAGAAACTCAATATAGAAAATTTTCATATTTTTTGGAATATACTGTTATATTTTTTAGGGCCTTACCTAGTCTTCCCCCCAAAACGTGCAATTGATTTTTCAATATAACTCATACCTAGTTCTATGCCTATTTCAAATACTTCATATATAATAGAATTCTTTGAGTTTTCAGAGTTAAATAAAAAAACTACCAGGGAATCTAGATAAAGGATTTATTTAGCCTAGTGCTTCACCATGGGGTGAAAATATTCAATTTATTTAGAAGAATTATGGGACAATGAATATTTTTAGTGATTATCAGAAATATAACAACATCTCTGTTAAGAACAATTATCATCTAGCCTATATTGATTATTTTTCTGACCAATTATAAGAATATCAATAATATTTTAATATTGAACTTAATTTTGGATATGATAAATTGAGGGTTAATAAGGAAGATATACCCAAGAAAAAATTTTGTATAGGGTATGGGAATTATTAATTCATAGTAATTTCATTTGGAATTACTAATTCTCCTACTATATTTATGGATTTAATGAATATATTTTTTTGATATTAACTTGATTAGTTTGTGGTAGTATTTATAGAAATATAATTATGTATTAATAAGGTGTAGAAGAAAATGAAGATCATTTGAGAATGGTGTTGAATAAACTGAGGAAGGATAAGTGGTATGATAAATTTATTAATTGTGAATTTAAGCATTATAAAGTTTCATCCTGGGGTAATATAATATCAAGATATGATATAATGGTGGATCCTTTAATGATAGAAGTTATTGAGCAATGGCCTAAACCCACCATGATAAACAAGATATATAGTTTTCTTTGGTTGTATAGATACTACCAATGCTTTATGAGATATTTATTCTTATTACCTAATCCACACATCAATATTACCTGAAAGGGAGTTAAATTATTGTGTACTAATGAATATAAATAGAATTTCAAAGAACTGAAGAGAAGGTTTCTCACCAAAATTATGCATACAGTACCATGTATTGGTGAAGGGCTTATGATATTTAGAAATGCATTATAGAAGGAATTTAGGATGAATCCCCATGTAGAATGAAATTATGAAAACATATACCTCTCTCTTATTAAAAAATCATGAGAAAAATTATTTTCCTCGTGATTGGTGTTGGAAGTGGTAATTTTTTTATTAAAAATATAGAGGCATTATTTGTATGGTGAAAGTTGTGATATATATACTAATAATAAATGTTTAAAATATAACTTTACACAAAAAAGTTGAATATACACAAGATAAGATGGTTGGAGTTAATAAAATATTATGAATTATCAATAAATTACCAACCTAGGAAGGATAACAAGGTGGATGATGATTTAACTCGGAAATATTGTGATTTTTTTTACATCTTAAGGATTAAAATAGATATAATATTTATGGATTCATGAAATATGGATCTTTTAGTCTTGAGTAAATGATACATATATTATCTTTCTCGAGTGTATATTTTACCATCCATCCATTTGAAAATTGAGAAGGAAAAAAAGGAATATGTGGAATTACAAAAGAATGTGAGGAATGTTCCTGATTTTAACCATGATAATGTTACAATGATAATGTTCAAGAACCAAGTATGTTTCTCATTAATAAAATAATTAATGAAATAGTTTTTTGATAAATCTCATGGATCATCATTCCTTATTCATCTTGGATGTATAAATATGTATAGTTATCTAAAAGAGTATTTCTAAGGGGATTTTAAAACCTTTACCCATACCCGAATATAAATAGAAAAAAAAATTACATGGATTTCTTCATTGTAATCCCTAAAATATTTATATAGAATAGTATTATATGGTTTATAGTCAATCACCTTATTAAATTTGTGCATTTTATTTCTATTAGAGAAGATTTATCTCTTGATTAACATCCTTAGTTACACATTAAGGAAGTGGTAAGATTTCATATATTAGAACTTTATATTATCTCTGATTAGGATCCAAGGTTTACCTTGAAGTTATGAAGAATTCTTCAGTAGGATATCGTTATAGAGTTTAGTTTCATCACTATTTATTATCCATGAATAGAAGGTCAATCTGGGAGGACCATTCAAACACTAGGATAAATATTTAGATATTTCTATATGTATTTCAAAGGTGGTTGGGATTAATTCCTTTTTGGGAATTTTCATACAATAATTAATTTCACTCAAGTATTCATGTAGATTCTTATGAAGGATGATATGGTAGGAAGTTCATAAATAAAATGTGTTGTAAATAATTTGGTAAAACAAATCTATTAGGAACAGATATAACTAAGGAAATGTAAGAGAATGTTATATCCATTCAATAGTACATAAGGGTGTCTCATATTCAAAAAAAAAGTTATTCTGACAATCATCAGTAAGATCTAGAGTCAAAAGTTAGTGAAAAGTTATCCCTACTAATATGTGCATAGAATAATGATATGATATTTGGAAATAAATTTTAGATAATCCCTAAGTATGTCATTCCATTATAAATTCTTTATCATATCGGGACAGTATCTATTCAATTTGTGCTTCCACAAAATCTCCCCCAAGTTCACAATGTATTCAATGTATATCTCATAAATGATTATATAACTAATAATTAACATGTACTAAACTAATTGGTCATACCACTAGAGAAATATCTCTCTTATGAGGAACAATTTATGGATATTTTGGATCGTAGAGAGAAAGTTTTGTGAAACAAGACCACTCACCCAGTCAATGTTTTGTGGAGAAAAAATAAATTAAAAGAGGATAATTAAAAAACTAAGGATATTATGAAATAGTTATATAATCATTTTTTATTTTAGTAACATACTTTTAAGGTATAATTTCGTTTTAAGTGGGGTATAATGCAACACCTCAAGATTTTATGATATATTTCTCTTCAAATAAATTTAATTTCTTTAACAACTTGTGATACACGCACAAACAAGCCTAAATGAACCATAATATAGTATATTTCTATAACCTAGTTGTTAAATTGGTATAATTAAGAGGAATAACCACTTTTTAAAAAAATTATAAATTTTTTATATTATGTAAGTATATTCATAGTAAGTCATGGTATGCTTTAAAAATAATTTTTCTTTAAAAATGGGTTTTATTGATTTTTTTAATCTATAATATAATTAATTTGTACCAATTTTATAAAATTAATTTTAAAAATTAATTTCATTTTTGAAATCATATTTTCATTATTATATTATAGATAATTTTCTATAATTTTATGAAAAGATTGATTTTTTATGAATAGTGAAAAATACTGATTTTTATTGGAAACTATCTTTTCATTTAAAGCATTTACAATGTTAAATTTTATTTTAAATGGTCTTAAAACGAAATTTAGTTCATTTATATTATGAATAATATTATTGAGATCATTGGAATTAATTTTATGTATTGTTTTGGTATAAAAACATTTATATTTTAGAAAACATTTTATTTCTAGAAAACTACTTTTCGTTAAATTTTATAGGTTTAATTTTAAATTAAATTCTACCACTTTTATGAATTGAATCATTAAAAATGGATTCTGTATTTTTCATTATGAGGATAATATTCAATAAATAGGTCCATTTGATATTTTTTCATTTTGAATAATAACCTAGATAGATATTTGTCACCACGGTAAGGGTAAAATAGGTAAAATATAGTTAAGACATTGGGAAAAAAATTAAAAATTTATAAAACACTTTCCTTTATTCTATTTTATGATTACATTTAATCCATTTTCATAAAATTATCTAATATATGGAATCTTTTTACCATTTTTCTATGATTATAACCTTTATATAAATTTAGGAAATCAATAAATACAAAATATCACTCTCTTTACTTTAGAATCTCTAAATTTTTTAAATAATGATAATAAGAGGATGAGTTAATTTATGAATTTTTATATAATATATAAATTAATTTCTATTATAATGGAAATTTATTTTTAATTTTTATTTTTATAATAATTATCTTATATTCTTATTCAACACCGATATATTATTTATTCAATTAATAGAAAAATAAAATAAATGATATCAAAAAAAAATAAAAGTAATACCATATAGAAGAATTATTGTGTTATGTGAATTTTTTAGATAAAAATAACATTTTAAGTTAGTTTTATAGGTTTATATTTAAATTCCATAACTATATTTATGACATTAAAGTCAAAGTAAATGAATAGTTACAAAAATGGAATTAATGATATTTTATAATAAACAATATTTTATTAAATGATTAAAAATTCATAAAAAATATATCTTTGGCCAATTTAATGAGATATAGATGAAAAAATAAACCTCAATTTTTGGGTCACTATTCCTTTTATGGTATCATTCTTGACTGTTTTATGTAGAAAGATTTTATATTCCGGTAATTGTTTAAAAGATTAATGGGGGTTAAAACTAATAGATAAGAGATAAAACATCACATAAAAGGGAACCTCTTATCCTTTATTCTTCACACCATTTAATTTTTATAGATTAGACTATACCTACCATAATACCTCTATATATTCAATCGACGCAACCCATAACATCTTTTCATGCCAAAATACCATTATTTCAAGTCTTAAGGTGTAAAAAAATAGGTTTTCAAATGAAGATGTAAAACTCTTAACCGAGTGTTTTCAATTTTATTTATTCTTATACCTATAATAAATCCAGGTTATTAATTATAAAAAAATTACTTCAGTACATTCAATATACTGAATTTTTATTAGGATGATGGAACAACCATTATCCACCTTTATTCCATCTTACAGAAAGCGAAAACATCGCTCGTGTAAAGGTGCAGCTTCCCATATCTATGTAGTGGTCTAATTAATTTTCCATCACCAATTTACTTGGATAGTTATAATTATGGATTTGAAGAATATATATGTTATTTATGATATTATTATGATTATGAAAATGTAATTTATTATTTTCTATTCATTCATTCCATCTATAAAAAATCAACTTTCATGTGTACATACGACCTACCATCTTCAAGAACAGTGTAATTCAATTTTCAATATATAACTTTTATGGTCGAATCTCAATATATATATATATGATATTTATATCATGGTTAACATGTAACACCCTGAGATTTTAAAATATTAACATCATATTTGATAACATGTATGACACACAACACCAAGCGTAGAAGGGAATATAACATCATCAGACTTTACGATGTATTTATTTTTAAATAAATTCAATATCATTGATAGATTTAAATTCTTGCAAGACTGATTTTTAATGTAACCTAATACTCTATCAAAATATTATATTTTATACTTTACCATTATAACCATGTTGTTAAATTAGGGGGTATAAATAGTACTAAATAAGTTATGAAAATTATATGGTTTAGCCATATATAAAATAAATAAAATTGGTATATATTTATTAGAGATACAATTATAACCATTTAAAAGAAAATAAATATTTTATATAATAAATTATTTTTTAAAAAGGTAGTTTATTCATGCTTTACACACATAATTTATAATTAATTTTCACTGGATTTAGAAAATTTATTTGAGAGAAATAAATTTCTTTTTTTAAACCATCATATCAAAATTAAGTTATGGTAAAAAATTTTGATTTTTGGGAAAAAACATTTATGGTGAATATTGAAAATACTAAATTTTAATTTAATTTTTTTTCATTAAATTATTTATAATTTTAAATTATATTTTGAAATGCTTTTAATGTAACATTAGTTCAATTATATATATATTAGTCCAATTTAGGTCACACATACAAACCCTTTTGGTTTGGCCAAGACCTACACAAATCACTTCCCAAAATTTATCCCCTCATACTAGAAGCCTTATTTTAGGCATAAATACAACCTAGGAATACATTTAGTGAAAACCTAAGTAAGATACTCGGAGAAGTTGTAATGTTATTCAATGAGTGTTTTTTATTTTTTTTCTTCCTCCGCCTCCATAAATTCTTATTAAACCATGATGATATAATAACCTTGGTATATTAAATATAATAATATGTTGTTAAATTAATTTCATGACCTAAAACCATCCCAACTTCCATAAAATAGATTATGAAATCATTATTCATGTCTACAACAAACTATCGCCTCATAAACCGATGTCATTAATTTTTCCATTACCACCTTTCATGATATGGTATGATGATGGATATAAAGTATATATAAATGATATTTAAAACATAATTATATATATTTAGTAATTATATCATATATAACTTTTTTACTTTTCATTTCTTATGGGATACGATAACATCGCTCATGTGTTTGGGGGACAAACGACTCACAGAACGATGTGATTCATCTTTTACTAACGCTTTGTATCAAAGGTTATAAGGATAAATATAATTATGATATTTTTGACATATTTATCATTCTAAAATGATAATATATAATTTTATTTCTTACCTTTTCACTCACTGAAATATGATAACGTCGTTCGTGTACATTTGGACTATCACCTTCACAAAGCGATGTGACTCTATTTTCATCACCACACCACATAGATGATATATATATAAGTATATATAAAAAATAGTATGTTATTTATGATATTTTTATAATTAATTTTAGATAAATATTACTTACTTCCTTTCCATAATGATTGTTGAAAAATGGAAACGTTACTCATATATACGTATGGCCTACCAACTTCATGATCGTAATCTGCTTCAATTATCATAACCATATTTTATGGTTAGTTTTAAAATTATAATTGATGTATAAATATAATAATTATTTCATGATTATTAATCTTTATATGTTTAAATAATTTCCTCTTTTTCCATATTCGACCTACCAAATTAATTTTTGACACATAATCCAAATGTAATCAAATCATCTAATGTACAAAAAATTGATTTAGTAATCATATGTAACATGGTTATATGCAAAATAAAATGAATAATAAACTTGAAAAAGTTTATTAAGAAATTAAATAATTAACTTATGTTTATTATTTAGTTATATAAAGAACGTACGTGATGATTCAGACTCAAGTTAATGCACTTCATTTCAATTTCTCTTCATTGGGGAATGTTGTAATGTTATGCACATAATTTCTTTTATAGGGTATATATAATACCCATTTTAAATTTTATGTAATATACCACTCCTCCTCATTATCTTGATTCAAGGTGGAAGTGATACATGGACTTAAACAACATCCCCAAGGTGCCAAAGGCTAACAATAAATGTCCAGGGATTTATGAACGATTGGGCACAATTTCACATTGAAATAAAAAATACAAAAAAACTAACCATTACTAAATAACCACTACATTATTCATGTAAACAATGTATTTCAACTGAAAATGGTACCAGAGTACAACAATAACTATCCCCAACCAAACTAAGGAAAAAATTAGAGTACCTATAGGAAAACTAAAATGAAAAATCTCAGGACTCTAAGAATAAGCTCCCAATATCCACACCAAGCTCCATGCTCTAACACCATAAGAGCACCAAATAATCATAATGGAACACTATTAAAATGATATGTTTTACCATTACCTATTTCTCAGAGTACAACATCGGTAAAATCACCCAAGTGTCAAAGCAGGGGGTGATTAATAGTACTTAGAAGGATTTCCCCCAAATTACTTACCTACTCGCACCACTATGATGGAAGAAGTTTCACATTTATATAAAAAAAAATTATATAAATCTATTAAATAAGTAAAATAATTTACAACAAACCAAACACATCACTAATAAAACAGTTTACCCAAGTAAAACACAACTCCATGGGAAGTAACCAAACAAGTCATTAACAATTTTCTCATTTCGTGTTGGCATAACCCATTTCACCTTTTTTGAAAACATGCACATCTCAACCATACACAAGATCCAACCACATGAGCTCGGTGTTATTATTGATGGTGGAACTTCACATCAGACCCCATCCCCTTATTATTATAGTACGTCACGCTACATTCCAATCCATTAATGGTGGTAATTAAAACCCTTTATTCATCCCAACCAACTCATTCATAACCACTTAAGACAAAAACCATAAATCAACATGTACCAGAAATCACATCAACTAACATTTTGAAAACCAAATCAACCATTTAAGGTAGTCTACATTTCCAAAAAACATGCATAAACCATTTCAATAAAATCAACCATTTATTGAAAACTTACTTAAGATACATATATTCCAAACATCCTTTTAATAAAATAATGTTTTTATTGAAGACCATTTTCACAAAAAAAATCATAAATTAAACCAAGATATCATTTTTAAAACCATCATTTTAAAATCCAACAATGGAGCATACTACACAAAAATATCACATTTTCCCTAAAATCCCCAAATACTCACAAAATGGATTTTAACCAATCTTCTCACTAAAATTTCACATTAAATTTCAAGAAAATAATTAATTTTAAATCAATACATCTAGTTTTAGAAAGAGGAGTCGAGAGTGAATCCACCTACCTTTAGGGTTTTGGTGAAAAAGACCCATGGCACAAACTCTCACCAAATCCTAGTGAAACCTATAAAAATATTCCTCAATTCTATTCTTCGAACATCAAAAAGGTAAAATCTAAACATTATTATAAACAAAAACCATATATTTTTCTGCAACGGAACTAATAATAAGAAACTGGGAGAGATAAAAGAGTATATCTGAGAAAACCCAAAAAATCACCACAAAAAGAGACTTATCATTAATGATCTAGTTCTATCGTACCAAGAAAACTATTAGAATCACTTCCAAAATGATTGGTATAGGTTGCCTAACCTTTTAGAGGAGAAATTACAAAGTGAGGATTGAAATGGGGATCAAATGGGTGTTTTGTGGATAAAATTTCGTGAGATATGTTTTTAAAACCCTACTTTTTATCCCTTGAGTGATTTTAACTACATGGTTAGACAGACCATACATTAACCGGATGATTGCTACTTCCCCAAGGTTTACCCTATGTTGTTGGCCCGCATGGTTAGAAAAATTGTGTTCTAACCATTAGAAAGCCCACTGTATCAAGTTATACAGTTTACCTAGGTTGGTTGCATGGTTTGGAAATTCATGCACCTAAATTTGGCGCCAACCAATATCCCACTTCTTCCTTGTGCACAATTTCCTAGAAAAGTCGCACAATTTTTCTAACCATGTTCAAACTATACGCCCTTAGAAAAAACCCAAAACCTTCCCAAAAATCACCCAAAATCTCTCAAATCTTACCCAACCACTTTTTACGCATAAAAGGAATAAATAAGGGTTACATACCTCAAACTAGAGGTGATACATGTAATATCATGATTCATTCATACTTTATGGTATTTTATGTTTCAGTTTGAATTATTTCATCTACGGATATTTTACATGAAAATTACCAAGTGGTAAAAGTTATTGTGTAATCTTACTTTCTTTTTTGATTGTTAACTTTCTCTTGAAACAATTACTTTATTATGATCATTTTTAATTAGGAATTATATTTCTCTTAAATATACATTTTCATATATGATGGATATGATTATTTCCTTAATTGTATATCATGTTTACATACAGTGTATAATTTGAAATTAATTTGATTAACTAGGTAAATATTAATAAATTTGTATCCTTTACTCAATACAGATATTTTTTGATAAGGTATATTATTCATGAATTAAATAAATTATTAGATATATGAGGAATTATTTGGATATGAAATGATGGATAGGGCTTCAAATTATATATCCCCTTGATAAATCAACATATCTCATGAGAAAAATAATTTGACCGAATTAAAAGGTTTTCTATATGTATTTCTAAATCATCTTATGAAAGGTATTGAGGGTAGAGGTATCATGATTTCTAATATCATGATGTCCAATAATTAACCATTTTATATATTTAGAATTCATAAATTTTTATTATCCATGATATTTTCAAAATGATATTATCTCTAGTTTCATTTCATTCTAAGATTATTGATTTAATGGCATGTGTGTTTCGTTATTTACTATATCATATATATTATTAAAAATCTTGTTATGAGAGTCAAGTTATTTAAATGGAATGTGTTTTTAGTTATTTAAATTTCTATGTTAATTATGTTTATATATTAAAGATATATTCAATTATACTTATTCCTTACTGAGTATTGGAGATCCCCCTTAATTTGTTTCCTTTATTCATGATATGAATAAGAATTAATGGAATGGGTTCAAGGATTTAAATTTTTTTCCATTTCTATTATTTGTATTTTATATCCCTATGAAAAATGGGTATTATGTATTTTTTTAATTCTCCAAAAATAATAAACTAACTAGTCTTTCATGATTTTATTCTTTGTATTTATGTTAATCTAATAAAATAGACACCAGCTCAAGGTTAATGGATTTGGGGTCACTACATTTCATGTCAGATGAAGTTTAGAAAAAACATTAGTAACCAAATCAAGGAAAACATATATTAGAGAACAGAACCCTATGATGTAATTTTTTGATAGGTATATAAGAATATCTTAATGTTTTAGTAAGGAAGACATTATATGGTTTCTCCTAGAAATACATCTTTTTATAGATACTAAAAGTGGGCATGATTCCGGTATAGAGATACCAAGGGGTAATAACATTGAAAAAGGTGAATTGGGATTGACCCAATTTTCACTTGGTGCATGAAAACAGACCTTACTACACCAATGGTTTGACACTCCCATAGGATATGATTAGGGTAATTTAAATTTTCCTTATAAACCTTTATGAAGGATTTCAAAATAAATATATCCCTGATGAAACCATAATTATGATTCTAAGATTAATAATGGATAAATTTTAATTTGTACTAAGTGTTACACTATTTTTATAATTATACATTATGAATTAAAATTCATAATTTTATAAGCTAATACAATATATTTCATTGTTTAGAAATGGTTTCTGGAAAGAATAAGGGTATCAAGACTTGTGGCCAACATATATATTTTCCTACTGAGGAATCCAATACATCTGGTATTTGAACTGAGTAAATTATATCTATATTAAGGCATCTAAATCATGTTGTGTAAAATAACCTTTCTTGGATGGTGAAACTTATTAAACAGCATGATTCCACTATATTGGATTGCCTTATATGATATAATCCCTCATTATTTTGTGGGAATAATAATTCAGTGGTATCTGATCAAAGGATATGTTTCTTATAAAATAAATTTCTTTCTATGGGAATTATTAAAAAGGAGAAAGTTATCATTATATATTATCATATCTCAAGAGATGTGGATTAATAGTGGTCATTGATTAAAAATACTAAGTATTAAGAACAAATAACAAACATAGAATGAAAGGATTTCAAAGTACTCTTCTTAGAAAATATTTTCCACATGAGTAACGAGTGGATATGGAAAGTCAGTTCTTGAGTCTAACACATAAAGTGGTGGAAAATGTTTCTAAATATGAAGCCAAATTTACATGGTTATAAAGCCATAAATGCAGACTATGTACATAATATAAATAGAAACATTGATTATTTCTTTGATGGGATTAAACAAATATTTCAATGGGGACATGTATCCCACATATTCTCATCATATAAGAAAAAAGTATCATGTACTAACAAGACAAAGAAATAATTCTCTAAGTATTGTGGATTCTATGGTCAGAAATTGAAGAATAGGATGGAAGTGAAAATGAAAAATAAATAGAATAAGGGAAAGAAGGATTTTTCTACATGTTATAATTGTGGAAAGGAACATCCATGTACTTTTTAATGGGAATGAGAGTTTTCTTCAAGTATTAAAATAAAGGCCACCATGATCATGATTTCAAGGGTAAGAAAAATGGTTCCAATTTTCAATTATTTAACTCTAAGTATATGGAGAACTAGGAAAATTAATTCTCTAATTGTTAGAGGACTATTCCTCAAAAGTAGCTGATGGATCATTTTCGAACTTATTCTACTACCATAGATGAAGTGGAATGATTAATGTACTTGTGTTTGGAGTCAAGAATTATGACATTATATTACTTTATAATTGATATCTTGGTTATAAGAATTATTAAATGTATAAGGATTGTACCAAAGTTATTTTTTATTAATGACTTGAAAGTGTATGTTGAACGGTACTGATAACCAAGAAAAATTATTTAGTAAAAAATTGAACATCATGGAAAACACAAGATTTTGGAAAAGATAACCCTTAATATGTTCTAAATTTTGAGATAGTGATGTTGGGATAAGGAGATGATTGAAATGGAAAAAGATAATTAGATTGTAATAACTACATTGGATCAGATTAATGATTTTTTAACGAAGTATTTTATTCTACCATTTAAGGAGTTAACAATATTTTTTGATTTAAGTAATATATCCAATAATATGTGTTTTATTTGAGGAATAAGTAAACATGCATGTTTTTAATAATTTTTTAAGGTAATTATGGTTATTAGCTTGTTTTAAGAGAATACATGATGAAGGTATTCGCATGTTTTATATGTGATGATTAAGAGACACTACTTATTGTTTGGGGGATTAGTGATGAGTTCATTTTGGAAATTTAGTGACCTTATTTCTTATGTTTTAGAGATTAATCTTTTGTATGGGTTATAAGTTTAACCATATATTAAATGTTTTAAGTTGATAATTTGAAATGTTTTTTGATATTAATGTATTACATCACTATATAATGATTTGTGTATATCCTATAACCAATAATAACCATTTTTTATAATAATAACTGGAGATATTAGGAATTACTTATCATTCTTTTATGAATCTTATGATCCATTAAAAGTTAATTTTAGTGCCTTAATCATAAAAAAACATCTTGGATATTCATTTCTTATAGTATGAAATGAATTTTAAATTGATCAAACCACAACAAAAATATTAAATTGTGCCTATGAAATAGAAATATATCAGGTGAGTATATTTTCATATTTTCTCATTCTAGATGGTGAAAGAATTCCTCAACTCTAGGAAATGGATATTAAAACAAAATTTTATCATAATACCTTCATTTATAGTGATGTGATGGTATTTTAAATCATTATAGACTTATATTTTTGAGGTCCTTCACTTTTAATTAACCATTCAGTTTCTAATGATCAATGACCACTATCACTCTCTATAATTATTTAAACATTTCGTGCATATCGATACATTCTCTTTCCACCAGTGTTATCCTACTTAAAAACCTAGTTATATGTTATTCTTTATGAACTTTTTATTTAACTTTGATCTTATCAAGAGTATTTTTTATTCACCCTTCTCATGATGTGGTATTTCAAGAATTGTATTTTCAAATAACCAACTATTCATTTCTGAGATCAAGATTAAATTGTGAGGATGCAATTTATTTAAGGTTGTAGAATGTAACACCCTGATATTTTAAAATATAAACATCATATTTGATAGCATATATGACATGAAACACTAAGTATAAAGGGTAATATAACATCCTAATACATTATGATATATTTATTTTTAAATAAATTCAATCTATTTGATAGATTTTAATACACGCAACACCAAGTTTGAACGAAATGTGAAACTCTATTAAAATATTATTATTTAAATAATACCATTATAACATAGTAGTTAAATTCATAGAAATGAATATTAATAAATAAATTATAAAAAATATATGTTTTATGCATGTATAAAATAAACCAACTGGATATCTATTATTAAGAGATAAAATTATAACCATTTGAAAGAAAAAGAAATGTTTTATGAAAAAACTATATTTTTCTAAAAGGAAGTTTAGATGTGTTTTCCACACATAATTTACAATTAATTTATACAAATTTTATAAAATTTATTTTAAAAAATAAACATCATCTTTTAAGTCAACATATCAAATTTATATCAGGGTGAATTTTTTAAATTTTTCTAAAAAGATTCAATTTTTGATAAATAGTGGAAAATACTAAATTCTAATTAAAAACTGCATTTTTGTTTAAATTATTTATAATCTAAATTTATATTTTGAATTGGTTTTAATGTAAAATTATTTCAATTATATATTTATTAATCCAATTTAAGTCATTATAATCAATTTCATATTAAAATTTTTATATAAAAACATTGTAAAATTTTAAACATTTTTTCTTTGAAAACCTATTTTCTCATTGCACCTACATGATTAATTATAAATTATAAATTTTCACTTATTTAATTATAATTTATAAAAACTACTTTACAATTGGTTCCATCTAAGACCATGGTTTAAATCATGGAAATTACTATATATAGCCATGGTTAAATCGTGGCTATTAAAGAATATTACCATAATTTAAACCCTGGAAGTAGGTCATATATTATCACAGTTTAAATAGGGGAAACAACTAGATATCATCATACTTTAATAATGTATATTAAATCCTAATTTTATGGTTTAAATTTTGGTAGTATCCCATCTATTTCCATAGTTTAAACTGTGACAATATATTGTCTAAATTCTAAGAAACACATCCCCTATAGCATACCAAATACACCACCTACAACATCTAATTTCTACCAAAACACATATACATATAATAAAAGAAATACATATAAAATTTTCATTTTATTAAAAAATTATAAATATATAAATATATAAACATCCAATAATGTAACTCAAAAATTTTATATGAATCCTCATTAACATTTTAACTGATATTAACACAGTCGACAAGTGTGTGGCCACCACCAGCATCCTCTACATCATTATAGGCCTCTCCACTAGGATCATCATCATCACCACCAGCATCATCTCCATCCTCATAAATTGAGCACAAACTCGATATACATCTATCCACTATTGTTTTACCCTCGTCACCTAGTACCTGATTTAAATGATTATTTGGTCAATATGTTCTGATTACTTCATTGTTAAAGCTTGAAGAGAATCCTATAAAAGGTGTTACCATTTTAGTAGATAATGAAAAAAATAATATAAAACTCAAATGTAACTTATAAAATATAAACTAAAAATATAAACATAATAAAAAATTAATTGTGTGTTACCAATTCCAAGTTATAACATGAGCATCAGACATATGAATGAGTAACCTAAGTTTTTTATGATTGAAAAAACTTTTGGAATGGGGTCATACATTTCTATATCGATTGCACGTTCTTACATGGTATATATTGTACTTTTCCAATAATGTGTAGTAATGTGTACAGTATTTAGACAAAAATTAGATCAATATAATACCTATGTAGTAAGCATTTAACATATAAAAAATTGAAAAACTAGAATGATCAATCATGTCCAGATCTATTATTTTGATAATAGCATGAGTGTGTAGGTGGTATTCATTTATTCATAGACTATCATGAACCATCTTGGATACCTCATTACCCTAACTTCTAATCTATCACTAATATATACTAAAGGGTGTTCCCAAATTTCACAGGTTGGTGGCTGGCACACAGTATCATATAAGATTAAATAAGGAAAAAATTTCCAAAAAAATAAAGATAAAGATACATATCAGTATTCTCAAAAATCATCAAGGAGATAGTATATGAAACTAAACAGGTATATCAAAAACCTAATTAGTACAACATAAAAGTACTAAAAATAGAAAATATAAGTCAGACATCTAAAAGGGCACATCACTCAAATCCCCAAGGGATCATTAACATCCACCTCCTCTAAGTGGTTCTTTCCCTTTACTCAGACCTGGCAGGAGAAAATCCAAAAAAACCCAAAAGAAAAGGTAGGGTGTGATTTAAAAATACCAGTAAGGTCTCACCAAGTTTTCCATAATAAAATTTCATATTAATTAACCAAAACATGATTTCTATTTCAATAAAAGAGGGCATGGTGATATAATTAAATATTTAAAACAAAGCGTACTTTTCATTTCAGAATAATGGAAAAATTTCAAACATGGCTTAAATAAACACTTTATATAAAATAGTTTATATAAACCAATAGGTATGAGTAAATAATTTTCACAATTAAAGGAATTTATAACAAAAACAGTCAAAATAATCACCATGGTCATCTACCCAATGGTATGTGTAACGCCCCGACCCCAGATACCCAGAGTCGGTGAATTACTTCGTAACATTGGCATGATCACAAAAGATCAAGTCTCGAAAGACCGATTAGTTTAGTAGCCTTGGAAACACTAGATACATTCATAAGCCTTTCATTACATCAAAAAGTAAACAAACTACAATAACATGGTCTTCATAGTCCACACTCATATCCCTTTCTGACTACCCCTGCAGGTCATTCATAAAATACTTCTTCATATCCTGGAAAAATATTAATACATTGAAAGGGGTGAGCTTAGATGCTCAGTAAGGATAACAATATAGTGGAAGCTTTCATCAATAAACATAAACATTTAAGGCAATGTATAACTAAAACAAAAGCCTTTTAAACTTGAACTTCAACATAATATGGCAAAAGTAAAATGAGATAATTCCATTTACTTCTTCACATGGATATTCTACTGGTCGAATAATCATATGCAATATCAATAACCACTTTCATAATGAGGGAATGTATAATGCCAGACATTCTGAAACATTTCGTCAAGGCCTCGGCCAAGACATCTAAAATGATTAAGCCATCGGCCAAAACCATAAATCAAATTGGGAAAGGGCCTTGGCCAATTCCACATCCAGTTGTCTCATGAGACCTACCGATGCATCGAGGAGCTATAGCGGGCTCCACCCGTCACTTATTAAGTCCAATACATTCCTCATATGAATAGGTTTAAACATAACATAAATATTCATATTAAAACTAGCATACAAAACGTCAAAAATTTCTCCATAAACTATGGATGGTATAAAAATAACATATCCACAGTCAAATATTTCACAAAATGTTCAATGGGACTTTTGTATCATAAATCAATTTCAATTAAACTTAAAACCCATCAAAGGATGTTGACATGGATGAAATCAAAGCTATTTGAGAGAAATATCTCTCTTTTTTGAAATAATTTAAAAGTCACATAATTATAAAATAATACATTTACTTTGAAAATATTCTTATAAGCTTGTAAGGGAAGCTTCAACGAAGTTATAATGGCAGAAAATAGCCGCACCCGCCGTATAAGTTAAAAAAACATTCTTACCTTAAATTTGTCAAAAAGGTCAAAAAGTACATTGTTTGAAAAACGACGATAAGATTCCTTTAAAAAAAATATAAGGGTATAAATGACTTTAAACCATTTTCCATTTAATAGTAAAAATGTTTTGAAAGACATTTTCAAGAAACATGGATGTGGATGATAACGAGGTCCCAGTAGATAATTATGTATAAACAACCTTAGATAATGAAGAGGTTGTGAAGTAAACCCTTACCTCGTGTCTGACTTGACTCAACCGTTCTTTAACCTCTTGAATAATAAACTAGAGTTAATATATACCTTATTAAGAACCATTTTTAATTTCATTATCCTTTTTATATCACTTATTACAATGTTATGAACATTATGTAATTATTTAAGTTAATAACGGTCGTTTTGTCGATCTTTGGTACTTGAGTCAACAATAAACTTCTTATAATTACAAGTTGTTTATGTGGTAGAATATCCATTATATAAAGAATTATATTAATAATTTAGATGTCATATATATCATATATATCTAGTATATACATTCATTTATAATATTACGTAACATTTAGAGGTAAGAAATGAAATGCACCGTTCATGGAGACGGTAAGTCGTACGTACGCATGAACGCTAATTTCATTTATATTTCGTATTTAATGGAATGAAATAATAATGATATAAATGTATAATATAATTCCAGTATAATATAGTTTATAATACCATTCACTCCATTCTTTATACATCCCACATATGGAATAAACGATTCAAATCACTTTGAGGGGGCGGTAGTCCGCACTTCCTAAAATGAAATTATCGCGTTTTACCCATAATGGAAATCATAAAGTATGCCATAAATGAGAAATACAGAAGCATAAGTAAAACATAAACATATTATATATCATATATAAATATAGTGACATCTTAATGGCCACATTTTAAGGTGTTATATGAGTGTTGAACAATCATCGTTTCGTGAGGCAGAAATTCGTCATCCACAGAAACCGTATGTTCTTTAACCATTAGATGTAGGTGTGTGTAAGTGTAGCTCGAATACTTATTATAACAACATCCTAGTATATTGAGGATACTGGTGTTGTTACAAAAGAAATTAATAAAAAGAGTTTATGGGGTTGGAGAAGAAAAATGAAACAAAACAACATTAGAGAAGACATTACCTCAAAATCGGGTAACTCTTTTTGATTTGAGCCAAAGGCTTCCTTGGGAAGAGTTATGCCCAAAGTGAGGCTTCTAGGAGTAAGAGGGGGAAGTTGGGAGAGTATTGGGGCAGAGTTTGGCCGAGCCAAATGGCTTGAAAGTGTGAATGAGGTGGTAGAGGTGGGGGCCTTTTATAAGAGGAGAGGAGGGGCACTCTTGGAAAGTAAGGAAATTGTACATTATTATACAATGCTTTTCGGATTATAAAGGTCCCACACTTATATAATTCGTGGATAAGGTGATAAGGGTTCGAAATCAATCCATCCAATAGTCTTTGGACAAGTGTAAGCCTTGGATTGTACATTATCTTTTCATTTTATTAAAATCGTTAAATAATGAGGTCATCGCTGCATCATAATGATGTCATAAATAATTTAATTTATTTAATGTCTAAAAATTATAAAAAAAATACTATGATGTAGGAAATCTTTTTAGCTTTCCAATGACTATTTATAGTAAAAAAATATTACTTGTATAACCCCATATAAAAATTGATTTAGTAAAACATTTCAGGTTTGTGTCATTTTTTACTTTAACATTAAATAAATATATATTAATGTCATTTTCCATCCAAAGTGGCTCCATGGGGTCCCCAAGTTGACCCATGAGTTGTATTGTTAGGTCATGACTCATCCAATAGGAGTAGGACAAGTGTCAAGCTCATCTCATATTATAAAAACATTATTTTTACCTTAAACTACACTAATTACCTCTAATCGCGATTAAGAACTTAAAAGTTACTATTCACCAAAAAATTATTTTAATATCATTGAACCACATTTTACTTCTTAATGACAACCATGTATGTCGGATTTTTGAAAATCAAATCACAGAAGTGGTAATATTTCATTTAAACAAAAAATCAGTTATTTAACTACCACTTAGTGGTTTTACTATTCATCAAAAATTGAAGTTTTTCAGAACAATGCCAAAATTTCACCCTAAGCTATAATTGATATTACGAATTCAAAAATGATGTATATTTTAAAAAATTCCAAACATATAAGTTGCATTAATTAATTTTATAATTAATTCCCGCTGTCACAACAATAGCGTGTTTTTAAGAAACAATTTATATCAAAAGATTGGCAATTGTTTATGTCCAATTTCAATGTTAAATTAATTCTAATGACCACCATTGGATAAAATGGTAAAAATATATTCTAATTATACTTTAAAACCACTAAATAGTATAATTTATCACTATAAATTATTTTGATTAAAAAAGTTGTTTTTAAGTATTTTTCACTATTCATAAAAAATTAGTAGTTCTCAGAAAAATACCAAAAATTCAACATAGGCTAATTTCAATATTCCGAATCCAAAAATGAAGTCCATTTTGATAAATAAAATTTATAAAATTTCAAAAAGTAGGTATTACTATTCACAACGGCTAGTTTAATTAGTTGTGGTGTGTGTTAGAGCTCGAGGTTGCGTACAACACACGCTATTGCATTATTGAATGAGAAGCGTATCGTGGAAGCTCGGGGTGTTACATTCTCCCCTCCTTCAATAAATTGCGTCCTCTCAATTTGAAATTTTTTTTCTTTGAAAATAAAAGGTTGAAAAGAGAAAATACCTTTGTGGAAAACCAACATCGAAAATAAGATTAATAAAATTTAGCCTTAATAAGAGGGAAAGGGAAATGAAAAAGTCATCACCCAATTATGATCTCTATTAGGAGAACATTGGTGGCAATTAGAGACATATAATTGGAGGAAAAACGTAAATATTTGTAGGGAGTGATTGAGGTCATCAATCACAATCAACTGTCAAATTGAGGGCCTCAAAGCCTTCAATCTATGTTGATTTAAAATATCATCAGTTCAACAAGACATAAGGTATTAGGATAACATATTTTTTTGTTTTAATATCCCTTTACTAAAGTTTAATAATTAATTTATTCATTGAATAACAGATAGGTATATATATTTATGCCTGACAATTAGAGTTTCAACCTTCAACTCACCTTTCACTCAAAAAGATAATAGAACCAAAAAATATTATACTTATACTAATTGTATAAGGTTCCAAATGTTAACACATACCATTTAGATTAGTAAAATTATTTTGTAATAACCAGGGACTTCCTGTAGGCTTGTGGTAGGAAATAAAGGCCTGTCGCACTATGGTTGTGGGTTCGATTCCTGCAGCTTTGTCCGACGCGACGGTTTATGCCCCACCCTGCAGGTTGTCCTTTTCCTAAAACTATAGTATTATAATATTCAAAAATAATCTTCATAAATTTTTTAACCTTAAACAATACTATCCAAAGATCAACTTAATCCACTCCAACCTTTATATTTATCCAAAATACCTCTATCCAGACTTTCTCTAAAAGGTCTCTAAATTCCAAAATCAATTTATCATATTCCCCAAACAAAGTAAATTTTCTCTTATTGTCACATACCAAAAATATAATTACCTTCATCATATTAAAACCTTACTGAAACAACAAGTATTGCAGTACAATCCTTATATATATATCACATTATTCTAATAACCAGAATATAATCCATGAGTCCAAAAGTACCAATACATTAGTTATTCTGCTTCAACTGTAGTAACAGCATAAGATTTTCCTTGATCCCTTGGCCTTTTCTGAGGTAAGTTTCCCTGACGCTTAGGAAATTCATTTGCATAATGCCCCATTTCCCTACAATTGTAGAATTCAACATTGATAGCCTCTTTCTTTCCCTTGCAATCACACGCCTGGTGACCTTTTTCCCCACATTTATAACAAACTCTCATTCCTTTTAGGCAAGTACCAGGGTGATTCTTCCCACAATTATCACATAATGGAAAATCCTTATTTCCCTTTTTCCCTTTATCTATCTCTTGTTCCACCGTTCTCTTCTTCTCTTTCTTTACTTTGTTGTCATAAGACTTAGAGAATTCCTTTTCTGTCTTGATAGCACACGAGACAATATCTTCGTATGATGAGAAGGATTGTGATACTAAAGCTCGACGAAGAAATGGTTTTAACCCATCAAAGAAACGATAAATCTTACTCCTTGGGTTACGTATATAATCGGCAGCATGCCTCGCTAACCTTGTAAAGTTAGCCTCATACTTTGCGACATTCTCATCCTCCTTCTGCCTCAGACTCGGAAATTGCCTTTCCATATCTGCTCGATGGTCACGAGGAAAGTATTTTTCTAAGAAAAGCTCTTTGAACTCCCTCCATTCCATATTCGATACGTCATCATCTTCCTTTGTGTTTTGAATCAGCGACCACCACTGATCGGCATCTCTAGTGAGGCGGTAAAATGCCATGACAACCTTCTCCCTTTCGCTACTCCCCAAGGCATGGAATATTTTCTCTAAGAAGTTTATACATTGCTCAGCTAATAACGGATTTGTACCCCCATTAAATGTTGTTGTTTGTTTCCTCATGAAGCGGTCTAACATTGATCCTCCACGTTGTGGATCAGGGTGATCCATACGAGTAAGGTTATTATTCATAACTTGAGTGAGTTGTCCCAGTATGGTAATAAGTTGATCAGCACCAGTTGTATCTCCAGATCCACAATAATTATCTTGAGAAGGAGGGAAATCCCTACACGGAGTGCGTGCATTGATACGGTTTCCATTCCTTCCACTAGGCGCCATTTCTAAACAATGGCATAAACTAGATTAGTTTATGAATCAAAATACATAATTCCATACTTTTAAAACACTTAACATAAATTGAACTATTTATGGATGTAATCCATAATCATAAAAATGTTTTCTTTGAGGAAGTATATACCCATAACCCTTCATAGTGGTTTGTAAAGAAAATGAGAATTATCCTAAGCATATCCCCCGGGAGTGTCGTAACCAAGAGTGCAGCAAGGCCCGTTTTCGTGCACTAGTTCCCGTTCGAGTCTAGATCAAAGCGGTGTTTTCGGGTTTTACCCCTAGGTACATCTGTGCCAGAGCCGCCTCTACCTGCTCGTATCTAGACAGGGATGTATTGCTCGTAAAACTCACAAAATCTCTATAATACCAAAATTCTAGGAAGTTCTTCTATACTAATCCTCAAAGTTCATCTTAGGTCTACGTGCTCTAATCAGAGTTTGTCTAAATCTATCTTCCAAGGTTTGTACTAAAATTCCTCTGATACCAACTGTAACGCCCCGACCCCAGCTACCCAGAGTCGGTGCATTACTTCGTAACATTGGCATGATCACAAAAGATCAAGTCTCGAAAGACCGATTAGTTTAGTAGCCTTGGAAACACTAGATACATTCATAAGTCTTTCATTACATCAAAAAGTAAACAAACTACAATAACATGGTCTTCATAGTCCACACTCATATCCCTTTCTGACTACCCCTGCAGGTCATTCATAAAATACTTCTTCACATCCTGGAAAAATATTAAAACATTTAAATGGGTGAGCTCAGATGCTCAGTAAGGATAACAATATAGCGGAAGCTTTCATCAATAAACATAAACATTTAAGGCAATTTATAACTAAAACAAAAGCCTTTTAAACTTGAACTTCAACATAAAATGGCAAAAGTAAAATGAGATAATGCCACTCACTTCTTCACATGGATATTCTACTGGTCGAATAATCACATGCAATATCAATAACCACTTTCATAATGAGGGAATGTATAATGCCAGACATTCTGAAATATTTCGTCAAGGCCTTGGCCAAGACGTCTAAAATGATTAAGGCCTCGGCCAAAACAATAAATCAAATTGGGAAAGGGCCTCGGCCAATTCCACGTCTAGTTGTCTAATGAGACCTACCGATGCATCGAGGAGCTATAGCGAGCTCCAGCCGTCACTTATTAAGTCCAATACATTCCTCATATGAATAGGTTTAAACATAACATAAATATTCGTATTAAAACTAGCATACAAAACGTCAAAAATTTCTCCATAAACTATGGATGGTATAAAAATAACACATCTACAGTCAAATATTTCACAAAATGTTTAATGGGAGTTTTGTATCATAAATCAATTTCAATTAAACTTAAAACCCATCAAAGGATGTTGACATGGATGAAATCAAAGCTATTTGAGAGAAATATCTCTCTTTTTTGAAATCATTTAAAAGTCCCATAATTATAAAATAATACATTTACTTTGAAAATATTCTTATAAGATTGTAATGGAAGCTTAGACGAAGTTATAATGGCGGAAAATAGCCGCACCCTCCGTATAAGTTAAAAAAACATTCTTACCTTAAATTTGTCAAAAAGGTCAAAAAGTACATTGTTTGGAAAACGACGGTAAGATTCCTTTCAAAAACGTATAAGGGTATAAATGACTTTAACCCATTTTCCATTTAATATTAAAAATTTTTTGAAAGACATTTTTAAGAAACATGGATGTGGATGATAACGAGGTCCCAGTAGATAATTATTTATAAACAACCTTGGATAATGAAGAGGTTGTGAAGTAAACCCTTACCTCATGTCTGACTTGACTCAACCGTTCTTTAACCTCCTAAATAATAAACTAGAGTTAATATATACCTTATTAAGAACCATTTTTAATTTCATTATTCTTTTTATATCACTTATTACAATGTTATGAACATTATGTAATTATTTAAGTTAATAACGGTCGTTTTGTCGATCTTTGGTACTTGAGTCAACAATAAACTTCTTATAATTACAAGTTGTTTATGTGGTAGAATATCCATTATCTCCAGAATTATATTCATGATTTAGATGTCATATATATCATATATATCCATTATATACATTCATTTATAATATTACGTAACATTTGGAGGTAAGAAATGAAATGCACCGTTCATGGAGATGGTAAGCCGTACGTACGCATGAACGCTACTTTCATTTCTATTTCGTATTTAATGGAATGAAATCAAAATGATATAAATGTATAATATAATTCCATTATAATATTGTGTATAATACCATTCACTCCATCCTTTATACATCCCACATATGTCATTAACGATTCAAATCACTTTGAGGGGGCGGTAGTCCGCACTTCCTAAAATGAAATTATCGTGTTTTACCCATAATGGAAATCATAAAGTATGCCATAAATGAAAAATACAGAAGCATAAGTAAAACATAAACATATTATATATCATATATAAATATAGTTACATCTTAATTTCCACCTTTTAAGGTGTTATATGAGTGTTGAACAATCATCGTTTCGTGAGGCAGAAATTCACCATCCACAGAAACCGTATGTTCTTTAACCATTAGATGTAGGTGTGTGTAAGTGTAGCTCGAATACTTCTTATGACAACATCATAGTATATTGAGGATACTGTTGTTGTTACAAAAGAAATTAATAAAAAGAGTTTAGGGGGTTGGAGAAGAAAAATGAAACAAAACAACATTAGAGAAGACATTACCTCAAAATCGGGTAACTCTTTTTTATTTGAGCCAAAGGCATCCTTGGGAAGATTTCTTCCCAAAGTGATGATTCTAGGTGTAATAGGGGGATGTTGGGAGAGTATTTGGTCAGAGGTTGGCCGAGCCAAATGGCTTGAAAGTGTGAATGAGGTGGTAGAGGTGGGGGCCTTTTATAAGAGGAGAGGAGGGGCACTCTTGGAAAGTAAGGAAATTGTACAATATTATACAATGATTTTAGGATTCTAAAGGTCCCAAACTTATATAATTCGTGTCTAAGGTGCTAAGGCTTATAAATATACCCATCCAATAGTCTTTGGACAAGTGTAAGCCTTGTATTGTACATTATCTTTTCATTTTATTAAAATCGTTAAATAATGTGGTCATCGCTGCATCATAATGATGTCGTAAATAATTTAATTTATATAATGTCTACAAAATATAAAAAAAATACTATGATATAGTAAATCTTTTTATCTTACCAATGACTATTTATAGTAAAAAATATGACGTGTATAACCCCATATAAAAATTGTTTTAGTAAAACATTTCAGGTTTGTGTCATTTTTTACTTTAACATTAAATAAATATATATTATTGTCATTTTCCAACCAAAGTGGCTCCATGGGGTCCCCAAGTTGACCCATGGGTTGTATTGTTCGACCATGACTCATCCAATAGGAGTAAGACAAGTTTCAAGCTCATATCATATTATTAAAACATTATTTTTACCTTAAACTACACTAATTACCTCTAATCGCGATTAAGAACTTAAAAGTTACTATTCACCAAAAAATTATTTTAATCTCATTGAACCACATTTTACTTCTTAATAACAACCATGTATGTAGGATTTTTGAAAATAAAATCACAGAAGTGGTAATATTTCATTTAAACGAAAAATCAGTTATTTAACAACCACTTAGTGGTTTCACTATTCATCAAAAATTGAAGTTTTTCAGAACAATGCCAAAATTTCACCCTAAGATATAATTGATATTCCGAATTCAAAAATGATGTCTATTTTACAAAATTCCAAACATATAAGTTTCATTAATTAATTTTATAATTAATTCCCGCTGTCACAACAATAGCGTGTTTTTAAGAAACAATTTATATCAAAAGATTGGCAATTGTTTATGTCCAATTTCAATGTTAAATTAATTCTAATGACCACCATTGGATAAAATGGTAAAAATATATTCTAATTATACTTTAAAACCACTAAATAGTATAATTTATCACTATAAATTATTTTGATTAAAAAAGTTGTTTTTAATTATTTTTCACTATTCATAAAAAATTAGTAGTTCTTAGAAAAATACCAAAAATTCAACATAGGCTAATTTCAATATTCCGAATCCAAAAATGAAGTCCATTTTGATAAATAAAATTTATAAAGTTTCAAAAAGTAGGTATTACTATTCACAACGGCTAGTTTAATTAGTTGTGGTGTGTGTTAGAGCTCGAGGTTGCGTACAACACACGCTATTGCATTATTGAATGAAAAGTGTATCGTGGAAGCTCGGGGTGTTACAGTATGATAGTTTCTTGTTATAGTATCCTCACACATCTCATATCAGTGATCATGGATAATATGTGTACACACGTCCCTCAAGATCAAACTAAATAAGACTCATTAAAATACCATCAAGGATAAGATCTGTCAAACTAGGTTTCTTTAGAGTTTTCATCATCAATCTGTTTCAAGGGAATTACTATTCTAGCATGTTTGTCCCAAATAACCCACTAACTACCTGAGCTCTAATGTTCTCAATCAATCAACTGAAAAAGGCAAAAATAATTTCATTTCACATAAATCTTCATTATCAATATAATTTTCCAATTTTTCTTTTCAAAATTCCAATTTACATTCAAAACCAAATCATGGAATTTTCATCATTTCTGGAATTTTTCAAATAAAACCAGTCATAGTTTTTTGTCAATTCAATTTAGCCATTTTCTCATAATTAATTCTCAAATAAATTCCCAAATTCCATCAATTTCAAATTATGTACCAAATTCAAATTCCATTGGAATTAAGAGTTTCCCCAAAATTCTATTCCAAATAAATTTCTATCACAATTTGCATCGAATTTAGTTTTCACAAAACAATTGAAAGAAATTTCAAGAAATAAGAAATTAAAGGTTAAATCTATTGTCCAAGATTATATAGAACCACCTACCTTCAATCATAGAAATCAACACCCTCGATGAGACTGGACAACAAAGGATGAAGGCACATAAAATCTAGGAAATCAACATAGAATCAAGATACAACAACATAAATTTTATATCTATCAACCCAAGACAGTCTATCAAAATACAAAGAGGAAGCAGAGAGTTATGGGAAAACTACTTACCTTGAGATATTCACCACAACCAACATGATTATCACTCACTGAATGGATGATCTATAGGAAGAGTAGGACTCCAAAATTTCTTAGGAAGAGTCTATATGTTGTGAGAAAGGAAACCTGGGGAAATGAAACAATGATTTCATCTAAACCACATATTTAAAACCAACACTCGGGATCTTACATTATGTGTGAGACGATTACACATTATCTAACTTTAGAGTCCCACATATACCAAAAAACCAATCACATTTTATTAAATAATTAATTTTTGTATTTAAATGGAATGTAAGCTATAAATGTAATATAACCTTGCACATTGTGTACCAATTTCATGTAATCTTCTAGGTGGTGATTACACATCATGTAACCCCATTACATAGTGTGTAAATCCTCAACATACTAAAAAATGTAGTATTTATGCTAAAAATTTCAAAAAAATCATTGACTTCACCATTACAAGTATCCTCCCAATTTCTTCTTAGTGTTACTCAACAATTTAAATGAAAAACAAAATAATTTTTAAAACATGCATGATAGAAAGGTAACAATGTGTTATAACCTCCCCATCATAAAAACATTCTATCCTCAAAATCCTATCAAGAGGTTTCCATATAAAAATGTGAGTTAATTTCTCTCTCATCAGTGCCTCGGGCTCTCATGTCTCATGTGCATCAAAACCAGTCTTGCATAGAACTCGGAACAAACGTATCATCCTCCCACGAAGTACCTTTTTTCAAAATAAACTATCCTTACTCGATGCTCAGTCACTGACAAACCAGCCTAAACATCAAGATCACTCTAGATCCAAAAATGATATGGATTAGAAAGATACTTTCATAGCTATGATTGGTTTAAAACATTATGTATCAACATCATTTTTTAAATAAGTGTTAAATTTTACTCAGTTTTCCCCACCTGATCGAAAATATTTAAATGTCCCACAAAATATAGAGAAAGCTTCCCTTGCCTCCTAAGCTATCGATGGCCTAAATGAGGTGAAACATTCAATAACACCTGGTCACCAACTAAAAAATCCAATGGTCTATGTTGAAGATCAGTATATGATTTATACTATATTTTTTCTATAAAAATCCTTTGAAAAAACAACTAAATCTTTTCTAATGTCTCTTAGACCAATATCGGTCTAACCAAAGAAATTTCACCAATCTTTAACAAACACAATAGATATTTACACAAAATTCCATAAAAGGCCTCAAAATGACCCATTCTAATAAAAAAATGTTATATATATTTATAAGAAGACTAAAATATTACCAAGTAGTCATCCCAAGCTCCAAAAAAACCAAGGACATAGGCACAAAGCATATCCTCAAGAAGTTATCTCTATCTATCCATCTATCTACAAATGGTATGGTGTACACAAAAAAACCTGAGATATTAGTGCCTCCTAGAGCCATATCCAAAAGTGAGAAGTAAAATTTGGATTTCTATCAGATAATATATCATATGTAACTCCATTAAAATGAAAATCTCTCTCACCTAAATACTTCCTAGCTTCTTAACTTTAGTGTTGTCATGAATGAGTATAAAGTGATCTGATTTGTCTAGCATATCGATCACAGCCCATATTACATTATTATTTATATAGGTACATGGAAACACAAAAAAATCCATATAAAACTCATCCCACATACAATTTAGCACTGTAAATGGTTTAATAAAACCCAAATGTCTCTAATGCTCAGCCTTGACCTATTGGAAAGTATACCAGCACAAAAAAATTAGTATTGTCTCATCACATACCCCGCCACCAGAATCATACCCACGTATCATAAAACATATTTGTGGTTCTTTGTTGTATATCCCAATGAGAATTATATAAAATCAAAAAAACATATTTTCTCATGGGTAATGGTACGACAAACTGATTATGAAAACATAGAACACCCTCAATGGAGAACGACTAGTCAGAAACAATCTCCCCACCATAAAGAGAGTCTCTAATGCTACAAAATTCATCCTAAAGATGTTATTACTAAATATCCATATTAAGAAGAGCATTAGTCCATTGAACACTAGCTAAGATAACCTTGTCCCATATTTTCCAAACTCCAATAAGAAAATTTTTAAAAAGATCCATCAAGTTCCACTCATCTGATGATTATTTTACGATATAGTTAGTAAGTTTTCTACTCAACAAATTAGCAATGGAATTACCTTTATTTAGGGTATACGTAATATCAAAATCAAAATATTTTAGGTACATCTCCTAATGCCAATGGGGGGTATTCAAATCTTTTTGTGTTAAGATATAACTCAAGCACTTGTATTCTGAATATAAGCTAAACATTTTTTCGAAATGGTAACATCACCAACTCTTAAGTTCATGCATCATAGCAATGAGTTCAAAGTCATGGGTTGGATAATTCTTCTCTTATGGATTTATCTAACAAGATCTAGAGGAAATGATTTGATCACCCTATACAATAATATAACCCAAACCCAAACCTGATGAATCACAAAAGACCACATAACCCTACTCAGCCACTAAAAGAATCAACACTGGCATAGAAGTCTAAATAAATTTCAACTAAATAAAATAAATCTGACATTTCTCATCCTAAGAAAACTTCAATCCCTTCCGTGTTGTAGTAGAAATTGAAGAAGAAAACTTTTAGAAATCCTTTAATAAATGATGATAATACCCATATAGACCCAAGAATATATGTATCTTGAAAACATTAAATGGTTTATACCATGTCATAAAAGATTTCACCTTATCCGGATCAATTGAAATAATATATTTTGAGACCACATGTCCAAATAACATCATTTATAAAATATAGAAATAACATTTTCATAGATTTTCATAAATTTTTTGATTTCTCAATAGTTTGAGAACTACTCTTAGATGACACACATGATCCTCCATAGAGTAATCCAAGATTTCATCCCAAAAGACCACCATGGTGGTGCCACGATACTCATGGGATATCTTTCTCATCAAATCCATAAAGACTATGGAAGAATCAGTTAGAAAAAATCACATGATAATATAATCATAATGTCCATACCTTCTATGGAAGGTAATTTTATTAATGACATATTCTTTTATTCTCCACCGGTGATAACAAGATAGAATATAATTCTTTGAGAACCACTTCACCTCTTTCAATTGTTCAAATAGATCATAAATATATGAATATGGATTCATGTTATATATAATAACTTAGTTGGGTTTTTTGGTAATAAACACATAGTGGAAGTGTATCATCATCTTTCTTATCAAAGAGAATAGGTGCTCCAAAAGGTGACACACTTGTCTGTATAAATCCTTTCTCTAACAGATCATCTCATTGAGTATTCAAGTCTTTCATTTCACTTAGTTTCATATGATAAGAAGTAATAGATACTGGATAAGTATGATTTACTAAATCAATAGAAAACTATACCTCCATTACTGGTACAAAACCATAGAAGTCAAAAGGAAAAACATCATAAAACTCAACCACAACTGAATGAAGATCATAACGAAATTATAATATCTCTAGATCAAAAGAAAGCACTGATATTACTTTCCCCAACTATGGATAATAAGGTCATTCTCTACTCGACCTTAGGTCTCTTTCTCTGAAAAAGATATTGCACACCACATTAGGCATAGTAAAGGAGACCCATTGAAGATAACAATAAATTTGGGATTTATTACCAATGATTCAATCCATCCAAAAAAATGAAATCAATAGGATTTATGTCAATAATCATAAAATACCAAGTAAGATTAATCTCTAATAAAGATAACACACAATTAGTGTAATGAATACCCTTCTCTCTCTTCACTATGAGGGTTGTAGTAATATCCATAACATAAGATAAAATCATCGTAGGAAGATTTAACAACATCAAAATATGAGTTGATATAAATGAGTGAGATGCACCGGTATCAAATAAATCAGTCGCTAAAGATAATGTTATAGTGATGGTACCTACCACATTCTGTAATGCCCTTGCCCAAGAACCCCAGAACCAGTGCATTATTTAATTATACTGGCATGATTAATAGAAATAAAATCACTAAGGGCCTATTATTTTAGTAGTTTTGGAATACCATATTACATACATGATACCCATAGTATATTTGTAATGATATAAAATACAACATGATATATAATAAACTGAAATACATTTCCTCCTTGAAAGCATATCCAAGGTCCTTTTCTTCATAACCTAGGGAAAGGAAACCTAATAAGGGTAAGATCAAATTCTCAGTAAGGGTTACATCTAGTGGAATCATGAATCAATAATAAGTAATTCATAAATAGGTATACATAACTAATATGTCATGATGAATAAATAAAAACACTTTCCATCAATAAGTTGAGAATAAAAATGCATCAATAGATTTTTTTCATAGTGAAAACCACATGGATAGTAATAACATAATAATGAATAAAGATAATGCTTTTTATTTTGATGTCATTTATCTAGCACATGAACCATTATATCATCAATATGGTTTAGGTCTGTGGGTAGAAACCAGTTTGATTTTTGGAAACAAACTCAAAGGTTTTGTCGCTAACTAATTTGTCCCATGAGACATGTCGATGCATCAAGGGGCTATAGTGGGCCCCACACCTCACTTGCAGTCCAAATAATTCCTTACAAAAATATTTAATACAATAACAATATTCCTTTTTAATTTCTATATTGAGTAGAGGATACGTATTTATCAATATTTCCATAGTTAAAACAACATTTTACATAAACACCATATATAAAATGGTATACGGCTAAGAAAATAATCATATCCATTTAACAAAAAATATAGACAACTAATTTCATTACAATTTAAAGGGAAAAATGATCTCAAATTGGTAGTAGTTGGACCACATAATAATTATTAGGTGCACAATACCAGGTAGATCTTAATGAAATGGAAACCAAAACAAAGTCCCTTACAACATTGTAATCAATCAAGTTAATAATCATCATGTGAATCACTAAATACCATGAATATAAAAATAATCATGTTATTATATATCGAATGGTATTAAAAATACACCAAATTAAATAAATAAGTGGTGAACAATATAAATCTCACAGAAATAAAAGTGATATGAGAAGCACCTTACCTTGCGCCTGAATGTGTTCTTGGATTGATCTTAATGACATCAATAATCAAATTTAGATTCATTAATTAATAATTACAGAACCTATAATACATGTAATTTATTTATTTCAACCTTATTAGGTTCATTCATGGTCTTTTTGATGGTTTTAAGAGGTTCAGTTTTATTTTTTTGGAAGCATTTTCTTCCTTAGTTTTCCTGATCGATTTACTTGAATTCATAAATGGAAGTTCGTTTAAAATGTGGTTAAACATTCAGAATTGTTAATATATATTATTTTTTAAATTAAATATATATAAATTATCTTATAATTATTCTGTTCATATACCATGAGGATGTATCATTAGATATAATTTATTGATAAACACTTAGATTAACTTGGAAATTTTGGGTACAATGAACTTGTTTGGTATTATCTTTTTATATTATAATTATTTAAGGATTAATGAAAATTACATATGATAAAATAGATATATTATGATCTGATTCAACCATTAAAAAATTTTCAAGGCTATTATTGAAGATATTAATGCAAATTGAAAACCTGTCATCCTTGAATGTGATAAATTAACACATTTGAGACGGTGTTTTCATTTATAGTATAAATAGAGGGAAAGGAAGAGATGATGATGAAATATTCTATTATCATAAAAACATTACAGTTAATATAATTTAATTGAGTTTTCATAACATTTGGATGATAATAGGTGATAGTATAAAAAATAATAATAAAGTAACTTGAAAAGAAAACAAAAGAATTGAAATGTGTAATTTACCTCTTGAATCTATCTTCTTTTGAGAGCCTCTTTAGGGGGCAGGATTTAGAATTATGAGGAGATCAAGGGATATTGGATGTGGGGGATGATATTAAGGACATATTTGAGTAGAATTTAGGAAATAATTGTATCTTAAGAGTTGTGAAGGAATTAGGATGTGAGGTGTTGTGTTTATAGTGGAGGAGAGGAGGGTTTTCTTAATATTTTAGTCATCAGTTTATTCTTTTTCCAAAGACAAGAAATAGTGATGATTTCATGACCAAAAATAGTAATAATTTCATGTCATTTTGAACCATGTATTCTTACCTCATCAAGACATCATTCAGGACTCAATAAATCTTGTATTTAGCATTTATCATAAATTATCATATTTTACTATTCACCAAAAATTCAAGTATTTCAGAAAAATCCCAAAAATTCACCCTAACTATTTTTCAACATGTTGATTATAAAAATGAACTTTATTTTATGAAAATAATTTTCAAAATATATGAAATTTAATTTTAAATTAAAATAATCATTTACTCAAAAAATACCTATTTTAATATTATAACTGATTTTATGACAATTTGAAAAATTAACTAGGGTCTCATAAAATTATATTATAATAATAGGGAAATAAAATATTGATTCATGAATATATTTTATTAAAATGAATTATCTTTTAAATAATTTTATTAATTATAATATTGAAATAAGATATTTATTGCTCACAAAAATACTGACACTTGATTAAAAATATTCACCTTTATTTATAAGGTGGCTACATTTTATTTATACACTCATGGGTGAGAATATTATTCATTTGGACGATTTACTATTCATAAGGGTCATATTTATATTCAAAAGGGATTAAGACTATTCATATGGGTAGGTTACTATTCACTAAAAATTAAGTTGATTCTATCAGACTCTAAATATCATACTGATCGCAACCATGTATGTCCATTTTATGAAAATCAAAACACAGAAGAGGAAAATTTAAGTTTAATGGCTAGGTTATGACTATCTCTTATTAATAACCAATTGTTGTTTCATAGATACTCAGTGATTCATGAAATATAGGTTATTTAATTAATTGAATGTATTTAAGAGAAACATACCATAAAATTTTTGGGGTATTATATTCTTCCCACCTTTGGAAATTTCATCCTTAAAATTTTTCATGTATATTTCTCCCTAAAATGTTGTGGCTGGTTCTTCTTCATAACATCCTTTGGTTCCCATTTTTATTCCCCTATTTTATAGTTTATCAATAGAACCATTACTAGTTGAGTTGTCTAATTGTTCAATACCTGATCCATTGTGTCAAGAATCTCAATAGGTTATTCACAGTATAACAAATCAGGTTCCAGCTCTATTTCTTCATAGGTGAGTACATGAATTGGGTTTGAAATGTATTTCTTTAATAATGAAACATAGAAAAAATTATGATCTTTAGAAAGGATTAGTGTCATTGCTAAATGTTAATCTATAACTCCAATTCATTCTAGAATTTCGAATGGTCCAATGTACCTAGGGCTCAGTTTCCCTTTCTTACTGAACCATAAGACACCCTTCCACAGAGATACTTTTAGAAATACAGGATCTCCCACTTGAAATTCCAAATACTTTCTCTAATTATTAGAATAAATCTTTTTCCAACTTTGGGTTACTTTAATATAGGCCTGAATTTTATTTACCATTGCAGTTTTCACTTAGATAAGTTCTGGTCCTATAAGTTTCCTATATCCAACTTCATCCCAATAAGTTGGAGATCAACACCGGTTTCCATATAATGCTCCATATGGTTCCATTTGATTGATAAAATATAAACTGTTATTGTAGGAAAATTCAACCAAATGAATTTATTGATCCTACATACCTTGAAAATAAAGAGAGAGTGATATCAAGATATCTTACCTTGTTTGAATAGTTCTTTCAGACTATCTGCCGGTTTGAGGGTGATAACCAATACTCATATGAATCTCAGTATCCAAGTACTTATGAATACATTTTTGGAATTTTGATGTAAACTATGGATATTGACCAGAAATAAAAGATATTGGTACCCTATAAAGTCTTACAACTTCATTAATATAGATTCCTTACAGGCACTCAAGTGGAAAATCTTCTCTTATAGCAAGGAAATGTGTTGATTTTGTAAGATGATCTAAAATTACCCATATTTTATTTTTCCTTCTATTTTTCCTTGGTATTCCTCTGAAAAATTCCATCGTAATGTCATCCCACTTCCGCATAGTAATTGATAGAGGTTGCATTACTCCTCATGTATGTTTCCTATCGGCTTTCACTTGTTGGTAAAATATACACCTTGACACATAGTAAGAAATTTATCACTTCATGTTATCCAACTAAAAATGTTCCTTTTGATCTCTATACATCATGGTGCTACCAGGGTGTGTAGAGAAATTTGATCAATGTGCATCATCTAATAATTCCCTTTTTAGCTCAGGTATTGATGAAATGCATAACCTCTTTCCAAATTTCAGAACTTCATCCTCATACATGAAGTCTTCAAATCTTCCATATTCAATAGCTTTAATTTTCATATATAAATTCCCATCATCATATTAAGAGATTTTTACCCTCTATAGTAAATATGGTTTAGCAATAATTTGAAAAATGAATTTTGTTTCTCCTTCTTTAACAATTCCCACATCCACCTTTTCCAGATCCATGAATATAGTATCTCTCTCAATCCTTATTTGGGTAAGAAGTCCATGATCTTTCTTACTTATTGCATCTTCAACCTTAGTTACATTACTGAGTGTTAGTGTATTGAACAATCATAATATTTGAGTAACTCAAGCCATATCCTTTGCCTTATGTTGAGTTCATTCTGTGTAAAAATGTATTTCAAAATCTTGGGATCTGTATATATCTCATATATTTCAACATAGATATAGTGTTTCCATATTTTTAGAGTAAAGATTATGGCTGATAACTCAAGATCATGTTTTGGATAATTTTTCTCATGAGTATTCAATTTCCTTGATGCATAAGTAATAACTTTATTATTTTGTATAAGGATGCAACCCAATATTTTCTTTGATGCATCACTGTATATCAAAAATCTACCATTTCTACAGGGAAGAGTCAAAAATGGATCATTTGACAATCTTATTTTCAATTATTCAATGCATTTTGAACATTCTTTCATCCAAACAAACTTAACCCCTTTACATATGATCTTGTTTAGTGGGTTATCCAATCAGGTGAAATTTTGAATAAAATGCTGATAGTAACCTCCTAAGATAATAAAACTATGTACCTCAGTTTTGTTCGTTGTAATGGGTCATTCTTGGATTTCCTTTTTCTTTATAGGATCAACAAATATTCCATCCTTAGAGAAAATATGGAAATGAAAAGAAATAGATTGAGGCCAAAATTTACACTTTCTAAACTTCTCATATAATTCATTTCTTCTAAGTGTTTTCAGAATGATCCGCAAGTGATTCTAAAGGTCTTTGTATCTTTTGAAGTATATTAGGATATCATTGATAAATACAAAAAAAAATCATCAAGATATTTCTTTAAAACTCTATTCATTATATCCATGAATACTGAGGGTGAATGAGTTAGTCCAAAAGGTGTTACTATAAACTCGTAATGCCCATACCTAGTTTGAAATGTTGTCTTAGGAATATCTTTATAAGTACCCAACCTTAATTATAAATTATTCTAGTGACTTTTAGCTATAATTTATATTTATTCATTACCAAATATATTTTAGGTCTATAGTTTTAGATAATTATGATAAAATATCACATAATCCTTCAATATTACAAAGTAGATAAGTCTACATTCCATCCATGATTTTCATAAAACCAAAACTGTTAGAATGAAACATGTTTAATTTCCAAGAAAAGTCTTCAAATACATTCATCAAATAATATTATTTCTACTTACCAATCTTAATACATGTTGAAAATAGTTTAAAACATGGGATGAGAACAAAATGCTCAGTAATGGAAAACAAGGTAAGTGGTTTACATGTGATCTTGAGAGATATAAATAAGAACATGAGGACTTTCATAAAGTCATGAGAAAGCGGAATATCACAACAATAAGAACATGGATCATAACTTGAAAATGTGGATATGATATTTAATTTATACATTCATAAGAATATCACCAAGGTCCATCCCCAAGGTGTTATATCACCAAGTTCCATCCCCAAGGTGTCATAAAAATTACCATGGTTATTCACCAAGATATCGTAAAACTTGTCATCTCTAGAGATTAATTTATTTACCAAATGAATTAGAGAACTATAAGGGTAAAACCTTAATATTTATTTATTTTAATGGTATAAAAATAGATCGTAATTAAAAATTTCATAAATAACCCATAGAGATCAAAAGAAATTGGTTTCCATATAAAAATCATTGTGTTTTAAAAAGTACTTAAAAACATGACCATTATGTCATTTATAAACCACGAAAAGGAAATTGAGGTTTTATGTATGTAAATTACAAAATGAAATAAATCATTTTTATTTATTTTTGAATACCCTTGGAAATTAAATAGGTTTGGATAATCAAATAAACAAAATAAAAGAAGTTCTTGAAAAAAAGAGAGAGATTTTGAGACAAAAATTCTGTAGCATAACGGCTATGAAACAAGGTTTTAGAAAACATTAAAAAGAGATAGTATAAGGGTACCTCATCCATAAATGACTCATAATATAGTATATAGACATAGTAAAATCAAAATAAGAACATGTTATGGAAATTTTAAAGATATACCACATAAAAGAGAACTTGAAAGGAAAGATAAGTTGAGAATTCTCTTACCACATAAGAAACAATTGAATACATTTCATTAAGGATTTACATTATACAAAAAATTAAATGTCATGATAATATACTAATTCATGATATAATGATTCAAAGGGTTTAATATACATTTTTTAGAAAAATAAAGGTGCATAACATCAAGAGATGCCCCAAAGAAAAAAGATTGAGACCAAGTCCCTTACATTGAGTCTGAATTGTCTCGTTCAATATTTATCTTCCTAAATAATAAAATTATGATAAAATATACTTGTTTGAGAACCTTTTTCATTTTTTTATTCCCATTATATCACTTATTACCATGTTATAACAATAAAATAATGATTTAAGTTCATATCAGACGTTTTTTCAATATTCGGTACTTGAGTAAAAAAGAACTTGTTATGATTACAAATTTTCCAAATGGTCATAAGTCCATAATCTCAAGAATGATATTAATAATTTAAATAACTTATAAATATCATATTTATTTATTTATTTAAAATAATCCATAATATTTGGGGATAATATCTGAAATACACCATTCATGGAGACGGTAGGACGTACATACACATGAATGCTACTTTCATTTCATTATCATATTAAAAGATTGAAAACTAAATCATATATATGTATATTATAATTAAATTATAATAAAAAATTTATTTATGTTACATAGGTTCTTTAAAAACATCTTTTATACATCCCATGTATATCATGAATGATTCATATCACTTTGAGGGGGTGGTAGTCCACACTTCTGAAAATGAAATTATCATATTTATACAACATAAAAAGAAAAAAGGTATATTCTAAATGATAATTAAAAAACCATAGAGATAATATAAATATCATATATATCATACATAAATATATTACCATCATAATGGCCACCATTAGAGGTGGTAGGATAAAATTGAACAATCATCATTTCGTGAGGCACTAGTTCGCCGTACACAGAAACAATATGTTCTAAATTCATTAGATGGAGGTTTGTGTAAGTTTAGGTCTAAATATTATCATTACAAAATCCCAGTAAATTGAGGATAATTTTTTTATAAAATATTTGTATAAATAGAGTTTAGGGTTTAGAGAATGAAAATAAAGGAAAGGATCTTGAAAGAAGACATTACCTCTAAATCGAGTAACTCATTTTTGATTTGAGCCAAAAGGCTTATTTGGGTTTCCTTATTCCCAAGTTAATGATTCTAAGAATAATTTAGGGATTTTGGTAGATTAATTGAGTAGAATTTGGATGAGAAAATGGGCTTTATAGGTGAGTTTAAGTGGGTAGAGGTGGTGGCCTTTTATAAGAGGGGGGAGGGGAACTTTAGGAATGTTTTGAAATATTATTCTATTATAAATTGATTTTTTAATTATAATTGTTCCAAAGTGATATATTTAGAAGATAATTTTAGTATGTGTATAAATATTATTAACCAATAGGTTTTAGACAAGTTTAGGTCACAAAATTAACCTTATTTTTATTTTTAACCCTTAGTTAAAAACATTAACTCTTTCCACGTCTTCTTTTATTTTGATAATATATGATTACTATAGTTACTATAAAATGACAAGAGAACCAAAAGTGGATAATTAAATACATATTAAAAATTATATAATTTAGTTGGAAGAATATTAATTTTTAGAACTATTATATCATTTAATAAAACAGTATTTGTTTTAAAAACTCATTTACGTTAATTTTGAACGTATTTAGAAATTGACTTTGGTTAAATTAATAAAAACTTGACTATTTCAAAAAATCATTAACTAAAATATAACAGGTCATAAATATCTATAAATTTTTTATATGGAATCAAAATTTAAAATTTTATTTTTTTTAATATTTATAATGTCATTTATTTGAATTTTTCATTTATAAGGTAATCATTACATCATCATTGTGTCATAAATAAATTTATTTCTTTTTTGACTAAAAATTATAAATAAAATACCATGATGTGGGAAATATTTTTTAGATTTATAATTAATATTTATAGTTTAATATAACTTTTATTTAAACCAAATTAAAAAATTTTTTGTTACGATATACATGTTTAAGTTATATTTTAATTTTCTTTAAATTAAATATTATAAAAGGTCAATATCACACCCAATTGGCTCTATGGGGTCCTAAAATAGACCCAAGGATGATCATGGTCAGACATATCTCATAAAATACAATTATAACATGTGTTAGAGTAGTTTTATATTATTATAATATTATTTTTTACTCTTATTTACATATTTTCCCTTTAATTGTGGTAAATAAAAAAAATAATTACTGAAGTTATTATTCACAATGTTGACAAATAAAGGGGGACAATTTACACAATTTAGTCCTTCTAATTCCAAATATGGAATACATTTTTTTAAATTCAAAACACCAAATAGGAATAAATAAATTTAAAATTAATTCCCATTTTCAAAACCAAAAAGCAGGTTTTTAAGAAGTAAAAAAACTATCCAAAGATTGAAATGTGTTTATGTCATATTTCATTTTAAGATTACTTCCAATGACCAAATTTTCATTAAATGATAAAAACATAATCTAATAACACTTTAAAACCAATTTAAAGGATAATATATCTATATAAATAAATTATATGAAAATGTATTTTTGAATTAAAATGCAGTATTTTTCACCATTCATTAAAATTTGGATTTTATCAAAAAAATACCAAAATTTCAACCAAAGTAAATTTTGATGTCCCTCGTATATAGAAAAAATTTTATTTTTTCAATACAACATATAAAATTGAAAAAAAATATATTTTAAAATGGTTCTCTATCAAAAGGCGGTAAAACAACCTTTTAAAAATATTAGATTATTTTATATTTAAAATTGGATTCATTATCATTTTAAGTCTCTTAAACTAATTGGATAAATGAAAAACAATTAAGAATATATAAAATCATAATATTGTTAATTATGTTCATTTATTAAAATAAAATGGCTAGGTGTTTACTATCATTTAAATATAATAATAATATTTTTGTATTATTTTTCTGTATAACTCAATGTTATGTGCAACGTAAGATTTTGGAAAAATGAATTTTTGTGTGTCAATTAAGCTTTAAAAAAATTCCCCTTTAACATAAAATTGATATCTTATATATAAATATTAATAGATATGAAAAAATTATTGTTCTATAAATACCTGGGATGTTACATCATTCACCCTTTTAGAAATTTCATCCTCACAATTTTAAAATTTGGATCGGTATCTTTCTTAAAAATCCCGCATCGTAAAAAGATTCAAAAAAATTCCACTTTAAAAGAATGAAAAATAATTTCAAAGGTAACCTGAGATAACACATACTAGGATTCCATGTAGAAAAACATATATATTGAAGAAAAACAGACCATCTTATTCTGATGGAGAGTGATAGAAAACATGATCAGGAGAAAGTTATAAACCAAAAAACCACAAACATGTGACGGGTCAAATAGTCATTGATTACACAGTAGGAAAACTAAACATAAAACGTTTTTGTTTTAATAAACTTTTCATAAATTTGAGGAATTTATTTTTGATCTTGACTAAGAACCTAAGGAAACATACTTACTTTTCAAGTAGAGATTCAACCTTTAATAAATTTCTACCACAAACTCGTCTTTTCACTAAACTATGAGTATTCAAGATGACTTTTTCACACTTGAAGCACTAGAATCATCTTCTAGAGAATCACATAAACCAAAAAATATTATCTATCTATTCATCATATCTTTAAACATTAACCAAACCCAAAATGTTTAGTAAAATATCATATAATCACCCAAAAATAATAATCCTTTATAGTGAGGAGTTATTTTAAACTCCAAAATTCAACAGTAATTCCCAAGTTCTACATAGACCATTCAATAAAAAAATTACTTAAAATTATTAAAAATAATCCAAACAAATATTTAAAACAAAAATTTAAAAGATTTTGATCACATAGTCTTATATAGTAAATATTAACATTTATCTTCAAATAACATCCACTACAGTTAAAGTATCATACTGAAAAGTAATTATCCTAATCACATATTCTCCATGATAGGTTAATCATTTACCTAAATAACCCAAATTTCCATATGTCTATAGTAAAAACATATATTCTTCCAAAATAAAATTCAACCATTACTCCTCAAATTAAATCCCATAGTATTCTATTTTCCTTAGGCATATAGTGTTCCCAAAGTAGAGAATGTCTTCCAAAATAACATTTATCACTTAATCACAAAATATTTTTCCTATACTAAGGATAATAATTTGATAAAACATATGTTCTTAAAATCAACTTATTCCTATTACATAAAATCATTTAACTAAAAATAATACGTCATACTAACCAGGGACTTCACGTAGGCCAGTGGTAGGCAATAAATCATAGTCATACTTTTGTTGTGGGTTCGATTCCCATAGCTTTGTCCGATGTGAAGAGTTGTCACTTGGTCTGTGTGTTTTACTTTTTTAAAAACAATATAATTTTATAACATTAGAAAAATGAGATGAAATCCTCAAAAATAACCATAACACATTTTAACCACAAATTTTATCTTATGCCTTTCATTTTGCATCCCAAAAAAGTAATAACCCATAATTAAAAAATATATATATGTCTCTAAAAATACCATTAATTACCTTGAAAATTTCATTACATAAGCCTCAAAATGGATTTCTAATATATTTATATTATGATCAACCTGAAAATTATAAACTCCTAATGATATCCCTAACTCTTAAGAAAACATCCTAATCTTCAAAGTTGTCTAAACCCTACTATGATACCAACTATAAAGACGTGGCCTTAATCATAACATATTCTAGTGACTTTTGACTAGAATTTATTTTCATTCATTCCCAAATATCTTTTAGGTCTAGAGTTTTAGATAATTAAGAAAAAATATCACATAAACATTCAATATAACAAATTATATAAGTCTATGTGCCATCCATTTTTTCATAAAATAAAAACTATTAAAATGAAACACTGTTTATTTTAAAAAAAATATTCAAATAATTTCATCAAAGAATATTATTTATCCTTAAAAATAATAATACCTATGAAAAATCATTTAAAAACTTGGTATGAGAACAAAAATCTCAGTAAAGGAAAACAAGGGAAATAGTTACATGTGATCTTGAGAGATATAAATAAGAACATGAGGACTTTCAAAAAGGCATAAGAAAGAGGAATATCACAACAATAAGAACACGGATCAAAACTTTAAAATATGGCTAAAAAATTTAATTTATACATTCATAAGCATATCACTAAGGAGCATTCCCATGGTTTCATATCTCCAAGGTCCATCCCCAAGGTGTTATAAAAATTACCAAGGTTATTCTCCAAGGTATCGTAAAACTTATCATATCTAGAGATTAATTTCATTACCCAATGTATTGGAGTGATATCAGGGATAACCATTAATATATATTTATTTTCATGTGACCAACATATATCATAATCAAAAATTTCATAAATAACCCCTAGAGATCAAAAAATCATTTCATATCCAAATCATGGCATTTTAAAAAGTGCTTAAAACATGAACATTATGTCATTTATAACCCATAAAAAAGGAAAATAGGGTTCTATGTTTATCAATTACAGAATAAAATAAATAATTTTTATTAATTTTTGAATAACCCAAGAAATTATATAGGTTTGGTTAAACACATAAAAAATAAAATAAGTTCTTGACCAAAAGAGATATATTTTGAGACAAATATTCTGCAGCATAACGGCTATGAAACAAGGTTTTAGAAAACATTAAAAAGATATGGTACAACAGTATAACATAAATAAATTACTCTTATTACATTATATAGATAGAAAAAAATATAAAGAATAACATGGTATGGAAATTTTTACGATATACCACGGAAAAGAGAACGTGAACGGAAAGAGAATTTTAGAATTCCCTTACCACATAAGAAACACATGAATACATATCATTAAGGAATTAAATTATAGAAACATTAAATATAATGGGAGTATACTAATTCATTGTATAATGATTCAAGTGGTTTTATATACACTTTATAAGAAAATAAAGGTTCATAACATTAATATATTCCCCAAAGAAAATAGATTGAGATGAAGTCCCTTACCTTGAGTCTAACTTGTCTCATTTATTCTTAATCTTCCTAAATAAAAAACATAAGTAAATTTATAATTTTTTTAGAATCTTTTTAATGTTTTTTCCCTTTTATATCACTTATTACCATGTTATATCAATAACTTATGAATTTAATTTCATATCATATATTTTGTCGATATTCAGTACTTGAGTCAAAATAAACTTGTTGTGATTACAAATTGTCCATGTGTTCATAAGTACATAATCTCTGGAATGATAATCATGATTTAAATAAAATATAATTATCATATATATATAGAATAAACCTTAATATTTGGAGATAATAAATGAAATTTACCATTTATGGAGACGGTAGGTCGTACGTATGCATGAACGCTACTTTCATTTTTTGTCATATTAAAATAATGAAAACTAATTTATACATAAGAATATAATAATTTCAGTATAATATCTATGTTATTTATGTTACAATGGTTTATTAAATTCATCCTTTATACATTCCATGTATAGCATGAATGATTCGTATCACTTTGAGGGTGCGGTAGTCCACACTTCCTCAAATGAAATTATCATTTGTATACAACATAAAAAGCATAAAGGTATGTTATAAATGAAAATTATAGAAGAATATAGATAATATATATATAATATATATAATAAAAAAATACATTTCCATCATCATTTCCACTATGAGAGGTGTTAGGATAAAATTAAACAATCATCATTTCGTGAGACAGTAGTTCAACGTACACAGAAATACTATGTTCTAAATCCATTATATGAAGGTGTGTGTAAGTATAGGATGAAATATTAGAATAAAATCATCCTAGTATATTGAGGATACTTTTTTGTTATAAAATAATGTAATAAATAGAGTTTATGTGGTTGGATAAGGAAAATAATGTAAATGATCTTTAGAGAAGATGTTACCTCTAAATCGGGTAACTCGTTTTGATTTGAGATAAAATGCTACTTTGAGTTTCCTTATTCCAAATTTAATGCTTATAGGAAGGATTTGGGGATTTTGGGAGCATATTTGATCATAATTTTAATGATCCATGGGTCTTGAGAGGTTTTTTTAAGTGGGTAGAGATAGTGACCTTTTATAAGAGGAAGGAGAGGCACTTTAGGGAAGTATTTAAATATTATTCTATTATAAATTGATTTTAGAATTATAATAATTAAAAAGTGATATATTTTGATCATAATATGATTATGGGTATAAATCATCTCAACAAATAGGTTTTATACAAGTTTAGGTCACAAAATTAACCTTATATTTTAATTTTAACCCTTAGTTAAAAACATTAACTCTTACCATGTCTTCTTTTATTTCCATAATATATGATTCCTATAGTTACTATAAAATTACAATAATATTACATGTGGATCCTTAAAATAATTTTAAACATTATATAAGTAATTTGGAAGAATATTTTATTTTTAGGACTATTATATCATTTAATAAAATATTATTTGTTTTAAAAACCTCATTTATGTCAATTTTGACAATATTTAGTAATTGATTTTTTGGAAAGTCATAAAAACATGATTATTTCTATCAAAAAGAATTAAATAAAATACAAATTGTCATAATAATCCATAAAATCGTGGATGGAATCAAAATTTTCGAATTATATTTATTTTAATATGCATAATATCATTTGTTTGAATCATTCATTAATAAGTTAATCATTACATCATCATTGTGTCCTAAATAAATTTATTTATTTAAGGTCTAAAAATTATAAATAAAATACCATGATGTAGGAAAAAAATTTATATTTATAGTGACTATTTACATTCAAATATATAATTTATATAAACCAAATTAAAATTGTTTTAGTTAGAAGATATATGTTTATGTTATATTTCCTTATTCTTTAAATTAAATATTATAAAAGTTCATTATCACACTCAAGTTCCCCCATGGGGTCCCAAAATCGACACAAGGATGATAATGGTCGGACTTATCTCATAAAATTGGATTAGGACATGTGTTAGAGTATTTTTATATTATTATAATATTATTTTTCACCCTTATTTACCTGATTTACCCTTTAACCATGGTAAATAAAAAAATAATTACTAAAGTCGCTATTCGTAATGTCCAAAAATAAAGGGGACCGATTTACACAATTTGAACCTTATTATTCTAAATATGGAATCCATTTTTCCAAATTCAAAACACATAATTTTCAGAAATTAATTTAAAATTAATTGTCATTGTCAAAACCAGAAAATGTGTTTTTAAGAAGTAAAAACTAACAAAAGATTGATATATGTTTATATTTAATTTCATTGTAAAATTATTTCCAATGACCAAAATTGGATTAATACATAAAAAATTAATCCAATTACACTTTAAACCTAATTAAATGGATAATATATCTATATAAATAAATTAGATAAAAATTTATTTTTAAATTAAAATGCAGTATTTTTCACCATTCATTAAAATGTGGATTTTATCAGAATAATACCAAAATTTCAACCAAAGTAAATTTTGAGGTCTCACTTATAAATAAGAAGTTTATTTTATTAAATATAATATATAAAAGTGGAAAAAAACTATATTTAAAAAGGGTTCTCCATCAAAAGCCAGTAAAATGACCTTTTAAAAATATTAATGTATTTTATGTTTAAAATTGGATTCATTCTCATTTTAAGTATCTAAAATTCACTAGATAAATGTACAAACATTTAAAAAATATGTAAAATAATATTATTATTAATTATGTTCATTCTCTCCAATACAACGGTTATGCATTAACTACCATTTAAAATAACAATATTTTTATTGTATTATTTTCGGTATAACTCAATGTTGTGTGCTACATCAGATTCTGAAGAAACTCATTTCTGTGTGTTGTGTACGCTTTTAGAAAAATCATCCCCTTTAACATAAAATTAATATATTGTTTATAAATATTAATAGATAAGAAAAAATAGTATTATATAAATACCTAGGATGTTACAATCATCCTTTCTCACACATAGCTGATAATATCTAGATCAAAGATCAATCTTCAAAAAATATTGGGCTCCCTGAAGTTAATAAAATAAATCATGAATGTGAGAAATATGTTAATTTTTCTTTATAATAATCTCAATGATCTCCCTATAGTGAATTCACATCCTCATAGATCCATCATTCTAATTAACAAAAAGAATAAGGGCTTCCCATGGAGGAACACTAGGGATGATAAATCTTTATCAGACAATTCCATTAGCTATTTCTTGAGTTCTAATAATTCCTTAGTGTACATTCTATAAGGAGTCTTTGATATAGGTCTTGAACTAGGAATTAAATCAACAGATAACCCAACTTCCTACTCTAGAGGATGTCTAGGTAAATCCTATGGAAGTACATCAATGTATTCTTTCACAATAGGTACATCTTTAATTTGAATATTTCTTTCCTCACTCATTGTTATTGATTTCTCATCCTCCCTATGAATTACATTCAGTATAACTAAAGGGGTGGATCAAGATAAGAATCAAAATGGAGAATTTTCTGCTCTAAAGATAAGGGATTTTACAGCATCCTCAACAATTGTAACATCCTTCTTCTTATAATATATGTTTGAATCATGATAAGATATCTAATACATACTAAGGATTATATCAAATTCAATCACTGGTATGATGATAAAATCAGTATAAAAGGCACATTTATATGTCATAATGGTAACTTCCTGACACAACTTTGTTACAATGATACTTATGAGTTTTGATTGACAACTCCTTTACTAAATTAAATTAGAAATGGTCTAATTTTCATAGAAAACTAGGAAGATATAAATGAATGAGATGATCCAGAATCAAATAATTCATTGGATAAGTTTGAGGAAATAATTAAAGTACCTTCCACAACATCATTTGGAACTTCAACCTCCGTAGTTATAATCGCATAAACTTTCCCTTTCTCTCATTTAATTTTCTGAGGCAAGTTTCCTTTGTGCTTAGGAAACTCATTTTCATAGTGTCCCATCTCTATACAATTGTAGCATTGAAAGTCATTGACTTTTTTCTTCCCCTTACATTCATTATATCGATGACCCTTTTCTACACACTTAGCGCATAATCCCATGCCTTTCAAGAATTTCCCAAGATAATTCATTCCCTGGTTCTCGCATAATAAAAATTGATTCGTTCCCTTCTTCTTCCTTCTAAAGTCACCTTTTCTATGTTTATTAGAGTATCGATTATTATCTTGGTTTCCCTTAAACAAATTTGATCTATAATATTACATCTCTATTTTGATGGCACTTAATACAATTTCATCATATAATAAAAATTATTGAGAAGCAAGTTCCCTTCGAATACTTGTCTTAATACCTAAAAATAAATGATCAGTCTTGTCTTTTGAGTCACATACATAATCTATAGCATACCTAACTAATCTTGTGATGTTAGCCCCATACATCATAACACTATCTTATTCCCTTTGCTTTAAGAAAAGAAATTTCCTCTTCATTTCGGTTCTTTTCTCACAAGGGAAATATTTATCAAATAATATTTCCTTAAAAGTTATTCATTTCATACCTTTTATTTCTTCCTCCTCTATGGTATTCTGGATTAATGACCACCATTGATCAACATCACCCTTGAGGAAATATATTGCTAGTACTACCTTTTCATTTTCATTTCATCTTAATGCCAAATATATCTTTTCAAATGACATTATCCATTATTCAGCTACCACTTGGTTAATAGTCCCACTAAAATATGGGGCCTTCTATCACATGAAATGATTCAAAACATGTGTAGCATGGTTATTCTTCACAACTTAAGTAAGTTGTCCCAATATGTTCGTGATTTGATCTACTCCAATACTGATGTTGTTGACTTGCTCAGTGGGGAAATCCCTACATTGTTCATGGGTATTTATTCCTCTTCTTCCATTATGAGCCATCACTAAATAATGGTACACACTAAATTAGTTCATAAAGCAGAATTTTTAATTTGAAACACTTAACATAATCTGAAAATTTATGCAAATATGATATTGTAATCATAAACATGGTTTCTATTTACTTTTAAATCCTTCATAATGGGTTTTAAAGAAAATATGAATTATCTTAAGAATATCCCACATGAGTGTGAAACCAGGTGTGTAGTATAGCATGTTTTCATGTACCAAGATACCCCAGGTCAAGCCTGAAACTCCTTGTCAGAGTTGTTACTCCAAGGTACATCTGTTCCAGAATCACATCCACTTATAATATCCAGATAGAGATCTATTTTATAGGAATTCCCACATAGTATCTACCTTACCAAAATTATACAATGTTACTCTATGATTATCCTCAAATTATATCTTAGGGTTATGTCCTTAAAACATGTTTCCTAAATCTAGTTTCCAAGGTTGCTGTTAAACTTCCCCTGATACCAATTGTAATACCCTAACGCCATAATCCCAGAGTCGGTGCATTATTTTATAATATTTTCATGACTAATAGAAATATAATCTTAAAGGGATAATTATTTTAATAGTTTTGGAAGACTATATTACATAAATGATTCCCATAGTACATTTGGAACATTAAAAAATACAAAATGATACATAATAAACTGAAATAAACTACCACCTAAAAAGCTTTTTCAAGGATCTATTCTTCATAACATGGGGAAATGAAACATAATAAGGGTGATCTCAAATTCTTATTAAGGGTTATATATAGTGTAATCATGAATAAATAATAATTTAATCATAATTAATTAGATATAACTAATATGGTATGATTAATAAATGAAAACACATTCCATCAATAGGATGATAATAAAAATTAATACATAGATTTTTTCCTAGTGAAACCCACATGTATAGTAATAAATGAATAATGAATAAAGATAATATTTATTATTTTGAATTAATGTATCTATCACATGAACCATTATACCTTTGAGACAGTTTAAGTATTTGGGTAGAAACATGTCTTCTTTTTTGAAACAAACTCAAAGGGTTTATCGCCAACTGATTTGTCTCATGATACATGTCAATGCATCAAGGGGATATAGGGGGCCCAACACATCACTTCCACTAAAAATAATTCTTTATAAAAATATTTGATATAATAAAATTATTCCTTTTCAATATCTATATTGAGTAGAGGATAAGGATTCATCAATATTTCCACAGTTAAAGTAACATTCCACATAAACACCATATGTAAAATGGTATACGGCTAAGACCATAATCATATCCATGTAACAAGAATAGGGATATAAAATTTAATTAAAATTTCAAATAAAAAATTATCTCAAAGGGGCAGTAGTTACACCACATAATAATGATTAGGTGCACAATACCAAGTAAATCACAATGGAATTTAAACCGAAAAAAAGTCCCTTAAAACATTATAATCAATCAAGTTAATAATAAAAAATTGGACCACTGGATGCCATGAATTTAAATAGAATTATGATATTATATATCAAATGGTAGTAAAAATACACCAGATAAAAAATATAAGTGGTGAATAATGGAAATCCCAAAGAAATAAAAGTGGGATGAGAAACCCCTTACCTTATGCTCGAATGTGTTCTTTGATTGATCTTAATGACCTGAATAATCAAATTTAGATTCATAAATTAAAAATTAAATAACCCCCTCTAAATTTAATTGATTTTTTTAACCTTATTAGGTTCATTCATGCCTTTTTTATGGGTTTAATATGTTCAATTTTATTGTTTTGGAATCATTTTCTTCCTTGGTTTTCATGACTGGTTTACTTGTATTCATGAATGGAAGTTTATTTGAAATGTGTTTAAACATATATAATTGTTTAAATATATTATTATTTAAATTAAATAGATTTAAATGAATTATTGTGATTTTGGTTATATACCATGAGGATGAATCATTAGATAAAATTTAATCATAAACGGTTAGATTAACTTGGCGATTTTGGGCACAATGAACTTATTTTGTATTATCATTTTATATTATTAGTTTGTAAGGATTACAGAACATTAAATAAGATAAAATACATATATATTGATCTATTTTAACCATTAAAAAGGATTCATGGCCAGTCTTTAAGATAGTAATGCAAATTGAAAACTCATCTTCCTTGAATGTGATAAATTAACACATCTCCGACGGTGTTTTCATATATAATATAAAAGGAGGGAAAGGAAGATATGATAATGGAATATTCCATTATCCTAAAAAACATAGTAAAAATAATCTACTGGATTTTGCATAAAAATTTTATGGGAATAGGTGAGAATAGAAAAAAAATAACAAAGGAACTTGAAAAGAAAACAAAAGATTTGAAAAGAGGAATTTACCACTTGAATTTATCTTCCTTTGAGAGACTCTTTATGGGAGAGGATTTCATCTTTTTAGGAGACTAAGGGATGATGGAAATGGGAGAGTATATTATGGATATATTTTACTAGAATTTAGTCAAGTATTTACACTTTATAGATGTGAATAAATGAGTGTGTAGGGGTGGTATTTATAGTGGAGGGGAGGAGGGTTTTCGTGATATTTTAATCATTAGTTTATTATTTTTCACTAAGATAATAAATTGTGATGATTCCATGACCAAACATAGTAATAAGTACATGTGATTTTAAACCAACTATTCCTACCATAGTGGGAAATCATCCATGACTCAATAAATCATGTATTTAGTATTTATCATAAATTATCATATTTTACTATTAACCAAAAAATCAAGTATTTCAAAAAAAATCCTAAAAAAATCCCTGAAACCATTTTTCAATGTGTAGAATTCAAAAATGAAATCCATTTTATGAAAATAATTTCTAAATATGATAAATTTAATTTTTAATTAAAATCATCATTTACTCAAAAAATATCAATTTTAATATTATAATTGATTTTATGACACTTTGAAATATTAATTACGGTTTCATAAAATTATCTTATAATCATAGGGAGAAAATATTTATTCATGAAAAAAATTAATTAAAATTAATTATCTTTTAAATAATTTTATTAATTATAACATTGGAATTAAAATTTTATTACTCACAAAAATACCAACACTTAATCAAAAAAATTCACCTTCATTTATAAGGTGACTAAATTTTATTTCTACATTTATGGGTGTGGTTAGTATTTGTTTGGATGATTTACTATTAATAAGGTTCATATTAATATTAATAAGGTTAGTGTAGTATTCATAGGGATAGGTTACTATTCACCAAAAATTATGTTGATCATATCGGACTCTAAATATCATACAGTTTGCAACCATGTGTGGTCGTTTTTTGAAAACCAAAACACAAAAGTGGAAAAATTAAGTTTAATGGATAGGTTATGAATATCTTCTACAAATAACCAAGTGTTATTTTACATAGAATCAATGCTTTCTAGAATATAGGATATCTTGTAAATTGAATTTGTTTAAGAGAAACATACCATAAAATGTTTGGGGTGTTATACATTCACCGGACCCTTATTTGCTTCCTATGGAGAATCTTCCACTATGTCAAGAAGATTTGTCCTAGATTCCCTTAGATGCAACCCCATAGATCTTGAATAATATAATTAAACCATAGCACTTTTTGTCATTGATTATCTTGTGACACTACATAGTGTACAATATATGTAATTGAACTTATTCAAGTTCCCTGAATGACTATAGGAACCATATATCATGGGTGCCTCAGTGAAAACCTGTTTTGAATGCCCATGACTACCACACTAGAAGCAAGTCAATGTTCCTTGGCCAGGAACCATATGAGGTTTAGAAGAAACCTAATATCAAGATACACTATGAGTCTCATCACGCTTTCTATTCCCTTTATGGGAACTCACAAAACTTCTACTATGAGAAAAAGGAACTCCCATCAACCATGAATTACCTTCTAGATCAAGTTCAACCATCAACACCTTATCCAACACATTATTATAAGAAGAGATATCTAGTAATAAAATATAAGAATTAATACCATATAAAAGTATCATCTTGAACCATTGAGTATTTATCTTCTAATTTAATACAATCTCATGTGAAAAATGTACAATCTCAGTAACTCAGTTCACATATTCTTTCACAGTCTTGTTAGCCAGCTCGAGTTTGAAAAAATTCATAACCTTAACCAGCACCATAGATTCTAGATATAACTATTCAATGAAGATAACCTTCAATTTCTTCCACTATAAACCCTCGTGCTTCTTTTCCATCACCATAAAGTACCACCATTTCCTTCTAGGTCCTTCTATCATGAATGCGGCACATTTCACCTTGATTAAATAAGAAATTTCTAAGAACACAAATAAAATCTCTATATTTCTCAACCAATCCTTAGCCTCTTGAGTATCATTAGATCCTTGTAACACTATTGGATTATAGAAATTGAACTCCTAATCATGATTCCAAAACACATCCCTTTGAGGTTCCAAAACTAGAGCCTGAATGGGAATGGGTTCTGGTGCCTTCCCAAAGCTTAGACAACATGCACAATAACATACAGTAGATTCTGGTCCATGGTAGGCTTTTCTCCTGGTGTTTCATCATCATATTCCTTTCATATCTTACTCAAACGTCTTTTTTGAGGATTTATGCTACACAATATTCGAAAACAACATTGAATAACTCATAATAATACTAAGATCAATACTCAAACAAGAGAAATAGGGAAATTAATCCCATCAGATAGATAAACAAGAAATGGATCTCTACTTATCCAAATATAATATTGGGAAAATACTAGAAATAATCAACAATACACCTTTCCTAAACCACACATGGTGACTTAAGGATCATTATGATGAGAGATAGTCGGGCACTCACTCACATCTACCTCTTATGTCCCAAAAAGATCTCAAACTCCATACTAACAACAAGGAAAGATTCTAAACCTATTCCTTTGATACCACATTTATAAGACCTAGCTCAGATACCCTAGTTCCCTGATAACCAAGCTAAAATGAACATATAGTGAAGGAAATTCTCGATCCCCACATGTTAGAGACTATCACCAAGCATCATATGAGATAAAAGAGGAAAAAAAATTCTATAAAAATAGTAGCACATAAAAATACATATAAGTATAATAAAAAAATCGTCAAATAGATAGTACTAGAATCCAAACAGGTATATCAAAACCTCAAAAATTACATCATCAATGTATTCAAAATAAAATCAAACTTCTCAAATGACACGTAACTCCAAGCCCCAAGGGATCAAGAATATCCACCTCCTCCAAGAGGTGTCTTCCCTTTACTGAGACCTGGAAGGAGAAAATCTAAATACACCCAATGGAAAAGGTAAGGTGTGATCTAAAAATATCATTAGGGCCTCACCAAGTGTTCTATAATAATATTCCATAATAATTAACCATAACATGCTTTCAGTTTCAATAAAATATGGCATAGAGATAAAATTTCATATTAAAAACAAAACAATATTTTCATTTCAGAATGATGGAAAACATTTCAAACATGGATTAAATAAACACTTTATATAAAAAAGTTTTTATAAATAACTAGGCATGAGTAAATTAGATTCAAAATCAATATAATTTGTAATAAAAATAGTCTAAATAATCACCATAGTCATCTTCCATGTGGTACGATAGTTACTAGTTATAGTATCCTCACATGTCTCATATAAGTTCTCATGACTACTATGTGTACTCACGTCCCTCAAGCTCACGCCAAATAGGACTCGTCAAAATCCCTATGGGGATAAGATCTATCGAACTATGTTTTTTGTTATATTTTTCATCATCAATTAATTTTTAGGGAATTACCATCATATCATGTTTTTTCAAAATAACCCACTAACTACCTAGGCTTGTATGTTCTCAATCAATTAATTAAAAAAGTTCAAATCATTTAATTTCACATAGATCATCATTCACAATTCAATTTCCCAATTTTTATTTTCAAAATAACAATTTACGTTCAAAACCAAATCATGGGTTTTTCATTATTTCAAGACTTTTTCAAATAAAACCAATAATAGTTGTTAAACAATTAAATTTAATCTATTTTATCAAAATCAATTCTAAAATTAATTCAAATATTCCATCAATTTCAAATTACATCCCAAATTCCATTTCCATTTAAATTTTGGGGTTTTCAAAAAATTCCATGGGAAATCAATTTCAAAACCAATTCACATCGTATTGGATTTTTAGAAATAAATTGAATGTAATTTTAAACAATAATAAAATAAAGGTTAAATAAATTCGACAATCGTAAATGGAACCACCAACCTTTAATAAAAAAATGGAACAACTGTAATGGGACTTTTTAGTATAGAGTTTAGATACATAAATCCCAATATGATCTATTAAACTCCAAAGAGGATAGAGATAGATAGGAAAACTAGTTACCTGGAAAGATTCACTCCAACAAACACAATGATCGCTCACCAAAAATATGATACAGAAGAAGTGTAGGACTCTAAAATCACATAAGAAGATGCTATAGGTTGAGAGAAAGGAAACAAGGGGGAAAGAAATAATAATTTTAGTTGATATTACTTCTTAAAAGCAATACTCAAGATTTGATAGTATGTTTATCCCGATTGCACGTTGTTTAATTTTCGAGTCCCGAATACACAAAAAAAAAACCCATCACCTCTTGTTAAAAAACTAAATTTTAATATTTAAATAGTTTGTAAGTTGTACATGGAGTGAAACCTTGCATATTATGTACCCATTTCATAGAATCTTCCAAGAGATTATTAGACAGTGTGTAAATTGATTACACAATGTGTAAATCCCCAAAAAAATGAAAAACTATAGGTTTTTTTGCTGAAATTTAAAAACAAATATCTGACTTTCCCCATTATATGTATCCCCAAAAAAAATTAGCATTACTAAACCAATGAGCGGAAAACAAAAACATAGGTAAAAAAATACTTGATAGGAAGGTGACGGGGTGTTACACGTATCGTAATTCATTGTACCATATAAAAATTAATCTTTCACAATAATATAGGTCGAACATATTTAATAAAAAATCCAAATATAGAAAAATCCATAAATAAAAATGGGAACTGAATAATAAGAATATCCAGTGACCCTAGAATATGATTGAGGCCATGTATCACCTAAGACTGTGTCTCAGAATTTGGGGCCTAAGGTGAAAAAAAATTAATAGAGATTAGTAGGCATGTAGAATAATATAGAAGAGACTCTAAAAGTATCAATAAAAAGATATAACTAACCTATTTTACAATATCTAAAAAACTGTGTTTTTTAGATAAATGTGTGGTTTTTTACCTCAAAGAAATGTATTTATTCCATGTTAGAAAAATTTGAGTTAAAACTAAAATTTGGTCATTTATCATAGTATATATGGAAAATACAGCATCATATGACATGGTTTTAAAAAGAAAACGTAATTTTATTTAATTAATATGAACTTACAATAAATTTTTTCCTTTTTTATTTCAAAGTTGTTTTTTGAAATGAAAAATTTATGTGTGACTTCAAAGATCCTTTAGGATGATTGGTCAGGGTTGCAATTTTCCAAAAAAAGAGTATGTCACCTAGTAATTATTTATAATGTTCTTTTTTATTAAGATAAATTCTTGATGAATTATGAGGTTTTGGTAGAAATTATTTTATGTGTTGTATAATATACTAATAAGGATATTTCCAGCTATCCAAGGGAGAATGAAATGACAATTTTTTTCATAAACATATATACCCCCAGATGTTGGTGATAGTCATGATGGCTATTTAGGGATCTACTAGTGATACAGATCACTAAAGGCTACAAATAAATGATTGGGTGATAGATTTTATAGACTATAACCAACCATTATTCAGAGGTATTGTGGGTTTGAAGAAGTATTATGATTTTTTGATGAAAATAACACTACTAGAAATCTTGGATTTTGAGCCCCTTTACCTATAGTGACTGCCACTGTCGGTCGCTATAAGTAACCAATAGCGACCTCCAATGGCGGTCGCTATGTTTCCCTAAAAAAACATGCTTCAGCGCCCCCCCCCCCCCCCCCCCGAACCCTCCTCCTCCCAGCCTTGCCACGCTCCCTCCCCGTCACCGCACGCCCTCCCTCACCGCCCTCCCTAGTCGTCGTGTGCCCTGTCTTGTTGCTGCGTACCCTCCCTCACCGTCATCCCATGTCGCCCTTCCGCCCTCCGCCAACCGCCCTTCACCCTCCGTAAGTCTCCCTCCGCCTCCCCACCATCCGCCCTGCCCTCCATCTCCTCTGGGCTTCCTCCGCCTCTACCCTCCAGCTTCGGCTGCCCTCCGGCCTCCCTCTACCCTTGGCCCTCCCGCCACCCGCCTCTGGCGGCCCTCTGGCTGCCCTCTGGGCTTCGGCCTCCATCCCCTCCGACCTCTTCCCTCGGCCCTCCACCCCCTCGTCCCTCCCCCCCCCCCCCCCCCCCCCCCCCGCACCCCACCAACCCATGTCCCCTCCGTCTTCGTCCCCTCCCTCGCCGCACCACCGCCACCCAACCCCTCCTTCACCGTCCTCTCCCTTACCACACAGCCACCACCCTGTCCCCTTCCTCCCCGCACGACCGCTACTTGTCCCCTCGCCGCTGCCGCCCGTCCACTCTGGCTCCCCCTGTCCTCGGTCCCCTCCCTCATCGTCCCACCCTCGTTACACTATCGCCACCTCACCACATCCTCTCCTCCGGCTCCCCATCTCCACCGCCGCCCATCCCCTCCCTCGCCGCACTGTCTCCGGCTCCATCTCCCCTCTGCTACATCTCCTCTCCCTCACAGCACCGCCTTCGGCTCCCCTCCCTTCCAGGTTTGTAGCGCAATCAGGTATGACATGGGGCTTTAACTTACTTTATTATTTTATAAATGGTTTACAAACAATTAATTAGTATTTATTTTAAATATATTTGATATGAAAAATGAAAATGTAATAAGTCTTGTGTAAATGTTAGTTATAGGGATCTTATTATAGATAAGAGTTGGATTGATCTTCCAAATCAAACGTCTAGAGAATATTTCAATGGCATTATGCAGTTTATTGACTTCACCAGAGGATTTGAAAGTGACTATATTAGTTTTTCATGTATAAAATGTTCTAATAGATATCAATTCACACGAGATACTGTGAGGGAGAACCTATTCTTTAATGGATTTCTGAAAAATTATAAGAGTTAGACTCATCATGGAGAAGAATATGTTCGTTGTCAAAATAGGGATGTAGTTCATATGGATGTTGATGCAAGGATGAATGATCCAATTCATGAAATGATTACTGAAATGGTACGTGGGTTAGATCCTGAAGGCATTGACATCCAGAATCTTGAGACCGGTGAGATAAATCTTCGCTCTGGTGCAGATCGTGATTTGAGGAGGTTTTATGAAGCAATTGATGATGCAAAAACATAATTATATCCTGGATGTACTTCTTACAATAAATTGTCATTTATCATGGAGTTGTTGTATTTGAAGACTTTGAATCATTGGTTAGACACATCATTCGACATGTTGTTGGTGTTATTGAAAAAGGTTCTTCCTATCGGCACTAAGATTCTCGAGTCGTATTACCATGCTCGTAAGCTGACAGAGAACTTAGGTTTTACATATGAGACCATAGATGCATATGCAAACAACTGTATGTTGTTTAGAAAGGAAACTGCCCATTTGGATATTTGTACGGTTTATGGTACTTCCAGGTGGAAAGAGAACAGGGGAAATCAGACTCATCAAAGTCAGATTGTGATAAATGGGAAACCGATTGCTGTAAAGAAAATGCGTTACTTTCCCCTTAAACTGAGGTTGAAAAGATTTTTTATGTCATCTAAAGTTTCTAATTTAATGAGATGGGATGTAGAAAGAGTTCATGAAAGGGATATGTTAACCCACCCGGCAGACTCTCATGCATGGAAGAATTTTGATAAGAGACATCCCGACTTTTCCAAATATGTTTGTAATGTCCGATTGGGATTGGCAGCAGATGGTTTCAATCCATTCAAGTCTATGGTCGGTGCAACCCATAGCACATGGCCCGTGGTGTTGGTTCTGTATAATCTTCCTCTGTGGCTTTGTATGAAGCAACAATTTATATTACTTTCCACTCTTATTGATGGACCTAAAAGTCTAGGGGATAAGATAGATGTTTACCTTCAACCATTGATTGAGAGTTGAATGAATTTTGGGGCGATGGGGTGATGAATTATGACTGTGAAATGAATGATATGTTCAAACTGCAGGCTGCTTTATTGTGGACAATCAATGACTTCCCAGCTTATGAAAATTTATCAGGCTGGAGTACGAAAGGGGAATTTTCTTTCCCTTGTTGCAACAAAAGTAAAAAATCTATATGGCTTAATCATTCCAAAAAATGGGCATACATGGGTCACAGGAGTTTTCTCCCCCCTTAGCACGGGTTCAGAAAGGACAGAGTGGCATTTAATGGTTCTAGAGAGTTCAGCCCAGCACCAAAGATCATGACAGGAGTTGAAATGTTATCGCAGATTGAGGAAGAAAACATCTGCATGGTATATGAAATTCAAGATTTGGTGGCTCCTCTGGTATGTAATATTCGAGCTGTGGGTAGTCAGCGCAGTCACAATTAGAAAAAGAAAAGTATTTTTTATAGTCTTCCTTATTGTAAAACTGACATGCTAAGGCATAATTTGGATGTCATGTACATTGAAAAAAAATGTCTGTGATAACATATTGTGGACCATTTTAGGTGTTAGTGGAAAATAAAAGGACCATGTTAATGCACGTCGTGATTTGGAAGAAATGGGTTTAAGGAAACAGTTGCATTTATAGTTAGCTGAGGGAAACAGGGAATATATGTCTACTAAATAGTATACGATGACTACATGGGCGAAAGAGACTTTTCTTTCCATTTTGAAGATGCTCAAGGTGCCTGATGGTTACTCATTAAATATTTCAAAGTGTGTGAATCTGACGAGAAAAAAATTGAAAGGGTTGAAAATTCATGAAAATCACATAATACTTCATTAGTTGATTCTAATCACAATTTGTGATTGTTTATCCCCCAATGTTGTTCAGCCGTTGATTGAGATGAGTAATTTTTTAGACAGTTTTGTTTAAGAAATCAACGAATGAGTGATTTAAAAAGTTTACATGACCAAATTGTACTTACTCTTTGTCACTTTGAGAAACTATCCCCCCCCCTCATTTATATAGACTTTATAGACCTAAAAATATGGGTTTTTTTACTTTTTTAAGAGTCCAGATAGGTTTTGGTGTGAAGTAATTGAGTAGGAATAGAAGGATAAAAAAATTATTAGAAGTGATTCCAGTTGATATTCAATGAAAAACACTCCCCATATGATATTCATCAATCTATATCTAGAGAGATCCAATATTTTGTGTAGGAGAAATTATTAGGTATTGAATATGAATCAACATTCACGAAGCTGGTAAGTATGTGTCAAATCATATGATTAATATAAGGCTTAATAAATGAAGATTTATGATGAGGATATGCCCAAGGATGTAATCATGGGTCATTATTCTGATGTTTTCTCCTATATATTTGTTTTTAGTATTTTGTCTTTAGAAAATTCTAATTTAACATGAACATGGAAGGTGAGTTTTTTACTTCCTCATTTTGGTGGAGAGAAGACTTCATTTAGCAGGTAAAAGGGGATCTAACCCCCAGCCTTTTTCATAAGGGAATTATATCAATGTAGTGTATTTAGTATAGGGATTTGGGATACCCCCATTCCTTTTCCCAAATCCCCCATGCTCATATCTAAGATGTGGGAATATTAGATATCTTAGGAAATATTAAGATAAGTTCCCATGTGTGAGAAATAGTGGTGTATCTAATTAAGTGAAGGGATTGAAATTAAAGGGAAGTGTGCTAAGATAGTGTGATTAAGGGTATCATGGTTCAGTGAGAATACCTTGTTATAATGATATTTTAATATCTTATAGGAGTCAATGGAATATCATTATTATTAATAAGGTATTAAAGAAAATTGATGTGGATATTGGGCTATCTATGGTGTGATGTAAGATATTCATAGGTTATACTATTATTTTTGAATAATTTTAAATCAGATCATTTTATTTATTAATCAATTCATGTTTATATGATCTTTATGGTTATATATTGAGTTAATTATTTTTTTAAATAACATTTTTATCTATTGGGTTGGACAACAGAGATAGGGTTTCAATACCCTTCTTACTAAATATTGATCTGTAATGTGAAAATGATAATTATTGATTCTTGATAAAAATTTATATGATTAGATTATTAGGATTGATTGACTGGTTCTATTTAAAATTAAAATTTATTTCTATTGTTAAAGAGTTATTTTTGTAGTACTCGATGGGATTATCAATAATTTCAAGGGAGAGTGGGATATTTAGGAAACTATGAAGGGTTTTATGGTGAGAGATACTAGATCCTTATATTATTAGTATATAGTCTTATTTCTTTGATCTATGGAATGACATAATCCACATCAAAAAATTTGGGTGGTGGATAGGTATCTAGATATTTTTCTAAAGGATTTCATCGAAATACCACCTTGGAGGGACTTTAATTTTTCTATTACTTTTGTACCTTAGATGAGACCTATATTGTTTCTATCACATCACATATAACCATTAGAATTATGGGAGTTAAATTGGTAGTCTGATGATCTTGTGTATAATTTTTTTATTCAAAAATTATTTACTTGTGGCCAACCCCAATATTATTTTAATAAAACCCAATGTTTTCATAATAATGTATAAAAAATATAATATTTTTAACAATTTGGGTAAATAATAAATATAATTTTACATTGACTGATTATCAAATATGCTAGTTAGAGAGATACCATTAGATTTATAAAATAATCATTTAGTCTTGTTATCATTAGAAAATGCTGAAGTAAGGGGTAACTTCAAGAATAATTATTTTAATCGAAATAACCATTATGATTTCTTAGTCATTATTTTCAATGTGATCAACGTACATATGGATTTAAAGTACATGATTAATATGATTTTATACATGTATTTAGACTCTTGTGGAATATTTTGTAGATGATACCCTTATTTAATCAAGTATTAAATAAAACTATAATATATATATATACATATAGATTTTTTTATGAATTTTCCAAGATCATATATTTTTTTCCTAGATAATTCCAGTATGGATGAATCAAGAGGGGGAGAATTTAAGTCAAAAGGTATACTAAAATTCTCTACCCACAATAAAGTGTGTGTTTTTTGGGTGTTAGAAACTATGAAAAATTAGAGTACAACATATTAGAAAATGAAAAACCCAATAGAAAAAAATAAATATTGGTTGTTAAAGATAGAAATGAAATAAACAGAGAGAAAAATTAGAAAAAAATGTAAAAATATTGTATGGAGATTTAGATAAAAATATAAAATGTCTAAAAAAGGATATTATAACATACCAGTTCCAATTCATAAGAAATATCCACTTTTATCCAAAATTAGTATAAGGATTAGTAACTAGATCCATGGTATAAAATATCAACAAAAAGAATGTCATTAATATTAATTATTCGAAGAAACATGTTTTAAACCTAAAACTTTCTCAATAAGAAATATATAGTATAAATCCCTATCCCTTTTCTTCTATTTAATATATATGATTGATAAAAAGTTTTTCACTAGCCTTTTTCATACTACATAGTTTGGAAGAAATTAATTCCACAATTATAATCTCTTTGATCACTATGATAATAAGAAATAATTATATGTATAAAAAATGATCTTTTACAAAAAGTACTCACATAATGGAAGCTCTTAGTAATCACATTGAAAAATGCAATAATTATATGAACTGAATGAAAGAAGATAATTTATATCTTCATAATTAAAATTATCTTAGATATTTTCTATATATCTATAATTTCTCAAATCTTGGTAAGACTTATATATGATGTTTTAACAAAGTTAAAAGGGTAGTGTCTAAGATCATCATGTTTAATTATTAAAGAATCTTGATCAACAAAAATTTATATGTTGAATGTTTTATCAATCATAATTATTTGGAAATTATATGGATAATTCAGTTCACTAAAAAATAAAATATTCTATTAAAAATAGCATATATATATATATTATAAAATCCTCATCTTATTATAACTTCAAAATAATGTATATTGTGGTCTCGTAAGTGGTGATGCCTATGGAGCTCCTATAATTAAGGATTCTTACACAATCTTCCCCCTCCCTCCTTTATCTTATTCTATTGGCAAATTTTTGAGGGTTGGTCTATGCAGTGATTGTGTGAGGGTGTAGATTTCACCATGGTTTTGTAGATCCAGATCTCCACATTCAAAATTCGATGATGAACTAGTTTGTAGGTCTCCACTCCCGCTCTCGTGATGGTTTCTCCTTCCTTTATTCTACAATAGCCCCCAGTTTCTTTGTTTTCCTCCTGAGTCACTATGAGGTCACAAAGGGAAACCTCATCAATTATCTAGGTATGTGGAGGTTTATTTATTGATTTATTTTTCTTGTTTGGTGTGAATTATTTTTTGAGGTTGGATTTATAAGGGCATTGTCCACTTTCCAGGTTAATATGTGGTCGCAAGAGGTGGCCTCAAGAAATATGGGTTTCAGTGTCATCCTCAAATCATTACTCATGGTTGATATGTGGTTCTGGTCTATTTTTGAAGAATATATACCTATCATATATCCCTCATCATGGATCTTCTGTAGGTTTTTGTTTCCGTTTGGTGCAGATCTGTTGTGGATTGTTCTAGTTTACTAGATTCTATCTTAGTGGCCAGTCATGGATGCAAGGAGGTACTGATGATGAGGACAGGGGTGTGATGGAGTTGAGGATCGACCTGGCATCGAGGAAATATACAGGACTCTCCCAATGGTGATGGTGGTGGTTCTTGGTGAAGGTTGGTGTAGTGGTGTCAGCCCCTGGCGGCGGTCTTTTCGTGACATCGTGGGTGCATAGTTTTGTTTTTGGGGGGTCAGTCCTGGACTAGGTTCTCTGATCAAATCGTTGATGGTTGCTACTTTTGGGTTTGTTGTTTTTGTGTTTGGGTAGGTTTGGTCCTGGATTGGGTTCCTTGGATAGGCCTTTTATGGCTCTTCCTGGGTGGTGTTTTTTGGTTCTCACTTTTCCGTAAAGTGATTTTTATAAAATTAATAAAAAATATGTTAAAAATGTATATTGTTTTTTAACAAAAGATAATAAATTACTCATTATATTCAATAATATCCCCTTTTAACAATCAATAGATAAAAAATGAAAAATAAGGAAAATATAATTTTGATCAAAATTAATATTGAAGACACATTATACCATTAGATGAAATTTAACATGAGTAAATCATTCTAATAATACCTAAATATAAATTATTCTCATTTTTGACACAACTTAAATAAACCATTAGTAAAATTATTTTTCTACTTAATGAAATGAAAGTATACCTAATTCATCAAAGTATCACTCACATCTCTCAAATCTCTCAACCTTTTTTTATTTCCAAAAAAGTGAAAAATTGAAAAAAAAATAGAAAAAGATCAAAGGAACATGGATGGTTTGAAAAATTCAAATGAAAATGATGTAAATAAAAAACTCCATGTTAGATTCATGAAATATACTCTCACATTGGATATATAGTGAATTATTATAATGTATATATCCCTTTACTCTAATAACATCCTATAACATCCTAATGTTTTCATAAAATATCCTTATAGATTGTATATATCTTCCTTTATCTTCCTAAACTCTAAAATTTTCTCCCTTTTAATAACTCCCAGGAGAAAATAATCTTATATATGTAGGATCACTTCTCTTCCATTTTTAAAAACCTTAAACAACCTATCTTATTTAATCAATAATATTAAAAACCTTTTTTTAACATTTGGGATTATTAAATAAAAATTATAGTAAAAAAGATTTCGAATCAAAAAACCAAGGAGTTTGGTAAAAAAAATACCCATATAGAAGTTATTTTTTGATATAAATAGATTCTCTTAATATAATAGATATGGTTATAAAATTTATATCAAAAATAATTCTTTATATAGCATATAACTCTTAGAAAATATGAAATTTATAAACATTTGTCACCAAAAAATATATACTCATTTCTATAAGGAGTTAATAAAAATGATACTACTAATATGTCAAAGGGAAAAAATTATACAAACAAGGTTGTATAAAAAATAAATTTATACATTTCTAAATATTCAAATCAATATAAACAAAATAAATTAAAAAACAACAATAAAAAAATCATGGAAATGATATCGACATGTAACCACTATATTAATCATACATTGTATTAAGTAAAACACTATATTGAGAGGATATATACCTAAAATCACCTAACCATACTTGTATTTGGAATTCCATATATCAATATGAAGTTTTAGGTTTTCCAATCTTTCAGTCCATCCCATCCAGGCTGAAGATTGGGTTGTCTTGTAGCCCATCTCACCTAGGTGTGATTCTAGAGTAAGGTCATAAGTCTGTTGTGTGGAAAAGGAAAAGTGTATATAAAATCAAGTCCAACAACCATATTATGAAATAGGGTAATGAGTATACTAAATCAAGATTAAAAAACTATCCATATAATGTACTGGTATGTTAGTATTTGATACAAATTCTTTAAAAATGTATAATAACAAGAACACATATGAACATACCCCTTCTATATTTCTCCTGAAATATTAATGAACTTTCATTCTTCAAGTATAAATCCAGAATTATAATCATTATTCTTATCAATATGAAAATGTGGGAATTCATCTCAATGATATACTAGATATCATATCAACATGGCATAAAGCATGCATGCTCCCAGAATTCTAAAACATAAATTCCAAAAAAAATATAATATCATCAAGTTTTGAATGGGGAGGAGTAAACATTAGTAGGAAGATAAAAATACCAAACATAATATATAATTTGATCATCATTTAATATTCCATTTCACATTTTACAAACAAGAATAAGGGTATATCAATAAGGATCTATGTTTTAACTAGAGATAATTGTGATACTCAAGGTCTCTTCAACAATAACCTTGCATTTGAGGAGGGAATGACACACCAGAACTAATAGATCATTTAATCATATAATATTCATTTCACTACTACTCTCCTAGATCTTCCACCACACAACCTATATTTACGACCATCCTCCACTGTGTGAAGCCAAATACCTCAAGAGTGATAGTGGGATTTTTCTTCAAAACAAATATTGTTAGTTCTCACCATAATGAACAAAGAAATATATGTATCTAGAATTCAATCAAAGATTATATCCAGAAAAATATAGATAGTAGAAATCAAGAAAACATCACTCATTAATATCATTTAATCTATATGTTTGATCATCGTGTTCTTGGTGTTGGAGGATTTATTTCATCACAATATAATCATATGAATGTTATTTTTAAAATAATTCTAAATGATTTGAATTTATACACATATTTTTATGAAATAACATCAAAACATATCTCAAAAATACTAACTAAACCCATTATTCATATTTTTAGTAACAATATATCATTAAAATAATATTGATATATAAAACCAAGTTATATTTACATTTCATCAATAATTTTATTTTTTGACATTCGAATCATAGTTAGATGTTTATAACTATTGAACTAAATTTTAATAACCTTAAACTATATCTTATATTGATGTCATTATAATTTCATCATACTCATCATTTTAAAATAACAAATATATATAAATTTAATGACATAGATCATATCATATTGAAAAATATAACAGGTTGATTGTTAAGTAAGGACATGTCATATAAAATGAGTGTAAGATCAATGAATAATAGCTATTTATTTGTTGAATATAATAAATTGGAATAATTCTTAATCATTGTTGGCTTCTATATTCGAGAAAATTATAATTAGGTTAAAATAAGTTCAACAGCAAACTATATTTCATTTCAAAACCAAATATCAAATATATTTCAAAAAAATAAGTTTTAATGGTCTTCTTATTATACTAAACAACTTTCAGAATATACAATTACAATATTACTGTAAATATGATTATCATCTATACACTACCATCACTTTTGAAAGATAATTTATTTTTAAAACACACAATTGAAAAACCATTTCCATTACTTTGAAAAAAACCAAAAAAAAATTATTTCAAATCTCAAATATCACAATAATGAAATATCTAAAATAATTCTTAAAACTAAGTTTTAAAAAAATTAATAATACATTGAAAAAATAGAAATTCATATTCAAATTTACAAAAAAATAAAACAAAATTAATGTAACAATTTATTAGAATACATTAAAAGTATAACTGTTCCAATATTTAATTAACTCTCTGTAATTGTAAACATCCACATTAATGAAGTTTGGAAATAATGAACTTCATATGGTTAAATTTCATACGTATATACTTGAAAAATAAGGTACTCATAAGAAAAATCATATTAATAGTATTCCCCAATTATCTTAAGAGGTGATCATTTTCCTCTATCTTTCTTCTGTGAACATATTCATAAGACATTATTACCTAAAAATGGAATAATTAATGCAAAAATTAAGTAATATTTAAAAAACATAAATTAAATAAAGATTATTAAAGAATGGGAAATTATTTTTCTAGGTCATTGAATGATGTTTCTAAAAGAAAAAATATTTGAATTAAGAAAATATAAAAAGAATAATATTTTATTCTAGGTTATTAAACTAGAAAAAATCATTGAATTGTAATTATATATGAATTTAATAAATAATTTGGGCATAAAAAATATATCAATAATTTTGAATCTAGAATATTTTAAAAATATATTTTATTTGAATGAATTAAATTCCAATAAAAGTATATTAATGAATAAAATATGATAATTGAAAACAAAAATATATTCAATTTATTACGGTACTTAGTGAATGTTTTTAGGACATCGAAATTTCATTTTTTCCATTTATTTAAGAATTAAAAACAATCTAATCATCATCCTTGAAATATATATTTTGATGATTCAAAAACACCTTACCTGTGATAATAAGAAAAGAAAAGTGAAAAAAGAAATATTTTTATTAGTTTTAAAACCACACAAAAAATATATAAAATTATTTATATTTTACTTAAATAGAACTAATCCAGTAGAACATATTCAAATAATTCTAATGGAGTCATAAGTTAAACCCGCCATAGATGAATCGCTGTTATATATAATTAAAATGATGATCTTATATTTACAAGAATTGTGACCAAATAGAGTGTGGTTGGTGATTAGAATAAACACAACATAAATGTAGTAAAATTATATTTTCTATTATAAATTATCAATAATACAATACATTGGTTTTATAATCTAATTTATTTAAATTTTTTAAAAATAACAGTTATGAAATAAATATTTATCAACTTGAATAATTCAATATATTTTTATGTTTAATGAAATATCATTTTTATTCCTTATTGGTTTTATGTTTAGTATCAAGTTTAATTACTAAATTAAACATAGCCTAAGAATATAGTGAAATATGAACAAAATGTAGGTTGATTAAAAATGGGGGAACATTGTTTCTAGAGGAAAACTGTACCATATATTTGATGAAACTATCATTGATAAATTAATTCATAAAATAAAGGTTTACTAAATCCAAATTGTATCAAATATGAAAAAAGAAACACAATTTTTTAACTTTAGTCAAAGGTATAGAAAGGCGTCTTGGAATCTTGACACCTTCAAATTAACAACTCTATTCTTTTTTATGAATGAATTTTGGTCACCTTCCGGAATAGTTGAATCACAATAAAAGGGAGATAAAAGGTTCATTACCATGGCTAGTAGGGTTTTCTTGTGATAGTAGGGATAGTTATATTTATTTTTATAGATCCAGTAGGATTCCTTTAGGACAATAGGGACCAGGTAGGGTTCCTTTCCATGAGCTGATGTTTATGAGAACAGGGACCTGATCAGGTTCTTTCACAAGAATAGATAGGGAAGGGCGGTTTTTGTAAGCATCAGGGGGTTGAGAGTAGGTGGGGAAGAGAATTAGCTGATTTATCCTAATAATTTTTTGGATAATTTCCATTTTTTATATAAACCCTAGAAATAAGTTGGTATACTACCATGGTTAATCATAAACGTGGCAATACAAGTGTGGTTGTAACCTGATTTTGTAGTTGTGATTCTTCACACCTTATAACCCTTTTTCATTGACCAATCCCTTTCCAAATTAATTCCCAACTTCTATCACATCATCCTAGAAGACTTATATTGGGAATAAATACAACCTTGTAAGGATTTTGGTTTAAACCTAAGGATGTTACCTGAATAAGATGTAATGTTCTTAAATGAGAATTTTTATTTTATTTCTTACTCTACCTAAATAAATTATTATTAAATCATGATGAAATAATACCGAAAATATCTTATATATACTAAAATGTTTTTATATTAATTTATTTACCGACAACCATCCACACTTCCATAAAATGTGTTATGAAATCATTATTCATGGGTACAGCGGACAACCACCTCGTGAACCGATGTCATTCATTTTTATATTACCACCTCTCACGATCTGGTATAACAATAGATATAAAGTATATACATGATATTTAAATAATTATTATACATAAAAAGTTATTATATCATATATATCCTTTTTCTATCCATTCTTTAGGGGATACGATAATGTCTCTCGTGTGTATGGAAGACTACCGCCTTGCGAAGCGATGTGATTTTTCATTCACTAATGCTTTACATGGTTGGTGATAAGGATAAATTTAATGATTATATATGATATACATCACATATTTATGATATTCCTAAAATATTAATCATTCTAAAAATATAATATATCATTTTAGTTCTTATATTTTCACTCGCTGAAAGATGATAGCATTGTTCATTTATGTGTGGACTGCCGCCTTCACAAAGCGATGTCACTCTCTTTTTATCACCACACCACAAGGATGATATATTTAATTATATTTATATATATTATAAATTATTTATTATATTTTTATCATTTTGTAAAATACATTATTACTTTCCTCCTTTCCATAATGCTCATTGAAAATTTGAAATGTTACCCATGTGTATGTACGACTTACCATCTCCATGATCATAATGTAATTCATTTCTCATAACCATATTTCATTATTGATTTTAAAAGTATAATGTATGTATAAATATGATAATTATTAAATGATTATTATTCTTTAGATGTTTAAATAATGACCTATTTGACCATATTCAACCTACCAAAATCATTTTGGACACATGAGCCCAATATCATCAAATCATCCTGTATAAAATTAATTTATTAAGTAATGACATAAATCATGGTAATAAGTGAAATAAAATGAATAATAAACTTTAAAAAGGTTATCAATATGTAAATAATTAACTTAATTTTATTTTTCTAGAATATAAAGAACGTACATGACAATTCAAACTCAATGTGAGGGACTTTATCTCAATTTCCTTTCATTAAGGCATGTTATAATATTATAAACCTAATTTATTTTATATAGTGTATATAATACCCATTAGAATGTTAATATCATGATTCATTCATAATTTATTGTAGTTTATGTTTTAATTTGAAATATTTCTTCCAAGGATATTTGACTTTAAAATTACCATGTGGTAAAAGTTATTGTATAATCTTACTTTCTTTTGTAATTGTTAACTTTCTCTTGAAACAATCACTTTCTTGTGATCATTTTTAATTGGAAATTACATTTATATAAAAATTTCCTTATTATTTTATGATGAGTATTATTATTTCATAAATCATATTCCATTTTACATACAATTTATACTTTGAAAGTTATTTGATCAATTGGGGAAATATTGATAAATTTTTATCCTTTACTCAATATAGATATTTTTTGATAAGGAATATTATTCAAGAATTAAATAAATTATTCGATATATGAGGAATTATCTAGAAATATAATGATGGGTGGGGATCAGAATTTATATATCCCCTTGAGTGTATGAACAAGTATCATGAGACAAATCAGTTAGACAAATTAAATGGGTGTCTACCCATAGTTCTAAAATGTCTTGTGAAAGGTCTTGACAGTAGATGTATCAGGATTCATGAGATCATGAATTCCAAAAATAAGCATTTAAATCAATGAGAATTTATTTATCTCTATTATCCATGATATTTTCATAATTATATTATCTTTATATGTGTTTCATTCTCATATTATTGATTAAATTCATGGGTGTTTCGTTATTTACCTTGCCATATTGATTATGTATCTTTTCAAGATGGTCAAGTTATTTAAATTGATTGTTTGTTCAGCTATTTACCTTTCTATCTTGATTATTATTATTTATTAATGATAGATTTCATTATATTTAACCCTTATTAAACATTTTATCGCACCCATATTTTGTGTCCTTTCCCTAAGATATGAAGAAGATTCCTTGGATGAGTTCAAAGATGTAAAAATTTTTCCATTTCTATGCTTCTTATTATATATCCCTATGTAAAATGGGTATCATATATGTATCTGGTTCTCTAAAACTGATAAACTTATCGTTATTTCGGGATTTGATCATTTGTATCTATGATAATGTAATAAATAAAACACCAACTATGGGTTACTGGAGTTGGGGTCGACACATAATATTCTGGAGACGATGAAACCATGATCAAAGTACAAGTTCCAGAACTATAGAACTGATACTTCCTTGAAAAAATGAAATAGGTAACACATGGAAATAATGATTTTAATAAATAATTGTTAATCAATGGGTGTTGAAATGTTATAATTTGATAACATTTTATATTAAAATTATGTACTTGATTCTAGTATACAATTATAATTAAATTAAAAAATTTATACTGTAGGTTATAGAAATTTTGAAGCATGTTGATCTTGAATCAAGGGTTTGTTTCACAATATCACCATTATTTTGGTTAATTTTTATCTAACTCTCTATTGGGGTAATTATATGATATTTATATGTTAAACCCAATCTATTTTTTCTCCTTTCATTGTTTCTATAAATTAAAAGTTTTCCTTTTATTTTTCCAACTTAAGTACTCAAGATGCCAAAATAATGTTTTAAAGAAAATTGACCTTGTTTTTATTTTGATCAGAAATATTTTTATTCCATGTATATATATTATTTAAAAAAATTTTGATAATATTTTTACTGTTCTATAGTGATTTATAAAATTCATTTTTACCCACATCTATCTTTTATAAAAAGATTTAAAAAGAACCTTCTTGTCATTTTCCAAATGAGTCGCCTTTTATCGATGGTGTCAAAAAAATATTTGTTTTAACATACACCGTAAAAATGAATTTTCCCACAATCATGAATAATATTTAATTTGAAAATTCCTCTATAATATTCAAAAATTATTTTCATAGATAATTTTTCCTTAATATTTTAAAAAAATTTAATTTTTAGATAATTTATTTTAAAATGAAAAGAGTATTTTCTTCAAGAAATATTCCAGTGATCTTATAAAATTATTTTCAACTATATCAACATACTTTTATGAATATTATTCTTAATTAAGGATATAATCTAATGAAACCATCCAATGTATTTCTTTGGATGGTTTATGATTAGTTTGACTAGGGAAAGTATTAACTTTTCATATTTAGTTTTTCCAATACACGCAGTTATTTATTATATAGAATGTTGATTAAGTTGTAGTTATTATTCACAAGATGAATTCATTATAATTATTAAGTAATGGGTGGTGCCTAAAATTATATAGCACCCAGATTCATTGATGGGTCTCATGAGACAAAACAGGTTGGGTATTTGGATACGGCCTTACCTATTTATATAAGATGTCTTATCATAAGGCATCGATGGTAAGTTTATGTTGTATAGCATTAAAATTACATCATTATGAAATTAGTTATTGATTTTCATATAATTATTATATTAGTTAATATATATATGGATAAGTTTCAAGATTATGTGATTATTTATAAGTAATTATTTTATCACCATTTATTTCTACCATATTATCCAAACATTATTCATTTTATGATAACTTGTGTTGTATGAATTCCATTAATAAGAATCTAATATCACCCCTTTTTAATTTTTACTTTATCTAAGATGTTATTAAGAGTGTTATGATTGATACACAATAATATTCTAGAGGAAAAAATGATTTACTCGAAGAAAATAATATCTTTTATTTTATGTTTTAAAATGTAATGTGAGATTCATATTTGTATCTAGTGTATGAAGACTACTAAACTATTCAATCCTTTGGAATGTGGTTTCTTGTATCTAGTACTAATATAATAAATTATCCACTAACTCTAGGATTCTGGGATTTGATTCTTTAAATTTTTTAACATGGATCTCAATTTGATGATCATTATAAAACCAAAAACTTATGGTTGAGAAATAAAACCCACAAGTTTTATGTTGTATAATCTATAAAGGAAAAATAGTGTATTGAACCCCATTAGAATTAACTGGTGTTGACCCCCATTCATCTGTATGAACCAGATATAACTTTTGACTCTTCGGCACCTTTCCATATGTATTAAAGGATACCATGTATTTCATTCCAATGTTATACTTTGTAGATGTTTCGTACTCCATATATTTGAGTTTCTATGTGTATTTCTGAACCCGTACTTTCATACACTTCTCAAACATGTGATAGATATACTAATGAAACTATTTTATAATTCTGGAAGTTTATTGTTAATCATGAATTAATCCTTCTATATTCCAAGTCAAAAACAATATCTCATCCTTCACACCTTTTCCACCACCATATAACCCTGTGTGATTTTCCACACACCATCGACAAATGTTGTATAAAAACTTTCCTAATCAAGATTCCCTTCTAAGATCATATTGTTCTATAACCTTGGTGTGTATAATATTCCGTGAAACTCCAATAATAATTCAATCAAAGTTTCTGATGTAATTTTTCACTAAATCCATCACTAAAACATGGTGTATTGGACTATTTAGTTGTTGATTATAGGGTTCAACATGATTTGGTGAGTATCACTACATTGTGGAATATTTCATTATGTTTTATTTTTTATAGGATAATACTTAACTTCATAGGATTCTTCTACTCATACTATTATAAATAAATTAAAATCATTATAATATAAGGATTCAAGAGGTTTGAATGTCAAGAATAATTATTTAAATATTAAAAAATAATTATGGTAATTGAGTTGTAAATTATAATGAGTTTTAATTTTTGAGTGTTTATGAAATACCTCAACAATATAATCAATTTTTTGAGATCTAAAGAGGTTTTTTGGATGGATATATAAATTGGATAAATCCTCATGCATGGGTGTTGATCTCTAATATAGAAACTCCTTAGATAAAGAACTACCTTTATCTCTCACTCTATTATCATTTAACATGAAGGTTTTCAAAGACCTTGGATAATGTAGGATCCTTCCTGAGTCTTGGGAGCTTCGTACAGCCCATGGATACCCTATAAGGGAGGAACCCATTGGTTTCTCCTCAGTGATATCGATCAAGATCATGTGAATCATGTATAGATCATATCATCAAGGTCTATGTTATGTCATTCATTTATTATTTTTATTATTAATTTTATATATATATATATACTATAGGTTTTTGGGTTTTGGTTTTGTTATTTCACTATGTTTAGGATTAGTTTCATCCCAATAAAAAACATTAGTGTTATCAAAGTAGATCTATCAATGTTTGGTTTGATTTCGAATAAACTAAGAAATTAGAAAATATGATTCTTTAAGCACTATGGAATTACATAGGGTGAAACTCCCATTTTAGTTCATGATTACCATGTATCATGGAATAATCATTATATGAAATAGTCAATTAAATTCTTTTTGTGAACTAACCACACCATGGTCCATGTGAAATGGGAATTATGGGGAAGATTAGTAATCTCAAAAAATAGAGCATCATATGATGATGATCATCATCATGGTTTGGAATGCATTGTGTAATAGTTAAATCCACCATGAGGAATAGCCATGGTATAGTGCTAAGATGTTTTGGGGTATTAAACATCCTACCCAAACTCTTAAATAAAAAAAATTACTTAGCCAAAACAGATACCTCCACAAAACACCATCCCAAAAAAAGGACAACCTAAAATGGATATAGGGTCACTAAAAATAGATTTTGAAATGGTCATGGTCTATGGTAAGTACATAGTACCAAAATGGAATGTGTTCTATAAAAAATTCCAATCCCATTATAAGATTTATGACTAAGGAACACCATGTTGTGGTGGAATCCATTTTCAACATTTTTTAAAATTAAAATCTTTTTTTTTAATTATCAAATGCCTTCATCATCAGAAGGTCATAGGGACTGCACCAAATATAAGGGGGGTTTAAACTAAATCCAAAAAAACTAGTGGATGTTTTAATGATCATTTACAATTTTAAAATATGATGAAAAATAAACATTTTTATATTGACTTATTCTTTTAAAATAAATGTAACTATAAAATGTTTATATTAGTAAACATATTGGGAAAAATATATGATATTTAATTTATGTAAAAAATTATATAAAATATGAAATATTTATTATCCTATAATAAAAGTGTTCATAAAATATATCTTATTTTGGAATATTATGGAGTTCATATTAAAATAATGTAAATTATAATATGAAAAGATTATATTGGATAAAAGTTAATTTTTCATGTTAATCTATGATAAAAATAATAGTGTATATATAAATTATTTATAAATTATTCAAAAATATTTATCCGATTAATAAATTTTTAAATTTTTATATATTTGGTATGTTCTATTCTTTAGTATTCATGAATATAAATTTTATATTATGAATTGTGATGTATACTATTTTAAAAGTGTTAAAATAACTCTAAGTTAACATATATTAATTTAAGGAGTTATATAATAAGTATGTTAATTAGTTTTTTTTAATTCTACCATAACATTCAATTTTCCATAAGTCATGTAAAAAGATACACATTAATATGGATTTAATATATTGATTTTATAGAAAGAAAATGTATTCCAAACTAAATCATTATAAAGATGCTTACATAAAGGGAATAACATGTGATAATATAATGAGATTGAATCACATTTAAAAGACAATGTGTCAGATTCCTTCTATAGAAAACACTTTTCAAGACCTCAATAATCAAACCAAGTTGTCATATTATAAATTTGGGTGACCTTGGATTATCTTTTGTAAGGTAAGAAAGTGATTAAGTGAAATGAAAATCTTGGTGTCTCTTTTTTATCATTTTATTTAGGTTATAATTAATTAGAAAACCTTTGGAAGGATACCATAAGAGTAGTGTTGAGTTTATCAATATAATATAATGGGTAAAGAGTTGTATACTCCACCATCCAAGAGTCATATATGATATGATTAGCATGAGGGAATACCTAAATAACTAATTGGTGATATGAAAACTAAAGTATAATCATTTTTTAGTGAAATATGGATCTTTTACCACTAATGGATTTAAAGGGGATCATCATTATAACGAATCAACTTGGGTCAACTAGACAAGCAACCAGAACCATCCCATCATATAATAAAAGTAAAATGGGCTAATAAAAACTAGACATGAATATATGAAAAATAAGACATCCAAAAGTGTAAAAAGTGGAAAAAGATGATATACCACAAAGAAATACAATCCAAACCAAAACAGGATAGACCAGAATGTAAGTCAAAACCTCACATGACCAACATTCACCTCCATACCAACCCAAATCGAAAGTAATAGCAACAAGAGAAGGCATAATTCTACAAGATTCTATTCACTTTAAATGAATCATGTAATAAAAAATCAAAAAATTCACAAATGAATAATTATTGTTTGATCTAAATACCATTAGGATACCACTATATTTTCTATACAAGGTCTAATATCAAGAATCTGATAATACTATCATTAAAAAGGCAGTTTTACAAATAATTTTCAGAAATAAAATCCATATGTAAATCATTTTCCATTTTTCTTCTTTGGTTTTCATAAAATCACTTTTTATTCTAAAACCAGAAATATTACAAGTAGATGTGATAAAATAGGAAACCATGTCCACGAATCAAGAGGTAGACATATCTCTGAAATAACCTATTATGTGAAGTTATGTCATACAACCTCATATAAAAACATTTGATCAACAATCCTTGATAAAAAACATCTATTGAATAACAAAAAAATAAAAAACCCCTCAAATTTTGGCTCTAGACTATCAGGCACTGAATACTATACACTAAAGATCCTAAATAAGTATAACATTGGATCCAACTGATATCAAGTCCTTCCAGTCAATATCATAATAGGTTAACTTCTAGTGGTTCCAAACACACACTAAGGCTACCCATGTCTCTTTCCCGATACACCCAAGTTTCCCAATGAGAAATTTTCTAAATTTATTTCAAAACCATGCTCACAATTTCATGAAAAATTTTCCAATCCATGATTATCCAATTCAAATTTTGAAAATTCATTTCCAAATAAATCATATTTATAATTAGATAAAACCCCTTTTTAAAAATATTTTCTTTTCCAAGAAATCCTTTGAAAGAACATATCACTTCTAATCAATGAACAAACAAAATTAATTTATCAATAATGATATGAAATTCATCAAATTAACCCATTTTAGAGAAACACCTACCTCAATAAGGTGAAAACCAAGTTTCCTTCAACAATGGTGACCGAAAACCAAGATAACAGCCTATAAAAGACAATTCATTCCAAGAAACTAAAAAGGATCAATAAAAAAACTATCTACTCACATATGAAAATAGTCATATAAAAAACCATATATGTAACTAAATCTAAATAAAACCAACTATTATTGCATATGTTGAGAGAAAAATCAAACCACAATGGTGATCAATATCTAAATGAAATGATCTTGAATGTAGAGAGTCTCCTAAAATATCCTAGGGAGATACTCTAAGTCAAGAGAAAGGAATCTTAAAATTAATGAAATAAGAAAAAACTTTTGTTGCCCAAAAATCCCAGTTTGTGACTATTATATTATGATTAATCCCCTTACATATTGTGTATTCCACTAAGCTTGTATACATTAAAAAAACCATCACCATTTTATTAAAATACGATATTTTCTATTACATTATGTGAACCCTTTACACAACATGTAAACCTCTCACACTATGTATTTACTTCATAGCTTATTTTCAACAGCCATTACACCTCTTGTACTCCCATTAAACAGAATGTAATCTCCTAGTTAATAGAAAAAACAACAATTTTATTCTAAAAACTAAAAAAAACATCCTTGAATTCACCATTATAGTTATCATCCAAATTCCTTTTCAATATTTTCATCCAATGAAAAATGAAACCAAAAACAAAGTTTAAAATATACATTATAAAAAGGTAATATAGTGTAATAATTTTCCAACTATTAATGCTTTCTATCCCCAAAAATCCTTCAAAATCCTAGATTTTCAAAAGAATAAGGCCACAGCTGACTCATCAATGAATCCTTCTCCCACATCTCATGGCTATCTTATCTACACTTCTATAGTACCAAAACTAGTGGAATAATTTTACCATGCATTACCTTATCCTGGAACTCCATAATCAAAATTTGATGCTCAATCAAAGTGGTATTAGGCTCGAGATAATCATCCTCCCACCTAATCACATGGGGAGGATCTAGTATATACCTCCACGGTTGGGAAGAATGAAACTATGGACACCCTAGTCATCTAATAACCTCAAAGGGTCCCACAAACCTCAGCACCAACTTACCCTACTTACCCAACTAATGATGTCCCAAGAAAGGTGAAACTATGAGAATGAACTAATCACCAACCTCAAACTCTGACAGCCAACATCGATGGTCTTTATAATATTTTTTTGACTCTATAACATGATCAAATTCCTTTGAATCAACTAAAATATCTCCATTGTCTCTTGAACAACACTCATTCAATCCAAGGACCGCTCTCCCAACTCTTCCTACTATAAAGAAGATCTATATGGAAACCCATAAAAATACTTGAATGGAACCATCTTTATCGAAGCCTGAAAACTACTGTTATAGTAAAATTCAACCAGAGAAAAATAATTTCGACAATATCCTCCTAAATCAAGAACAGAAGCTCAAAACATATCCTCTATAACCTAGATAGTCTTCTCTATCTATCCATCCATCTATGAATTATAGTCATGCAAAATTTAAACTAGGAACTCATATCCTTATATAAAACATTACAAGACCTAGATGTGAACCTTGGATCCCTATCACATACAATCATATAGGGAACCCTATGAATTATTATAATATCTTAGACATACAAGTCCCCAAGTTGTTCCTCTTTCATTATCTCCCAGATAGGTAGGAAATGTACTGATTTTATGAGTCAGTCAATGGTCACCCAAATCGCTTCCTTACCAATAGGATTCCATTTAAAAACAATGATGAAATCCATGGAAATTTCATCCCACTTCCATACCGGAATGGGTGAGGGATGAAACAACCCCATAGGTCTCTAGTTTTTTTCCTTAATTATTAGATAAGTAATACACTACAATACAAAATCCATTATTGAACATCTCATACCCTTCCACAAATATTGTTGCCTCAAATCTTGATACATCTTGGTAGAATGAGGGTGCATGGACCAAAAAGACCGGTGTCCACATTCTAAAAACCCCTACCTCAAGGGAAATATAACAACCAACCTTTTAGAGAAGCAAAAATCTCCATTGTGAGACCAACACCCCTCGCTCGAGGTCTCCCCACCATAAAGTATTTCACTAAAACTCTGGATCAAATGTCTAATCAAGCTGAACCCACTCATTAAATGATGAGTCATCCCTCATTGAATCTATACATAACTATTCACCATATTATTCCAATTACAAGATAATATCAGAAAACAAGCCCATCAGATACCACTCCTTAGCTGATTCTTTCATTACTTGTGTCAGAAATTTTCTTCTCAACGCATCAGCAACCACATTCTGTTTTCCATGGGTATATAGAAATATCAAAATCAAAATTTTGAAGATACTCCACCCAATATTTTTTTTTTAAATTTAGATCCCTTTGAATAAAAATATTTATCACGCAATTATTACCAGAATATACCACAAAACACTACCTAAATAGCTAGTGATGCCAGGTTTTTAGTGCGTTCATAACTTTTTTCAACTCAAGATCATTGGTAGTGTAGTTCTTTTTATAAGGACATAACTAGAGAGATCCATAAGGCATGACTTGTTTTCCCTGCATCAAGACACATCACAAACCCATACTCTAAGGATAGAATAAACCATCATAACCTGATCCTGATTCTAGAAGAATAAAAATTGGTAATGAATTCAACCTCACCATCATCAAAAGAAAATACATCTTCCACTTTTAATTCCATTCAAAATTAACACACATATGGGTTAAAGTTGTCACAAAAGATAAGAGCTTAGAGAAGTTGTGAACAAATCATCTGTAGAGACTAGCCAAACCCAAAAACCTATGAGTCGCAAAAAAAATTCTGGACGATCCCAGGACATAACTTATTATACCTTTTTAGGATCTACTGATACATCCCTCCTAGGTATCACATTCCCAAGAAACATCACTACCCATATCTGAAACTGAATCTTGAAAATATTACCATACAAATTATTTTCTTTAAAGGTTCAAATAATAATATAAAAATGGTCCATATGATTATCCTCTAACTTATGTTACATCATAATATCATCCAAGGATACAATAATAAAACATTTTAGTAACTGATGAAAGATACGGTTCATCGAATCCAAAAACACTACATGAGCATTAGTGAGATCAAAAGGCATAACCAAAAACTCAATATTCCCATATTGACTTCTAAGAATTTTCATAGGTATGCCCTCTTCTTAGACTCTCAATTAGTGGTACCTTGACCATAGATCAATCTTAAAAACCAATTAGCCCCTCTAATCTGATCAAAGATACCATCAATCCTTGGAAAATGATATTTTTTCTTACTAGACACCCAATTAAACATTCGATAATAAATACAAAGTATGAGGCTCACGTCTTACTTATTAGAAAAGAGGATAGGAGAAGCCCAAGGTGAAATACTAGGATGAGTAAATCCTTTATCCTCTATGTCCTAAAGATAGACATTAATTTTCACCAACTCAGGAGGTTCCATATAATAATAGGAATAGAAATTGGAATCATATTAGGGAGAAGGTAAATATTAAACTCGACCTCACTCTATGGTGATAATCCTAAAAATAATTTAGAAAGGCATTGGGTTATGCACACACAACTATATGAATTTGACCATAAAAATAAGGGTCACTATGTCAAGAAAAATCTCAGAAAACTGGTATAAGATTACCCTGGTGTAAGGAACAATAAAACCCTTCCCTTCCCGATCAAGAGTCTCACTCACCGTGTAAAACATGAATGCATCAGAAGATATGAACTGAACTTGATATAAATAACAGTCTATATAGACCTTAACACTGATCATCCAATCCATGTTGATAATCATGTTGAAGATTTCAAGATCAAGCAATAAAAAGTCCCACACCACCTCATAGTCGGCTATCATCACCCGACACGTAGGACATCAAAAACCTTTTTCGGGCCTATTTTCCAAAGGTGTGGAAAGATACCAATAGAATGGAATAATATCCAAATAAAAACCCAACACATAAACTAACTTTGATGATATAAAATAATGAGTATCACCTGTATCAAACAAATATATCACTATATAAGATGAAATAAACATCATACCTATAATAGTAGTTATCCCAACTTTAGATTCATCTAGTTCATAATATGTTTTATAAATTTGGTTGGTATTAGGTACATGAACATCCTCCTTGGACTAAGGATTAATTTTTAATGTCCCGACCCGGCTCACCACTAAACTGAAGGCCAGAACGGTCACCACATGACCTCAAGCGCACCTCCCCATACGCCAGAGGCTGCTGACTAGCAGCGATGGACTAAGGATAGTCAGTGGGGAGACTATACCCTCATTTTAGTGTTCAAAAATATACAAAGGCAATAAATAGTGGAAACAGTATAATATATGAATAAGCAGCAGAAATCATATTTTATAAATCTTGTACAAAACAAATGGCCAGCGCCAAAGTATACAATGGATGCATGCATGACATGCTAATGATACAAAATTAGAAAACAATGAAAAAAAATAGTAGTCTTTACATTTCAATGAATAAATAAATAAATAATGACTCAAAGTCCCACGGGCGATCTCCTCGAGCATGCCAAGCCTCCACTCGGTCCTGTGATCCTAACTCCCAAGTAAATGAAAACAGCAGAGTCCTGCAACAAAATAGAATATACTTTGGTACCCAGTGCAATGGAGGCCCGAGTAGGGTGTGAGATATAAATCTCAGTAGGCCGGGACCACCGGTGTCTACCCCAAACCATACATTTAATAAATAACTTATAACATGTGAAAGCATGCATAAATTAAGTAAACATTACAATGTAACTATATACCCAAGTACATGCGTCAACCCTCAGCTTGTGTCTGGACCTTCATTATACATTTTTCATGCATACTCAATATTCATTACATAATCATTCATCGGTTATTATTTATTCCAATCTTAATAAATTATGAAGGTCTTGAGATTCATCCTACGCCCAACATCTCCCATATAAGTCACTCACCACATATGTCTCTAATTACCATCTATGTAATAAAAGTAAAAACTAATTCCAAGCTTGTGCTTTGTCTTGGATAATGCATCAAAAGTTATTCAATTCAACCTTTCATATACTAAGTCTGAGACCGCCCACTAAAAGTGGTTCAACCAATTCCTAGATAAGTCTAAAACCTTCCTCATAAAAAATTCACAAATCATCATGTCTAAATAGCCTTCATTAACCATTAACTCGTTTCATACATGAACAATTGGACCCACAGTCCAATGTTAATTAATGGGTGTAGAACATAATGTCTAGCAACCTCGTGAGTATTTGGAGCATCAGTCCTTGTCTCATAAACCATGGGTATTTGGAGCATCAGTCCCTGACCCATAAAAGAATATTTCCTTGCAAGCTAGGTGTAGAACGCCATGTCTAGTGCCCCGTGAGTATTTGAAGCTTCAGTCTTTGTCTCACAACCCATTTATCAATCATACATGTATATTTATCATTGGTGTAGAACACTATGTCTATCACCCCGTGAGTATTTGGAGCTTTAGTCCTTGTATCACAACCCATTTTTCAATCATACATACATATTTATCATTGGTGTAGAACACCATGTTTAACACCCCAAAACCATCCATTAATTAATTCATAAATTAATTAATCCAATCCATTAATTAATTCAACAACTAATTAACAACATAAATTTCCAGTCAAAAGTCAACCCTTAATTAACCATTCAACATCTCAATAGTAAATAATTAATTAACAATTAATTGTTCTTAGAAATCCAAATAAATAATTAACTCAACATTTAATTATCCAAATTCGTTAACAAGTATGAACCCGTCCACTCAAACAGTGATTCATCCAGGACTTTAACAATTTACATGCACGTCATAATCATCACAAAACATACTGAACAAGCCCATATGTTTAGCAACCATCTCACACATCATCGCATAATATTGAACAACTCCATCCAAGACAACTTAATGCATGGAAATCTAACAAGTATCAAAAATTACCCTTGGCCAACAGTCGTAACAAACAATCAATTCACAATCTTAATTCAATGCATGGAAATTAATTAATTAAAAAATTAATTAATTAAATATTACCTCTTAAACCAATCATAAATTAATTAACCATTTAACATTTAACATGTAATAATTAATTCATCCATTAATTATTACCAATTTCCAATTTATACTTTTCAACATGACAAATATTCAATATTCCCAATCATCATTAAAAGCCACACATTTTATTCCAACTCATGACTTGATAATTAATTCTACAATTAATTACCCTATTATACATTCTACCCATTTAAATCATTTAACTATTTAATCATATAACTTTGACCAAATTAGAAAAACATACTTAAAAAACAACACAAGTTCAAGCCCTCATTTATCTCACGTGGGTGGAATTATTTAATATCTTCAAAAGTGCCATGCATCGATATATCATAATCAAGTAAACTTAAATTCTCAATTTATTTAAAGAATCTCTAATTCTTAAAATAAAGTGTTAAGGATTTGAGACCCTACCTTGGGGTGGCACCATTTTAAATCTGAAGTGCTTTAATGTACTTGGCAGCAACCAGTCCACAATTGGTCCGTAATCACACGTGCGCACACCTTTATATATATGTGTGTGTGTTTGTGTGTGTGTGTGTGTGTGCGTGTTGTCTACATTGATCAACGAAAATTACATATATTAAAATGGTAACCAGATTCAAAGTTGTAATGAACAACGCACCTCTAACTTGGTACCATGAACTCATTAAAAAAATTAATAGGCCTTAATATAACTGGGGAAAATCCAAACCGCAGGTTTAGAAACTAACCCGAACCAACGGCGGTAAGACAATTTGAGACTATCTGCCTTGCCCTTGGTGGTGGATGTCAGATTATGGACTAATGGGTCCCAAGTCAACATTTGCATATCCTAAAAAATAGAGGAACGTAATGATTGGATTAAACCCTAACCTTTAGGTTTTAGCTTGTAAAACAAGGAGAGAAAGAGGAGTCAAATGATCGATGTGAATCACTAGTTATATGTAGACAGACTCACCTTGATGAGACGGACAAGATTCCTGAAGAGTTCGGGGGGAATCGTCATGCGAAAAGTGGAGTCCGGGAGAGGGGTGGTGCGCCTCTTGGTATTTCCCAGAGGGGGGTTGTGCCACGGAGGTCGCGCGCTGCAGGAGCTCCGCCCTGGTGTCGCGCTGCTGCAGGGAGGGTCGCTCGGGGGTTCGCGTGCCTCTTGGCCTCACCACGGGAAGGACCTCACACTGAGGAGGGAGCTCGAAGGAGGGAGGAAGGGGCCGTATCATGGGGTCCACTACTGCGTGCATGTTGCAACTTGTGCGTAGGGAGGAAGAAGAGGGGAATTCAATTCCCTTTATTTTCTTTTTCAAACCCCTAAATTAATTGCCACTAATAATAGTTCTTATTAAACTCTTATAACCCAATAATAATACTACCATTAATGTGATAATAATAATAATAATAAAAGATAATAATAATACTCATTTTATTATTATTATACACATTAAACACTTATCTAAAAAGTAAAAAAAAACTCCCCAAATAATCCTTCTTAAAGGAAACGTTTCATTTGAGAAAATAAAACTCCCCTTTACTCAATTAAATTAAAATCTCTTGGACTTCAAAGTAATAAAAATAATAATTCCTTCCCCACAATTAATAAAATTAATTTTTCCTTGAATTTAATTAATTAATTAATTAATAATAATAATAATTAAATCATCAGTATTATTATTATTAAAACTTTCATTTTTTTAATTCCAACCAAAACTCCCCAATTCATTACTATTATTATTTATAATAATAATACCCATAATGATCAATAATTATGACACTCGTAAAACCATAATAATAAAAATATAGTTATTATTACCCAAACCTTTGATATAACCCAAAAACTCTATTAAATAACCACACTCCTTCATTATATTCAAAACTACTTATTTAATTAAGCGTTACATCGAGATACCCAACAGACTCATTAAATTCACCTAAATATTACACCCCATTAAATAAAAATAGAACTTTGACAAACCCCATAATTAAATTGTATTAAAAGAAATAATAAAACGCCCATTTTAATTATGTCCAACCTCCCCATTTAAATCCACATTAATTATCCAATTCATTTTTAACATTCATTTATTATCCGTGTAATAAATGTTTCGTAATTAATTATAAAACTCCATATTGATCATTAAATTCTTTTAACATTTATTTAACTAAGTAACCACAAAATTATAATAACATCATTATTATTATTATTCAAACTTTCATTTATTTAAAAAACCAAACCCCCTATTTATTACAATATCATTAATTTGATAAAAACTCTAACCCATAACCCCTCATTTAATTAAAAGTTTCTTTGAGAAGCTCAAAAGCCACATTTAATTATCATAAATGATACACTCCTTTAACATGTAATTAAAATCTCAAAGTATCAAAATAATTTATGACTCCGTAATAATAACAATGAAATTATTATTATTATCACATTCCTTCATTTAATAAAAATGGTCCTTTAATAATTCTAAAACACTTCATTTAAATAAAAATGTTCTTTGATAAACTGTTCTTTGATAATTCTGGACCCGGTGCACCCGAGACTCATCGGAACACCTGCTAAAATTTATCGGGTAATTACGCAATTCCAGAAACGACACCATTTAGTGTTTCAACAATCAGAATAAAATTCCAAATCTTGGTTTAAAACAAAATCAACCGTTGATAAAATGAAAAAAAAATCGAAAACATTCGTATTTTAACCCGGTTCAAAAACACGGAACGTTACATAATCCCACCACACTTTCAAGCATAAGTATACACCTATAAACCCTTTTTAATGTGGATCTATCCTTACTACACTAGGAAATCCTTTTACAGAAACATTTCAGACAACCTTTTCATCTATAATGATGAAAAGTCCTGGGAGCCTTCATATAGTTAGGACTCGTATGACCATGCCTCCCACACTGGTAGTAGACAACCAATTTATTCCCTTTTGAATCCCCTAAAACTAGTCTAGAATAAAATTGACCACTCTTACGCTTCCTCTTATGGAAAGAAGATACACTCAGGTTAACCATTAAACCAATTGAGTCTTCATCCAAACCTATCTTTCCAGCTATGTTTGCCTCCTCCAAATATTGCTTTTCAAGTACCTCTAAAAAGTTCAAAATACACATGATTATTAATATCGACTAAATATCTTACCTCAATCATAACTCAAACCTCTCATCCTTCATGTACTCATTAGTGACAAGATCTGGTCCCAGGTGAACCAACTCATCAAAAGAGGTAGAATACTCTAGAACGGTATGCTCCCACTACTCCAAGATTAGAATCTCCAAGGTGTTCACCATAAAAAATGTCTTAGGTTAAAAAAACTATTAAAATATTTTCTTAAAGGTAATCCAGGTAATTTCCTCATGCAATTTTTCTTACACAATAGAGTCCTCCCATCTCTATCCTGGTCCCTCAAGTATATACATAGAAAACCCCAAATTAGATTCTTTAGGAGTCTTCAAGAAGTTGAAGATATTCTCTATCCACTCAAGACACTCCTCAAATTATTGGGGTCTTTTGTCACCATAAAATATGGTTGGATGCTACATGGTAAACTTCAGGCTCTGATCTACCACACATCTTGGCTTCTCAAAACACACTTGATACAAATTTTGAACAATGCAGATAACAGCTTCTACTAAAGTAGGGACCACTAGAGGGTTATCCAAAAAAACTTGTCTCGCAAATTATTCTATTTAATTTGGATGATCTCTTCTTGAATTCACTTTCCAAAAAAATAAATAAAAACTAATCAATCATGTGAAAATTCCAAAATCTTAGGACCAAATTCAAGTATTGATATCAAATCGTTAAAACATTGAGAATTTTAGCAACCAATAAATTCCTTACTTAGAAATGAATAGGTAAATTTAAATAATATTCCCATATATTTCATTCAAATGACCTCAAAATCTAAGCCTTGCACCTGGTAAAAGTCCCTAACCACCCATGGTAAATCGGGTTCAGTCATGGAAGTGATCTAGTCAAGCCCCTTTTCCATACTCACTATCTAAATTTCAATGTTTTTAACTATTATCTACACAAGAAAAAGAACTAAACTGAGGAATTTTTAACACACTTAAGGATGATCATTCCTTTTATACCAAGTTGTAACAAACCAACTCAAGTAAACTAGACAAGACACCCAAACTACGCCATCATATAATATATGTAAAATAGGATAATATAATCTGGTCTTAAATATAATAGAAACAAGGCATAAAACCATATTACAAAGTGTAAATAGATGATATACCATAAATATATACAATCAATTGAAAAATAGTCTAAACCAAAAGGTAATTAAAAACCCCACGTGACCAACAGTCACCTATAGACCAACCTGAACCAAAATCAGCAACAATAATAGAAGCCAATATGATACTAGGTGATCTTCCCTTTACCTGAATCTTCTAATAAAACATCTAAAAATTCTAAAAGGAAAAAGTAGGGTGTGATTTAAATCCTATTATTATACCACCATGATTTTTATATAAGTTCAAATATCAAGAATTCAAAAATTAATTCTTTTAAAAGAATAGTTTTACAAATCATTTTCATTAATTAAATCCATTTGTTAATCATATTATCTTTTTCTCCTTTGGTTTTCATAAAATCCTTTCATATTATCACAACATAAATATGGAAAGTATATGTGATAAAACATGAAATAATACCATGCATCAACAGGTATACATATCCATGAAATAACCTATCATGCGAAACTATATGATATAACCTCATATAAAAACTTGTGAGAAATAATGCATGATAAAAAAATCATGGGATGAATAAACAAAAATGAAAAATAACATCACATTTGGGATCTAGCCTATGGGACACTATGTACTTGACACTAAATAGCCAAAATATAAATAATTTCGTATCCAATTGATATCAACTTCTACCAATCAATATCACAAAAGGCTACCTCCTAGTGGTGTCAAACACACACTAAGGCTACCCATGTCTCATTCCCAACACACCCAAGGTTCCCAATTTTAAATATTCTAAATTAATTTCCAAACCATGATTGAAATTTCATATAAAATTTAAAAATCTAATAGAATATACTTCAAATTTTGAAAACCCATTTCAAAATCAAGAAAAATAATTTTCAACTAAAAACCCTTTTTAAAAATATTTTATTTTCCAAGAAAACATTTGAAACGATATATCACTTCTAATCAATGAACAACCCAAAATAATCTATCAAGAATGGCATGAAATTCATTAAATTTATGTATTATTTAGAAAAATATACCTCAACGTGGTACAAACCTAACTGCCTTCAATAATAGTAACTGGAAACTAAGAGAACAACCTTAAAAATAGAAGGCATGCTAAGAAACTAAAAATGGTCAACATAAAACACTATTCAATCACATATGAATAGAACTATAGAAAAAACTATAGTTATAACCAAATCTATAGAGAAACACGAAGGACTACATACCCAAGAGAAGTAATCAAAACACAAAGTTGATCAATTAATTAATGAAGCAACCCAAAAGGGAGAGAATCACCCAAAATCATATAGGGTGAGTCTCTAGGTTGAGATCAAGGAATCCTATATCAAATAAAATAAGAAATATCTCATGAAACACCCTTAAATACAAGTTTATGACTATTACACACCATGTAATCCCCTTAAATTTCATGTATTCCATAAATATCTTATATGAAAAACACCACCTTTCATTTTTATTAAAAACCATATATTTTCCATTTCATGATGAGAACCCTTTACATGGTGTGTAAAACTCCCACACTATGTATCTAGTTTACTACTTCTTCTAGGTATCCATTACACAGAATGTAATCACCCAAAAAATAGCAAAACATTGTAGGTTTAATATAAAAAACTCCATCAAATCCCTAACTTCACCATTATAGGTATCCTCCCATTTCATTTTCTGTATTTTCATCCAACAAAAAAGGAAACCAAAAGGGGGTTAAAACATACCTGATAGATAGGTAATACGGTGTTAAAATCCACTTAGTGGGATAAAATTTAACAAAATATCTTATTAAGTAAGTGTAAAACATGATACTCGTATGATAAAATATTTTGTTAGAGATAAAATGGAATCATCGCCACCAAATTTATCTTTGATATCAATCTTTGAGTAAGATAATATTAATAAAACAAACTTTTATCGTGGTATAGAAACCAAATAATCATTCTTAATCATGTAATAAAATTTTATGTGTTAGTGCAACATCTTTATGAGTAACCTACTAGTCAATTAATTTAATAATTAGATCTAATCAATGATTATGAGAATAATGGAAGTATTTAATTAAGGTTTTAAATTAATTAAATGAAAAATGACTTAAGGTGCATTAGTTTCCACTTACATATTAAATATGATTGTATATTAAGAGAATTAATGTTTCATTTAAGTCAAATTGTGGGTATAGAAATCATTTTATAATCAGTATTGGAGATTTTTTGGAAATATGGATGTGTTCAATAAATGTTTACCATGTTTCATCAAATTTTTTGTAGAAAAATGACTAGATAATTGGGGGTAAAGGCTCTGGAACTATGTTGAAATTATGAAAGGGGAATTTTTTATCCATATAAAGAAGATTGGATGGTCTATTTTTTAACCAAGTTGATTGAAACCTGAAGAAGGTTTCAAGAATAATGATAATGTTTCTATAGAATGTAATTTACTAGGATACTTAAATGTGGTTTTTGGAACTCCATAGAAAGTTAATATTACTTATTTTTGTTATATAAATCAATTATTAGATTTTTAGGGGTATATGATACCAACTGTATATTTAACAACGGTTAAAAATATATAAGAGTTTAAATTCTAGATAATTATCTATGAAGCCTATTATTTTATTAAAATGATAAAGAAAAGCGTTGATTAACAATGTGTTAAATGAAAATGAATATTTCTAGATCATATAGATCGAAATAAAGGATGTGTATCTTTATCTTATTTCTATTATTTGATCTTAGAAGTTGTTTTCTAACAAACAGTTTTTATAAACAATTTTAGGGTTTTAATACACAAGGTTTATGATCCTCTCAGCCTATAACATGATTTTATAAGAGATAATTATATAATGATTTATATCTAGGATTAAAGAGTTTATCAAATATATTTTCTAATATAAGAATAATCGATATTCCACCACCTTTAGTGGAATATTTTAAATAATAAATTATAATTTTCAAAATATTTCTCTAAACACATAGAATACAGCATATTGTATAGATACCATAGTTTTTTTATAAATATTCCCATATGAGGAATATGTGTCATTTACTATACATAAAATATTTTTTATATCTCAACATGATATTATAAATATAATATTGTCTCAAAAAGGATAGAAGGATTATATTTAGACATATAGATGTTCAAATTTTAACAAATAAAATATTAATCCATTCAAAATTCCAAGTGAATGTCATTTAATATTCCAAAATATTTCTTATTATAATGAAAAAAAATTTAAATCATTGCAATTACTTACCATAGAGAATTGAATTTCACTTTATAACTTAAAGGATTTTATGATGTGTTGGTAAAGAATAATGCAAATAGTTATATTAGTTACCAAATTATCTCAAAAAATTGAACTATTATATTGTAATGATGAAAAAATTGAGATGATTTTTAACTCTAAAAATTAAGTTATTAACATCCTAAAATATTATGTTGTGACGTAAATGAGTTTGAATACTATGTTAAAAGAGTTAAATATTAAGAATATGATTCATTTGTCTCACCATTTTTCAAAAAAAAATCATTATAGATGTTAATCACTAAAATAGTTTAATGTGAGGATTTTCTTATTTGTTTATATTAAGATATTTTAGTAATTTCATATATATATATTGATTTTAACGACACCTAAAAAGTGAAGTGAACATAAGGACTCGTTGTAGTATATCATATGGGATATGATTAGATGGGTTCTTTATTATGGTTTTTTTATGTATTATTAAAATATTTATAGAATATAAATTGTATCATGTTATAAAAAATGAAGTCACCACTTAATTATTATTTCATATTGGCTACATATATTGTGTGGAGTTAAATAATGATTTAACTCTTAAAGTATGACTCTAAGTTATCCCTAACTGATATTCATCATGGGGTATTATGGGTTATGAAAAAAATTAATTTTATCATGGGTTTGATTTCATATAGAGATACTAAATATGCACATAATACATAAAAGTAGTTGTGTGTATTGGTTGACCATATAAGTATAATTCATGGAGTTTCATACACTATTTCTTTGGAATCCTATTTGTACAAGTTTCATATTGAGTCCTCATACCTAAGGTTTTAATATAATTAGAATGAGAACATTTATACATTGATAACTTTCATATGAAATCCTTGAGTCTTATCTAATTAGGGGATGGTTTTGTATGTTGTTGATGATGTCATTTTTTATGCTTAATCAAGATAGGATTTATCCTCTCATGTGAATAGTATGATATCTAGGCTCTTAATTTAGATAGAATATGAATTTCATTTATATACCTAGATCAGGTATATGTGATGTTCTTATCTATTTGTATTAGGGAAATGTGATGTTATAATCCACTTAAATGAATGACATGTGATGTATACCTCAACCCATTTAGTATATACTTAAAGAATCAAGAATACATGAGTTAACTATATGGGATCAATATAATTCATTCCCCATGGTCGATCGATGTCTTGGAAAAGGTATTATATTATTATACATACTTATATATGATATAACTTGTGGACATAGGTATGGTGGTACATTTGTTTGATAGAGATCGTACGAGATCACTTTATAGATTTAGTAGCTTTAACACTTTTTCAAATGACACTCTTTGATAACTTTTATGGATTTGGGAATTAATCATTTATTTTATTTATTTAAAGGCCTATGGCGTCACAATTTATGGTTTTTCAAATAATTATCATGTTTATAAAACATTGAGAGTTATCCCAAAAGTGATTTGAAGGATATCTAGAAGAAATTATAGATGGATTTTCAAAAGTTGTTACATATGATATAGCATATAGTGAAAATGTATGAAATATTTTCCAAAATAATTTTTGTATGATATTCAAAAGAGTTTAGATTGGTTTCAAAATTTGTTGAATATGATGTGATATCAGGTGAAATTAAACCAAGTCAATGAGGTTTTAGTTAATATGGGATATTGATGGAATTTTTTACTAAAGGCATCACCCTTTCATGGTGGTTTATACCACATCATGGTTAGTTCTAGGGTTCACTATGGCTTGGTGAGTGTCATTATGCCATGGTCAAGTGCATTGTGTTTCATTAATTATGTGATATCACTTGACTTTAGAGGATTCTTCCACTCCAGCTATCATACATCAATTATAATCATCATATGATAATTATTCAAGGATTTTGGATATCTATAATAATCATTTAAATATTAAATTATCATTATAGTAATTGAACTATATTTTATAAGTAGTTATAACATTTGAGTGTTTTTGAAATTCCTCATCAATATAGATGAATGTTTGAGTTTCAAATAGGTTCATTTGATGGTTATATAAATTGGTGCAATCCTTAGATGTGGGTGACAATATATAATATAGAAACTCCTAAACTAAAGATCTATTTTTATATATTTCTCTATTATATATTAACAAGAATTTTATATAAGACCCTGGATAAGTGGTCATCTTTCCCAAGAATCAAGAGATTTTTATAACCCATAGATATCCTAAAAGTTAGGAACCCATTGGTTTCTCTTTAGTGATCTTGATCAAGCATGTGTGAAGCTTGGATAAGAGAAAACATCACTTTTGTAAGTTACATCATTCATTGCTTCATTTTATTATTCATACCAAATTTAAATATATATTCTGGATTTTTTGGGTTTTCATATTTTTCATTCATTGAATTTTGGACAAGTTTCATCTCTTCGAAATCCATCAATTTAGATAGAAACATGAACCTTTCCCAAAATATTAAGAGAATACTTTTTTATAAGATTAAGATTTATGAACTTTTTATGTATATAATTGACCAATTATTTACTCTCAAATGTATATCTAATGGTATCACCATATTTAATAATCCATAAATCAGGTGGATTGGATATACTCAGCATCAAACTACTCTTATCATCTAAAAAAGTATTTGTAAATAAACTTTCAAATGCATATTTAGTCCCTATAATACATCTTTAATTTCCATATATTCTCAAAATTCTAACTTATAAGTCCAATCCCATCTGAATTGCCTCTACTCTTTTCTCCCTTTTATTTCCCCTTCTTTTGACATTTCTATTATGTAAAACTTCCACTACCTTCTACATTGAATGTAGTCCTAGTAGTTTCTTGGAACTCCTTCCTCTGAATTATTTCATTTGGAATAAAATCTTTTATGTCCTCAAATACTAATTCATTTTTATTGTTATTATGGTAACCATTTTACCCCCATATTCTTTAAGTGATGATAGAATGATCAATTTCCACACTTCCCCAATGAACTCTATATTCATAGCCTCCTAAAAAAATTGAATCATGTTGAGTACATTAACATGATTTATAAATAACTTTCCTTCTATTATATTTATGATAAAAACTCACCACATTTAAAATAATTTGTTCATAGTGGTTGGATTCTCGTACATGTTTTAAATAATATAAATCAACATAGAAGGTTTTTTCACCTTCCAGATATTGAAGTCTATATTTTATGCCAACATTATCCAAAAAAAACTATTTCCTTCTAGTTGAGACATTCTCATTCTTCTTTTGACACCACTCCTAGTTTTAATTCCTTTAAAATAAGCTATATATCTATCTAAAATATATAATATTCAATTTTTATCCTCTAGAAATTAAAATCTGACCAATAAAACAAATCAATACGAACCTCACCATATTCCAAATCTGTCTTTCCAAAACAAAACTCCCATTAAATTTAAAAATATAAAATTCTCAAGAGAATTTTAATCATCAATTTTCTACAAGGACAAGCTCAAAAAACTACTCAACTATAAGCTCTAACACCTCACCAAGTATTTAATGTACTAAAATTTATTACCAATATTCTATATCACTTATTTTATTAAAACCATTTGATCGAGAAGAAACGTTTGTAATATATAATATGGAACAAAGTCTAAAAGTTTGGAAAATAAATGAAACATGATCCTATGTGTTTGAACTAAGAAGCATCACACCCCTTCCATATACCTAATAATCCTAATTTTAGATAATATCATTCAAAAATAAAAAAAATATTGATAAGAATCAAAATAAATATAACCAAATTAAAAAATATAAGAATTTGTTTGGTATAAGACCTTCCCTACTCCATGGGAGGAACATTACAATTCTGAATAATAGAAAATGAAAGAAGAATAAAAACCATCATGAAAAATATCTATCACTAGTGTTTTTATTTCTAAACCCAGAAATGGTAAAAATAGAACAGTACTCACTCACTATAAGTTATCCCATACATATTTTTATAGACATGTTCCACAACATCCAACTAGTTCTTTTGGTTTCAGTACCATCTAATATTTTTGGATATCTATCACATCGACTAAGGAATCCACCAGTAGCCAATTAATAATTTAATTCATCTCTATTTCAAATGAATAGTTTATTTATCTTGAATCCATACTTTTACACTTATGGACTTTTACCTAGAATGGATTTTCCACTATCACTCCCCTCAATATCCATGGTTACATTACTTCTACTCTATCTTATTTCAAATCATGGTTCTACATTATCTCCTTTTAAAAATTATGAAACTTATCCTAAAATAGTTTTAAAAATCAATCCTAAAAGGTGGAATCAATGTACATGATATATAACTCAAGTTAAAATATGGGTTCAAGTATCCATTGATCAATATTTTTCTTAATAGAGTGTGGGTCCTCTATTTTTTTCATGGGGTCATGTATTTCCCTAATCAACACTATCATAGGTGGGGAAAGGATCCCTCATGTGAGATATGGGTATGAGTATCTATCTGTTTGAAATTATCATTTATGGGGAAAAGGTTATACATTTTTGGGGTTAATTACACTCCCCCCCACCCACAAATTGATATATTCCATTAGTGGGATGTGGGTCCTCTACCTTGGTTCCATTATCAAGAATAGTGTAATTATGATTCATGTTGATGGTTGTGTTTAGTTTTATGATCTTTTTTTTAGTGTGTGGATATTTTAAGAGATTTATCATTTAGTAATGAAAACATATCCTTGTCCTAGGGTTGAGTTATTCCATATTGGTATCTGAGGATTTATATCTTGGGGGGATTTTGGAGTTAGGTACATGTATGGTTTTGGTCTAGGAAATTAGAGAATAAGTGATATAATTTTTTTTATTTTAGTATATGATGTCAAAGAACTTGGTCATAGGGTTTTCAAACTGACACATTCATATAAAAGTGCTCTAATTTTTTTACTAAATTATGTGCTTAGATCATTATTTTCAAGGTATAGTTATGATGGAACATGAATTATATATTAGTGAAGACATGATGAATTTACATGATTTCTTATGATATAGGAACTATATTAGTATGGATAGTTAGGAATTATAATGATATCTTTTCTGTTTAACTCATAATTACAATAAAAAATTATTATGAAATAATTAATTTTCTCTAAATATGATATGTCACCATGTGATAACTTTTGTGTTAATTCTTGACATAAGACTTATGTTAGAATCTAATATTGAGATATTATTTGAGGTTTTTACTTGGGTTAATATTTACTCTTTACTATTTGTTTAATTTTTCTTTTTTCCTTTTGATAATTAAAAAACTCATTGGATGCTCCAAAATTTACCCTACGGGTAGATTTGGTCACTTGTAGTATAGGTAGGGTGGAAAATCAACAGGGATCAAATAAGTGAACCTAAGACACTCGGATGTTGTTAAGATATTTGGATGTGAGGTGGGAAACTATTTTGGGTGAATTTATTTTAAGAACAAAAACCTTGAATATTTGAATAAAATAAAACAATAAACATGGGTCAATTATAAGTTTTTTTAGGGATATAGTGGATGTTTGTTTCTATAGTATTCAATCTAATTAATTCATGAAATATCATTTCAATGTAATAAATAAACTTCACAAATCTCCAATTTAATCACTTAACCATTACAAGGTTAATAAGAAATTCACTTATTGGATCACATTGATGATTAATATAAGGAATTAGATCATATTAGAACATAAAATATGTAATTTTTAAAATTAATAAACATTAATAAGAAAATAACTAATCAAATTGACCTATCAAATTGAATAAATAATTTTGATTCATAAATCACATAAAATAAAATCTAATTCATTGAAAAGAAACTCTTTAAAATCAACCAATAAGAGGGTTATGCCTCCATTGAGGAAAGGCTCTCAATTTAAAACTAGATTCAACTAATATAAGTGGTATTAAATAATATAAAATAATTAAATAAATATAACTCCACCATTGTTTGAATAATGTCGCATTTTTTAGTGTGAAGAAATTCACAAATTAATAAAATGTTATCAACATGTAAATGAAGAAAAAAATAAGAAGAAACAATTTTATTAAGCCAATTGACTAATTTTATTCAACTTACAAAAGGAAAATAAATTTTCATGAACAAATAAACATAACATTACAATTGGAAAAAAATACCCTAATTCCTTACCTATTACTTCCCTAAATAAGAATTATTCAAGCCTTGGGTCAACCACCCATCTGTAAAAGTTATACAAATAAATTAGGGAAGGCATAAGTATGTGGAAATTAAATGAAAATAAGACTTTTCAAACATTAACCAATAAAATTAGATCCATATCGCATCCCTTTACTTGATGAAAAATAATGGCATTCATTCTGAGTGAATTTAAATTATTTATAAAAGAGAAAAATTATTACACATATTTATTCTAATAGCTGGAAAATTTTGAGCCCAATTAGAAAATCCATTCAGATATTATAGTCTAAGTAGTGAGATGAGGCCTTAAAATATAGCATAGAATTTATACTTCAACTTGGTCTACTAATATAAACATACAAATGATAGAATTATCCTTGAGAATAGTTTAAGTAATTTTTTCTCATAATTTCCACCATCATTTGTTAAAATTTCAAATTCATTGGACTTGAATTGTGGGATTCCAATATGTTTTGGTGTCATTAGGTCCAACATAATTTACCTAGAAAGTTCTATATTTTTGGCATAATATTTCCATATTCCTTTGTGAATCATATATAATTCCAAAATAAAAAAATATTCCCCAAACATTGAATAAAATAATAGTAAAGTTAAAATTAAAATCATGAATAAATAATGGTCCATAATTTAATGTTTAAATGGGATGAGATTAATAAATTTAAAACAACAATTTTACATATAATGATAAATTAAGTTCAAATCGTAAATTTCATTAACCAAGATATTTTAAACAATGATGAAAATAAAATCCCAATAAATTTTAATAAAAAAATTTCTCTTTTAATGGATAATCACACCCCTCACCAACTTGAGTTATTATAGTCCCTATCAAATTAATTCACAAAAATTTCAAAATTCAATTCCCCTATCCAAACACATTTTAATATAAAATGTTATCCATAATCACATCACATTAAAAAATTATGAAACCCACCAAAATCCTTTAAAATAATAAAAATAAACAACAATATTCCAATCCCATTTATTGAAATTTACAATTACCCTTCATCCAATCCCAATTAAGAATGAATAATTTTTGTACATCACAAAATACATAGGGGTTTATTTTCATTCAAGATAAAAAAGAAAGTGTTGAGTGGAAATAAAATTTCAACTTTAAGAGGGGTATTTAATTTTTTATATATATTTTTGAATTTTTTAACCACAATATATATGAAAGGACCATCTCCATGCAAGACATCAATGAAGTCAATATCCCCAATTGTCAAAACCCCCACATTATGTCAGTAACATGATCTATAATAGAAATGTAAATCCTAACTCTAGGAAAGACAACTATGGAGTCTCTATCCCCAATTATATAATTCCACACATTATGACAAAAAATTGATCTATATGGTAATTTTATTTTTATTTTTTCAATTTTTTGGATACTCAAATTAAACTAAAAAGTTATCGCAAATTAAATGTTATAAATAATAGACCCCAAAAACTGAAAAACACACCATGAAATACCAAGTATGTTTATTTTTATATTTTTATTAAATGGTTGAATTTTTTTGGTGAAAAATCACATTGGACATCCATGTTTACCAAAATTATACTCATGTTCGTAAACATGAATCATATTCAAAATCAATTCAAGAAAAATCATTTTACATTCATGTTTTAAGTTTCAAAAATTTTATTACCACATAAAAGGATAATGAAATAAAATTTTCTATAAAACCTCAAAAAAATTTAAAATCGTATATTTTCACTCCCCTACCCACCCAAATTTGAATTTCACTTCCCTAAATGTTCAAAAATTAGAGAAGATAGAGTTTAAAATAGAGAATAATTTGAACAAGATAAGTTCTGAAATTAAATTTGAAATAAAAACTATGTAATAAATTTTCATGGTGGTTTGATTATGAACATCATTCCATAACCAATTAATCGTTTGATCTCTATATCACTCATAGTATCTACAGATAAAATAATAGAACAGCTCTGAATCAAGAATGTAAGATATAAATCCTTCATGTTATGGAGACCCTAAATATTAAATTTATTGAAGTTAAAACATGAAGAAAACCCCAAGGTGTTCCCTTAACTAAAATAAAAAGAACATAGAATAAAAAAATCAATTTAGAAGCTGGTTTTATTCTCATAAAGTGCTCATTTTAAAGTCGTTATCTTGGCTTGGACCCCTAAACTTACCCAATACCATCTTCTATATCTAAATTATTTACTTTTAAAGAACATCCTTTAGATTTGGATTAATTTTTTTTGGGTTTAGAAGGTAGGTTTATAATATTTTTAAATAATAATACTATGTGTCTCATTGAGTGGGATAATACAGAGAATTTTTGAAACGGTTGATCCAACAACATATTTATTCTTACTTAATACATAAATAATTACTCTCTAATGGATATATTTTAAAGAATAATAAATGAAAATGGAAATTTTTTAGTTATACCCAATGAATTAATACATAAGTGAGGAAGGTAATACCTTTACATCAGGTTTAGGTTAGACAAAATTACATGAGGTAGATTAGGAGTTGATATCTGGATTCCTTGCATTTTATATAATTTCAGGAAGAATTGAATTTTTTTAAAATATGGTTTAGACTCTAAAATTTATTTTTCAGGGAAATGAACAGTAATATGCATAAATTTCATGATTTATATAAAATCATATATGATTTGAGGTCCGTAAAAATCATAAATTGAGCTATATTTAGGATATTAAATCTTAGAAGACAAATTTTCTCATTTGAATAAAGGAAATCAATATCCTCTTAAGTTATACATCCTTTAACAATACCTTATTTTTCATCCCTTTCACTTGAAACACTAAAAATCTAATTAACCTCATGATTCTCCTCATCATGTCAATGTTTAGATCTTGGATTATATATGTTGAGATCAAGACTCAATTTTCTGAATGTTATTTTCATGTTTCAATTCCAAACTCAGATAACTGAGTTGATTGTGGCTATAAAGGCATGATCAAGTATGATGGATTTTTATCCCTATGACATAATTTTTTGATGTTTTCAAGTACAATGATGTTGATAGGGTAAATTAAATTTCCAAATTTTACCAAAACAACATTTAAGGTACACTTCAATACCAGAACACTATGATCTGTGTTATATAGAGTGAAAAATGTGGGTTTTATTACCTCAAGAACAAACTGAAAATATATGGAATATGGAAGAAAATTAACATTATATCCAAGATCAAATAGGGCCTTGATATATTTTTTCTCTCCAAGTTTAACATTAATTTAAGGATAATTGGGTTCATTCAGCATCGAAGGAACGATTCCTTGAATGGTGTTGCTCACATTTGTAGCTAAAAGGACTTCGTATTTTTGTAATAATTTACTTTTTTATGTACATAGGTCCTTAAGGTACTTTATTTATATTGGTATGGTTTGGATTTCATCGAGAAGTGTGGGTGTTAAGCTTAAATTGAGAGAATATTTACCGTAATATTTTATTCATCTTAGGTTTGGATTTTCCACTCATTCTTTGAGGTAAATGGGAAGGTTGCTGGTTTGTTTGGGGAGGTGGTAGTTCATCCACATTATTTATAGATTTTTCAAATTATAAGGTTTTTTATTTAGTATTTTCATTAGTGATTTAAGATTCATATGGATCTAGAATATTTTTTTGAGATTCCTTAATGGATTTACCACTTCTTAGGATAGTCACAAATTTGAGTAGCTTGAGAAAGATTATATGAAACTAGATTATCCCCATATGATTGGGGTGGGACAAACTAAATGGTAATGTATTATATACAAGTTTTAATGGTTTATTGTTCTCATTTTAGTGATGAAACATTATTATTAATTATCTTTATTTTCTTACATATTTTATCAAGTAATGGTTGAGGAATTTATTGGATAGGAAATTGAGTAGTTTGGTTTATCCAAATATGATATTTAGGTTTGTTTATGGTTTTATAAAATTATAATGGATGAAGTTTTAATTGGGTTTTTTAGAATACAAATTGGTTATGGGTTGGAAAATTTTTTGGAGGATAGTGGTTTAGAACTTGTGACTGTTTGAGTTGTTGATTATATTTCCAATGGAATCCTAGATAGCCATTGTACCATAGATTGAAATTGTTTTCATAATAAGTATTTTCAAAATTTATAGAATTTAACTCCAGGGATGGTACTCCTAGAATAAATTCCTTTATTGAAGTAATTTTTGTTTATTTATAAAATCCAATGTTCATATTTTTCACGAATCATACAATTTGGTTCAACATTTTGAGCATCATAGACTTTCCTAAGGTCTATCTGCTCAACCATCCTAGTGAGGGATACAATTTTAGTCATATGTATTTATTTATCCAAAATTGTGTTCATACAACAATATTTGGTAGGTTTATCATAATAGGTATAGGATTACATATTTTTTATTTCTTCCAAAATACTTTCTATATAATCATAAGTATCATTGGTGGAGTTGTTTTTTAAGGACCTGTTACACATCATGTTTATGAATTGTATGTTTCATAGACCTAACCCTTCATTAAATATTTTAATTTTTTCTGGTGTTTACTAAAATTGGGGAGGTAACATGTGTAGGGTATATTTTTAACTTTTTTAAGTTTCATAAAAGAAATCTCCCACTTTTTAAAAAAATGAATACATTTTTTAGGTGAACTTTTCTAATGGTGGGGGTATTTTTATAAAACTCCCTTTGTAAATGGTCCCAATAATGGATGGTTCCCATTATAAGTTTTTTTATAAAATTATTGTTTTAATTTTTTTTGTAAAATGGATGAGTTTTATCTTATAAGACTCTATTTTATTAGGGTGGAACATGGTCTCAATGATGTCATTAAACTCTTTTAAATGAAGGTAAGGCTTCTCATACTCTATCCTATGAAATATGGGAAGGTGGTTTAGCACATTTGTTATTAATATTTAGTTTTATTCTCCTTAGGTGGTATATATGATGAATTATGGGTAATTATTCCAGGAAGTAATGAGATAGTAATTCATTGTTTGATTTAATACATTCCCCATGTTTGGGAAAATCTTATTTGGATTTACCATTTAATTCCTACCCAGGTTTAATATGTGGATAATTAAATTTATTTCCATTGGGTTGGAATCTAATTTAGATTTTGAATTCTCAAAAATATTTGTATATAAAAATGGATGACCCATAAGTTCACTCGATTCCCCAACCCTAGGATTATTAACCCTAAATAAGTGGTTTCAATGGTCCCAGGTGAAAAATGACATGAACGAACGGAAAGGGGAAATGAGAAGTGAAATGGGGTTGAGAAAGGAGAAATAAGGGTGATAAAAAATGTGATTGTCTAAGATCCTTACATGGGTCTCAATAAATGGTTCCAAATTTGGACTTGCATAAATTTACCGTATGGTTATATGTGGTCTCTTGAAACATGGGTAGGGTGTCGAATCCATATAGAATGAAGAATTAAACCTAATAAAATCATATATTTTTAATATATTTGGATCATAAATGGATAAATATTTTGAGAAAATTGATTTTAAGAACAAAAAACATAAATACTTTTATTAAAGAATCAATAAAAATGTGTTCATCCATGTTTTTTTCTGGGGAGTGGATGTATTTTTTTCTTAGAAAATTTAAGCTCATAAATTCAAGAAATATCTATTAAATGAGAAAAAAAATGAACCATATAATTCACCAATTTAATCCCTACACAATTACAATTTTGGTCACTAATTCACTTAGAGGGTCACATAGATGATTACTCCATGGAATTGCATCATACTTGCAATTAAAATATTTATTTTTTAATCAGTAAAGATGAAGAATAAAATAATTCATCAAATGGAACTCTCAAAGTAAAGAACTAATTTTTAAGAATAAATATCACAAAATAAAATCCAATAAATCCCTAATAAACTCCTTAAAATTAAACCATAATAGGATTATTCCTCAATTAATTCAAGGCTCTTAATAGAAGTTATAATTAGACTAATAAAAGTAGGATTTAATAATATAAAACAATCAAATAACAAATAATTCATTATTGTGTGAATTTTTTTACACTTTTCAGTGTTAATAAATTCACACGTTGAGTAAAATGTATCAGTGTTTTAAATAAAAACATAAAAAATAATTTTTATTAAGAAATTAGAGTGATTTAATTTAGCTTATAATAGGAAAACCAGTTTGTGTAGACAAAGCAGCTGTATAAAATTACATTTGAAAAAAAAATTAAATCCTCTAATTACATCACTTCCACTGCCATAAATAAGAGTTTTTGGAGCTTTGGGTTGACCTAACATCAATCAATGTCATATCAATTAATTAGGGAAGACATAGGTGGGTAGAAACTAAATAGAAAGTGAACTTTTAAACCTTTAACAAAAAAAATCAAATCCATCTTACATCCCTCTATATGACATTCCACAAATAGTTTTATTCAAATAGAATTTTTATAGGATTTATAAGATAAAAATATTTCTATATATATATATCACCTAATAACTTAAAATTATTCATCTCAATTGGATAATCTATTCAAAAGTTAATATTCAAATGGTATAATTAATTTTTGGGACTTGATTTCTGGCTAATAATTTATATTTCTACATTGGATGCATGGATCACCTTACAAATATAGAATTATATTTTTCTATTATTTAATTAAATGTTCTTAATTAATTATTATATATTCAGTTAAAATTTCATCTTCATGGAACTTTAATTATGGGTTTCACATGTATTTTAGTAGTCTAAGGTACAATCTTATATTCCCATAATTTTATGTATTTGAGTCCCAATATATCCTTCTTTATTTGGGAATAATCTATCAGTATAAAATAATCAAATATTCCCCACAAATTGAGTAAAAAATCATGAAATTTAAAATTCAAATAAGTAAGGTAATTTCTTCTACAAGGAAATATTTAAATGGGCTAAGATTAATAATTTATGAACAATAATATCACATATGATGAAAAATGAAGTTAAAATTGAAAAATTAATTAACCAGTTATTTTATGAACAATAATTCAGATAAAAACTCGTCAAAATTTAATTAAATTTATGAAATATAAGTTTTTAATAACTCGCTATAAAAAATCATAATTTGCAGTTTTTTATTAGTAGTGGTTTCATAAAACCATTAATAATTTAAAAACCTAATCCTTATGTAAATTAACCCCACTTTATTAGAGTATATTGAACAAAATCTCCATGTTATGATATATTAATGGAAATTTTTGAAAACACACCCCTGCTATTTCATTACACAATTGTTTTTGAATAATTTCCTCTATTTAAAATATTATTTTTCATATGCTTCCCCATTTTCTACTCCTCCCTCAGTCGCACGACCCTCCTCTCCCTTCCCCTCTCCTTCTTCCTCGGCCACATGCATTCTTCTCTTCTCCTTTATCCTCCCTCACATAAACCTCCCCTCCCCTTCTTCATTTTCCTTAGTCACATGATCCTCCTCTTCTTCTTCCAAATATTCCATTATCTTTATTTGCAGAGAGTTATCATTATACTTATTAGTCTAAATTTTCATCATTTATCACATGAACCTATTCCCCTTCTTTTTCTATTTGTTCCATGTATAACATACCCAAATGATAAAGGGTTAGATGACTAAATAATATGACTCATGTCAACAAGGTGCACCTTCCTTTTCGGGAGTCTGTCTGATTAGAACTCTATAGTTAAGCGTGCTTGTCTTGGAGTAGTGATCAGGATGGGTGACCTTCTGGGAAGTTTCACAGGGTGTGTGTGAGTGAGGACAAAGCACACTGGAAAGGACATGTGTTGGCCTGTGGGGACTGTCATTAGTCAGATGACTCGTTTAGACATGTGGGTTGGACCCTTGGGTGGGGACCATGTGTCTGTGGGGCAACTGGTGGTGGGGCCCAGTTGTTACATTTGGTATCAGAGGGAGGTTCCCGGTCTTAAGTGCAGTGCACTGCCTGGGTTGAGATGTAAGGGACCACAACGAGGGCGTTGTGCTCTAAAGGGGGGTGATTATAACATCCCCAAATGATAAATGGTTAAATGACTAAATGATATGACTCATGTCAACAAGGTGCACCTTCCTTTTCTGGAGCCTATCTAATTATAATTCCATAGTTAAGCGTGCCTGGCCTTGAGTAATGATCAGAATGGGTGACCTTCTGGGAAGATTCCCAAGGTGTGTGTGAGTGAAGACAAAGCACACTATAAAGGACATTTGTTGGCCTGTGGGGACTCTCATTAGTCAGATGACTTGTTTGGGCATGTGGGTGGACCCTTGGGTGAGGACCACGTGTCTGTGGGGAAACTGGTGGGTGGGGCCCAGTTGTTACACTAGGTATAAGGTAATTTCTTAAAAGTTCTAATATTATTTTCTCTTTATTATTTTCTGATTTAAATAACCTCTATAAACATATTCCCCTTCATGTGTTCCTCTATTTTATGTATTTATTGTTTTTGTTTTTGATATATATATTAAAATTTTGGGACGCCCAATTTTGATACTTTTTTTAACTTTCAATAGGTTTGAATGTTTGATTTATGGATACGTTATATTTAAATTTTAGTATAAAACCAATATGTTCTCTAATTTGGTTAAATAAGAGAAATAATTTATAAGAAATTATTATTATCCCTTGATATTATCCATCAACTGCTAGTGATTTTGAAATGTGTTTTAGGTTAGTAGTAATCTATTTTTAGTTCTAGGTAATTTAATATTGATTTTTTACTAACATTATATATGTTTGTATTTTAAATATTATAATTTTCGCATAGTTTTTTACAATGAGAATAAAATATATTTAAGTTAGATTTTAACTTTTCCTTGAATAAATTTTTTATTTATATAAAAATATGATTCAATGTTTAAAAATATCTTTTATAAGATTTTTCAAAAAAATATGATGATTAAATTAAACATTACAATATAATTCCACTAATATATGGATATAAATTTTAAATAAGCCATTTATAAATTATTGAGCATACAAAATGCTATATTATATGTATATTTTCATATTTGGGATCAATACCTACTATTTGGAATCAAGGACCTCTATAAACATATTCCCCTTCATGTGTTCCTCTATTTTATGTATATGTTGTTTTTATTTTTGATATATATATTAAAATTTTGGGACGCCCAATTTTGATGCTTTTTTTTTAATTTCAATAGGTGTGAATGTTTGATTTATGGATATGATATATTTAAATTTTGGAATAAAACCAATATGTTCTCTAATTTGGTTAAATAATAGAAATAATTTATAATAAATTATTATAATCCCTTGATGTTATCCATCAATCGCTAGTGATTTTGAAATGTGTTGGAGGTTATTAGTAATCTAGTTTTAGATCTAGGTAATTTAATATTTATTTTTTACTAACATTATATATGATTGTATTATAAATATTATAATTTTCACATAGTTTTTTATAATGAGAATAAAATATATTTAAGTTTGATTTTAACTTTTCCTTGAATAAATTTTTTATTTATATCAAAATCTGATTCAATGTTTAAAAATATCTTTTATAATATTTTTCAAAAAATTTGATGATTAAATTAAACATTACAATATAATTCCACTAATAGACGGATATAAATTTTAAATAATCCATTTATAAATTATTGAGCATACAAAATGTTATATTACATGGATATTGTCATATTTGGGATCAATATCAACTGTTAGTGTAATTTTTATTAAACAATATCTATCTCTCAATCGTGTTTATAGTTATTTATATATCATTTTTTTAAATGTTTTTTTATATACCTATTAGGTTGTTCTTTTATATTAATATGTGTTCGGACATTATATAGTTTATAAAACACTATAAATATTCTATGTAATACATTGTTGTATCAAAATAACACAAAAAATGTAGAATAGATATAATAATTATAAATATAAAAACATGGGGTTTAAAAGTATGTGATCTTGTATTTATAAAACTATTTCTATATAAGAGTGTATTTGGTATTTTAAAGAGTTAAAATTTAATCCAAAATTACATTAGTTCATTTGAAATAATTTTTTTCAATAGAAAAATGACATGAAAATTGTTTTACTACCCATTATATATCATGTGGTAAATTTATTATTTTTCTTAATAATAATAAATTTTCAGGAAGACATAACACATGTACCTAATACTAAAAGGGTTTCACTAAATAATATCATATTATGTAGAGAAATTTGGTCCTAATATCTTACTAAACAAAGGAGTTTTTGTGAAATTGAAAACATGGATAGTGTATTTTTAAAACAAAAAACCTTAAATTTAATGAGAAAACATGGGAATAAATTGATATTATGAGAAAAATGATATGACACGCATTTATTAAGGAATGTGTAACTAATATTTTTTACCTGTTTTTTTATATGAAACTCATTTAACTTTCATCAATGATAACCAATGATATATACATAAACAATTTTTTTTATTATATTTCTATTTTTTATTTTTAAAATTATTTATTAGAAAATTTCATTAAACAATGTTTTTTTTTTAATTTTTAGATGTATTAGTTATGAAAAACAAATGATTTAAATATACGAGTAGTTTTTACACAACTCCTAAATCATATAACTCATCAGATGCGCTCCCACATTCATCAAGTACTACCTTTACTTTTCGTATGCTCTATTTCTTCAATTTTATGCCAACTTATATTCTCCTATATTAATTAAGTATGATACATACTTACAATGAATCACCTCTTATTGAAGGGATGTTATGGGGATTAGATTGATCATATAAGGAGAGATCATCTACAAATAATATGGTTTCACAATTACCATCACTAGGGTATTTGGAGGGTGATTGCTATCGGTATGCAACTGTTAGTGTGAAAAATATATTATTACATATGTATAGTAATTATTAAATACATTTATTAATTATATTATAATAATAACATGATAAAATGAACATGAATACATCATAGGTTTAGATGCTAAAATGATTCAAAGTAATTTTTTCATTAAATAGGCATGGGATGCATACAATTGATTTTTATGAATTATATGGATAGATCATGTGTAGGTTATCATGTTAGGAAATTAACCTTCCCATCATGTATCATGATTGGTGGGACATTCTCATCTATTAGGAGAATGATATTTTTGATAAATAATTAATAGTAAAAAATAAACATTTGTAGTTTATTTATTTAATATTCTTATCAAATGTAAGCCTATTTTTTATATCTAATATATAGATATGTTTTTATTTTGATGTGAATGAAATGATTTTGAATTAATAGAAATTGAAAATATTAGTGAAAAGTGTGAGAGATTTAGGTATAGGTTGTGTTATGAGTTCAATGAAACCTCCTTGAGTCTTTGGATGATGTATGGAAAGGTACCTGAAGGGATATCATGATATTAGTGGAAGTCCTTTGTGTATATGCATAATTCTAAATCACAAAGGTTATTTTATACTTTCTTAGTATATATATGTTAAGTTATTAAAAATAATTTAATCTTTATTAGTATCAACCTTCATTTTTTTGAATCTTCTAAGAAAATTCATCAATCAAAGAGAAATAAGTTGTCCAATAAACAGATAGTTCCAAAAGTTTTTTGAGGAGGAGATCAAAAAATCAAATCTATATATGATTAAATATAATTTTGTATCATTTTAAGAATTTAATTTTTTTAGTCATTAATTTTTTTCTTTGATGATATAGGTGGAAGAACATGGTCAATAGGTAATTCAAACTGATTTTTGGTTTGATGTGAAAAAATAAATCCAATTCGAATTATGTAAATGAACATGTTGAAAACATTAGGGTAAAAAACTAAATAAAAATTCCCTTTTTATTAAGTGGAAGTTAATTAATTAAATAAAGTATTATAAATAGAATGTCTTTATAAATTGGAATGCGATGAATTTTTATATATGATGTTATGATTTGATATTACCATGTCATAATTATTATGTGATTTCATATAAAATGGAATATCTTCATAAATAGGAACAAAATTTAATATTGGTATATATCATCTTTATTGAGTGAGCTTAATATTGATGTCAGATATATGATTCACTCGGTTGGTACTAGTCATTTATTTTTTCATATGTTATTTATCTTTATATTAAACTTAAAGAATAAATAAAAAACATGGGTAATATTGAAACATTGAATTCATATTGATATATAATGAGTCATATTGATGAGTTATTTTAATAGTTACATTGACTATATTATAGTGAAAATGATTATTTATAATATGAGTTACATAAAATTGATCTGTTTTGAAATTTTTTATTATTGGTTATATATATGATTAAATTTTATTTCTGTTTTTAGTAAAAAAATAAAGAGGCATGGGATGGAAATCCCACACATTCATTATCAGTTTCCCATAACGATATTATTACCCAATTTCTAGTGAAGGAGCATGTTGATCATGTGAGAGGGTTCGGTACTAGAACCTCTCCCTCATGAGTCTTGAGGAGGATCTCATCTTCATTTATTGTGATTCTTCCTCATATAGGTCCATGTAATGCTAATAGTCTCGGTCAATGTAGCACCCCAAGATTTTACTTTTTATATTTTATTTAAATAAAATCAATGTCATCAATAACTTTCTTCACATACAACACTAAACTAAAAAAATCATGGAATATTAGATTAATATTATAAATAAAATTTAATAACAATAAAACCTATTGTAAATAAATTTATTATAATTTATTATAAATTCATAAAAAATAATATTGGGGAAACCTAAAGTTTTAAAAGTTCATTTTCTAAAAAATAATTTTTTCATTATGTATTGTATTTCATTTAAAAACTAAATTTTTTAATTTTAGAACTTGAATTTTTTAAAATTAATTTCATATTTTAATTCATCATTTTAAAATTATCTTATGGTTAATTTTTGATATTTTTATAAAAGAAATTATTTTTAAGTGAATAATGAAAAAATATCAATTTTGATAATACCGTCCCTTTTAGGAAATTATCATGATATGATAATGAATTAAAAGTTTTAAAAAAAATATATAAGATATATATTTATAAAATAAATAAATAATTTAAAAATACTATGTTGAATTTATAAAACTCATGTTTAATTTTTTGGATACTAAAGTAATATTTTACTCTAAAACCCTTTTTTATTCGCTTATATTAAAAATTAGTTTTCATCAATTTTAGAAAATAAATCAAAAAAATGGATTTCATATTTTATATCATCATTTTTAAATTATTTAATAATTTAAATTCAATTTTTAGTTGTAAAATTATGAATACTAAGATTAAATTCAAACACCACGATAATGTTGAATGACTTATTTTTAAGGAATTGTTTATTAATGTTGTTTAATTTTTATCTAATAAATTAAATTAAACTATTTTATATAATTAAATTAATATTATTTTTACATATATATACATATATATTATTTCTCATTTAATTAGTAGTTAATTTTATATAACATAATACCACTTAATGGTTAAAACATCATTTTTCATCAAAACTAGTTCTTATATATATTATTTGTTTTATCTTAAAAAAATTAAAATATTTAGAAATTTATTTAGATTAAATTGATTAAAAAAAATATTTTCATAACATTAACATTTTTTAATTGGGGTTATCTTATATTTTTAGTAAAAATTTAAATACTTACGCAAAAACTAGTTACCAAGTTAAAACCCCAAAAATTAAAAGTTAAAAACATAATATTAAATGATTAAAAACATGTTACAAACATAATAAAAATTGAGGTCTTATAGACCTTAAATCATCCTTCACCTAATTATATGCTTGGTTTATTCCACCCTAATATTTTATATTGTAATTACTCTTTATGTCAAGGTAAAATGAAACTCTTGATTCAAATCTTCACACTCATGAATTTGTTCCCCATAAAAAATTACATTGTCAAGAATAATTCTCAATCTATTTAACAATAAGTTTTCTCTCTCTCCTCAAATCTATTTTTTGAATTTTCTGAAAGCCACTTTATGGTAGTGGTAATCGTACATCAGGATTACAAAATTCAAATTTTCAGATTCAAAATTCTTAATTTAAACCAAACAAGATCTAGAAATTCAAAATAAAGTGGTCCTCAAATCCAACCAAATCGTCACCTCGAAGGCCGCGAGATCCATTTCATTGACCGAGGACAGTCCTGTCAAGTCACACCCACATAGCCACCACCATCATCGCATCACCTAATGCATCGTCCATTCACCATCAACCCCTCTCTGAGAATTGTCATCATGAACTCAGTCAGTCGTCGGCAAGAGGAACCGTCGGCCTGTATCAGTACCACGAGAATAGAAAAAGCCAGAAAATCAACCAAGAAGTAAAACCCATATATCGTCACCCCACCATCTTCAACACCAAATGAACTCGGCGCCTTCATGTCACCGACTTCACAACATCACAAACAACACTGAATTTGTCACCTCAAGACATCAACAGATACCACCATTAAAAAGATGTTGCCACTGTCTCATCTTCACGCCACCAATGATCAACACCAGAAAATGAAACCAGCACCGTAGATCACGAACCACCATCAAGGGAGAACACAAAAAGATAAACCAAACTGGGGTAGTAGCCCTAAATGAAACCGAGTCAACAGACAACTCAGAATGAAATCCAAACAAAGGAAAACAAACAATGGTCAACTTGGGGAACTCCCCGACCGCCGAACCTCATGGCCCAAAACCCATGTGTATCCATCACTCCAAATCCGACCTGGAGAGGAGTGGTGGAACGCTAGGTCAGAGCACAGTGAGACGACCGAGGAAGAAGCCCTGGGAAGAAGCCCCGGGAAGAAACCCAATAAATAAATCCCAACAATAAAAGGAAGAAACTGGGATGGAACCCGAGAAAGAAGAGCCAACGCCGGTAGCGCCTGGGAATCCGACGTCCGCCAAATCGCTTGCCCAAAACCTCGAAGTATCCCTTGCTCCAAATACAACCTGGAGAGAGGCGAAGGAATGTGAGGTCAGAGCGTGGTATAGGTGGCCAGGAATAAACCTAAGCGCCTCATGGAGTAGGGAGGCAAAACGAAGATGAGAAACCCAAAGAAGAAACAGTGATAGGGAAGAAGGAAGCAAGGGAAACCGTAGGCCAGAACGAACGATGAAGAGAAAATAGAACCTGAGTGGAGCGAGGCGAATGGTTCATCACCGCCGGGGAGGAAGAAACCCTATAAGATAAAAGGCGGGCTGAGATCTTGAGAACACCAGGCGAGTGAGGTGCCATAACAATAAGTTTTCTCCCATTTCCATATTTTACCTTCCCGCCAATGTTCTAATTTATATTTGAAAAAATGACTATGTGTTATCTCATGTTACCTTCATATTTACCATATCATATTCTCAAAAGTAAGTTTTGTTACTATTTTTATGATATGGAATTTCAATGAATGTATTTTAATTTATTAAAAAGGTTTTCCTTCCATGTTTATTTATCTTTGACACCAAATTTTCTCTAAAAAATCTTCATATACTTTTCAAGGTTCCATTATTGAATTTTTTTTAAAATTAAATTTTTTCCCAAAAATTTCACTTCATATTTTTTAAAATGGATTTTTAATGTGACTCATAACATCATCTTTTATATGTATGGTAAAAATGAATTCTAAAAAACTATTTTATAGTTTACTTCATAATATGAAAATTATCATTTATAATCTTCATTTAAATGATTTAAAATGGTTTTAAAAAATATTTGAACACTTAATTATTTTGAAATAAAATGGAAATATACTTATATTTTTGAAAGTAAAAGTTTTATTTTTAAAAATTATTTTAAAATATTATATTTTTAAGAAAAAAATATTGAGTGTTTCTATATATTCTCAAAGAATGTTTTTTAAAAAATATATATATTGTAAAATTTATTTTTTAAAAGAATTTTTTGAAGTATAATTTTTATTAAGATCAAAATATTTCATTTTAAAGAAAAAAATTAAGGAGTTTTCAATCCTTTCAAAAGAAGTTTTATTTCCTCTGTTTTTGCAAGTGATTTATCCAATGATCTTAAAAAAGTTATTTTTCATCTAGGTCAACATCCATAGTACAACCTATGTTACATTAGTGATATTTCTAAGACAACATCTAACTTCTTTCTCTTGATATCTTATGGTATGTTCTAGGAAATGTTTTCACACAACCCTTCTCTTTTACATTGGTAAATTAAGTGTTGTTGAAATTTTGAATGTTTTCATGTTATAATGGAACACATATGTATATATAATTATTATTATAAAGTTCTAGGTTCTGTATCACCCTCCAATTGATTGGTAAGGTATTTGTATCTCATAATATAATAATGGGTAATGAGTAATGATGCTTGATCCACTATAGGATGTATGAATCAATTCATGATCCATTGTGGGAAGTAATATGTAATTCCTAATCCATTTTTTGAAATAAGAATTAATTAAGGCTCCTATATGGGAAATAGTAAGTAATTCCAAGTACACTATGGAAAATAGTAATTAATACATGATACACTATTGGAAATAGGAATTAACATTGTATCCACTATGGTTAATAGGAGGTAACTCTTGGTCCACTAAGTTAAATAAGAAGTAATGTCTGGTCCACTAATAGAAACAAGATATAAGATCCAGGACTTCATGGAGGTAAATCATTCTCTAAACTTTGGCTTCAATTATTTAAATTTGGATAATTAAATGTTTATCGGGTGTATGAGAAATACCAGGGGTGTTTCATGGGTTTAGGGCATGAAATAAAGGGAAATCAATCCATCATGTACATGTTTCATGGTTGCCGCACGATCAGTGAAAACCATGCTAGGGGTGATGGAAAACTGTGCAACCTTACAGAGAGGAATTTCGCACATTTCACACATGGTTTTATAAACCATGAATAATCACTAGGTAATTTTGTGACTTAGACCCCTCTTAGGCATAGCCAGTTGCACGGTTTTCCAAACTGTTCAACCCATTAAAAAGTGAAAAATTACCAAATTACCCCATCAATATTTTAAGTTCCTCATCTTACTTTATCCTTATTTCTTCCTCCTACAACCCTAGTGATAAACCAAACTCCCCCAATATTTCCAAGGGTTTATATCATTTGATTCTAGGCCGTTTGGAGTGTTGTTAAATGGTATATGCTAAGTAAAAGGTAAATTTACTAATGGGTTAAGGCTTGATAATGATTTATTTATTGAATGAATTGTGAAGTGTAAATGTTATATGCATTGTTTATGTTTGGTTTTTGATATGGTATATGTGGTAAATGGATAAATAATCACGTTCTCATGTCTTAGTGGTGTGGGATAAAGGATTGAGGATCCTCCTACAGTTCGGGATGGACTATGGATCTAAACTCTACCCTTGAATGCATAGGTTAGGGGTCTGAACTGATTCTCTAGGACCCTAATGTTTTCATTTGATGAGACTTCTGGGATTATGGATCCAAGGTAATTGTGTTATTATTATTTATGAAATTATTGTTCTTAATGTGAAAGGAAACTTGACATATTCCCTTGTGAGTGATAATTTAGTGTCTTAGGTCTTTGTTTAAATTATATAAATTCCTAACCCATGGAATATGTGATGAAAATTAATTTAGTAATGAATATAGTTTACTTGATGAAAATGGACATGATTATGGAAATTGTTAAAGTGAATATTGTTAATAAATGTAACCTGGTTTTTCAATTTTTTACCTTATACTTTATTCCATAATTGAATTCGTTTTCTATTTATACTAGATATTTTTTAGACACCATTGGTGGTGGCCAATTGAGTTTTACTCACACCCTGCTCGGGCTTCTATTTGGTCCCCAAGAAGATTTCATGGTTACAAGTCAGGATAAGGCTAAAATTCCTATGCTAGGGAGTTGATTTGGGATTGGGATGTTCATAGTTGAAGATTTGGATTTGGAGTCAGGACCTGTTTTGGGGACTCAGCTATTGGACTTTCTTTTGGGTTTTATTTCACTTTTGGCACTATTAGTATGACATAGAATATTTATTGTTGGTCGTGGTTATATCCTATTTGGGAAATTGTTGGTAATGCATATTTCTATATTATTTTTTTCTTTTATTTAAAATGTTTTTTATTACTCTAGAAAAGAGGGTTTAGTATCCTCATTTCATCTAGTATACCCTCACCAATAGTTATAAACCTCTATAATATGGGTAGGCATGCTTGAGGTCATGTGGAAACCCAACTCGGGGCACCAGTTTAGTGGCTTCTGAGTCTAGTATGTTACAAAGTGGTATCAGAGGAGGTTCTTTTCTATGTTTTTACTATTTTGGATAGTAAAAGGAGGATTAGGATGTGTCAATCCTTGTCAATGAACTCATGCATGGGAGTAGCTAACCCATGTATTAGGGAAAACCCAAGTGCCTAGGGTGGGAATTATTATTCTTAATGTGTGTTGTTATGGTTGAATTAAATTTTACCGTTGGGTGATGCACTTGTTGTGTAATGGGACCATTTTTGGATATTTTTTCCATGGCCGAAATCGAATGAGATTTTTCATTCATGCATAATTATAGGGACCTATGAATACAGGTGGCATGCATCATTATAGGCACACATGGGATGGGTGAGTGGCAAATGAAAGGTAAAATAAATTTCACTTCCTTGAAAATTTAAAAAAATGATGTTTAATAAAGGAGATGAAAATGGTTAAATGAAAATAATTTTAAATAATGGTAAAAGAAATTTTACTTAAATAAGGGTTTTAAATGAGTTAAAAATTTGTATATAAAAAGTTTTGAAATGGGGAATATTCCTAAGAAAAAAGTTTTACGTTGTAAGTGTAGAAATGATTTAAAAAAGGTGTATAATTAGAGATTAGTGATTATTTATGTGGGTTACCTCATGTTATACATGATCCACTATTGGAATGGTCTAGGGTAGTGATCTATATGTGATAATGTCCATTGGGATTGTGTATGAAAAATGGGTTTTTTATGACTAGTGGGTAGCCTTATTTTATGTAATCTATAAATTCCTTATGTTAATAGTTTTGGGATGTGTGTTTGGAATTGTAAGAACATTCCCTCATGACATCGTGTTCTAGTTGGGTGATAAGAGGATGTCATTGAGAATGATCCTATAGAAATGGATCAAGGGAACCCAATTAACCATGGTAATAAGGGATAAGATAAGTTCCATGATATCTATATTCATTTTATATAGATGATGTAATGGGGCCTTGGGTGAGTTTGGTTGAGTATGTTTGAGTTGACATAAGAGTTTCAACTTCAATACCCTCAGACTTTTGTTGGATAGGGTGGATCGTATGTAGCTGAGTTCTGGATAGAGTATATCCAGACAATTCTGGATCACATGGAGACTCCTCCTGAGAAAATGGTCAAGATAGTGTATTATATGCTGTAAGGTTTGGAAAAGAATGGGTGGTATGTTCTGGTTCAGACTCATCATTATAACAGTATGATATGGAAGTAATTCCAAGAAATGTTTCCAGAGTATTTCTATCTGAAGACCATGAGACAGGATAAGGTTATAAAGTTTATGAGGTTGACCTAGGGGTCTATTTTAGGGATGGATTATGTTTTCCATTTAACCAACTTATAATGTTTTGTTCCATCTTTGGTAGGGTATGAGGTGGCTATGAATATATTTTTCTTGGATGGACTTGGACACGATATTATGTCCTAGGTGAATATCTTCCATTTAAAGAGGTTTAATGATCAGTTGGATTAGGACCTTATTTCAGAAGGAAATCACAAGGAAGCTTCTAGTGGTGGATAAGTAGCTCTAGTTGGGTGACTCAATGGCATGGATTCTTATAATAGGAACCATTGTTTTAATAATTTACACCAGTACAGTGGGTAATAGAGTATTTGGAAGAGAGAACTATCCTCTCAGAGTGGTGATCTAGTATTCTACTATCCATGTGGTAAGACGAGATTCCAGTGCAATCAGTTACCCAAACAACCAATTGAGTGTTGGGTGTGCAATAGAATGGAGCATGTCAAGAGGATTTGTAGAAACCCAAAATAGTTGGTAATGGAGGAATGATTGAGGCAGATACTAAGGGCATGCAGGGGGAGTCGATTACATCATATCAGGTAGGTAGTTAGAGCTTGATCGTCCATACCGGTAGTGGTGGTATGCAAGGAACTCTAGGATGAGAGAATTCATATTAGTAGGGAAGTTCATTATTGGGAATTCAAATCAGCTCCTAGGGTAGAAAGGCTGGTTAGCTTCATGTAGTCCAGTCTACACCTGGAGTTTGTGACTCTAATAAATCGACTGTTTGAGGTGTGATCCTTAAAGATTCTACTCTTATTAGTGGTTTTTTTATACAGTTGCATATCATTATTTTATCATTGCTCAGTAAATAAGTGTTTTGGGCCTATTGGTGGAATATTTTTGTGGAGTTATGTCTATTAATACTTCAATAGGAGTGAAAGTCAAAAATATTAGTCAATGTATGGGGCGTGCACTTGAGTTTTTTGGGTACCATTTTTTGTGGGACTTGTTTAAGCATGAGATGTCAGGTTTTGATCTAATTTTGGGTATAGAATGGATAGTGTTTTACCAAGACCATATTAACTATTAGCATCGTAGTTTAATTTTCATGTCTCTTTAGGGATACACTTATGTCCAATGTGGTGAAAAGGATATCTAGGCAGGCTGTGTAGGGTTGATTTGTCAGCAGTTGGGTGAACTCGCTGCCAAAGTGGCCTGTCTTGTGCTTGATGGTGTGGGAGTAGAGAATCTTTTCTTTACTCTGATAGTGGATCATTTTTATGATGTGTTTCTTGAGTACTTCTTGGGGTTTCCACCTGAGAGGGATGTTTACCTCATGATAGAGTTTCTATCGGGAGAAGAAACAGTTTTCATTCTGCCATATAAAATGGCATTGAAAGAATTCCCAAAACATAAAACTTAATTTGAGGAATTATAGAATAAAGGGTTTAAACATCCTAGTACGTATCCTTGGGGATCTCCATTTCTTTCACTACTAAAAAAATAGGCTACGTCTATGGACCTATATCCATGGTTTTAAAACCATGGCGATAGGTGGCTACGATCACAGTTCAGTGTTCTATAAGATTGACTTGAGGTTATGGTATCACCAGGTGAGGTTAAGACGTTTTGATATACCATATACTACCTTCAAGGGAAGGTATGGGTTGTATGAGTTTGTTGTGATATCATTTAGGTTGAACAATGTGCCGACAGTTTTTATGGATCTAATAAATCAAATCATTCACCCTTAACTAGATTATTTTGATTTTTTTTTTTTTGAAATCTTAGGGTACTCTAATACTCATGATGATCATTCACTACTAGAAAAGGGGGCATTGGAGCCCCCCAGACTCGGGCGACCGCCATTGGCGGTCGCTATAGCTAACCATTAGCGACCGCCAATGGCGGTCGCTAACCTACATAAAAAAATTCGGGGGGTTTCTACCCCCCCTCCCCTCCCCCGCCGCCCGGCCTCCCCTGCCGCCCGCCCTCCCCCGCTGCCCGCCCTCCCTCGCCGCCCGCCCTCCCCCGCCGCCCGCCCTCCCCCGCCGCCCGCCCTCCCCCGCCGCCTGCCATCCGGCCTCCGGCCGCCGCCCTCCGCCCTCGGGCCTACGGCCGCCGCCCTCCGGCCTCTCGGCCCTCCCCCCCCCACCCCGGACGGCACCCGCACCCTGGACAGCCCCCGGCGCGCACTCCGAACCGCCCCCCGCACCCCGGACGCCTCCCCGTACCCCGGACAGCACCCCCCCGCGCACTCCGGACCGCCCCCCGCACCCCGGACGCCTCCCTGCACCCCAGACAGCCCCCCCCCCCCCCTCGCGCACTCCGGACCGCCCGCCGCACCCCGGACGCCTCCCCGCACCCCGGACAGCCCCCCCCCCCCCCCTGCACTCGGACACCCCCCTCCGAACCCGGATAGCCCCCCCGCACCCCGGACAGCCCCCCCCCCCCCCCCCCCCCCGCACTCGGACACCCCCCCTCCGAACCCGGACAGCCCCCCCGCACCCCGGACAGGCCCCCCGCACCCCGGACACCCCACCCCGCACCCCCGACAGCCCCCCTGCACCCCAAACAACCCCCCCTCCCCCGCACCCTGGACACCCCCGCACCCCGAACACCCCTGCCCGCACCCCTGACAGGCCCCCGACACCCCGGACACCCCTCCCCGCACCTCGGACAGCCCCCCCCCCCCCCCCCCGACCCCAGACACCCCCCCCCCCCTCGCTGCCCGTCCCCCGTCCCCTCACCGCCTCCTCTCCTCCAGCTCCCCGCCGCCGCCGCCGCCCTTCCCCTCCCTTGCTGCACCGCCTTTGGCTCCGGATCCCCTTCGCTGCCTCCTCTCCCTCACAGCACCGCCTTCGGCTCCCCTCCCTTTCAGGTTTGTAGCTCAATCAGGTAACATGAGCTTTTAGTTACATTATTATTTTATCAATGGTTCATAAACAAATGGTTAATATTTATTTTGAATATAGTTGATTTGAAAAATGTAAATGTAATAAGTATTGTGTAAATGTTTGTTATACAGATATTATTATTGATAAGAGTTGGATTGATCTTCCAAATCGAACGTCTAGAGAATATTTCAATGGCATTATGCAGTTTATTGACTTCACGAGAGGATTTGAAAGTGACTATATTAGTTGTCCATGTAGAAAATGTGCTAAAAGATATCAATTCACACGAGATACTGTGAGGGAGCACCTTTTCTTTAATGTATTTCTGAAAAATTATAAGAGTTGGACTCGTCATGGAGAAGAATATGTTCGTTGTCAAAATACAGATGCAGCTCAGATGGATGTTGATGCAAGGATAATTGATCCAATGCATGAAATGCTTACTGAAATGGTACGTGGGTTTTATCCTGAAGGCATTGACATCCAGAATCTTGAGACCGGTGAGATAAATCTTCGCTCTGGTGCAGATCGTGATTCGAGGAGGTTTTATGAAGTACTTGATGATGCGAAAACAGAATTATATCCTGGATGTACTTCTTACAATAAACTGTCGTTTATCGTGGAGTTGTTGCATTTGAAGACTTTGAATAATTGGTCAGACACATCATTCGACATGCTTTTGGTTTTATTGAAAAAAGTTCTTCCTGTCGACGCTAAGATTCCTGAGTCGTATTACTATGCTCGTAAGTTGACAGAGAACTTAGGTTTTACATATGAGACTATAGATGCATGTGCAAACAACTGTATGTTGTTTAGAAATGAAACTGCTTATTTGGATATTTGGTCAGGGTTGCAATTTTCCAAAAAAAGAGTATGTCACCTAGTAATTATTTATAATGTTCTTTTTTATTAAGATAAATTCTTGATGAATTATGAGGTTTTGGTAGAAATTATTTTATGTGTTGTATAATATACTAATAAGGATATTTCCAGCTATCCAAGGGAGAATGAAATGACAATTTTTTTCATAAACATATATACCCCCAGATGTTGGTGATAGTCATGATGGCTATTTAGGGATCTACTAGTGATACAGATCACTAAAGGCTACAAATAAATGATTGGGTGATAGATTTTATAGACTATAACCAACCATTATTCAGAGGTATTGTGGGTTTGAAGAAGTATTATGATTTTTTGATGAAAATAACACTACTAGAAATCTTGGATTTTGAGCCCCTTTACCTATAGTGACTGCCACTGTCGGTCGCTATAAGTAACCAATAGCGACCTCCAATGGCGGTCGCTATGTTTCCCTAAAAAAACATGCTTCAGTGCCCCCCCCCCCCCCCCCCGAACCCTCCTCCTCCCAGCCTTGCCACGCTCCCTCCCCGTCGCCGCACGCCCTCCCTCACCGCCCTCCCCAGTCGTCGTGTGCCCTGTCTTGTTGCTGCGTACCCTCCCTCACCGTCATCCCATGTCGCCCTTCCGCCCTCCGCCAACCGCCCTTCACCCTCCGTAAGTCTCCCTCCGCCGCCCCACCATCCGCCCTGCCCTCCATCTCCTCTGGGCTTCCTCCGCCTCTACCCTCCAGCTTCGGCTGCCCTCCGGCCTCCCTCTACCCTTGGCCCTCCCGCCACCCGCCTCTGGCGGCCCTCTGGCTGCCCTCTGGGCTTCGGCCTCCATCCCCTCCGACCTCTTCCCTCGGCCCTCCACCCCCTCGTCCCTCCCCCCCCCCCCCCCGCACCCCACCAACCCATGTCCCCTCCGTCTTCGTCCCCTCCCTCGCCGCACCACCGCCACCCAACCCCTCCTTCACCGTCCTCTCCCTTACCACACAGCCACCACCCTGTCCCCTTCCTCCCCGCACGACCGCTACTTGTCCCCTCGCCGCTGCCGCCCGTCCACTCTGGCTCCCCCTGTCCTCGGTCCCCTCCCTCATCGTCCCACCCTCGTTACACTGTCGCCACCTCACCACATCCTCTCCTCCGGCTCCCCATCTCCACCGCCGCCCGTCCCCTCCCTCGCCGCACTGTCTCCGGCTCCATCTCCCCTCTGCTACATCTCCTCTCCCTCACAGCACCGCATTCGGCTCCCCTCCCTTCCAGGTTTGTAGCGCAATCAGGTATGACATGGGCTTTAACTTACTTTATTATTTTATAAATGGTTTACAAACAATTAATTAGTATTTATTTTAAATATATTTGATATGAAAAATGAAAATGTAATAAGTCTTGTGTAAATGTTAGTTATAGGGATCTTATTATAGATAAGAGTTGGATTGATCTTCCAAATCAAACGTCTAGAGAATATTTCAATGGCATTATGCAGTTTATTGACTTCACCAGAGGATTTGAAAGTGACTATATTAGTTTTTCATGTATAAAATGTTCTAATAGATATCAATTCACACGAGATACTGTGAGGGAGAACCTATTCTTTAATGGATTTCTGAAAAATTATAAGAGTTAGACTCATCATGGAGAAGAATATGTTCGTTGTCAAAATAGGGATGTAGTTCATATGGATGTTGATGCAAGGATGAATGATCCAATTCATGAAATGATTACTGAAATGGTACGTGGGTTAGATCCTGAAGGCATTGACATCCAGAATCTTGAGACCGGTGAGATAAATCTTCGCTCTGGTGCAGATTGTGATTTGAGGAGGTTTTATGAAGCAATTGATGATGCAAAAACATAATTATATCCTGGATGTACTTCTTACAATAAATTGTCATTTATCATGGAGTTGTTGTATTTGAAGACTTTGAATCATTGGTTAGACACATCATTCGACATGTTGTTGGTGTTATTGAAAAAGGTTCTTCCTATCGGCACTAAGATTCTCGAGTCGTATTACCATGCTCGTAAGTTGACAGAGAACTTAGGTTTTACATATGAGACTATAGATGCATGTGCAAACAACTGTATGTTGTTTAGAAATGAAACTGCTTATTTGGATATTTGTACGGTTTATGGTACTTCCAGGTGGAAAGAGAACAGGGGAAATCAGACTCATCAAAGTCAGATTGTGATAAATGGGAAACCGATTGCTGTAAAGAAAATGCGTTACTTTCCCCTTAAACTGAGGTTGAAAAGATTTTTTATGTCATCTAAAGTTTCTAATTTAATGAGATGGCATGCAGAAAGAGTTCATGAAAGTGACATGTTAACCCACCCGGCAGACTCTCATGCATAGAAGGATTTTGATAAGAGACATCTCGACTTTGCTAAAGATGTTCGTAATGTCCGATTGGGATTGGAAGCAGATGGTTTCAATCCATTCAAGTCTATGGTTGGTGCAACTCATAGCACATGGCCCGTGGTGTTGGTTCCATATAATCTTCCTCCGTGGCTTTGTATGAAGCAACAATTTATATTACTTTCCACTCTTATTGATGGACCTAAAAGTCTGGGGGATAAGATTGATGTTTACCTTCAGCCATTGATTGATGAGTTGAATGAATTTTGGGGCGATGGTGTGATGACTTATGACTGCGAAACGAATGAAATGTTCAAACTGCATGCTGCTTTATTGTGGACAATCAATGACTTCCCAGCTTATGCAAATTTATCAGGCTGGAGTACGAATGGGGAATTTGCTTTCCCTTGTTGCAATAAAAGTAAAAAATCTGTATGGCTTAAACATTCCAAAAAATGGGCATACATGGGTCACAGGCATTTTCTCCCTCCCCAACACAGGTTCAGAAAGGACAGAGTGGCATTTGATGGTTCTAGAGAGTTCAGCCCAGCACCAAAGATCATGACAGGAGTCGAAATGTTATCGCAGATTGAGGAAGAAAACATCCGCACGGTATATGAAATTCAGGATTGGTGTCTCCTCCAATACGTAATATTCGTGCTGCGGGTAGGCAGCGTAGTCACAATTGGAAAAAGAAAAGTATTTTTTATAGTCTTCTGTATTGGAAAACTAACATGTTGAGGCATAATTTGGATGTCATGCACATTGAAAAAAATGTTTGTGATAACATATTGTGGACCATTTTAGGTGTCAGTGGAAATTCAAAGGACCATGTTAATGCACGCCGTGATTTGGAAGAAATGGGTTTAAGGAAACATTTTCATTTACAGTTAGCTGAGGGAAACAAGGCATATATGCCTGCTGCACAGTATTCGATGACTACAGAGGAGAAAGAGACATTTCTTTCCATTTTGAAGATGGTCAAGGTGCCTTATGGTTACTCTTCTAATATTTCAAAGTGTGTGAATCTGACGAGCAAGACATTGCGAGGGTTGAAAAGTCATGACAATCACATATTACTTCAGCAGTTGATTCCAATCGCAATTTGTGATTATTTATCCCCCAATGTTGTTCATCCCTTGATTGAGATGAGTAATTTTTTTAGACATCTTTGTTTAAGAAATAAACGAATGAGTGATTTAAAAAGTTTGCAGGACCGAATTGTACTTACGCTTTGTCACTTTGAGAAACTTTCCCCCCCCCCTCATTTTTCGATGTTATGGTCCACTTGACAGTGCACCTAACTGATGAAGTAATGGCTGCTGGTCTAGTGCAATTCAGGTGTATGTATCCTATTGAACGGTATTTGAGTACATTGAAAAGATTTGTACGCAACAGAGCTCGTCCAGAGGCATCAATAGCCAATGGTTATTTGATGGATGAGTGTACTACCTTTTGTGCAGAATATCTTACGGATGTTGAAACAAAATTAGATAAGCCCTCTCGGATTCATGATGGTCCAATTGGAGAAGGAACCACATTTGATATGGACAACATCGAGTGGATACAAGCACATCGATATATCTTACTCCATCAGTTGCACCATTAATGCAGTAAGTATCTTATCAATGTGATTGTATAACTTTTACATGTTTTCTTTGCATAAGTTGATCTTTTAAACATCGCGTAATCATTTGCAGGAAACACATTAATGAGATAAAAGAAGAGATGCATCGTGCGACTGAGTTGCAAATTCAACAATCTCATTATGCGGCATTTCATGATTGGTTCAAGGATTATGTATGTATAAATTGATTTTCATTATGATTGAAGTATTAAACTAATTTTTTCTGCATATATCAGTATTGATTTTTATAAATTATGTAGGTTCGTAAGACTAGGGAGTTAGGGGACCCCACGCTACCTGAAGTATTTATCCAACTGGCTGAGGGTCCATCTATAACGGCTCGTAGTTATAAAGCTATTTATGCTAATGGTTTTCGATTTCGCATTAAAGATGTTGACGACAAACGAGCAACACAAAATAGTGGCATCGGTTGTCCCTTTGTCGATTCTGGTTATTACTATGGTCAATTGATAGACATCATTGAAGTTGTATACACACACGGTTTGAAGTACATATTGTTAAAGTGTAATTGGGTTGATCCAGTGCGTGGATGTAAAGTCGATCAATATCAGTTTTCATTGGTGAATTTTAACTATATGTTATACAGAAATAATGAACGAGTTGAGAATGAACCTTTCATTTTGACATCACAAGCGGAACAAGTATTCTTCGTTACTTTGCCTTCGGATCCAAGTTGGCAAGTTGTTGTCAAAATTTCTCGGCGAGGAGTGTTTTTATTTGAAGAAGATGAACCCGGGACTGTTCTGTTTGTTTACCAACAACTTGATCAACATACCGTAGTTCAACGTGAAGAAGATATTTATTGGGTCAGAGCGGTTGTTGAAGGAGAAACGGTCGATTTGCATGCTTAATGAATGGTATGATTGTTTTCCCGCTATTCAGTAGAATGTCCTAGGATATCATAAATTATCTAATCATTTTATAAATCCTTATAAGTTTTAATCCTCACTTTTGTAAGTTAATTCAGTCATAAATATTTAGGTTGATTAACTTTCTGATTTTTTAAAATTCATTCACAACTAATTATTCAATCCATTTTTTGTTTGATTAACAGTTGTACAAGTTTGATTTATTAAGAACAATCCAATTTATCTTTTAAACACTTTTGACTCATTACTGATATTTTGTATGACTGCAGACATGTCAGGGGAAGAGGCAGAAAATCCACATCATCCATCTGAGGCATCTACGTCTCAGGGTCGAGGTATGTTTGAATGTCATTGTCTATATTTTTTATGTAATTGACATATATATATATATATAACATTTGTCAATTTATATATAAAATTGTTTTCAACAGGATCAGACTCGGCTGCTTCTTCCTCTCGCAAGAGAGGCCCTGGTCGTGGCATATTATCATGGAATTCCGACACGACGATAGATGTTTCATTTGATGAGGTATTTCATCTCGTGGGACCGAATGCCCCGGCATTTATTCGTCAGCTGGGTCATATCATACGTGACCCACATCGATTTCCATTGACCATGCGTGATTGGGCTTCTATCCCTCAGGACACATTAGATCGTCAATGGAGGGAGGTTCAGGTAAGAAAATAATTTTACTTTATTTTCTATTTATAAATAATACTAATATGTTTGATTATTTTCATTATAGCAAAATTTGAAAGTATGCCCTGAAGAGTTTCGGCCCGTGTGTATGACCAAATGCCGTAAGCTGTGGAAAGATTATAAAGGCAAAGTGAAGAGGGACCACTGGGTACCAAATGTGGGTGCCCTTGACATTTTGGAAAAAGTCCCGAGAGGTGTCCTCCCGGCTCAGTGGCGTGACTTGGTTGCATATTGGTCTACTGAGGGTGTTGCGGTTTGTATATTAATTATTTTTCTGTATATATATTTTCAAGAATATGTGATTTGTTTGAAATTTGAATGAATTGAATGTAGGAGGTGTCAACACGCCATTCGGAGAATCGAGCGTTGCAGGGACCAGCTCACAGGCTCGGGACTCGTCACATGTCTCAGATCCGACATGAGGTATATATTATTCATTTTTTAATTTATTAATTAATATGGTTTTGTGTTTATATTCTTTTAATATACAGTTGCGAGGGAAAGGTGCAGCAACTGATAAAATGTCGGTGTGGATAAGGACTCGTGATCGCAATGATCCAGAGGTTGCAGCATTGATAGTAAGTGTCTGTACTTACCAATAATTACATAAATCTATATATTAACATATATATATTTATATATATTTAAATATTTCACAGGATCAATTTGAAGCTGAGTTAGAACATCTGCCAGAGGACCAGCGACAGCTTCCCATGCGACGGGATGAGATCTTTCATCGCATTATTGGTCGGGACGGGCATGGCTATAGTTTGACCTATGGAGCAGGGATTCCTCGTTCTGTAGTGTCACGCGCTGCGGTTGTCGGTCCTGCTGTTGCTCATATGACACAGCAGATGTCAGATTTTGAGGCACGGTTGCGCGCTTCCGAGGAGACAAATGCGCAATTGACAGCTGAGGTTAGAGCACTGCGGGAATATGTGCGTCGAGCTGATGGTACAGGGGATCATACGACGCAGGTATATACTGTATTTATTTATTTAATTTAAATAATTTTTGTTATTAAAATATTTATAATGTTTATTTGTTGTAGGCACCTGGCCCACCAGAAGGAGGTAGCAGTGATGGCAACGCGTGACGCACCATATATTCACGAGATATGTTTTTTGTTTTTACTGGTAGGTTTGACATTGATGTACTGTATTTATTCATTTAAGTAATGCATTATTACCATCCATGGTGGTCTTTTAAATATTTTATACACATATTGAGTTTTTGATCAGATAATCTTGAATGATTCTACATTTGAAAAAGTCGAACTAATTCCAACAGATCAATAAATCTGATATTATAGATTATGTATTATCCAATATATTTTTTAGAAATTTCTGTATGGTATCGATAAAAGAAATATGTATTAATTAGATGTTATCACTTTTATTTTTCACTTTTGTAATCAATGGGATGGCCTTTGCACCCCCGGAGAGCCCCCCGCACCCTCGTACAGCCCCCCGCACCCCCGTACAGCCCCCCCCCCCCCCCGCACCCCCGTACAGCCCCCCGCACCCCCGTACAGCCCCCCTCGCACCCCCGTACAGCCCCCCCTGCACCCCCGTACAGCCCCCCCCCCCCCCCCCCCCCGCACCCCCGTACAACCCCCCGCACCCCCGTACTGCCCCCCGCCACCCCTGTACTGCCCCCCGCCACCCCCGTACAGCCCCCCGCCACCCCCGTACAGCCCCCCCCCCCCCCCCCCCCCCCCGCACCCCCGTACAGCCCCCCACACCCCCGTACAGCCCCCCTGCACCCCCGTACAGCCCCCCCGCACCCCCGTACTGCCCCCCGCCACCCCCGTACAACCCCCCGCCACCCCCGTACAGCCCCCTGCACCCCCGTACAGCCCCCGTACAGCCCCCCCGCACCCCCGTACAACCCCCCGCACCCCCGTACTGCCCCCTGCCACCCTCGTACAGGCCCCCGCCACCCCCGTACAGCCCCCCCCCCCCCCCGCACCCCCGTACAGCCCCCCGCACCCCCGTACAGCCCCCCCGCACCCCCGTACAACCCCCCTGCACCCCCGTACTGCCCCCGCCACCCCCGTACAGCCCCCCCGCAACCCCCGTACATCCCCCCGTACCCCCGTACAGCGCCCCGCACCCCCGTACAGCCCCCCCCCCCCCCCCCCCCCCGCACCCCCGTACAACCCCCCGCACCCCCGTACAACCCCCCCGCACCCCCGTACAACCCCCCGCACCCCCGTACTGCCCCCCCCGCCACCCCCCGTACAGCCCCCCCGCCACCCCCGTACAGCCCCCTGCACCCCCGTACAGCCCCCTGCACCCCCGAACAGCCCCCCCCCCCCCCCCCGCACCTCCGTACAGCCCCGCCGCACCCCCGAACAGCCCGCCGCCACCCCCGTACAGCCCCCTCACCCCCCGTACAGACCCCCCCCCCCCCCCCCCCCCCGCCCCCCCGCACCCCCGTACAGCCCTCCGCCACCCCCGTACAGCCCCCCGACACCCCCGTACAGCCCCCCAACACCCCCGTACAACCCCCCGCACCCCCGTACAGCCCCCCGCCACCCCCGTACAACCCCTCGCACCCCCGTACAGCCCCCCGATTGTGTCGTTTTCAGCAGCGCGGCGCGCGCTGAAATGGCGCGTTGGGGGGTCAAAACCACCCGAACGACCTCCGAATGCCACAAAACCGTACGACAACATCCGGGGTGTGAATTTTGAAATGGTCGGCCAGACGGCACCCTCATTCGGAGGTGCCGTTTGACCGCGGCGGCCGGAAACGCGTTTCTGGTGCCCTAAAACACCAAAACAGCGTGCGGCGGTCCAATTCGGAGAAACGTGCTCCGAACGACCTGAAACCACACGGGAACGATAGAAATATTATTCCTGAGATGCAAGAGGAGGTCGCATGTCCATCAGACGTGCGGTGCGCGCGGCACGTCTGATTGTGTCGTTTTCAGCAGCGCGGCGCGCGCTGAAATGGTGCGTTGGGGGGTCAAAACCACCCGAACGACCTCCGAATGCCACGAAACCGTACGACAACATCCGGGGCGTGAATTTTGAAATGGTCGGCCAGACGGAACCTCATTCGGAGGTTCCGTGTGACCGCGGCGGCCGGAAACGCGTTTCCGGCGCCATAAAACACCAAAACGGCGTGCGGTGATCCCATTCGGAGAAAACGTGCTCTGAACGACCTGAAACCGCACGGGAACAATAGAAATATTATTCCTGAGATGCAGGAGGAGGCCGCATGTCCGATGGACGTGCGGTGCACGCGGCACGTCCGATTGTGTCCTTTTCAGCAGCGCGGCGCGCGCTAAAATGGCGCGTTGGGGGGTCAAAACCACCCGAACGACCTCCGAATGCCACGAAACCGTACGACAACATCCGAGGCGTGAATTGTGAAATGGTCGGCCAGACGGCACCTCATTCGGAGGTTCCGTGTGACCGCGGTGGCCGGAAACGCATTTCCGGCGCCATAAAACACCAAAACGGCGTGCGGCGGTCCCATTCGGAGAAAACGTGCTCCAAAAGACCTGAAACCGCACGGGAACGATAGAAATATTATTCCTGAGATACAGGAGGAGGCCGCACGTCCATCGGACGTGCGGTGCGCGCTGAAATGGCGCGTTGGGGGGTCAAAACCACCCGAACGACCTCTGAATGCCATGAAACCGTACGACAACATCCGGGGCGTGAATTGTGAAATGGTCGGCCAGACGGCACCTCATTCGGAGGTGCCGTGTGACCGCGGCGGCCGAAAACGCGTTTCCGGCACCCTTAAACACCAAAACGGCGTGCAGCGGTCCCATTCGGAGCAAACGTGCTCCGAAAGACCTGAAACCGCACGGGAACGATAGAAGTATTATTCCTGAGATGCAGGAGGAGGCCGCACGTTCATCGGACGTGCGGTGCGCGCGGCACGTCCGATTGTGTCGTTTTCAGCAGCGCGGCGCGCGCTGAAATGGCGCGTTGCGGGGTCAAAACCACTCGAACGACCTCTGAATGCCACGAAACCATACGACAACATCCGGGGCGTGAATTGTGAAATGGTCGGCTAGACGGCACCTCATTCGGAGGTGCCGTTTGACCGCGGCGGCCGGAAACGCGTTTTCGGCGCCCTAAAACACCAAAACGGCGTGCGTCGGTCCAATTCGGAGCAAACGTGCTCCGAACGACCTGAAACCGTACAGGAACGATATAAATATTATTCCTGAGATGCAGGAGGAGGCCGCACGTCCATCGGAAGTGCGGTGCGCGCGGCACGTCCGATTGTGTCGTTTTCAGCAGCGCGGCGCGCGCTGAAATGGCGCGTTGGGGGGTCAAAACCACCCGAACGACCTACGAATGCCACTAAACCGTACGACAACATCCGGGGTGTGAATTGTGAAATGGTCGGCCAGACGACACCTCATTCGGAGGTGCTGTGTGACCGCGGCGGCCGGAAACGCGTTTCTGGCGCCATAAAAAACCAAAACGGCGTGCGGCGGTCCCATTCGGATCAAACGTGATCTGAAAGACCTGATACCGCACGGGAACGATAGAAATATTATTCCTGAGATCCAAGAGGAGGCCGCACGTCCATCGGACGTGCGGTGCGCGCGGCACGTCCGATTGTGTCATTTTCAGCAGCGCGGCGCGCGCTGAAATGGCGCGTTGGGGGGTCAAAACCACCCGAACGACCTCCGAATGCCACGAAACCGTACGACAACATCCGGGGCATGAATTGTGAAATGGTCGGCCAGACGGCACCTCATTCGGAGGTGCCGTGTGACCGCGGCGGCCAGAAACGTGTTTCCGGCGCCCTAAAACACCAAAACGGCGTGCGGCGGTCCAATTCGGAGAAAACGTGCTCCGAACGACCTGAAACCGCACGGGAACGGTAAAAATATTATTCCTGAGATGCAGAAGGAGGCCGCACGTCCATCGGATGTGCGGTGCGGGCGGCATGTCCGATTGTGTCGTTTTCAGCAGCGCGGCGCGCACTAAAATGGCGCGTTGGGGGGTCAAAACCACCTGAACGACCTCCGAATGCCACGAAACCGTACGACAACATCCGGGGCGTGAATTGGGAAATGGTCGGCCAGACGACACCTCATTCGGAGGTGTCGTGTGACCGCGGCGGCCGGAAACGCGTTTCTGGCGCCATAAAACACCAAAACGGCGTGCGGCGGTCCCATTCGGAGCAAACGTGCTCCGAAAGACATGAAACCGCACGGGAACGATAGAAATATTATTCCTGAGATGCAGGAGGAGGCCGCACATCCATCGGACGTGCGGTGCGCGCGGCACGTCCGATTGTGTCCTTTTCAGCAGCGCGGCGCGCGCTGAAATGGCGCGTTGGGGGGTCAAAACCACCCGAACGACCTCCGAATGTCACGAAACCGTACTAAAACATCCGGGGCGTGAATTGTGAAATGGTCGGCCAGACGGCACCTCATTCGGAGGTGCCGTGTGACCGCGGCGGCCAGAAAAGCGTTTACGGCGCCCTAAAACACCAAAACGGCGTGCGGCGGTCCAATTCGGAGCAAACGTGCTCCGAACGACCTGAAACCGCACGGGAACGATAGAAATATTATTCCTGAGATGCAGGAGGAGGCTTCACGTCCATCGGACATGCGGTGCGCGCGGCACGTCCGATTGTGTACTTTTCAGCAGCGCCGCACGCTGAAATGGCGCGTTGGGGGGCAAAACCACCCAAACGACCTCCGAATGCCACGAAACCGTACGAAAACATCCGGGGAGTTAATTTTAAAATGGTCGGCCAGACGGCACCTCATTCGGAGGTGCCGTGTGACCGCGGCGGCCGGAAACGCGTTTTCGGCGCCATAAAACACCAAAACGGCGTGCGGCGGTCCCATTCAGAGAAAGCATGCTCCAAAAGACCTGAAACCTCACGGGAACGATAGAAATATTATTCCTGAGATGAAGGAGGAGGCCGCACGTCCATCGGACGTGCGGTGCACGCGGCACGTCCGATTGTGTCGTTTTCAGTAGCGCGGCGCGCGCTGAAATGGCGCGTTGGGGGGTCAAAACCACCCGAACAACCTCCGAATGCCACAAAACCGTACGACAACATCCGGGGCGTGAATTGTGATATGGTCGGCTAGACAGAACCTCATTCGGAGGTGCCGTGTGACCGCGGCGGCCGGAAACGCGTTTCCGGCGCCATAAAACACCAAAACGGCGTGCGGCGGTCCCATTCGGAGAAAACGTGCTCCGAAAGACCTAAAACCGCACAAGAACGATATAAATAGTATTCCTGAGATGCAGGAGGAGGCCGCACATCCATCGGACGTGCGGTGCGCGCGGCACGTCCGATTGTGTCCTTTTCAGCAGCGCGGCGCGCGCTGAAATGGCGCGTTGGGGGGTCAAAACCACCCGAACGACCTCCGAATGCCACGAAACCGTACAACAACATCCGGGGAGTGAATTGTGAAATGGTTGGCCAGACGGAACCTCATTCGGAGGTGCCTTGTGACCGCGGCGGCCGGAAACGCGTTTCCGGCGCCCTAAAACACCAAAACGGCGTGCGGCGGTCCAATTCGGAGCAAACGTGCTCCGAACGACCTGAAACCGCACGGGAACGATACAAATATTATTCTTGAGATGCAAGAGGAGGTCGCACGTCCATCGGATGTGCGGTGCGCGCGGCACGTCCGATTGTGTCCTTTTCAGCAGCGCGGCGCGCGCTGAAATGGCGCGTTGGGGGGTCAAAACCACCCGAACGACCTCCGAATGCCACGAAACCGTCCGACAACATCCGGGGCGTGAATTGTGAAATGGTCGGCCAGACGGCACCTCATTCAGAGGTGCCGTGTGACCGCGGCGGACGGAAATGCGTTTTCGGCGCCATAAAACACCAAAACGTCGTGCGGCGGTCCCATTCGGAGCAAACGTGCTCCGAAAGACCTGAAATGAGATTATTTCTTGAATCTAAGTTTTTAAATTATTATAGCACAATGATTTGATATTATATATATATATTAAATATATATTAAAACATTTAAAATATATTATATCTATATATATCTATATATTTAAAATATTGTATTTAATAGTATATATATGAATATTTATATATATATATATATATATGTATGTATATATGTATATTCAATTCAATAAAAAAAAATTTAAAAAAATTTATAGAATAGCGACCGCCATAGGCGGTCGCTATAGGGTGCCCGGCAAAGGGCCTTCAGCAACCGCCGCGGTCGCTGAAGGCTGATCTGCCGGCCTTCTATAGCGACCGCCAATGGCGGTCGCTAATGGCCTCATTTACAGTAGTGATTCTAAACATCATAACATCATCCTGTGTACTCTAAGAGAGTATAGGATATATGCCAAGATATTCAAGTGTCATTTATGGATCAATAGGGTGCATTTCTTAAGTCACATCATCTCATAGGAAGGTTTGGTTGTGGACATGGATAAAGTATAATTAGTTGTGTATTGGGAGAAACCCAAGAATATTTTTATTGTTCGGAGTTTTATGGTTTTGGATAGCTATTATAGAATGTTTATCAAAGAATTTTCTTATTTGGAAGAACCACTTTTGAGCTTGACCAAGAATGTTATCATGTTTGAATGGTTTGGGGAATGTGAGTATGCTTTCCAAGAGTTAAAGAAGTGGTTAACAATTGTACTGATTCTGATCTTACACAACCTATGTAAAGGGTATACCTTGTTCTGTGATGCATTTGATGTTGGTTTTTGGGTAGTGTTTATATTGGATGATCAGGTTGTGGAATATGGTTCATGAAATTTGAGGCCTCATGTAAGAAATTACCCTACTTATGATCTTGAGATGGCCATGGTAGTTTATGCTTTAAAGTGTTGGTGGCACTACTTGTTGCGAGAGTGGTTCACAGTGTATATCGATCCTTAAATCCTGAAGTACATTTTCTCTCAGTGTGATTTTAATCTTTATCAGCGAAGATGGGTTGAATACATGGATGCCTTATATTTTGAGTTAGTTTACGTGAATGGAAAGAGGAATAGTGTTATAGATGCATTGAGTTAGAAATATCAGAATCAGGTGGTTTAGGAATCTAGTTCCGAGTAGATAATGATAGTCTTATTTTCTAAGGTGCATCTGGAGGTAAAGGATGGAAATTGGATGATGGCCCTTACATCCTCGGTAGCTCTTTTGAGCCAAATCAAGGAGAAATAGCGTGAGGATTCAGAATGTATGGATTTAAGGGGAATTATCAAAGGTTTGGATTCACCTTCTGGTTGGACCATTGGTGATGATGCGATCATTTGTGTTTATGGTCACAATGTTGTGCCAACTTGTATGCAAGAAGAGTTGATGTGTGAGTTTCATTCATTGAAGTGGGAAGTAAATCATGGTTTAACCAAAATGTATCATTATCTTTATAGGGAGTATTGGTTTCCAGGGATAAAGAAGGAGGTTGTAGGTTTTGTGGTGTGGTGCCTTACCTTCTAGCAGGTGAAGGATAAGAACTAGTGGTTGGATGGTTTTTTGTAGCCTCTACCCATTTAGGACTGTAAATGAGATGATGTGATGATGTATTTTCTGGTAGGTCTTCAAATTAATCTTTGGAAGAATGATGTGATCTGGGTAGTTGTGGATCATTCAATTAAGGTGGCTCATTTCTTTTCAATTCGAGAGACTTTCACTGTGGATCAATTGGGTGAGTTGTACATTTGAGAGGTATTGTGATTGCATGGGGTAATAGGGACCATAGTTTTAGATATTGATTCATGTTTCACATATTACTTCAAGAAAGGATTACATTATTCACTTGGTACTCATGAGTTTTTAAGTATGACCTTCCACCCACAGAAGGATGGGAAGTCAGAGCATACTATTTAATTACTTGAGGACATGTTTAGGTCATGTGTCCTAGATTTTGGTGGATCGTGGGAAATGAATTTGGAGCTTTTATAGTTTTTCTAAAAGAATAGTTACCATGATAGGATTTATATGGAACCATAAGAGGTGCTCTATTTTTTGTCATGTAGGTCTCTGTTGTGTTTAACAGAGGCTAGGAAATCAGAGTTATTAGGACTGATTCTTATGCAGGAGACATCAAAGTAGATCTAGTTGATTAATAAATGAATGGATATGGCTTAGAGTTGGAAGAATTCATATGTATATTGGTTTCATCTACCTCTTGAATTTAGGGTGTGTGATCATGTGTTTCTTCTAGTGTCTCCAAGGTTGGGTCACTATTGGATTCGGAAATAGGGTATGTTGGTGCCCAGGTATTTGGGGCCATTTTAGATTGTGGAGAGGATCGGACCGGTAGAATACTGATTTGATCTTCTATAGTGGTATAGTGGTAATCACGATATTTTCCATGTGTCATGGCTTTGATATTATCACCCTGACCCATCACAGTTTATCTATTTTGATGATGTTCAGCTTAAGGCTAAAGCATCCTTTGAGGATCATCCAATTCATATTGTGGATAATAGTGAGAAAGTCTTGTCTGGAAATATCATTCCCTTGGTACTATTATTATGGCATCATGTTAGTGTTTAGGAAGAAACGTGGTAAAGGGGGTTGGATATGTGGGCTCAGTGGCCTGGATTCTTTTTTTCTTCGGCTCAATAATGATTGGAAGTGAGACTCGAGGACGAGTCGTTATAAGGGGGAGGTTGTAAGATTTAGGACTTCATGGAGGTACTTTCTTGTTTAAATTTTCGTTTAAATTCCTTAAAGATGGATAATTAAATTTTTATTGGGTGTATAAGTAATCTTTTAGGTGTTCCAAGGGTTCAGGACATGAAATAAATGGAAATCAGGACATCCTATGCATGTTTCATGGTTGGTGCATGGTTAGTAAAAACTATGCAAGGGGTGAGGCCGAACCGTGAAACCTTGGAAAAAGTTATTTTGAAAATTTTATGTATGGATTTCCAAAACATGCATAATCCCTAGTTAACCATGTTTCTTAGACCCATATTGGGTAGAGGCAGGTGCATGATTAGAGCATGGTTTTCTAAACCATGTGGCCAAACCATACGGCCCATTAAAAAATGAAAAATTACAAAATTTTCTCCTCATGATTTTAATTTTATCTCCATTTCGTTCTCCTCCAACCCTAGTGATGAACCAAATTCCCCCAATATTTCCATGGGTGTATCTCCTTCGATTCTAGGCTATTTTGAGTGTCGTTGGTGGTGAATCAAAGCTTTGGGTATTTCTAATGCTCCTATTTTTTTTCTTTTTCCAAATTAGAGCTTATGGATTTGTTCTTCTTCTGAAGCCCTAAAACCATCTTTTTTTATGGATGATAGGTTATTGACTGAATTGATACTTGAATCCAGATCTAAGGCTATGTTTACGGGTGTGTTCATCTTCGTATTTGAGGTAGGTAGTCTAAAAGGTATATCTTATAATTTTATTTTCTATTTTTGCATGGGTGGTTGTGATTTTTCTTCCCTCATGTTTTGAATTTTATTCCTTTAGTAATATTTTGTGAAATGGTTAGACAAATGATGAATTGAACCTATCGTGATCCTTTTGGGATGCTTGATATTCTCTAGACCGAATTAGGGCTACCCATGGGGTGTGCTAATATTCCTCAACATGGTAAATAGTGATTTTAAGGCTAAAGTTCATTTTTGTTAAAATAGATCCCATGATAAATGTTTTTACATGTTAGTTGGGTTGAGAAGGGGATTTTGGAATTTGTGCCTAGTTTTTGACAATGGCATAAGGTATTGTTTGGAATGATGTGAAAAAATATTAAATGGATTAATGTGAATGTGTCAAATGACATATGAATTTCTAATGTAAATGCATAAATGGATTAAGTCATATGAATAGATGAATGTATTAAATGGTATAATGTATGTAAATTGAAAAATGGGTTAAACAGTTTAATGTATGGGTATTGTTGATTATGATAAATGGGTTAAGGTATGAAAAGGAGAAATGGGTTAAATGGGCTATGCTAAGTAAATGGTAAATGTGTTAATGGGTTAAGTCTTGATGATGATTTATTTATTGAATAAATTGTGAAGTTTAAATGTTATATGCATTGTTTATGTTTGGTTTGTGATATGGTATATGTGGTAAATGGATAAATAAGCATGTTCACATGGATTATTGGTGTGTGATAAAGTATTGAGGCTCCTCCCATGATTCAGGTTGGACTAATGATCTAAACCTCGCCCTTGAATGCATAGGTTAGGGAGCTGAATTTATTCTCTTAGACCCTAATGTTTTCATTTGATGAGACTACCGAGATTATGGCTCCAAGTTAAGTGTGTTATGATTATTTATGAAATTTTTATCCTTAATGGAAAGGGAACTTGACATATTCCCCTATGCATGAAAATTTAATGTCTTAGGCCTTTGTTTAAATAATTTAAATGCCTAACCCATAGAAGATATGATGAAAATTAATTTAGTAATGAATATAGTCTACTGGATGAAAATGGAAATGATTATGGAAATGGTTAAAGTGAATATTGTTAATAAATGGAACCTGATTTTTCAATTTTTTTCACCTTGTACTTTATTTCATAATTAAATTCAATATCTATTTATACTGGATATTTTTTAGACACCATTGGTGGTGGTCTACTGAGTTTTACTCCCACCCTGCTCGAGCCTCCATTTGGTCCCCAAGCAGATTTCATGGTTGTAAGTCAGGGCAAGGATAAAATAACTATTCTAGGGAGTTGAGTTAGGTTTGGGATGTGCATGGTTGAGGATCTAGATTTTGAGTCAAGACCCATTTTAGAGACTCAACTATTAGACTTTCTTTTGGGTTTTCTTTCACTTTTTCACTATTATCATGACATGGCATATTTATTATTGGTCATGGTTGTACCCTGTTTGGGAAATGGTTGGTAATGCATATTTCTGGATTATTTTTTTCTTTTATTTCATATGTTATTTTTTCTGGATTACTCTGGAAAATAAGATATAGTCTCTTCATGTCATCCATTATACCCTCACCAATAGTTGGCAACCTCTAGCATAGGGGTAGGCACTCTTGAGGTCATGTAGAGACCCATATTGGGGCACCATTTTAGTGTCTTCTGAGTTGGGTAGGTTACAAAGTGGTATTATAGGAGGTTCTTTTCAATGGTCTTACCATTTAGGATAGTAAAAAGGATATTAGGATGTTTAAATACTTTGAAATGAACTCATTCATGGGAGTAGCTAACCCATGTATGAGGGAAACCCCAAGTGCCCAGGGTGGGAATTATTATTCTTAATGTGTTTTGTTATTGTTGAATGACATTTTCACCATTGGGTGATGAAATTTCTATGTAATGGGACAATTTTTTGATATTTTTCTCATGGATATAATCAAATTAGATTGTGCATTCATGCATTATTATAGGCACCTAGGGATACAGGTGGCATTCATTATGATAGGCACACACGGGATGGGTGAGTGGGACATGAAAGGTAAAATGAATTTCACTTCCATGAAAATTTTCATAAAATGATATTTAATAAATGTGATGAAAATTGTTAAATGTAAATAATGTTAAATAGAGGTAAAAGGAATTTTACTTAATTAAGGGTTTTAAATGAGTTAAAAATTTGGATTTAAAATGTTTTGAAATGGGAAATGTGCCTAAGAATAATGGTTTACGTTGTAAGTGTGGAAAAGATTTTAAAAAGGTTTCTATTGAGAGATTGGTGATTATTTATGTTGGTTACCTCTTTTTATACATGACCCATGGTAGGAATGGTCAAGGGTAGTGATCTGTATCTGATGATGTCCATTGAGATAGTGTATGAAAAATGTTTTTTCAAGACTAGTGGAGAGCCATATTTTTATGTAAACTATGAATGACTTGTTCTATTTGTTGTGATTTGTGTGTTTGGAATTATAGGAACATTCCCCCCATGACATCATGATCCATTTGGGTGAAAATAGTATTTTATCGACAATGCTTCTCTAGAAATGGATCAAGGGAACCCAATGAACCAGGGTAACAGGGGATAAGAGAATATTCATGATAAATTCATTCATTTTATAAAGATGATGGAATGCGGACCAGGGAGAGTTGTGTCGAGTATGTTTGAGCTGACTCAAGAGTTTTATCTACAATACCCTCCACCTTTTGCTGGATAGGGTGGATCGTGTGTGGCTGAGTTCTGGATAGAGTCTATCCAGAAAATTCTGGATCACTTAGAGACTCTTCCTAAGAAAATGGTTAAGATGGTGTCTTATATGCTGCAAGGTAAGGCAAAGCACTATTTGGATATTCTGGTTCAGACCCATCAAGCTAATAGTATGATATAGAAGGACTTAAAAATAAATGTTTCTAGAGTATTTCTATCTATATTCCTTGATATAAGATAAGGTTATAAAGTTTATGAGGTTGACCTTGGGGTATATTTTAGTGATTGATTATGGTATCCATTTAACCAACTTCTAATGTTTTGTTCCAGCTTTGGTAGGGGATGAGGTGGCTACGGATAGATGTTTCTAGGATGGACATAGACATGAGATTATGTACAAGGTGAATATATTCCATTTATAGAGGTTTAATGTTCTGCTGGATCATGCCCTTATTTTGGAATGAAATCACAAGAAAGATTCTAGTGGTGGATGGGTAGCTCTAGTTGGGTGACTCAATGGCATGGATTATGATAACAGAAATCATTTTTTCAATAATTTACACCAGTAAAGTGGGGAATATAGTATTTTTAAGATAGAATCATCCTTCTAGAGTGGTAATCTAGTAATCGACTATCAATGTGGTAGGTCGAGACGCCAGTGCAGTCAGTTCCCCAAACAACCAATTGAGTGTTGGACGTGCATTATAATGGGGCATGTCTAGAAGTTTTATTGGAACCCACAATAGTTGTTAATGGAGGGAAGATTGAGGCTGATACTAAGTACACGTAGGGGGGTCAGTTACATCATATTAAGTAGGTAGTTAGAGCTCGATCGGTCATACCGGTAGTGGTAGTAGACAAGGCAATCTAGGCTGAGAGCATTCATATAAGTAGGGAAGTGCATTACCAGGAATTCAAACCTAAGCCTAGGTTAGACAAGTAGGTTAGATTCATGTAGTTTAGTCTATACCTGTAGGTTGTGAGTCTAATGAATGGATTGTTTGAGGTTTGATCCTTAAAGATTCTACTCTTACGAGATTTTTTTATACAGGTGCATATCATTATTTTATCATTACTCAATTCATAAGTGTTTTGGACCTATCGGTGGAATATTTTTGTGGAGTTATGTCTATTAATAATCTATTAGGTGTGAAAGCTGAAAATATTTGTCAATTTATGGGGCATGCGCTCGAGTTTGGTGGGTACCAATTTTTGTGGGACTTTTTTATGCTTAAGATGTCAGGTTTTGATCTAATTTTGGGTATGGATTGGTTAGTTTTGTACTAAGACAATATTTACTATTACCATCATAGGGTAATGTTCACATCTCTTTAGGGATACACTTATGTCCAATTTTGGGAAAGGGATATCTAGGTAGGTTGTGTAGGGATGATTTTTCAGTAGTTGGGTTAACTCGCTACCAAAGTGGCTTGTCTTGTGCTTGATAATGGTGGAGTAGAATATCTTGTCTTCACTCTGATGGTTTAATCAGTTTTAGGATGTGTTTCAAGAGGACTTCTTTGGGTTTCCACTCGAGAGGTATTTTTAGCTCGTGATAGTGTAATTTTCAGGAACAGAACCAATTTCCATTCTTCTAGATAAAATGGCGCTAAAAGAACTCACAAAACATAAAACTTAATTTGAGGAATTAGAGAATAAAGGGTTTATTCATCCTAGTATGTCACCTTCGGCATCCCTAGTTCTTTCACTACTTGAAAAATAGGTTACAAGCATAGACCTATATCCATGGTTTTAAAATCATGGCTATAGGTTGCTACGACCACGGTTCAGCATTCTCTATGATTTACTTGAGGTTGTGGTATCACCAGGTGAGGTTGAGACATTTTGATGTACCACATACTGCCTTAAAGGGAAGGTATGGGTTGTATGAGTTTTTTGTTATGTCATTCGGGTTTAGCAATGTGCCGATAGTTTTTATGGATCTAATAAATCAAATATTTCACCCTTACCTAGATTATTTTGTTGTTTTTTATGAAATCTTGGTGTAATCTAAGACTCATGATGATCATTACAAACATCTTGACATCATACTATGTACTCTAAGAGAGAATAGTCTATACGCCAAGCTATCCAAGTGTCATTTCTGGATCAATATGGTGCCTTTTATAGGTCACATCATCTCATATGAAGGATTGGTTGTGGACCTGGATAAAGTATAGGTATTTATGTCTTGGGAGCAGCTCAATAATATTTCTAATGTTCTGAGTTTTCTGGTTCTAGTTATCTATTATCGAAGGTTTATCAAAGAATTTTCCTATTTGGAAGAACCACTTTTCAGCTTGACCAAGAATTTTATCAGGTTTGAATAGTCTAGGGAATATGAGGATGCTTTCCAAGAGTTAAATAAGTGGTTAACAACTACAATGATCTTGATCTTACCTAAGATAGTTAAATGGTATACCTTGTTTTGTGATGCATCTGATGTTGCTTTTAGGGTAGTGTTGATGCAAGATGATCAGGTTGTGGCATATGGTTCATGAAAGTTGAGGCCTCATGTAAGAAATTACCCTACTTATGATTTGGAGTTGTCCATGGTAGTTTATGCTTTAAAGTGTTGGTGGAACTACTTGTTGGGAGAGCGGTTCATGGTGTATATCGATAATAAAAGCCTGAAGTACATTTTCTCTCTATGTGATTTGAATCTTCTGTAGTGAAGATGGGTTGAATAAATGTAATCCTTATATTTTGAGTTAGGTTACATGAATGGAAATGGGAATAGTGTTTCATATGCATTGAGTTAGAAAGATTAGAATCATGTGGTTTAGGAATCCAGTTCCGAGTAGAGAATGATGGCCTTATTTTCTAAGATGCATCTGGATGTACAGGATGGGAATGGGCAGATGACCCTTACATCCTTGGTAGCTGAGTCCAAACTTTTGAGATAGATCAAGGAGAAATAACATGAGTATTCAGAATGTATGGCTTTAAGGGGAATTATTAATGGTTTGGATTCACCTTCTGGTTGGACCATTGGTGATGATGTGATCGTTTGTGTTTATGGCTGCATTGTTGTTCCAACATGTATGTAAGAAGAGTTAATGTGTGAGTTTCATTCATAGAAGTGGGAAGAAAACCCCTAGTTTAACCAAAATGTATCATGATCTTCATAGGAAGTATTGGTTTCCAATGATGAATAAGGACATTGTAGTTTTTGTGGTGTGGTGCCTTAACTTACAGCAGGTGAAGTCTAAGAACTGGTGGCCGGATGGTTTTTTGTAGCCTCTACCCATTTAGGACTATAAATGGGATGATGTGATGATGGATTTTTTGGTAGGTCTTACAGGTATGCTTTGGAAGAATTATGTGTTCTGGGTAGTTTTGGATCATTCAATTAAGGTGGGTTATTTATTTTCAATTAAATAGACTTTCAGCATGGATCGTTTGGGTGAGTTGTACATTTGAGAGGTAGTGTGGCTGCATGGGGTACCAGGGACCATAGTTTTAGATCATGATTCATGTTTCACATAATTCTTCTAGAAAGGATAACATAATTCACTTGGTAGTCATGTGTTTTTAAGTACGACTTTACACCCACAGATGGACTGGTAGTCAGAGTGTACTATTCAAGTACTTGAGGACATGTTGAGGTCATGTGTCCTAGATTTTGGTGGGTCATGAGAAAAGAATTTGGAGCTTGTAGAGGTTTCCTAAAATAATAGTTACCAGGATAAGATTTATATGGAACCGAATGAGGTGCTCTATGTTTGGCTATGTAGGTCTCTATTGTGTTGAGTGGAGGCTGGGAAATCAGAGTTATTAGGACTGAGTCTTATGCAGGAGACATAGAATCAGATCTATTTGATTCATAAATGCATTGATATGGCTTAGAGTATGGAAAATTAATTTGTAGATTGGTGTCATCTACCTCTTTAATTTAGGATGGGTGATCATGTGTTTCTTCAGGTGTCTCTAAGGTTGTGTCACTATTGGATTCGAAAATAGGGTAAGTTGGTGCCCAAGTATTTGGGCCCATTTTAGATTATGGAGAGGATCAGACTTGTGGAATATTGATTGGATCCTCTATAGTTTTATAGTGGTAAGCATGATGTTTTTATATGTGTCATGGTTTTGATATTATCACCATAATCCATCTTAGTTTATCTATTTTGATGATGTTCTGCTTAAGGCTGAAGCGTCCTTTGAGGAGCATCCAATTCATATTGTGGATCATAGTGAGAAAGTCCGGTGAGGAAAGATCATTCCCTTGGTACCATTTTTTTGGAAGCATGTCAATGTTCAGGAAGAAACTTGGGAAAGGAGGTTGGATATGTGGGTTCAATGTCCTGGACACTTTTTTTCATAGGTTCAATAATGATTGGAAGTGAGGCTCAAGGACAAGTCATTATAAAGGGGGGTTGTAAGATCTAGGACTTCATGGAGGTACGTTCTTGTTAAAATTTTGGTTTCAATTCCTTAAATTTGGATAATTAAATTTTTACCAGTTGTATGAAGAATCTCATAGGTGTTCCAGGGGTTCAAGACATGAAATAAAGGGAAATTAGGCCATCTTCTGCATGTTTCAGGGTTGGCTCACAGTTTGTGAAAACTATGCAAGGGGTGATTCCAAATAGTGAAACCTTGGACAAAGTTATTTTGAAATTTTGGTTCATGGTTTTTCAAACCATGTAGAATACTTAGGTAACCATGTGTCTTGGACCCATCTTGGGTAGAGTCAAGTGCATGATTGGCGCATGGTTTGCTAAACCATGTGGCCAAACCATGCGGCCCATTAAAAAGTGAAAAATTACTAAATTTTATCCTCATGATTTTAAGTTCCGCATCTTATTTTCTCCACATTTCTTCCTCCTCCAATCCTAATGATGAACCAAATTTCACCAATCTTCCCAAGGTTAGATCTCCTTCGATTCTAGGCTGTTTTGAGTGTCTTTGGTTGCGAATCAAAGCTTTGGGTAAGTCTAATGCTCCTCTTTTTTCCTTTTTCCAAATTAGGTCTTGTGGACTTGTTCCTCTTCTGAAGCCCTAAAACCATATTTTTAGGGGGATATTAGGTTAGTGTATGAAATGTAGCTTGGATCCAGATATAAGGATAAGGTTAAGGGTTCTTTGATCTTCGTATTTGAGGTAGGTAGTCTGTAAGTTAAATCCCATAGTTTTATTTTCGATTTCTGCATGTGTGGTTCTGATTTTACTTCCCTTGTGATGTGAATTTGATTCCTATAGTAGTATTTGGTAAAATGGTTATACAAATGATAAATTGAACCTCTTTTGATTCCCTTGGGATGCTTTATATTCTCTAGACCGTATTAGATCCACCCATGAGGTGCTTTAATATTCCTCAACATGGTAAATAGTGATTTTAAGCCTAAAGTTCATTTTTGTTAAGATATAGACCATGATAAATGTATTGAAATGTTATTTGGGTTGAGAGAGATTTTGGTAGTTGTTCCTAGTTGTTGACAATGGCATAAGGCATTGTTTGTAATGATGTGAAAAAGGGTTAAATGGATTAATGTGAATGTGTCAAACGACATTTGAATTTATAATGGAAATGAATAAATGGATTAAGTAATATGAATAGATGAATGTATTAAATAGGATAATTCATGTAAATTAAGAATTGGGTTAATTGTGTTAATGTATGGGTATTGTTGGTTATGATAAATGAGTCGAGGTATGAAAGGTGGAAATGGGTTAAATGGGATATTCCAATTAAACGGTAAATGTGTTAATGGGTTAAGGCTTGATGATGATTTATTTATTGAATGAAATGTGATGTTTAAATGTTATATGAATTGTTTATGTTTGTTTTGTGATATGTTATATGTGGTAAATGGATAAATAATCATGTTCACATGGCTTGGTATTGTGGGATAAAGGACTGAGGCTCCTCCCACGGGTCGGGTTGGACTGAGGCTCTAAACCCAACCCTTGAATGCACAGGTTAGGGATATAAACTGATTCTTTAGGCCCTTACTGGTTGCATTATATGTGACTAACTAGAATGAGGCACCAAGGTAAGTTTTTTATGATTATTTATGAAATTTATTTTCCTAGTGAGAGAGGAAAATTATCTTAAACCCTTATTCATGATAATTGAATGGATTAGTCCAATGTGTAAATGACATAAATGCCTATCCCATAGAATATGTAATAAAAATTAATTTAGTAATGAATATGGTATACATGATGAAAATTGAAATTAATGATGTAAATGGTTATTGTGAATATTATTAATCAATGAAACCTGAGTTTTTCTTTTTTATCTTATCATTTATTTCATACTTTCATTCATTATCTATTTAGACTAGATATTTTTTAGACATTGTTGGTAGTGGCCTCTCGAGTTTTAGTCACACTCTTCTTGGGCCGCTATTAGATACTAAAATAGATTTCTTAGTTTTATTTCATGAAAAGTGTAAAATCCCTATGCTATGGAGTTGAGTTGGGCTTGGGATGTTCATGGTTGAGGATCTAGACTTGGAGTCAGGGCAGATTTTAGGGACTCATCTGTTGGACTTTTTTTGGGTTTTCTTCCACTTTTGACACTATTGGCATGACATGGAATACATATTTTTGTTCGTGGTTGTACCTTGTTTGGGAAATGGATAGAAATTCATTTTTTTTTGGATTATTTTTTATTGTGTATTTTTTTAATATATTATCTATTGTGGATTACTCTATTAAAGAGGGTATAGTCTAATCATGTGATCCATTAAACCCTTGTGGCTAGTGTAAAACCTATATCGTATGCGGATGCATTCTTGATGTAATGTATAGATCTTTATTAGAGCATCAGTTTAGTTGTTTATAGGTTGGAGATATTATACAGGAAGTAATGCCAGATACACTATGGTAAATAGTAAGTAATGATTGATCCAGTAAGGGAAACAAGAAGTGATGAATAATCCACTATGTTATAATCTTTATTCTTATTTTTCACCAAATTTCTATGTTATATGACTATGATTGTTCTCCATGGTCCTTGTTAATTATCTCACTTTTTTTCATGATACATATTTTTTCATTTAAGATTATATTCCCTCCTATCATTACTTATGGACAACTCTTATTATTCCATGTTTTTTTAATTAGATATTTATCCCATGTTCATGTTTTCTAATATGATTATGATTTAACCTTGTATGACATGTTGAAATTTTTTAACATACTATGAATTTAATCTCACCACTTTTTTATGTTTCAATTTCATTGGTTGTAAAGAAAGGTATAACCAGTGATGAGTCTAGTGGAAAGTATAGTGTAGTTTGATTATGTAGAATTGTTCATAGGTAGTAGAAAATAAGTTACTTATGTTGTTGATCCTGAAACGTAATAAACCTTACATTATTGATAGTATGTGATTATTGTTAGATTTGCTATCTAAATTATTTAATTATATGTATGTCTAGTTGGGTAAATATCACTTAGTATAGAATCCAGTTGTAACTTATATTTTTTTGAACTGGAACTGAAATTATGGGTTTGGGGCACTTCATTTGGTATTAGATCAACGTTTAATTATTTTTTAGGGTTATTTAAGTCATTTTGGGATTATGACTAGAGAACATTATAAAAAACACTTTTTATAGTTCTAAGTATAGGATAACATCATATAATTTTACTGAAGTTTTAAGTATGTTTTTTCCTAGAAATTACATACCTATATAGATATTGGAAAGTGGATGAGGACATATAATAGATACACTAGTGGTAATAAATCTAAAAATGTTTGGTTTCATATTAACTTGATATTCACTCAGTTCATTGTGAGTGTTTCTAAGACTGAACACCGGGCTTGACACTTTTGGGGGATATGATTTTGTTAATTAACATTCTTCTTATAAACCATTATAAAGGATTTCAAAATAATTTTATGATGAAATATATTACTAGTTAGTTGAAATAACCTAATAAGAATATGACCATGGAAAACCATGGTCAAATAGAAAGAGATATTAGTTGATTTAATTATGTCATAGTAGAAATGAAAATATCATAGTTTGAAATGAATGTGTCATTGGAAAAGACATCATGGGATTAATTTTTCATATTCATAGGATCAATTAATATGATTTTATTAGATATTATCATAACCATTTTATTTATATTATTTAGTTATAAATAGTATCATGAAAAGGAATCTTAGAAAGGTATGTCTATAAAAACATATAAGACTTGTAGATAGCTAAAGAAGTATATTTAGAACAACTGGTTGAGAATCTCATTATATTATTGTTATAAAGTAAAATATGATTTGTGTATTCGTACCCATGATAGTGAGTTGGGAATTATATTATAATTCAAACCCTTAGATATTTTTATTATAAAGTGATAATTAAAATTTCAAGGACATGATTTATTTAAAGGGGGATGTAACACCCTATGATTTTACTATATATTGTTTATTTAAATAAATCTAATGTGTTTGATAACTTTTTTCACACGCAACACTAAACTAAAATGATTCATGACATATTAAAATAATATTATTTAGAAAATTTAAGAATAATAAAACCTCTAGGAAATAAAAATATTTTAATCAATTATATATTCATACAAAATAGTATTAAGAACACCTATATTTTTAAAAGGTAATTTTTCAATAAAATCATATTTTATATATATATTGTAATTGAATTTAAAATATCAATTTGTAATTTTTATAATTTTTAATTTTGTAAAATTAACTTTATTTTTTAATTCATCATGTCAAAATTATCTTATATAATTTTTCATATTTCTCTAAAATAAATAAATTTTTGGTGAATAGTGAAAAAATACTAATTTTGTAATACCATCATTTTATGACTTTAAAAAAATATTTAAATGTTTTTGAATGTTTTTTTATATAAATATATATGTGTATATATATATAATTTATAATAAATAATTTAAAAATACTATATTGAATTTATAAAACCCGTGTTTAGCATTTTGGAAACTTAAGTAATATTTTAATCTAAAAAATGTTTTTATTTACTTATATTGAAAGTTAGTTTTCATCACTTGTAGAAATTAAATATAAAAAATTGATTTTATATTTTATAAAACCATTTTCACAGTATATAAAAAGGACTATTTTATTTTTATGTATGAATTTATGATTACTAAGAATAAATTTAATGACCATGATAATGGTTAAAGGGTTATTTTCAATGAATTGTTTTATTAATGTAGTGTAATTTTTATCTAATAAATTAAGTTGTTATATTTTATATAATGACTCTAATAGTAATTTTACACACACATTCAAATATATTATCACTCATTTAAATGGTAATTAATGTTATATATGAATAATAACACTTAATGGTCAAAACATCATTATCTATAAACAAATATTTTTTCTATATATTATATGTTTTAATTGAAATTTTAATTTTAAAATATTTAGAAATTTATTTAGATTAAATGGATCCAAAATTATGTTTTATAACATAAAAATTTGGTGTGATGGGTAATCTTATATTTAAATAAAAATGAAATTTCTTATGAAAAAAAATAGTTACCAAGGTAAAAGATCAAAAAAGTAAAAGTTAAAAACCTAATGTTAAATGACTAAAAAATGTTTAAAAATGAAAAAAAATGTGGAGTTATTAAAAACCTTACCTCATTTCTCACTCAATTATTTTACATTTAGGATCCTTTTACCTTTAAATAGTTTCATGAAATTATTTTAATGTAATTTTTAATTATGAAAATTCCATTTTATTCATTTATAAAAGGAGATTACATCCACCCCATTTATATACCCATTTAAAATCCTTATATTAGCCAATAATTTTCCAGAGTATCAACTAAATTCTCTCCCCAAATTCTATAATTATTTATCTTTCCAAAATACCAAGATAAGGAGTCTTAAGGTGTTACCTAGGGGAGAACATCCAAAGGGAGTGGTAATGTTCTCAAAAAAGATCTCTTAACTCATTTATTTTTACCCACACGAACCTATTATATAAAAAAATATATTATATAAAAAGTATTGTTGATATTTTTATATGTTATTGTACTAATTTAATATCTATTTTCTATCATCCTCTAAAACCATTAGAAAAATGAAGACGTCATCATGCATACGTGCGGACGACCGCCTCCATGGACAACGTACTTAATTTTTCATCACCAAATTAAAAATATGGTTATAAAATTATATTTAAAGTATTAATTGGATATTTATAACATTATTAAGATTCTATAATTATAAAACATTCTTTATGTTCCTTATAATCAATGAAAAATTAATTTTTCACTTGTGTGTACATGGTGACTATCGTCTCCATAAAAGTGATGTATTCATTTTTAACTCTATTATTTTATTATGTATACAACTATATTGAAATATGGTTTAATAATTTAATAAAATCTAAAAAATATAATTATTATTCTATGATAATTATATTATTCCAAAAAAATAACTTTCTTAACTATACCAACCCATAAATTATAGATTATTCTTTTTTGGATTGTTTTAATAACCTACTTAAAAAATCCTATAAATTTCTATCAGGTTTAAATATATAAAATTAAATAATAGTGTTATTAGAAATTAAAACTAACATAATGTTTATTTTATTGTTCTGGAAAGGATATACTAATATTAATCTTTTTATTATTGTTCCACCATTTTGTTCATTATAAAATACCAAAAATAATCTTGTCACTAAATTTTTTATCACAGTCACAACCAAAATACTTATGACATGAAATTAAAACATAATAAATCATTATAAATAATCATTAAAATTACCTAAAATGATACATTAATGATGAACTTTTAATCTATAAAAAATAATTAATACTTCCATTACGAAACTAGTGTTAACAAAAAATCAATACTAATAACATGTGATTATGAAAATACAATATAACTAATATATTTGTAATATATGATTAAAAATAATGTTTTTAAACGGTTTTAGGTATGATTATGTTTATTAAAAAAATTTATTTAGATAGTTATTTTTATTATATAGGATGTTAGAGTATGTTTCGACTAAGCGATAATTATGTTAAGGGTTTTTTCACATTAATTTTGATTCATTGAAATATGATGTGTATTAACCACTTGTTTTCTTTTTGTTGTATATATTATCCATAGATTTATTTTATAATAATTTTTCATGAAATATAATGGATTATATCTTTTTTTCTAACTTTCATGTGTTATCAATTGGAAATATAACAATGTTGTAAGGGTTTTTGTTAACCCAAACCCCCTTTCTTTGAGTTATAATGTCCCATCAAAAACTTCCTAATTATATGATTAGTTTATTAGGCCTAAATATTTTATATTATACTTCATGTTTCTATCTGAGGAAAATTCCACTTTTTATTTAAATCTTTCTCCTCAATGAATTTCATCCCTATAAAAGTATGACATTGTTAAGAACAATTTTATTTCTCATTAATCATGATTTTTTTTATTTCCATACTATCTCTTCCAGAAAAAGTTCTCCTTTATATTTGGAAACATAATTATACTTTATCTCATGTGACCTTCATTTGAACCTCTTCCTTTTTTCAAATGAAGTTTTTATGCTCCTTTTATGATGTGGGATTTTAAAAAATTTATTTTAATATATTAAAATGGTTTTCCTTAAATATTTATTTATTTTATATTCTAATCCACATTTCCTCTAAAAAACCGTTATGTAATTTTCAAGCCCCTATTATTAAAGATCCATTTTAAAAGTAAATTTTTTTAATGTTTTTAACCTCACCATTTGGAAAATAAATTTTTAATGTGACCCGTAACTTCAACTTTTACAGGTACGGTAAAAATTATTTATAAAAACTCCTTTATAGTTTCTCTCACCATAAGATAATTATTCATAATGAATCTTATTTTTAATGTTTTAAAATAAGTTTAAAAATTATTTAACTATATTATTTATAAAAAAATAAAATGTCATTATATTTTTTTAATGTAATATTTTTATTTTTAGAAGGAATTATTTATTTTAAAATGTATTTTAAAGGATTGTGTTTTTATGAAATAATTATTCATTGTTTCATTTTCTTCTCACATAATGTTTTTAAAATCATATTTCTCTTATAAAATTTGTTTTTTGAAATTCAATTTTTTATTTTAAAGGATAATTTTTATTAATATCAAGTTATTTAATTTAAAGAAATTTTTTTAAAGGATTCTTTAAGCCTTTTAAAAAAGGATTATATCCTCTCATTTTTCAATTATTTTATATAATGATCATAAAAAAGTTGTTTTTCATCTAAGTCAACATATTTAATGCTCCTTATATTACTTTAGGGAAATTTTTAAGCCTCCATAAAACTTATTTATCTATATGTTTTATGTAATTTTCAAGGTAAGTTTTTATTTAAACTGATCTCTTTTCTATTAGTTAATTAAGTGGTGTTAAAAGTATGAATGTTTTCATGTCCTAATAGCACACATATGTATGGATAATTATTATTATAAAGTTTAGTGTACTATATCACCCTATAATTTGTTGGTTAAGGATTTATATCACATGATATAAAAATGGGAAGTGAGTATTATGCTCAATACAATATGGGAAATAGGAATTAATGCCTGATCAACTAATTAATATAGAAAGTAGTGCCTAGTATACTATAGAAAAAAGGAAGAAATGCCTAATCTAATATAGGAAATAATAATTAATTCATGATTCATAATAGGAAATAGAAAATAATTACTACTATACTAATAGAAATAGGAAGTGATGTCTGATCCACTAAGGGAAATAGGATGTAATGCCAGGTTTCTTAAGGTAAATAAGAAGTGATGTCTGGTATACTATAGGAAAGAGTAAATAATGATTGATCCACTAAGGTACACAGGAAGGGATGACTAATCCACTATGTTATGATTTTTATTCTTATTTTTGTTCCACATTTATATTTTATATGCCTATGATTATTATATATAGATCATGTTCATTATCTCACACTCTTTTATTATGATACATGTTTGCTCATTTCATATTACATGTCCTTATATAATGAATTATAGAGAACTATTTTTTTTCATGTTATTTTTAATAATATATTTCTCCCTTGATCATGTTTTCTCGTATTCTTATGATCTAACCCTTGATGGCATATTGATAATTTTTTCCTCAATGAGAATTTGATCTCACCCCTTTATAATGTTCAAATTCCATTATTTATGAAGATGTGTATAACCTATGAGGAGTCTAAAAGGGGATCTAGTGTCATTCTCTTTTAAATAAATATTCACAAATATTTTAAAATAAGTTTCTTATATAGATGATCCTCAAAGACACTAAACTATACATTATTAGGATTATGTTATTGTTATAATATTTAATGTTTAAATTATTGAAATATATATAGATTTTGTTAAGGAGATCTCACTTGGTATCGAAGTTGATTGTAAGTTATGATTTTTTTATCATTAGAACCAAGAGTGTGGGTTTGGGATGCCTAATTTAGTATTAGAACAATGTTTAGTTATTTTTTAGTATTATTTTATTTATTTTTATATATTGGGACTAAATAACATTAGTGAATACCCTAGTGAAAATTCTATGTATAGGATAACATCCTAGAATTTGGGTAAATTTTTTAGTATGTTTTTTTCTTATAAATTATATCCCTTTTTGGATACTGGAAAGTGGACACAGTCATGGAATGGATACACCTAGGGGTAATCACCCCGAAAAAGGATTCTTGAGTATTAAATTGATCTTTACTCAATTCAACACAACTATCTAGACACTCTTGGGGAATATTATTTGGTAAATTCATATTAAATTTATAAAGCATTATGAAGTATTTAAATGGATTTTGAGGATATAATATATAAATAGTTATGTTAAGGAACCTAAGAGTAATATGACCATGTACAACTGAGGTTAAAATGAAGGGGGTATAGGTTTATCCAATAATATATAGTAGAAACAAAAGCATCATCACTTAAAATGAAGGTTTCATTAGTGAAGATATCTTAAGATTGAATTTTTATGCTCATATAATCAATTAAAATAATTTAATTTAATATTATCATAAAAATATTGGTTATAATATTTTTTGGAAAAAGGGATCATAAAAAATAAATTTTATAAATGTATTTCAATAAAAAAAATTATAAGACTTATAGATAGCTAAAGTATAATATTTAGAATAAGTGGTTGAGAATCCTATTATATGCCTATTATAAAGGAAACCATGAGTTATATAGTGTTTCCCATGATATTGAGTAGATAATTATATCATGATTCATATCCTAATCTATTTTAATTAGTAATTGAAAATTAAAATTTTGTGAATTCAATTTTTCTAAGGGGGGAATATAACGCCCTATGATTTTACAATATGTATTTCCATGAAATAAATATAATGTGTTTGACAACTTTATTCATAAGAAACACTGAACTAAAGTTATCAATGACATATTAGATGAATATTATTAAAAAATTAAGAATAATTAAAACTATATTAAATAAAAATATTATAATCATTGAGAAATTCATAAAAAATTGTATTAAGAACACTTAAAGTTTTAAAAAGGAACTTTTCAATTAAAGAAGTTTTTATTTATATATTTTATTTTCATTTAAAAGATAAATTAACAAATTTTTTAATTATAATTTTGTAAAATTAACATAATTTTTGAATTTTTCATGTAAAATTTTTATTAGGGTGAATTTTTGAGATTTTTCTCAAATAATTGAATATTAGATGAATAGTTAAAAATACCGAATTTGGTAAGACCATCAATTTTATGAAATTATCATATTTAAAGAATAAATTAAAAGTATTTAGAAATTTTTTTATAAATAATATTTTTTATAAATTAAAATAAATAATTTAAAAATAATATGTTGGATTTTTTAAACTCGTGTTTAACATTTTTTGGAAACTTAAGTAACAATTTATTTTCATACCTCTTTTTATTCACTTATATTAAAAATTAGTTTTCATAAATTGTAGAAAATAAATCTAAAAAATGTATTTCATATTTGAGATCAAAATTTTAAATTTTTTTAATAATTTAATTTTCATTTTTAGGTATAAAAGTATGATTATCGAGATTAAAGTTAGTGACCATGATAATGGTGAAAGGGTTATTTTCAATGAATTATTTCATTAATATTTTGTAATTTTTATAAAATTAATTAAATTTATATATTTATAATATAATGAATATGATATTTTTTTAATCATATTTATTTATTTATTTATTATCACTCACTTAATTGGTAACTAATTTTATATAAGATTAAGAACGCTTAATTGTTAAAATGTCATTTTTCTACCAAAACAATTTTCTATGTATTTTATGATTTAATTTAAAAATTAATTATTAATTATTTAGAAATTGATTTAGATTAAATGGATTTTAATTTTAATTTTAGAACATCAAAATTTTGTGAAAGGATTTAACTTATATTTTTAGTAAAAAACTAATTACTTAGGTAAAAACTAGTTACCAAGGTAAAAAATCAAAATGGTAGAAGTTAAAAACCTTATTGTAAAAGAATAAAAATGAGTTTAAAACATGAAAAAATGAATAGTGGAGGTATTATAGACCTTAAATAATCCCCTATTAAATTATTTTCCATTTTTTATCCTTTTAACTTGGAGCTGTGTCATGACATTATTGTAAAGTAATGAGTAATTACGAAAATGCTATTTTCTTCACTTATAAAAGAATATCACATCCACCCCATTTTTTACCCATTAAAAGGATTATATCGACCAAAAAACTTACCCATTATCTCCTAATATCTCTTACAACATCTTAAAATCCTTTTTCTTTCCAAAAGACCAATCTATAGAGCCTTAAGGTGTTACCTAAGGGAGAACATCCAAAGGGAGAGGTGTTGTTCTCAACTTGGCACTCTTAATTATTTTGTTATTTTAACACCTAAAAATGATTTAATCCATGAATATATTATAAGATAAATTTTAATAACATTAATAAATTTTATTATAATGATTTAATATTTGTTTTCCACCATCCTTTAAAGCCATTTGATAAATTAAGACACCATCATGTGTATGTGTGGACTAATGCCTCCATGAACGACATACTTGATTTTTCATTACCACTTTACATGGATGGTTATAAAAGTATATTTAAATGATAAGTATTACATTTATAACATTATTAATATTATATAATTATAAATAATTCCTTATATTTCATTCAATATATGGAAAATAAATGTTTCGCATGTGCGTACATGAGGACTACCACCTCCATGAGAGTGACATATTTCATTTTCACTATATTATTTTATTATGCCGATAACTATATTAAAATTTTAAACATTAATAAAATCTAAATAAAATAATTATTATTCTGTGATAGTAATATTTTTCCAAAAATAATTACTTTCTTAATCATACTCACTAATATGTTATAACTTATTCTTGTTTGGATCAGTTTAACCACCTACTTAAAAAATGATATAAATTTATATCATGGATGGCTATAGAAGCTTAAATTATAGTTTAATTGTCATGACCTATCCTCGGGGCCTGTGTCGTGACTACCCCAAGCCCGCCTTCCATAGGCCAGGGGCTGGCGACTAACACCAAAGGCGTAAATCCCAATAAAAAGGGAAGGCATTGCCTTTATAAAAGTAAACAACACAACAGAGTACAAGAGGATTCTAACACTAAGTAAAGCAGTACACAAGTGTGCTATAAATACAAAGGGGCCGGAAATACAAGCCCAAGAGAAAGGTACAGCTATAACTGAAAGTAAAGTACAACTCAGAGGACAATAACTGAAAGGTGACAAGCAGCTCCTAGATCGTCCACCACAGATCATACCTGAAGGGTAGGTACAGATGTCCTCTACAGCACTCCGTATTCGACCGTCCATCCATCTGTCTCCTCCAGGTACCGACTCGTCGTGAGATCCACCTTCGGGTACCGTCCAGCTCAACAAGCCTCAACTACGATCATTGATGTCCGTCGTCTGCAACAAACACAACGTGGTGCGGGCATAGCCCATGTAGGGGTGAGTATAACAATACTCAGTAGGGACCCCAAGACCCTCAAGGTCTCACTAAAATCCAACAAGGATAAACCACAAATAAAGATCTCAATCGATAACCTTTAATTTGGTGTATTCCTTTACACACACCTAAGTTATCAAGTAACCCATCTCAATAATGAGGAAACACAAAGGTTATGAAATCAACAGAAAACCACTACTTAGGTATATTCCCATACATATACCAATGTTATCAAGTGACCCATCTCAATCATGAGGTAAACACAAAAGTCATTGACTCAGCTCCAACCAGAATTTTTATTATCGAAACCCTAACTGCTGAAGAGCTCCGTCTCTGACGAGTACAGTGATCATGTCACTACTCCAAGGTACTGCTCACTAACCTAAGACTGCTGAGGTACTCCTCATGTCGAGTACCGCGGGTCAGCCACCTCACAAAGTAGTGCTCCTCTATCGTGGGTATGCCACCTCACACAGTAGTGCTCCCCCTCATAGCCTACAGAGGTACTCCTCCTGTCGAGTACCATGGGTCTGCCACCTCATAAAGTAGTGCTCACCACTGGGCTATGTAATTCACTCTGAATCAAATCGGACAAGCAGTCATCAGGTCTCATCCAGCTACACGGTCTCCTTACTCCGTACACTCGTCTCCAGGAGGGTCCTCTCCACGAGCTACAGGTCGATACTCCAAGTATCAAAAATTCCCATGAAGAAGTTTCTCAAAGGACTGCCTCGTCATAGGGGTATCAACGCAACAGACGGCGCATCAATCGGATGCTCGGTCTGTAATTATTAGCCTTTTCGTCCCAGGGGCCCGGTTGGTTTCGTATACGAACCAACCCGACTATATCTCAATTGTACCCAGAACTCACATAGGGTATACTCATAAGGACAGTTTCTCAACGTGATCACCAACTCCACTAATGGTTCGTCAAACGGACGTCTGGTCTGAATGTTATCGGCTTTTCGGTTCTAGGGACCTGGTTGGATTTCAGGTACAATCCAACCCGACCATACTCCAACTGCATCCAAACCTCGAGCGGAATAAGCCAAAAGGTCCGTCTCACTAAGAGGAATCAAACAAAGTCAACGGCACTTCAATCGGATGTCCGGAGCTCAAGTTATAGGCGTTTCCGCTCCGAGGGCCCGGTTGGTTTCGGGTTCGAACCAACCCGGTCGTACTTCAAATGACACCGGTTAACCAAACTGGTCACACCATTGCGATCCAAACGGAAGAACACACGAGATGGAATACCCATTGTTCCAAAACAGATAGCTGGTAAAAAAGTTGAATTTCACCGCAACACGCATGAACTGGGCCTCGTGGGGCCCACGCCTTGACCTCGACTTAAATATCCAAAATTGGTCTTGAAACATCCGTCTTAATTCCAGAGTCGCAACCTCGCAGACGGTTTGACATTCCGACACCGTATAAGAGAGATATGACTGATACAAAATCCCGTAATAATAATAATAATATTATTATTCGGTGTTTCGTGGGCCCAAGCCACGAACCAGAATTTAGTATTCAAATTTAGACTTGAATTGACCATATTGATTTCAGGATTACATCGCCACTGACGGCAATCCAATCGGACGTCGCACGCATGAGTTATGGCGGGTCAAAGATTTAATAATAATATTAAATCTATTATTTTCCGAGCGCTTCGGGTACCCGATCGAAAAACTTGAAAAATAAATCCAATATTGGACTCATAAATTCCGTCTCAAATTCAGGGTCAGACTGCCATAGACAGTTTTTGAAACTGAGGTCTCACGAAGAAGATACAGTCAAAACAGTGTCTTATCATGAAAATTAATAATAACAATATTTTATTGTTATTATTAATTATTTACTTATTTATCTTTCTAACTCCAAAATCAATCACGATTTTGGACTCCTTGTGTGCTGGAATTTATCCCCAAAACCCCCATTTATCATTTATTTCTCTTTTGATTTTATCCATACTATTATCTTATAAATCATCTCTCTCTTCAATCTCATTTACTCTTCCACAATTATGTTCTCCCAATTAGCGCCCCAATCACCCGGCCTCCTTCCACACGGCCAGAAATGCCACCACCTTCGCCTGCCCGCCGCGCTGCCAGACCATCCTCGGCTACCCGTGCCGCCATGCCTCAAACCAGCCGCATCACTTGGCCCCCTGTCCGCTTGCCGCGCCACCTCCTGTTACCACGCACCCGACCCCATGCCGCCGCACATCAAGAACTAGTTGGTGGTGGGTCCGGACTTGTTCCTAGTCCATACCCACCGCGTTAGTAGTTCGAATAATCACCCAACAGAATATTCTTCCATGCTCGAGGGAAAGAATCATGTAAACTTAAATAAAATAAAAAACCCTACCTCGAAATTGAGGCCACGCGTCGTCGAGTCGCGGAAGACAGACGTCATGGTAGTCGGGCGTCGCGGAAGAACGGTGGCGTCCCGTCAACGTTGGAGGAAGAGTTATTGACGTAGCCGATGCTTTCCTGTGGTGGTGTCTCCTTTGTTAACGTGGAGGAAGAATAAGGTTGGAGAAAGAAATGCTTCCGGTTCTTAGATTCATGGAGCGTTCTTTGCGTTCTTCGTGGAAGAACTCTTTTTTTCAATATCTCCAACGTGCTCCCAACACCACAAGTGCCCAAATAAAATAATAGCCTAAGCTATTATTTTATTCTCCCATGATATAACATTGATATCAAATTCAAATTAATTCAAAATGACTATTGAAATAATTATGGCATTTGAGTTGGCAACTTTAATGGAAGGGAGATGGAAAGGCTCCACATAATTAATGGGAGGTGTGGTCAAAATAAATAAACAGAGTGTTAAAGGGGGGTTTAAGGGAGGTGAAGGGTTAGGCCTCGTGTGGGACCCACCTCACAAATATCCTACCATGGGTGGTTATGTGGGGTGTGGGCCCCACCCCTAACTTCCTCTTAGAGGATATAACCACCCAAATAAATAAAATGGTGCACAACCATTTTATTTATTTATTTTTACAAATCCACAAAAATTAACTTTCAACCCGCATAAAACACAACTGCGGTAAAGGTCCTCTCAAGTGAATACCGGCGCTGTGAGTTCATTGGTGTCCTCAGATTTCAATTCCGAGCACCGGTTCAAAAGTTATATAATTTCGAACGTACGTTTAGAGAACGTACCCGAAAAAAAGTTTGTAAAATTAATATCAGTCACCCTCGACCCACTACGGTCAAGGTTAGGCTCTTCCTAGGTGAAACACGCCCCAACGAACCCAACGGTACTCTCAAATTTTCAATCTGAGTTACCGTTAAGAAGTTATGAATTTTACAATAAAATAATTGTCATTTAATTATTTTATTTGTGGCCAAAAACTAACTTTTTCTGGTGGCTCGCACCGGCCAAAGTTAGTATATGATTAAATAAAGCATGCCCTCATGATTTCAGCGGTGGTCTCGGATTTTTAATCTTAGCTACCATTTGTGAGTTATAAGAATTTGAAAAATAAAATAATTTATTTTATTATTTTATTTACATTTAAGACATTTTTGAGATTTCTCATAGGAGGCTCGTGCCAACAAAACTTAAGTCGCGCCTATGGTAATACCGCCATCCTAATCACAACGGTGCCCTCAGATTTCTGATCCATGCAACCGTTCAATAGTTATTACACTTTTTTAGGAAAACTGCTTACGCGCGTTAATTTAATCTTAACAAAACTTTGACAGATCATTTCGGGCACTCCGAGCCTCGGAATCAGGCACCGTCAAAAACCATAGACTCATAAAATTCCAAAGTAATTAAAAAAAATTCCTTGAAATTTCTAGGTTTTTACATTACTTCCACCTCAGGGCTTTACGTCCCTGTAAAGCTTCAACACACACTAGGGGAAACAAAAGTGGTATTGCACGCATCTGAGCCTTCCACTCCCATGTGCTCTCCTGGAGGTTCCTGTTCTGCCTGGGGTTTCCTTTTCGCCGACTAAGGAAAACCCATCCCATCGTTGTAAGTAAACCACATCCTTTTTTCCTAATACCGTCAATCCGTGTATGAACTGTGGTTGCCCAGTCCATACCCAAACTAACGTCATAAGGTCTCGACGCTGCCACCAAGAGGTTCCAACCGAAACTCTCACCTCAAGGGTCAGATCACACCTTTCGGCGTAAGTGTGTTTATCGAGTCTCCTCTCAAAGGTATCTCTAGATGTGAGGGTCAAGTCAATAGTTTTAACCGGAAACTCTAGGTCTAGGACAAGATTCGTGGAAGGAAGGAATGATTGGTACCTATGTCTATTGATATGGCAGCTCGTAGTAGTCACAGACCGTACCTAAAATAATTCTTAGAGCCCTTCGGTCACACTCCATGACCGCATGAATCTATTCTCTTACCCTTCCCTTCAGTTCCCTAAGCCTGGTGGGGGACTACAAAGGCGGGTGGCTGTAACATGTCGAAATGTACACCACCTTATGCTGCTCTCCAAGCTCTGCTTCCACGTCTGCTACTCTTCAGATTCATCTATCCTTAACACTTCCTCTTCTTGAAACATTTTACACGCCCAAGTCTCTGAGACTGGCGTCAGTTCGTATCTTCCCACTGCTAACATTCACTATCTAAAACCGACCAGCCAAAGAACATTCAACCACAAAGGTTCTCTATAGCACCCTAACATAAGTAGGAATGCTTAGAGGAAAGAGTTCTTACTCATATATCCTTAAACACACATCTCTCAGAGGTCCTAGCTCTAAAGCACTGATCGTATCATAGTTATCAAGTACCAAGAACGATCGGTACACCTCGATGAATACTCAGCTACTGACATGCCGTCCTGCCGAAGCTGTATAAGCTCTAGAAAACTCTCAGCCACCTCCTCAAGCCAGTCCACAGCCGCCTCTGAGTTGGGATCGCCTCGAACCTAAGGGTTATCTGATGCTGAAACATGTGTAAGGAACTAAGCCTACATGCGTCCTCTACCGGTACTTCCAGTTCTAACTGCTGACCAACAGGTAGGTATATAGCTGGCACACTACCCGAAGGTACTATCTCAGGCATCAGTCCACGTACCGAAGCCTCATCACTATGAGGACCAACCTCATGTTCACTCACTGGGAAACACTAGTAGTTAATATCACCATCTGCTCTACTAGCTCTAAACTTGGTGTAGAACTCTAACAATCACCTCCATCCAGTCCACTACTACCTAGAAATCTACCTCACCTTGTAACCTCGGAGGCCTCTACTGCTGGAACTCATGCAACGCGCTCTGCCATCGTGCATCGTCCACTAGTACGGCTGGTGGCATCTTCTGCCTAATGGGTGGTGGTGCTGCCAGTACACCACTCGAAGGATCCAACATAGAAAGAGGGCCCTGCACCGGAGCCTCATCGCTCGGTGAGACGTCATCGAGTACTCTCTCAGAAACTCCAACTGACTGTCTGCGTGGAGACATCCTGAATAGATGCGACATGGTTAAATTATTTAAACCTGGTGAGCTGACCTGGTTTGAGCTGACTTAAATAAAACTTTTGAAACACACACGCAATCAGTGTTTTCGTGCACTAAGTCAGAAATCAGTAGTCAGGGTCCTGGTGTACGGATACGTTGGCCGCCGCACCAACACTAGACTCCCTGAACTAAACACCACACTTAGTACCCTTAAAACTATTGCTTCACAGAAAGAAAATATTAGAGTCCAAAGTTCTGCTATAGAACTGACTCCTTTGATACCAATTTTTCACAACCCTTCCTCGGGGCCCGTGCCGTGACTACCCCAAGCTAGCCTTCCATAGGCCAGGGGCTGGTGACTAGCACCAAAGGCTTAAATCCCAATAAAAAATGGAAGGAATTGCCTTTATAAAATTAAACAAAACAACAGAGTACAAGCGGAAGCTAACACTAAGTAAAGTAGTAAACAAGTGTGATGGAAATACAAAGGGGCCGAAAATACAATCCCAACAGAACGGTACAGCTACAACTGAAAGTAAAGTACAACTCAAAGGACAACAGCTGAAAGGTGACAAGCAGCTCCTAGATTGTCCACCACGGATCCTACCTGAAGGGTAAGTACAGATGTCTTCCACAGCACTCCGCGTTCGATCTTATATTCGTCTGTCTCCTCTAGGTACCGACTCGTCGTGAGATCCACCTCTGGGTACCGTCCAGCTCAACAAGCCTCAACTACAATCAGTGATGTCCGTCGTCTGCAACCAACACAACGAGGTGCGAGTGTAGCCCATGCAGGGGTGAGTATAACGATACTCAGTAGGGACCCTGAGACCCTCAGGTCTCATTAAAATCCAACAAGGATAAACCACAAAGAAAGATCTCAACGGATAACCTTTACTTAGGTGTATGCCCTTACACACACCTAAGTTATCAAGTAAATCATCTCAATAATGAGGAAACACAAAGGTTATGAAATCAACGGATAACCACTACTTAGGTATATACCCATACATATACCTAAGTTATCAAGTGACCCATCCCAATCATGAGGTAAACACAAAAGTCATTGACTCAACTCAAACCAGGATTTTCATTATCGAAACCGTAACTGCTGAAGAGCTCTGTCTCTGACGAGTACAGTGATCCTGTCACTACTCCGAGGTACTGATCACTAACCTAAGACTCTTGAGGTACTCCTCTTGTCGAGTACTGCGGGTCAGCCACCTCACAAAGTAGTGCTCCTCCACCATGGGTCTGCCACCTCACACAGTAGTGCTCCCCCTCATAGCCTACAGAGGTACTCCTCCTATCGAGTACCGCGGGTCTGCCACCTCACAAAGTAGTTCTCCTCCGCCATGGGTCTGCCACCTCACAAAGTAGTGCTCCCCACTGGGCTTTGCAAGTCACTTCGAATCAAATCGGAGAAGCAGTCATCAGGTCTCAGCCAGCTACACGGTCTCCGTACTCCGTACGCTCGTCTCTGGGAGGGTCTGCTCCACGAGCTACAGGTCGATACTCCAAGTATCACAAAGTCCCATGAAGAAGTATCTAAAAGGACTGCCTCATCATAGGGGTCTCAATGCAATAGATGGTGTGTCAATCAGACGCCCAGTCTGGGAGTTATTAGCTTTTTCGTCCTAGGGGCCCGGTTGGTTTCGTGTACGAACCAACCCGACCGTATCTCAACTGTACCCTGAACTCACATAGGGTATACTCATAGGGATTGTTTCTCAACGTGATCACCAACTCCGCTGACGGTTCGTCAAACGGACGTCCGGTCTGAAAGTTATCGGCTTTTCCCTTCTAGGGGCCCGGTTGGATTTCAGTTACAATCCAACCCGACCATACTCCAACTGCATCCAACCCTCAAGCGGATTAAGCCAAAAGGTCCGTCTCACTAAGAGGAATCCAAAAAAGTCGACGGCACGTCAATCAGACATCCGGAGCTCAAGTTATAGGCATTTCCGCTCTGAGGGCTCGGTTGGTTTTGGGTTCGAACCAACCCAGTCGTACTTCAAATAACACCAGTTAACCAAACCAGTCACACCATTGTGATCCAAACGGATAAACACACGAGATGGACTACCCATTGGTCCAAAATACATAGCCGGTGAAAAAGTTGCTTTTCACCGCAACACGTGCGAACCGGGCCTCGTGGGGCCCGTGCCTCACCCTCGACATAAATATCAAAAATTGGTCTTGAAACATCCGTCTTAATTCCAGGGTCGCAACCTCTCATACGGTTCGACATTCTGACACCCTATGAGAGAGATATGTCTGATACAAGATCTCGTAATAATAATAATATTATTATTATTCGGTGTTTCGTGGGTCCGAGCCACGAACCATAATTTAGTATTCAAATTTAGACTTGAATATACCATATTGATGTCAGGATTACATCGCCACTGAAGGCAAGCCAATCAGACGTCGCACACATGAGTTATGGAGGGTCAAAGATTTAATAATATTATTAAATCTATTATTTTCCGAGCGCTTCGGGTACCCGATCCAAAAACCCAAAAAAGACATCCAATATTGGACTCATAAATTTTGTCTCGAAGTCAGGGTCACACTGCCGCAGACGGTTCGTGAAACCGAGGTCACACGAAGAAGATACAGTCAAAACAGTGTTTTATCATCAAAATTAATAATAACAATATTTTATTGTTATTATTAATTATTTACTTATTTATCTTTCTAACTCCAAAATCAATCACTATTTTGGACTCCTTGTGCGCTGGAATTCATCCCCAAAACCCACATTTATCATTTATTTCTCTTTTGATTTTATCCCCACTTTTATCTTATAAATAATCTCTCTCTTCAATCACATTTACTCTTCCACGATTATGTTCTCCCAATTAGAGCCCCAGTCCCCCAGCCTCCTTCCACACGGCCAGAACCGCCACCACCTTCACCTTCATGTCGCGCCGCCGCACTGTCCTCGGCTACCCGCGCCGTCGCGCCTCAAACCAGTCGCATCGCCTGGCCCCCTGTCCGCTCTCCGCGCCACCTCCCGTTACTCCGCACCCAACCCCATGCCGCCGCACATCAAGAACTAGTTGGTGGTGGGTCCAGACTTGTTCTTAGTCCGTACCCACCACGTTAGTAGTTCGAATAAACACCCAACAAAATATTCTTCCAGGCTTGAGGGAAATAATCACATAAACATAAATAAACAAAAACCCCCTACCTCAAAATTGACGTCGCACGTCGTCGAGTCGCGGAAGACGGACGTCACGGTAGTCGGGCGTCGCGGAAGAACGGTGGCGTCCCGTCAACGTTGGAGGAAGAGTTGTTTATGTAGCCAACACATTCCTGCGGTGGTGTCTCCTCTTTTAATGCGGAGGAAGAAGAAGGTTGGAGAAAGAAATGCTTCCGGTTCTTCGAGTCATGGAGTGTTCTTCGCGTTCTTCGTGGAAGAACTCTCCCTTTCAATATCTCCAACGTGCTCCCAATACCACAAGTGCCAAAACAAAATAATAGCCTAAGCTATTATTTTATTCTACCATGATATAACAATGCTATCAAATTCAAATTAATTCAAAAAGACTATTGAATTAATTATGGCATTTGAGTTGGCAACATTAATGGAAGGGAGATGGAAAGACTCCACATAATTAATGGGAGGTGTTGTCAAAATAAATAAAGGGAGTGTTAAAGGGGGGTTTAAGGGAGGTGAAGGGTTAGGCCTCCTGTGGACCCCACCTCACAAATATCCTCCCATGGGTGGTTATGTGGGATGTGGGCCCCACCCCTAACTTCCTCTTAGAGGATATAACCACCCAAATAAATAAAATGGTGCACAACCATTTTTTTTACAAATCCCCAAAAATTAAATTTCAACCCGCATAAAACGCAGCTGTGGTTAAGGTACTCTTAAGTGAATACCGGTGATGCGAGTTCATCGGTGTCCTCAGATTTCAATTCTGAGCACTGGTTCAAATGTTATAGAATTTCGAACGTACGTTTACTAAACGTACCCGAAAAAAAGTTTGGAAAATTAATATCAGTCACCCTCGACCCACTGCGGTCAAGGTTAGGCTCTGCCTGGGTGAAACACGCCCCAACGAACCCAATGGTACTCTTGGATTTTCAATCTGAGTTACCGTTTAGAAGTTATGAATTTTACAATAAAATAATTTTCATTTAATTATTTTATTTGTGGCCAAAAACTAACTTTTTCTGGTGGCTCGCGCCGGCCAAAGTTAGTATATGATTAAATAAAGAATGACCTCATGAGTTCAGCGGTGGTCTCAGATTTTTAATCTGAGATAACTTTTTTGAGTTATAATCATTTGAAAAATAAAATAATTTATTTAATTATTTTATTTACGGTTAAGCCATTTTTTGAGATTTCTCATAGGAGGCATGTGCCGACTAAACTTAAGTCGTGACTAGGGTAATCCCGCCATCCTGAGCGCAATGGTGCCCTCAGATTTCTTATCCGAGAAATTGTTCAATAGTTATTCTACTTTTCAGGAAATCTACTTACGCGTGTTAATTTAATCTTAACAAAACTTCGACGGATCATTCAGGGAACTCCGGGCCTCAGAATCAGGCATCGTCAGAAACCATATACTCATAAAATTCCAAAGTATTTCAAAAAAAATTCCTTGAAATTTCCTGGATTTTACATTAATTATAAATTAATTTGTAAATAATATTTAGTTTATTTTTCTATAAAGTTTATAATAATATTAAACCTATTATTATTGTACCACTTTTTTGTTTGTTATAAATTACTGAAATAAGTCCATCACCAAAGTTATCACCGTGAATCATAAAACAAATACATATAAAATGAAATTTAAAAATTATAAATAATTATAAAAACTATTTTAAATTTACTATAATGATCTCGTAATGATTAAATTTGAATCTATAAACAATAATTGACATCACCATTACGAAACTAGTACTAAAAAACAATTGAAAATAATAACATATGATTATGAATGTAAAATATAACTAACTATTATATTGGTAATAAATGATTATAAAGAAAGTTTATAAATAATTTATAGGTATAATAAGGTTTTTAAATTGGTGATTATGCTAGTTATTTTTTCATACAGGATTATAGATCATGTTTCAACTAAGTAGAAATTAAGGTAATGGTTTTGCAACTCAATTTTTCTTCAGTAAGATGTAATGTGTATACACAACATGTTTCCTTATATGGTGTATATATTGGACATGTATTTATTTTTTTCATGATTTTTAATTCAACATAATGGATTCACAAAACCATATCATGTTCTACCTTCCATGGGTTATGAATTAAAAATATAATAATTATGAAAGGGTTTTTATTAACTTAAACCCCCTTTATTTGAGTTATAATGTATCATCATGAACTTACTAGTTATATTCATGATTTATTCCACCCTAAGATTTTATAATTCACTTCCTATTTCTATCTTATTAAAATAAAAATTTTGATTAAAATCTTCCTCCTTAGTTAATTTCTTCCTCATAATAGTATGACATTGTTATGAATAATTCACATTCTCTTTAATGATTATTTTTCTTCCATGTCCATATTTTCCCTTCCCACTAATGTTATTATTTATAATTCGAAACCAAATGATGTTTTATCACATGTGAACATAATACTTATCTTATCCTCATTTAAAAAGTATGTTTCTTTACTTTTTTATAGTGTGGGTTTTCAACAAATGTGTTTTAAAATATTAAAAAAAATTATCCATGTTTACTTGTTTTATATTCCTCTCCACATTTCATATAAAACCTTTATATAATTTTCAAGGATTAATTATTTAAGATCTTTTTTAAAAGTAAAAGTTTTCAAAACATTTCATTTAACCTTTTTGAAAATCACTTTTGAATATGACCTGTAACTTTGTCTTTTACATGTATGTTAAAAATGATTTATAAAAATTATTTTACGTCTTTTTTAATCCTATTAGAATTTTTATTTAAGAAAACTATATTCCAAGTTTTAAAATGATTTTCCAAATTTTTTTAAAAATTTATGATTTTAAAATTAATATTAAATATTATAATATTTTTTGAGATTAAAATGTTAATTTTTAAAAGGAATTATTGATTTTAAAATGGATTTTAAAGTCTTATGTTTTTAATAAATAATTATTAAGTGTTTTTATGTATTCTCAAAGAAAGTTCTTGGAAACATATTTCTCTTATAAAATTTATTTTCTGAAATTCATTATTTTTGTTTTAAAGGGTAATTTTTATTAATCTAAAAGTATTTTATTTTAAAGAAAATATTTTTAATTAGTTTTCAAGAATTTCAAAAAAAATTGATTTTGACACAAATTTCAAGTGATTTATCTGATGATATTAAAAGGTTATTTTTCATCTATGTAAATATCCTTAATAATCCATATGATTCATTGAGGATATTTTTAGTCCACTATTATATTTCTTTCTCTAGATGAATTATGGAATGTTCTAGGAATTTTTTTTATGAAACTCGTATCTTTTCCATGGTTTAGTCAAGTGATGTTTGAAGTATTAATGTTGTAATTTTAGAATGGAAAACATATATATGGATGATCATTATTATGAATTTAAGGGTCCTATACCATTATCTAATTAATTAGTTATGGTTTTATATCTCATGAGATAATAATGGGAAATAAGTAATGATGCTTGATTCACTATGGAAAATATGAAGTAATCTCGAATACACTATGAGAAAAATGAAGTGATGTTTGATCCAATATGGGATGAAAGAAGTGATAATTGATACTATATAGGAAAAAAGATGTAATGATTGATCCACTATAGAAAATAATAAGTAATGAATAATCCACTTACGTAAACATGAAGTGTTTTTTGGTCCACCAAGGGAAATATGAAGTAATTCCTTTTCCACTAAGGGAAATAAAAAGCGATCTCAATCCACTATGGTAAATATTATGTAATGCATAATAAAATAAGGTAAATAGGAAATGTTTTCTAATACATTTGTTTATGATTTCTATAATTATTATTTTTTACATATTTCTATATTATATGCCTATGATTATTCTTCATGGATCATTTTCATTATCTGAAACTCTTGTTTTGTGATACATATTTTTTAATTTGAGATTATATATCCTCCTATCATAAATTATGGATAACTATTATTGTTCCATGTTATTTTTAATAAATATATTTCTCAATTTCTCATGTTTTCTCATATGCTTATGATATAACCCTTAATGAAAAAGTTGATAATTTTTACCTTATTGAACATTTGATCTGACACATTTCTTATGTTTTCATTCCCTGGGTTATAGATATGAGTATAACCTATTGGTAATGGGTGTACATAGAAAGCTTGAAAATTTGGAATTTAAAAATTCAATGTTGTGATCAATGTCATAACATCATATCCATAATAAAATATTACCAGTTATAACCAAAGGATCTCTCACAAATGAATTAAGGATAGAAATTAAATCCAATTAATACCTTAATAGATTTGAAGTTTTTTTGTTAACCATTCACCACCACTGATCTTTTCTTGAAGGGACTACATTCAGATCCCTCTAGATCATGTACACATACTTCAAAAGTCTGTGGAAATGTCAATCATCAAATTTTGGGTTCTAAAATTGATAGTTCATAAATAATTTGATATCCTAACAATTATAAAAATTATGATCCTTCAATCCGTGTATGAGAACATGGACTAGTTGCTCGGATCATTGACTTATCTCTCTAAAAAGCGAGGAAAGGAGAGAGAGACTCTCAAATTTACATGATAAATAATACCTATAGTTAGAGCCTCTAACTTATACAATGAAGTGAAAAACACCCAGAAAAGGATCCCCATCCCCTAGATGTTTATTTCCCACTAAATAAACTATAAACAAAATCTTATTACTTCGTCAGTGAGTCAAAAAAATATCATTTATATATTATCACTTATATAAAATAATGAATATATTACATGATTTGAATGATATATTAACTCAACTTAATATTCCCAAAAATATTAATGAACCTTGAATATTAAAATAATATTTTTTTATTTAATATTTTTCAAGTATTTTCTTTAATATATGTAAATAAATTTAATAAATAAAATCAATATCAATTATTCAAAACTCAAATAATATTCATTTATTTATTTCATATAGATCGTATATTCCTAGACATCTCCCAAACCCCATGGTGGGCCCACTATATCATATACTCCTATTCATCAAAATAGGGCATACTTTTGAATACACTAAGTGTGTTACCATCTAGGACCTTATCCAGATTGCAACAAATACTATTCATAGACCAGAAGTGGAGTCTAACAACCCATCAACTCCCCTAAAGTGATAAGGTATAATCATATAAATGAAAACATTTCATATGAACATAAGACATATAATATAATCTCTTTGTCCTGTGATATCTCATAAATCATGATGCAAACATTATGTCAACATCCTTTCTTTCTTTATTGTTCGTTGAACTAACTAGAAGAACTTTCCATCTTATACCATGGACATGGATTTAATGAAGGTACTAATATCATGATCAACTATTCTTGAGATATCGCTTCCTTTTAGAAGTGAAAAATTATATCTTGACTATTAAATCAATGTCATACTACCAATAATGCTCCCAACACAAGCTACCTCACTATGATATTAATTCCATATTTTCCATCTTGTATCAAATTGCATGATCAAAAAGTATAAACTAATAATAATATCAAGTTATGAGACCATTACATGTACTTTTAGATAGGAACTACCAATGACACATTAAATATGAAATGTTTCTATTGGAGAGTCAATCCTCACAATCTACTCTACTCAAGATCACCTAGTGAGAACTTCATGAGAAGAAGTCTCAATTATTATGAGACTAAAGCACCTGATAGTTACATGCCATCTGTGTCCAATAATAATGATGTATCAGACCATAAGACATAATTTTAATATTAATGTTATAGTCACTTGAGGTTCACATTATAGATTTCAAACTGCTATAACCATTTAATATTGAAATTTATTAATGGACATTACCATATAAATACTAGATAAAGAAATATCAACACTATTATGGTAATAATACATCATGTATAACTCATTGTATACATTATATAGTGATAAAAAAAGTATTGTTTAAATTGGGTCTAGGGAACCCCCTATTACAACACTCCCACTTGTAGTGGAGCCAACTTGATAACTCTCTTGTTTTCTCTCACATGATAATATCATGATTCTACTGAGTTATTTATTTAGTCAGTGTGTCTTCCATTCTCTATTTTATGTCTATTCTATTATTTTTGACCTCACCACCTTTATTAAAACTCTTTAATAGGTGATGTCCTTGAGTATATTTATATTTCCACTATAAAAACATGACATATTGTCTAGTAACAATTTTAGGATTATCATAATCTATATTATGATAAAAATTTACTTTCTATGACTGATTCCAAAAATTGGAATAAATATTTTCCTAATATATACTACTTCTTTAGACATATTAAAAGTTGTAATGCGCTCAGTATTTATAGATATGGATATCATTGGCTTAAATTTGTTTATCTTTCTCATAACCCTTACATGAATGTGATATTAGATCATATTGATCTAAATTAAGACTGTATTTTATCCCCATGAAACTAGTTTCCCTTCATTTCTAAGTACCAGGAACATGTATCTTGTACTCTATTAAGTGAAAATGGATAATTCTAACTACTTCCTGTGAAGTTATCCAAGAAATAACTGATATTTTCTAACCAAATAATAAATGTTGGGAATATAAATTTTTTTACATAGCTTGTAATATGTGATTGATCCATCACAGAATCATATGTAATTATACTCACCACATTAATCTTCTCCTATGTATCATACATGTCTTCTTTGATATATTTATTCCATGGGATAGTGGTAACAATTATCTCTCAAATTGTTTTAATTGGTATTTTTTAATACCTTGTCAGTATATGTATTGTTGATTTGGTCTAATCAATCGATTATATATACATTAGTATATCTTATTCCAAAAAACATAGGATTGTACTTTAAGTCAGTATCTGAAGAGTCTATTTCATTATAATCTTAATTAACAATAGGAATAATAGTTTATTTCCTTATTTTATGAAACATGTTTTCCTTAAAAAATTATGCTCCCATTAACCTTTTGTAGAAATATAGAAACAATTCATTCAAAAATAATATTCTATGATTTTGTTTCTTACTTCAACCCAAAATTGGATTTTAGTAACTTTCACCCCATATTAGAATTCAATGGTGTCCCCAACCCTTTCTGGTTTTGTTGTATAGACACCTACCAAAATTGGTGGTCTTTAAAACCAATTCCAAATAAAATTATCATAGAAAGTGCTGAAATAGTTGGTTCCTTAGACTAAACTTGAATAGTACTTTTCAATTATCATATCATTTATACAGTGAGTTATATATGATGTTTTCTTTCTATAATAGTGTTTATATTTCTACATCCACTATTTATATGGTAATTGTTTTCAATTAACTGCCATATCAAACGGTTATAAAAGTTCCTAGGTTATAATTAGAACCTTGAGATACTATTACATTAATCTTAAACATATTTCCTAGGGTCTAGATACATCAAACTGACTGGACACGTATGATTTTTGACTCTCCGGTGTTGGGGGATCATAATAATCGAGACTTATTATCATGAATTTATAACATAGTGATCTTGAGTATATTAGATCATGAGAACTGACCTTCCAATAGGAGCACCACATGTTTCATGTGTCATTAGAAGTTCCTATATATGAACATATATAGTGGTCTACTGACATGATATTATTATATTTTTATACTATTTGATCACCTTCATTGATGGAAGGAAAAAACTATGACATTTAAGTCGTAGTGAGGTAGCTTGTATTGGGTGTGTCATTGGTGGTATGACATTGATTGAATAATCAAGACTGAATTTGTCTCTTCTAGAGGGAAGTTATATCTTTATCCTAGTTAATCAATATGGTAGTACCTTCATTAAATCCATGACTATGATAGCAGAAGGTAAGTCTATCATGTAAGGTCAATGAATAATATGAAAAGGATGATGTTAAGATGTATTCATATTAATTTTTGAGATATAAAGAGACAAATATATTATGTTACACATCATGTGTTTATAAGAAAGGTTTTCATTACTATAATTTTTTTATCTCTTTGTAGGCCTTAATGGGTTCTAGATTCTACTTTTGGTTTGTGAATAGTGTCCACTACTATTGAGGTAATGGCCTAGAGGGTCACACAATAAGCATATTCAAAATTTTTTCCTATTCTAATGATTATGATTATAGTACATAGTGGGACCAACCATGGGTTATAGGAATTTTCCAAGAATGTATGATCACCATTAAATAAACAAATTTATATTATTTAAGTTTAGGATAATTGGTATTCAATTCATTTATTAATGTATTTAAAAATATTAAAGTACATGGAAATTATTATATGAACAAATATTATTTTAATATTAAATTTTTGTTTCATATTTATAGGAATATCATGTATAGTAAATGGCAAAGTTTTTTCATGTAATATATTTATTATATTATAGGTAAGTGATAAAAATATAAATGTCATTTATGACCCAAATAGTTGGTCATAAGATGTTGTTTATGAATTATCTAGTGAGTAAAAAATATTCGAGGGTCAGGGATCCTTTTACAGGTAATTTTATTAACTCAATATATAATTGAGGAGATACAACCATACACTATACTCTTCATTATGAGTTTATGAGATTCTCTATATCTCTCCTCCCATACTTCCTAGAGAGAGAATCCATCATTCTAAGTGCTTGATCACTATTCTTTTTCAAGGATCAATAGAATAGAATATCATTGATCATTGTAAGGTCAAAGGAATCATCAATTATCTATGTTAGCACTTGAAATTTTACAATCAACATTCCCACATACCATTTATATATGTGTTGATATTATTGTAATGTCCCAACCCTAGTTACCCAAAGTCAGTGAATTATTACATAACATTGGCATGATCATAAAAGATCAAGTCTCGAAAGACCAATTAGTTTTGTAGCCTTGGAAATACTAGATACATTCACAAGTTTTACATTACATTATAAAATGAAAAACTACAACAACATAGTCTCAATATACCACAATCATATCCCTTAGACTATCCCTATAGGTCAATCATAATATACTTCTTCTCATTTTGGAAAAAATAAAACATAGAAAGGGTTTATATCAGATGCTCAATAAGGATAACAATATAGCGAAAACTTTCATAAATAAGCATAAACATTTAAGGCAATGTAAGGTTAAAACAAAATCCTTTTAAACATGAACTTTAGCATGATATAGCAAAGATAAAATCAAATAATTCCATTTACTTATTCCCATGTATATTCTACTAGTCGAATAATCAAATGCAATATCAATAGCCACTTTCATAATGATGGATTACATAATTCCAGACTTCATAAACACATAATCAAGGCCTTGTTCGAAGACTACAAATAATATTTTTTGAAGGCCTTGTACCAAGAAACTATTTTGTCTCATGATACCTACCGATTCATTGAGGAGATATAGTGAGATCCACCCGTCACTTACTAAGTCCAATGCATTCCTTATACAAAAAGGTTTAAACATAACATAAATAGTCATATTAAAACTGTCATACGAAATGTCAATACTTTATCCATAAAACACGAATGGTGTAAAAATAACACATCCACAGTCAAACATATCACATAACCTTCAATATAATATGGAAGTTTTGCATCATAATAAATCAACTTCAAACAAGCTTAAAATCCATCAATGGATGTTGATATAGATGAAATCAAAACTTTTTTTTAGAGAAATATATATTTCTATTTTGAAATAATTTAAAAGTCATATAATTGAAAATATTTTTATAAGTGTGTATGGGAAGCTTCGATGAAGATATAATGGCGGAAAATAGCCACACCCACAGTATAATTTAAAAAAAGACATTTTTACCCTTAATGTTATCAAAAAGGTCATAAAGTACCTTGTTTAGAAAATGACAGAAAGATTCCTTTAAAAAGATATAAGTTCAAATAAGGGTATAAATGACCTTAAACCATTGTCTAGTAAATAGTAAAAACGTTTTTAAATACATTTTTTAAAGAAAACATGAATGTGGATGACAAAGAGGTCCCAGTAGATACTTATGTAAAAACAACCTCAGATAATAAAGAGATTGTGAAATTAACCCTTACCTTATACTTTTCCTTGGTTGAGGTTATGTTAACCTCCTATATAATAGTTAAATCATTGTTATTAAATTATACAATAACTATATACATAAATATGATATCATATATGATCTTCTAATATTACTTTGTTAATGATATCGTTTCAAGTGTTAACTGATTCATTTTCCTTTATATGCCTTGTTATGTAAGTAATGTTTGTTATGGATAGGATGTATCTTATTTATATTCATAATTATATTAAGACTTTAAAAATTATTTTTAATCATCAATTGAAAATTAGTCTTTAATGGATACGATGGAGAATGAATCTCATCACATTCATGGAGACGGTAATCCATACGTACGCACAAGCGACAATACCATTTTTTTATATTAAAATAACATATAATTGGATATTATATCATATATAAAGAATAATTATCATGTTATATTTATTATTTACATCATTTATACTCATTATTATACCCATCTAAATGATGAAGTGTTTGAATAACAAACTACACCACGACGTGGAGACGGTAATCCGTACGTACGCACGTATGGTGACTTTGTCATTTATAGGATGGATAGAATAATGAATATGGTTGTACCATTTTTATAATAACATAACATTATATATAAGATACTAGAGTTATTATTTTATAATGGAAACAACAAATAAAGAGGAATTGGAAGAAAAAATGAACTTGAAAGAGGTGATGAAATATTTACCTCTTCTTCGTGTTCTTCCTTTTGATTTGGTAAAAAGGTATTTTTAGGGTGGCTTTATGACTAAAGGAATGCCTCTATGATGAAGGGAGGAAGGTTGAGAGGATATTTGGGTAGGTTTTGGCTGATCCAAATGGATTTTAAGGTGTGAATTTGAGATAAGGGGGAGTGCCCTTTTATAGGAGGGGTGATAGGCAACTTAGGAAAAGATTGAAATATTATTTTATAATAAATTCATTTTCGGTTTATAATGGCTCACAAATGATTTATTTAAAGTATAAGGTGTGGATGGGTCTAAAAACACTCAACCAATAGGTTTTATACAAGTTTTGGTCTCTATATTAACCTTATATTTTAGATTTAATTCTTAGTTAAATAGTTTGACATTTACCATGTCTCTTTGTATTTTTATATTATATGGATAATAAACTTACTATAAACTTACAAGAGAACCTAAAGTGGTTAATTGATGACATATATAATATTATTTAAGACCTTTGTCTGAACCTTAGTTTTCTAGGAATAGAATATCAATTAATAATATAATATTTGTTTTAAAATCTCTTTTATGTCAATTTTGACACTATTTGGTATTTTGTTTTTGTTAAATTCATAAAAGCATTATTACTTCAAAAAAATTAATTTAATAAACCCTAACATTTCATATTAACCTAAAAATTTTGTTTAATTCATTAAAAGTCTCAACTTAGATTTATTTGGATATTTATAATATCAATTATTTTAATCTTTCATTAATAACATAATTTCTGCATCATCATTGTGTCATAAATAAATTTAATTATTTAATGTATAAAAATTATAAATAAAATAACATTATGTAGGAAATATTTTTATATTTATAGTTAATATTTATAGTCTAATTTATCTTATGTATACCCCAATATTAAAAATGGTTTAGTTATTAATCTTTGATTTTAACTCTTTTAACTCTTCTTTAAATAAAATAATAATAAATGTCCTAATCTAATCTAAGTGGACCTAAAGGATCATATTTTTTTCCTAAGATTTTTTTTGGTCGAATTACACTTATAAAATAGAATTAGTACTAGTTTCATGGTAATAATAATATCATTTTTAACCTTAATTACCCTATTTACTTTTAACCGTGGTAAATAAAAGTAAAAATTTACTATTCACAAAAAATTATTGTCATATTATTGAACTAAATTTTACTTACTGGTATCAATAGTGTCTCTTGGATTTTTGAAATTAAACTCACAAAAGTGGTAAAATTAAGTTTTATACAAATTTGGAAATGTTCTTAGGTGGTGGGTAAAAGACGGTAAAAAGTTTGATAAAATTTTATATATATAAACTTATTATAAAAAGACTCCAATGAATTATGTTGAAAATATATAGATATTGTGTATCTATTTTGACCTAAAATAAATTTAAATAAAATAATTAAATATTTAATTAAAAATTCTATTTTAAACAATAATGCAAAGTTTTTCACTATTCATAAAAATTGAATGTTTTCAGAAAAATACCAAAAATTCACCCTAAGCTAATTTCGATATTCTGAATCCAAAAATGAAGTTCATATTGAAAGATAAAATTTATAAAATTTCAAAAAGTGGGTATTAATATTCATAACAGCTAGTTTGATTATTTGTGGTGTGTTTAAACTCAAAGTTACGTACAACACAAGCTATTGTATTATTCAAAGGTAAATGTACCATGGAAGCTTGGGGTTTTACATTCTTCCCTCCTTAAAATAATTTCATCCACGAAATTTCTAGAATATTACTATATAGAAAGATTTGAGTGGTTCTTCATCATAAGTTCATCGGGTTCCCACATTGCCTCTTCCATCTTATGATTTCTCCATAAAACCTTTACCAAACTAGTCGTCCGGTTTCTCAGCACTTGTTCCCTGGTATCAATAATTTTGACAGGCTCTTCACAATAAGATAGATCAGGTTCCAATTCAATTTCATCAGAGGTGAGTACATGCATTGGGTCAGGCATGTATTTTCTCAATAGTGATACATGGAACACATCGTGAACTTTGTAGAGACTTGACGGCATTGCCAAACGGTAAGCTACAGCCCCAATTCGTTTTAGAATTTCCAAAGGTCCGATGTACCTGGGATTCAATTTACCATTCTTAATGAGTCTTATATCTCCCTTCCATGGAGATACATTCAAGAAAACATGATCTCCTACCCAAAATTCCAAATCCTTCCTTCAGTTATCGACATAGCTCTTCTTCCTACTTTGTTCTGCTCTGATGTGGGTTTGGATAACCTTCACCTTTTCCATCATTTCCTTAACAAGTTCTGGGCCGATGAGTTTTATTTCACCAATATCATCCCAAAAAGTTGGTGTATGACATCTCTTGTCATATAACTCTTTATATGGTGTCATCCGAATACTTGAATGGAAGCTATTATAATAGTAAAATACTACTATAGGTAAATATTGATCCCACATACCTTGAAAGTCAAGTGGGCAAGATCTCAACAAGTCTTATAAGTTTTTAATAGTCTGTTCTGATTGTCAATCAGTTTGAGGGTGGTAGGCAGTGCTTAAACAAAGTTCAGTATCCAGGTCTTTCTGAATACTTTTCCCTAATCTTGATGTAAAATAGTGATCGTGATTAGAAACAATCGATAGGGGTACACTATAGAGTCTTACAAATTCATTAATATATAGTCTTTCTAGACGTTGAAGTGGTAAATATTCTTTTATAGCTAGAAAATGTGTTGAATTGGTAAAATGATCAACAATGACCTATATTACATCATTCCTTCTAGGATTATTTGGTGTCCCCATGACAAATTCCGTCATAATATTATCCTATTTCAACTTAGGTATATGAAGAGGTTGCATGACTTCTCCAGGCTGTTTCCTCCCAACTTTCACTTGTTGAAAAACCATACATCTTGACACAAAATTAGAAATCTACCTCTTCATGTTGTCCCACCAAAATTGTTCCTTCAAATATCTATACATCTTAGTGCTACCAGGGTGTATAAAAAATTGGAGCTATGAGAATCATCTAAAAATTCCCTTTTTAGATCAGGTAAATCAGGAACATAAAGTCTCTTCCCAAATTTCAAAATACCATCTTCATATTTGAAATCACTCAATCTCCCGTCATTTACATATTTAATTTTCTTTTGAAACTATTCACGATCAGTCTGAGAACTTTTTATCCTTTCTAGTAAATATGGTTTGGCAACCATTTGAAAAATAATTAATTTTTACCTTCCATGGTTATTCCCATATCCATATTTATAGATCTATGAAAATAGGATCCCTTTCAATTCTCATCTTGTTCAAAACTCCATGATCCTTTCTAATCAAAACATATGCCACCTTATTTGTCTTTCCCAGGAGGTAGTGTATAGTTCAATCATAATCCATGAGTAGTTCAAGCCATATCCTTTTCCTCATGTTGATTTATTTCTGTGATAAAACATACTTCAGACTCTTATGATCGGTATATATCTCACATTTTTCACCATAGAGATAGTGTCTCCATATCTTCAAATCAAAGATTACAGCTTCTAACTCAAGATCATGAGTAGGATGGTTTTGATCATGAATTTCTAGCTGTCGTGATGCATAGGCAATAACTTTATCATTCAATATAAGGACACAACTAGGTCCTTTCTTTAAAGCATCACAATAAATAACAAACCCATCTTTCCATGATGGTAGAGTCAAGATAGGATAATTAACTCATCTTCTCTTAATTTCATCAAAAAATTCTTCACAATCTTTTTTCCAAACAAATTTAACCCCTTTACATGTGAGCATTGTCAATGGGTTAGCCAACCGGAAAAAATTCTGAATGAAACCTCGATAATGACATGCTAATCTAATAAAATTGTTTACCTCAGTTATACTCGTCGGTGTTGTCCATTCTTGTATTTAGTTGGTCTTTGAATGATCAATATAGATTCCATCCTTAGAGACAATATGGCCATGAAAAGAAATCTCCTGAAGGAAAAATTCACACTTGCTAAATTTCCCATATAATTCATTTCTTCTAAGAGTCTTTAGAATAATACGCAAGTGATTTTCATGATCTTCGTAGATTTTGGAGTATACCAAGATATCATCAATAAATACCACTTCAAAGTCATCAAGATATTCCTTTAAAACTCTATTCATTAGATCCATGAAGACAGAGGGTGCATTAGTCAACCCAAAAGGCATTACTGTAAACTCATAATGTCTGTACCAGGTTTGAAATGTTGTTTTTGGAATGTCTTCCTTCTTCACACACAACTGATGATATCTAGATCGAAGGTCAATCTTTGAAAAATATTGATCTCCATGAAGTTGGTCGAATAAATAATAAATATGAGGTAAGGGATACTTGTTCTTTATTTTTTTAGAATTGATTTTCTTGTAGTTAATTCACAACATCATAGATCCATTTTTCTTCTTAACAAAAAGAATAGGGGCTCCCCATGGATAAACACTAGGGAAAATAAATCTTTTGTTACTCAATTCCTCTAGTTGTTTCTTTAGTACCACTAATTCTAAAGTGGCCATTCTATAAGGGGTCTTCGATATGGGCCTTGAACCAGGAATTAAATCAATAGAAAATTCATTTTCTATATCTAAAGGATGTCAAGGTAAATCTTCTGAAAACACATCAACATATTCTTGCACAATAGGTACGTCCTCTATTTGAACATTAATTTCCTTACCCACAGTTATTTTATTCTCTTCCTCCCCAATAATTGAATTTAGTTGAGCTATTGGGGGTGGATCTATATAAGAATTAGGTGGTGACATTTCTGGTCTAAAGATAAGGTAATCTTTATCATCATCGAGAATTGTAACCTCCTTATTAAAATAAATTTTCACATCAAGCTCTGAAATCCAATCCATACCAACGATTATATCAAATTAAATCATGGTTATGATGATGAGATCAATAGATAAATAACATTTATATGTCTTAATGGGAACTAATTCATAAAACAAATTTTCCATGATACTTCACTTAGGTGTTTTGACAGAAAACTCCCTTATTAAGTCAAATTAAAAATATCCAATTTTCTTAGGAAACTGGTAAGATATGAAACAATACAATGATCCAGAATCAAATAAAGTATTTTTCTAAACTTGAGTAAACCATTAAATTACCTACCACCACATCTTTCAGATCTTCAACCTCAGAAGTAGTGATATAATAATCTTGGCCTTGATCCCTTGACCTTTTCTAAGGTAAGTTTCCTTGGCGCTTAGGAAATTTATTTGAATAATACCCCCTTCTCTACATTTGTATCATTCAACATTGAAATCCTCTTTCTTACCCTTGAAATCATGATATTGGTGGCCTTTTTCACCTCACTTGTAGCATACTCTCATTCCCTTTAAGAAATTATCAAGGTGTTTCTTCCCACATTTACCGTATGATGGATTTTCAGCTTTTCCCTTCTTCCCCTAATTTCCATTTTTAGAGTGTTCAGTAGATCTCTTATTCTCCTGTTTGCTTTCAAGTAGTAAGACATAGAGAATTATTTTTCTGTCTTGATGGCACATGAGACAATATATTCATACGATGAGAAAGATTTTGAGACTAATGCTCAATGGATAAATGGTTTTAACCCATAAAAGAAATGATCAATATTACTTCTTGGGTTACGTATATAAGTTTCAGTATGCCATACTAACCTTGTAAAGTTAGCCTCATATTTTGCAACATTCTGATCTTTCTTTTATCTCAGACTCAAAAATTTCCTTTCCATATCCACTCGATGGTCAGGAGGAAAATATTTTTATAAGAAAATCTCTTTAAACTCCCTATATTACATTTTTGATACTTCATCATCTTCCTCTGTGTTTTGAGTCAATGACCACCATTTATCTGCATCTCTCGTGATGCGATAAACTGCCATGACAACTTTTTCCCTTTCGCTACTCCCCAAATCATGGAATATTTTCTCTAAGGAACTTATCCATTGCTCAGCTACAAATGGATTTGTAGTCCCATTTAATATTGGTGGTTGTCTCCTCATTAAGCGGTCTAACATTAATCCTCCATGTGGTGGATCAGGTTTCTCCATACGGGTAAGGTTATTATTCATAACCTGAGTGAGTTGTCCCAGTATAGTGATAAGATGATCAGCACTAGTTGCATCACCATCTCCACTATAATTATCTTTAGTAGGATGGAAATACCTACAAGGATTACGTGTGTTGATATGGTTTTTATTCCTTTCACTAGTCACCATTTCTAAACAATGGAATACACTAGATTAGTTTATGAATCACAATACATAATTCCAAACTTGTAAAACAGTTAACATAAATTGAACAGTTTATAGATATAATCTATAATCATAAAAATGTTTTCTTTGACGAATTATATAATCATAAACCCTTCATAATGGTTTATAAAGAAATTTAGAATTATCTTAAGCATATCCCCTAGGAGTGTCGTAACCAAGAGTGCAGTAAGGCCCATTGTCGTGCACCAGTTCCCATTTGAGTCTAGCTCAAAGTGGTGTTTTCAGGTTTTATCCCTAGGTACATCTATGCCAGAGCTACCTCTACCTTCTCATATCTATACAGGGATATATTGGTTGGAAAACTCACAAAATCTATATAATACCAAAATTATAGAAAGTTATTCTAAATTAATCCTCAAAGTCTATCTTAGGTTAATGTTCTCTAATCGTATTTTCTCTAAATCTAGCTTCCAAGGTTTGTACTAAACTTCCTCTGATACCAACTGTAATGCTCTGACCCTAGTTACCCATAGTAAGTGCATTATTATATAACATTTCCATGATCACAAAAGATCAAGTCTCAAAAGACCAATTAGTTTAGTAGCCTTGGAAATACTAGATACATTCATAAGTTTTACATTAAATTATAAACTGAAAAACTAAAACAACATAGTCTCCATAGGCCAAAATCATATCCCTTAGACTATCCCTACAGGTCAGTCATAATATACTTCTTTGCATCCTGTAAAAAATAAAACATAGAAAGGGGTGAGCTCAGATGCTCAGCAAGGATAACAATATAGCAGAAACTTTCATAAATAAGCATAGACATATAAGGAAATGTAAAACTAAAACAAAATCCTTTTAAACTTGAACTTCAGCATAATATGGAAAAGATAAAATTAAATAATTCCATTTAATTATTCACATGGATATTCTATGAGTCTAATAATCACATGAAATATCAATAGCCACTTTCATAAATATGGAATGCATAATGTCAGACTTCATAACCACATAGTCAAGGCCTTGTGCCAAGACTACAAATAATATTTTTTCAAGGCCTTGTTCCAAGACACTAGTTTTTCTCATGAGACCTATTGATGCATCAAAGAGCTATAGCAGGCTCCACTCGTCACTTACGATGTCCAATTCATTCCTCATATAAAAAGTTTTAAACGTAACATAAATATTTGTATTAAAACTAGCATACGAAATTTTAATACTTTATCCATAAACCATAAATTGTGTAAAAATAACACATCCACAGTCAAACATATGACATAACCTTTAATACAATATGGATGTTTTGTTTCATAACAAATCAACTTCAGACAATCTTAAAATCCTTCAAAGGATGTTGACATAGATGAAATCAAACATTTTTTTAGAGAAATGTATATTTCTATTTTTAAATCATTTAAAAGTAATATAATTGAAAATATTCTTATAATCATGTATTTTATGCTTCGATGAAGGTATAACGGTGGAAAATAGCCACACCTTCTGTATAAGTTAAAAAAAGACATTCTTACCTTAATTTTGTCGAAAAGGTCATAAAGTACCTTGTTTGGAAAACGACGGAAAGATTATTTTCAAAACATATAAGTTCAAATAATGGTATAAATGACATTAAACCATTTTCTAGTAAATAGTAAAAAAAATTAAATACATTTTTTAAATAAAACACAGATGTGGATGATAAATATGTCTCAGTAGATACTTACGTAAAAACAACCTAGGATAATAAAGAGATTATGAAATTAACTCTTACCTTGTAATTTTCCCTAGTCAAAGGTATGTTAACCTCCTATATAATAGTTAAATAATTTTTATTAAATTATACAATAACTATATAAATAAATATGATATCATATATGATCTTCTAATATTTCTTTGTTAATGATATTGTTTCGGGTGTTAACTGATATGTTTTCCTTTATATGCTTTGTTACGTAAGTAATGTTTGTTATGGGTAGGATGTATCTTATTCCAATTTAGAATGATATTAAGTATATAAACATTATTTATAATCATCAAATGAAAATTATTCTTGAATGGATATGATGGAGAATGAATCTCATCGTGTTTGTGGACACTGTAATCCGTACGTATGCACTAGTGACAATATCATTCTTTTGATATTAAAATCATATATAATTGGATGTTATATAATATATACAGAATCATTATCCTATTATATTTATTATTTACATAATTTATACTCATTATTATACCCATCCAAATGATGAAGTGTTTGAATAACAAACTACACCGTGACATGGAGATGGTAATCCGTACGTACGCACGTATAGTGACTTTATCATTTATAGGATGGATAGAATAATGAATATGGTAGTACCATTTTTATAATAACATCACATTATATAGAAGATACCGGATTTATTATTTTAGAATGGAAACAAAAAATAAAGAGGAAGTTGAAGAAGAAAAGAACTTGAAAGAGGTGATGAAATATTTACCTCTTCTTCGGGTTCGACCATTTGATTTGATCAAAAGGCCTCCTTAGGCTGGATTTCTGACTAAAGTAAGGCCTCTAAGATTAAGGGAGGAAAGTTGAGAGGATATTTGGTAAGTGGTTTTCTGAACCAAACGACTTTGAAGGTGTGAATTTTAGATAAGGGGAAGTGCCCTTTAATAAGAGGGGTGAGGGGCACCTTAGGAAAAGATTGAAATATTATTTTATAATAAAGTCATATTTAGTTTATAATGGATAAAAAATGATTTATTTAAATGATAAGGTAAGGATGGTTCAAAAACCACTCAACCAATAGTTTTTAGACTAGTTTGGGTCACTATTTTAACCTTATCTTTTAGATTTAACTCTTAGTTAAATAGTTTGACATTTACCATGTCTCTTTGTATTTTTACATTATATGGTTAATAAACTTACTATAAAATTATGAGAGAACCTCAAGTGGTTCATTAATGAAATATATAATATTATTTTATCCCTTTGGATGAACCTTATATTTTTAAGAATATAATATCAATTAATAATATAATATTTGTTTTAAAAACTCTTTTATGTCAATTTTAACACAATTTGGTATTTTGTTTTTTGTTAAATTTATAACAGCATTATTACTTCGAAAAAAAATCATTTAATCAACCCTAATATGTCATATTAACCTGGAAAAATTATTTTAATTCTTTAAAAGTCTTAAATTAGATTTCTTTGGATATTTATAATATCAATTATTTTAATCTTTGATTAATTAGGTAATTACTGAATCATCATTGTGTCGTAAATAAATTTAATTATTTAATGTCTAAAAATTATAGATAAAATATCATTATGTAGGAAATATTTTTAGATTTATAATTAATATTTATAGTCTAATTTATCTTATGTATAACCCTATATTAAAAATTGTTTAGTAATTAAACTTTGATTTAAACTCTTTTAACTCTTCTTTAAATAAAATAAAAATAAATGTCCTAATCTAATCCAAGTGGACCTAAAGGATCATATTTTATTCCTATGGTTGTTTCTGGTCGAATTAAACTTATCCAACAGAATTTTGACATGTGTTAGGGTAATAATAATTTCATTTTTACCCTTAATTACCCTATTTACTTTTAACCGTGGTAAATAAAAGTAAAAAGTTACTATTCATCAATATTTATTTTCATCTTGTTGAATTACATTTTACTTACTGATATCAACTATTTCTCTTTTATTTTTGAAATTCAACTCACGGAAGAGGTAAAATTAAGTTTGATAAAAATTTGGAAATGCTTCTAGGAGGTGTGTAAAAGACGGTAAAAAGTTCGATAAAATTTTATATATCTAAACTTATTATAAAATGTCTCTAATGAATTACATTGAACATATATAGGTATTATGTATCTATATTTACCTAAAATAAATTTAAATAAAATAATTAAATATTTAATTAAAAATTCGATTTTAAACAATAACGTAGTGTTTTTCACTATTCATCAAAAAATGAAAGTTTTCAAAAAAAATTCCAAAAATTCACCCTAATCTAATTTTGATATTCCCAATCCAAAAATTAAGTCCATTTTGAATGATAACATTTAAAAAATTTCAGAAACTGGGTATTACTATTCATAATGGCTGGTTTGATTGGTTGTGGTGTGTTTGAACTCGAAGCTGCGTACAACACAAGCTATTGTATTATTTAAATGGAAACGTACCATGGAAGCTTGGGGTGTTACATTCTCCCCTCATTAAAATAATTCCATCCTTGAAATATCTATAATATTTATACATAAAAATATTCAGGTGGTTCTTCATCATAAGTTCCTCAAGTTCCCACGTTGCATCTTCCATCTTATGATTTCTCCATAGAACTTTTACCAGACGAGTCATCTGATTTCTCAGCACTTGTTCCCTGGTATCAAGAATTTTGACATGCTCTTCACAATAAGATAGATCATATTCCAGTTTAATTTCATCATAGGTGAGTACATGCATTGGGTTAGGCATGTATTTTCTCACCAGTGATACGTGGAACATATCATGAACTTTAGAGAGACATGAAGGCATTTACAAATGGTAAGCTACAGCCCCAATTCATTCTAGAATTTCAAAAGGTCCGATGTACCTGGGACTCAATTTACCCTTCTTGCCGAATCGTATAACTCCCTTCCATGGAGATACCTTCATGAAAACATATTCTCTAACCTAAAATTCCAAATCCTTATTTTGGTTATCGGCATAGATCTTATACCTACTTTATTCTGTTTTGATGTGGGTTTGGATATCCTTCACCTTTTCCATTATTTCCTCAACAAGTTCTGGGCCTACGGGTTTTGTTTCACCAGCATCATCCCAACAAGTTGTTATGTGACATCTCTTTCTATATAACGCTTTATATGGTGCCATCTGAATACTTTAATGGAATCTACTATTATAGGAAAATTATACCAGAGGTAAATATTGATCCCACATACCTTTAAAGTCAAGTGATAAAGATATCAACATGTCTTCTAAGGTTTGAATAGTCCGTTCTGATTGTCCATCAGTTTGAGGGTGGTAGGCAATGCTCAAATGAAGTTCAATATCTAGGAATTTCTGAAGAATTTTCCAGAATCTTGATGTAAAACGAGTATCATGATCAAAAACATTCGATAGGGGTACACCATGGAGTCTTACAACTTCATTAATATATAGTCTTTCCAGACGTTCAAGTATTAAATCATCTCTTATAGCAATAAAATGTGCTGACTTGGTAAGACAATCAATAATGACCTATATTGCATCATTCCTTCTAGGAGTCTTTGGTAGCCCCATGACAAATTCCATCTTAATATTATCCCATTTCCACTCAGGTATGGGAAGAGGTTTCATGACTCTTCTAGGATATTCCCTTCTAGCTTTCACTTTTTGACAAACCATACATCTTGACACAAAATCAGCAATCTCTCTCTTCATGTTGTCCCACCAAAACTTTCCCTTCAAATCTCTATACATATTAGTGATACTAGGGTGTATAGATAAATTGTAGCTATGAGCATCATCCAAAAATTCCTTTCTTAGATCATGTAAATCAAAAACACAAAGTCTCTTCCCAAATTTCAAAATCCCATCTTCATATATGTAGTCACTCAATCTCCCACCATTCATAGCTTTAATTATATTTTGAAACTCCTCGTCATCAGTCTCAGAACTTTTTATCCTTTCTAGTAAAGATGGTTTGGAAACCCTTTGAAAAATAATCGATGTTTGACCTTCCATGGTTATTCCCAAATCCATATTTACTAGATCCATGAAAATAGGATCCCTTTAAATTCTCATCTTGTTCAAAACTCTATGATCCTTTCTACTCAAAGAATATTCCACCTTATTTGCCTTCCCCAGGTGGTAATTTATAGTGCAATCATAATCCTTGAGTAGTTCATGACATCTCCTTTTCCTTATGTTGAGTTCTTTCTATGAGAAAAGATAATTCAAACTCTTGTGATCAGTATATATCTCACATTTTTCACCATAAAGATAATGTCTCCATATCTTCAAAGTAAATATTATAGCTACTAACTCAATATCATGAGTAGGATAGTTTTGTTCATGAATTTTTAGTTGTCGTGATATGATTCTCACTCAAATTTACCCAAGAGATGAAGGTAGAATGGTCCTTGTAGTTTAGCTTGGGTTATCGAATCCTCAGAGACCTAAGAAGAAACGTATAAATACGTACATTCTGTGGACTATTTTTGGATATGAAGTGGCCAACTTGGGTTGATTTTATATGGGTTTAAATGATAACTAACAGATTTAAGTGAATTCAATTTAAAAGAATTAGTTGATCCTAGGTTATCGCTCGGGGTGTATTGGACGTATTTCCTTTTCAATGATTTCAATTTCTTATATTTGAGATGGGTTCATTTAAGTAGATAAAACAACATCATCACTTACTTGTTTAATGACTTCACCCTTTAATACTAATCACCTATACACTTTAAGGATCAATTTTTTGAGCACTTCAAGGTAAATATTCATATTAGCACTTGAAGTATGTGGCCTTAAATTTAACAAGGATGCTGCAGTTTAAAAATCATCAAATAAAAATCTCATTTAAAAGAAGTTATTAGACATTAATGGAGTGAGAAATAACATTAAATCCAGCCCCTTTATAATCCTTTGGATCAATACATAAGTGGTTTATCCCTCCATTGATCACATGGTTTCAATGGAAGTGGAAAGTAGACTCATGAGGGAGGAAATTGAGAAGTAAAGAAAACAACAAAAATAAAATGATCACTCCACCGTTGTGTGAATAATTTCACAAGATTTGGTGTGAATAAATTCACACCTTGAGGAAACTGTATCAATGTGAGATTTATAAAAATATAATAAGAGTATAAGAATAACTTTTATTAAGAAACTAAAGTGAATTGATCAACTTACATGTGAAAGAAAAATTTGAGACAACAAAATTACAGCATAACATTACAATTGAACAAAGTACCAAATATTCTTCAATAATCCAACACCACTTCCTTAAATAAGAATTTTTGATCCCTTGGTTCGATCATCCAACATTCCAAGTCTCCTAAATTAATTTTGGTAGGCCATAGGTGGGTGGAAAGTAAGGGAGAGTTGATTTTTCCACCCTTGACCTGAGGTGCCATCTAGCTTTCCTTCACCGAACAGATGCGCTTGTAATACCTTTTCGATGTCTGAATAAGAGTGGTTCATAGAAGAAGAAAATGGATATTTCGATGTCTTCTAACCTCTTGTAAAATTTTGGCCCATTTGGAGTTGTGGATTCCGAGATATGATCATATTAGTGGGCTTCTTTTCTGGGCCGCAGAATCTGGCCCATAATTTTATCTCTAACTTGGGCCGCCTAAATGGACACCATGAAGGCTGAATTAGCATTTGATAATGAATATTTATTTGTTCCTATACATTACTTAAATCATCCCACGAAATTTGGGATTCATTGGGCCTGTATGTTGGGCCCCACATTCTCATCAGTGGGCTGGTGTCCAATCTGCCTTCTCCAGAATTGCTTCCTTTCATTGCCAAATATCTTCATCATCCTTTATGAATATTTCATTGATCCTTCAATGAAAAATGTTCATATTGAAGTTAATATCCAGTACAAAATAATATAAAATTAAAATATGTATAATTATATTCCTTAAAATCAGATAAATCATTGGGTACTTTAAATGATGGTCAAAAATGTACCACATAATAGTGCATTTTAAGAAGGTATTACAATCATAATGTGAAATGATGTTAAAAGTTTAAAATGCACTAAAATGGTGTTTATGAATAATAAATCACATGAATATTATATATATTAACAATGAATATTATCCTCATTTAGTGGATAATCACACCCCCAACTTGAGTTTTTCTAGTCCCGAGAAAAATATATCTCAACAATATGAAATTCGAATTCCCTTTCCCAAAAACATTTTAATACACAATGATCACTAGAAACCCTTATACCAAAAAATCATGAAACCCATCAAAATATTTTAATACAATATAGTTTCACAAGAAGATCCCAATCCCAAGATCGTTCCTTTGTTCAAATTCATTTCCATATTTCATCCAATATCAATTAAGTATGAGGATGTGTTGTGCATCACAATAGACATGGGGGTTCATCTTTATTCAAGGGGGAAATTACGGAAGTTATAGGTGGAATCACATTTCAATATTAAGATGAGTAATCAATTTTTTTGTTTTATATATATATATATATATATTTGTTTTTTTTTTTGTTTTTTTTTGTTTTGTTTTTGCAATTTTGCCATGGTAATTGAAATTGCACTCAAAAGAGTCAACCCCTATAGCGAGACTTTGCCGATGACTCCCAAGCTCAAGGACCTTAGGTAACCAAGTGAATCCCACATACTCGGGAATCATCTCAAGTTAACTCAGTCAAAAACAAATTCAAATTACCAAAAATAGAGATAAAATTACTAACTCTGGGCCAGACAACTATGGAGTCACGATCCCCAAGTGCCGAAAGCCACGCATTAGGTTATTTCAATTCACTACGCACAATATGTTTTTCTAAAAAAAATTTGAATACTCATATTAAACTAAAATGATCACCAAACCTATGCTATTTATTTAGGGGACCCCATGAAATCAAACTAATACCCCACTATCCAAAGGACGTGTATTGTGATCTTTTTTTTATTTGGATGAAAATATAAACGATGAAATATCACATTGGACCGCCACACTTTCCAAAATCTATGCTCATGAAATTATACAAGGATTAAAATCAGAATCAAGGCATGATAAATTATTTTATATTGAGTTTTAAAGTGTGAAATGTGTATTACCATGTTCAAAGTTAAAGGAATTTTTCCTTCCATTTAAACTTTTTTTTTCAAATCATTCATTTTTTTACACAAAAGAATTTTTTATTTTATCTCCCCCCAACTAAAAATAACATTGTCCCTAGTGTTTAAGGAAAATAAAATTTAGAAGGGGGTAGAGGTGGAGAAATAAAGTTCAAAAGGAAATTGAAAATGAGGATCATGGAATGAAGTCACCTAGTGGTTGAAGTTAAAATTCTTGCTTCTCCCTTTTAATACTTTGATATCCATGTCACTTGCAAAGTTCCCTAGTAGAAAAAGGAAAAAAACAAAAAAACAAAACAATATATATATATATATATATATATTTATACAATAAAGAAAATAAAATATAATTATATATAAAAAACTATAGAATAAGGAAGCACAAAAAACTGTAGGTCAGTGGTAAGTGCGCGCCCCTGTCTCCCTTTGGTCCCAGGTTCGAATCCCCGTGGCTTCACCGGTTGTGACGGGGTTTGACCCACGACCCACGACGTGTCCCTTATTATTATTATTATTATTATTATATTTTTATTTATTTTTTGTATTTTTATTTTAACCTACAAAAACATTAAAATAAAACAAACTGATGATACATTGTCTTCTTTTTAAATTTCTGGGTAAGGCATTACTCAAGGATCACACCACATGACACGGATGAATATGGTGCTCCCCTTTCATACACATCCATACTCATAATAGAAGAACAGGTCAATAGTATATTTTTTTAAAATATAAAAATGATTAATTAAAATATAAGTTTTATTAAAACAACAAAATGATATGAAACTTGAAAACCATGGGTTGCCTCCGATGCATCGCTTTGTTTAATGTCGTTAGCTCGACTTGAACCCCAGAACTTACCCAATACCAACTTTAAATATTCTAAGGACCACATGTTTCACCAATTCTACTAGGTTGAGATTGATTCTATTTTTATAATTTGTTTCATGCACAAACCTATGTTCTAAAAAGAGTGGTAAAATCCAAGGAATATCAAAAATAGTTAATCTAGTTTCCTCTATAGTATTTCCTAAGACATCAATGATCATTACAACTTTTTTGGTTTCAAGATAAGAAATTGTAAAAATTGGAACTTTTTGGCTATCCCCAATGAATGAAAACGTGAGGGTGGATGGAAAGTCCTTTCATTCAAGTTCGGGTAGGCTGACACTTTCAGACATAGGTTGGAACTTTGAATCAAACTCAATTTCATTTTCAAAATTTTTTAGTAGAATTGGTACCTTTTGAATAGAAGATTCAACCAAAAAATTGGAAAGATCAATTTTAGGAATGGGTTTGGACTCAATGTTTGTGATTTCTCTGAATGGTTCAATGGTTGGTGTTTTTGAAAATTCATCAATGGAGTTATACTTAGGAGATTCAATCCATGATTTAAAATTCTCCTCTTTTGAATCCAAAAAGTCAATTTCCTCCTGATTTAAAGACCCTTCAGCAATTACTTGATCCTCTTTATCTATCCCAAATCCAAAGGTTGGTTCATCAATAAATTCATGTGGGGTTTGTGGGAAACTAGACACTTCACATAAGGTTATGGAAGGGATAGTTTGTGTAGGGATGGGTTCCTCAAAAGTTTTAATGCTTTGTAGTTCTGACCTCAATGATGAAACCTCAAAATTAATTATCTACATTTTTTGAAATAGTTTTTCAAGTAATGGATGTGGATTAATATGGATAAGGGGTTGATCTGAATGGTCTATTCTAGGTGGATAATTAAGTTGTTGGAATTTCACAGGAGGGTGTTCAGATTGGTTTTGTGGGGATTGAAACTAATTATAAGTTGGGATATTTTTTGGATCATAGGGGTAAAAAAAATGTGTTTCATTAGGTTGTTGATGATCCCACATGTATAAATTAGGATGGTCATTGTACATCACACATGGGGTTGGGTGATCAAAGTAGGGATAGGTTTCGCATGTTTGGGCTTGTTCAAAATTGATTTCCATAGGAGTGAGGGGGTGAGAATAGAGAAGAGGGGTGAAAAAATGATGATATTGTCAAAGATAACTTACTTAAGTCCCCAGAAATAGCGCCAAAATTTTATTCATTCTCAAATTTACCCAAGAGATAAAGGTATAACGGTCCTCATAGTTTAGTTTGGGTTATCGAATCCCCAGAGACCTAAGAAGAAACCTATAGACAGGTAAATTATATGGACTATTTTTGGCTATTAAGTGTACAACTTGGGTTGATTTTATATGGGTTTAAAGGATAACTAACAGATTTAAGTGAATTCAATTTAAAATAATGAGTTGATCCTAGGTTATCGCTCTGGGTGGATTGGACGTATTTTCTTTTCAATGATTTCAATTTCTTATATTTGAGATGGGTTCATTTAAGGAGATAAAACAAAATCATCACTTACTGATTTAATGCCTTCACACTTTAATACTAATCACCTATACACTTGAAGGATCAATGTTTTGAGCACTTCAAGGTAAATGTTCGTATTAGCACTTGAAGTATGTGGCCTTAAATTCAACAAGGATAATGGAGTTTAAAAATCATCAAATAAAAATCTCTTTTAAAAGAAGTGATTAGACATTAATGGAGTGAGAAATAACATCCAATCCAGCCCCTTTCTACTCCCTTTGATCAACCCATAAGTGGGTTAGCCCTCCATTGATCTCATGGTTTCAATGGAAACGGAAAGTAGACTCGTGAGGGAGGAAATGGAGAAGTAAAGAAAACAACAAAAATAAAATGATCACTCCACCGTTGTGTGAATAATTTCACAATATTTGGTGTGAATAAATTAACTCCTTGAGGAAACGGTATCAAAGTGAGATGTATAACAACATAATAAGAGGAGAATAAGAACTTTTATTAATAAACTAAAGTTAATTGAACAACTTACATGTGAAAGACAAATTTGATACAACAAAATTGCAGCATAACATTACAATTGAACAAAGTACCAAAGATTCTTCAATACTCCAAAACCACTGCCTTAAATAGTAATTTTTGAGCCCTTGGGTCGAGCCTCAAACAGTCCATGTCTCCTCAATTAATTTTAGTAGGCCATAGGTTGGTCGAAAGTAAGGGAGAGTTGATTTTTCCACCCTTGACCCGAGGTGGCAGCCAGCTTTCCTTCACCGAACAAACGTGCTTGGAAGACATTCTAGATGGCCAAATCAGAGTGGGTCATAGAAAAAAAATGGATACTTGGATGTATTATAACCTCCTATAAACTTTTGGCCCATTTAGAGTTTTTTATTCTGAGATATGATCATATTAGTGGGCTGTTTTTCTGGGCCGCAGAATCTGGCCCAGAATTTTATCTCTAAATTGGGCCGCCTAAATGGACACAATGGAGGCCGAAATAGTATTGTATACTGAAGAGTGATTTGTTCCAATACCTGTATTATAGAATACCACGAAATTTTGGATTCATTGGGCCTGTATGTTGGGCCCCACATTCTCATCAGTGGGCTAGTGTCCAATCTGCCTTCTCCAGAATTGCTTCCTTTCATTTCCAAATATCTTCATCATCCTTTATGAATATTTCATTGATCCTTTATTGAAAAATGTTCATATTGAAGTGAATATCCAGTTAAAAAGAATATCAAATTAAAATATGTATAATCAGATTCCTTAAAATCATATGAATCATTGGGTACTTTAAATGATGTTAAAAAATGTACCACATAATAGTGCATTTTAAGAAGGTATTACAATCATAATGTGAAATGATGTTCAAAGTGTAAAATGCACTAAAATGGATTTTATGAATAATAAATCACATGAATATTATATATATTAACAATTAATATTATCCTCATTTAGTGTCTAATCATGATGCATAGTCAATAAGTCTATCATTCTTCATAAGGACACAACCAAGTCCTTTATTTGAAGCATCACCATAATTAACAAACTCATCATACCCCGATGGTAGAGTGAATATAGGAGCATTGACTAATCTTCTCTTCAGTTCTTCAAAACATTCTTCACACTCTTTTTCCCAAAAAAATTTAATCCCTTTACGTGGGAGCTTTGTTAATGAGTTATCCAACTAGGAAAAATTCTGGAAGAAATGTTGATAATAACCTACTAAACCAATAAAATTGTGTACCTAAGTTATACTCATAGGTGCTGGTCATTCTTGGATTTCCTTGGTATTTGAAGTATCAGTAGAGATTCCATCCTTGAGACAATATGGCCAAGAAAAGTAATCTCTTGAAGCCAGAATTCACACTTGCTAAATTTCCAAAATAATTAATTTCTTCTCAGAGTCTTTAGAATAATGCACAATTGATTTTCATTATCTTCTTAGATTTTGGAGTATACCAAGATATCATCAATAAATATCTCTACAAATTCATCATGATATTCCTTGAAAACTATATTCATTAGATCCATGAAGACATAGGGTGCATTAGTCAACCCAAAAGGCAATACTGTAAACTCGTAATACTCATACCTGGTTCAAAATGATGTTTTCAGAATGTATTCCTTCTTCACACACAACTGATGATATCCAAATCGAAGGTCAATCTTTGAAAAATATGGATCTCCATGAATTTGGTCGAATAAATCATCAATGTGAGGTACGAGATACTTTTTCTTTATTGTTATAGCATTGATTTCCCAATAATTAATGCACACCCTCATAGATCTATCATTCTTCTTAACAAAAAGAACAGGGGATCCCCATGGAGAAACACTAGGGAAAATAAATCTCTTTTTACTCAATTCCTCTAGTTGTTTCTTTAGTTATACTAATTCCACAGTGGCCATTCTATAATGGGTCTTTGATATGGGCCTTGAACCAGGAATTAAATCAATGGAAAACTCAATTTCTCATTCTGCAGGATGTCTAGGTAAATCTTCTGAAAAAACATCAAAATATTCTTTCACAATAGGTATGTTACCTGTTTTAACATTCCTTTCCTCACCCACAGTTATTTCATTATCTTCCTCCACAATAATTGAATGTAGTTGAGCTACTAGGGGTGGATCTAAATACGAATTAGGTGGTGAAATTTATGCTCCAAAGATAAGGTACTTCTTATCATCATCAATAATTGTAACCTCCTTCTTCTTACAATAAATTTTCACATAATGTTCTGAAATCCAACCCATACCAAAGATTATATCAAATTCAATCATGGGTATGATGATGAGATCATCAGATAAAGAACATTTATATTCCCTAATGGGAACTGATTTACAAAACTATATTGCAATGATACTTCCCTTAAGAGTTTTGACTAATAAATCCCTTGTTAAGTCAAATTTAAAATATCTAATTTTCATTTCAAACTAGAAAGATATGAAATAATGTGATGATCCAGAATCAAATAAAGCATTTTTTAAACTTGAGGAAACCATTAAATTACCTACCACCATGTCTTTAGGAGCTTCAACCATAGCAGTAGTGATAGCATAATCTTGTCCTTGATCCCTTGGCCTTTTATAAGGTAAGTTTCTTTAGCTCTTAGGACATTAATTTTCATAATGTCCCCTTTCTCTACAATTGTAGAATTCAATATTGACATCCTCTTTCTTCCCCTTGCAATCACGAGCTTGGTGGACTTTTTTACCATACATGTAACAGACTCCCACTCCCTTAAGGCAAGTACTGGGGTGTTTCCTCCCAAATTTACCACAGGATGGATATTCAAATTTTTCCTTCTTCCCCTTATTTACATTTCCAGACTGTTCAGCAGGTCTTTTCTTCTCTTGATTTTCTTTAAAGTCATAAGACTTAGAGAATTATTTTTCTATCTTGATAACACATGAGACAATATCTTTATATGGCAAGAAGTATTGTGAGACTAATGATCATTAAAGAAATAGTTTTAACCTATAAAATAAATGATAAATCTTACTTCTGGGGTTATATATATATAATATGTAGCATGTCTTACTAACTTTGTAAATTTATCCTCATATTTTGCGACATTATCATCCTCCTTTTATCTCAGACTCAAAAATTGCCTTTCCGTATCTGCTCGATGGTCATGAGAAAAATATTTTTCTATGAAAATATCTTTAAACTCCCTCCATTCTATATTTTATAATTCATCATATTCCTTTGTGTTTTGAATCAATGACCACCATTCGTCTGCATCTCCCGTGAGGTGATAAACTGCCATGAAAACGTTTTCCCTTTTGCTACTCCCCAAAGAGTGGAATATTTTATCTAAGGAACTTATCCATTGATCGTCTACAAATGGATTTGTAGTCTCATTTAATATTGGTGTTTTTTGCCTCATTAAGAAGTCTAACATTGATCCTCTTCATTGTGGATCAGGGTACTCCATACAGGTAAGGTTATTATTCATAACCTGAGCGAGTTTTCCTAGTATGGTGATAATCTGATCAGCACCAGTTGCATCACTAGCTCCGCTATAATTATCTTGAGTAGGAGGGAAATCCCAAAATTTATTACGGTCATTGATATGGTATCCATTCCTTCTACTATGAACCATTTCTAAACAATGGCATACACTAGATTAGTTTATAAATCGCTATACATAATTCCAAACTTGTAAAACAGTTAACTTAAATTAAACAGTTTATAGATAGAATCCATAATCATAAAAAAAATTCTTTAAGAAAGTATATACTCATAAATCCTTCATAATGGTTTTTAAAGAATATGAGAATTATCCTAAGCATATCCCCCAGGAGTGTCGTAACCAAGAGTGCAATAAGGCCCGTTGTCGTGCACCAGTTCTCGTTTGAGTCTAGCTCAAAGTGGTATTTTCAGGTTTTACCCCTAGGTACATCTGTGCTAGAGCTTCCACTACCTTCTTATATCCAGATAGGGAAGTATTTCCAGGAAAACTCACAAAATATCTACAATAAAAAAATTCTAGGAATTTATTCTATACTAATGCTCAAAGTCTATCTTAGGTTAATGTTTTCTAATCAAATTTTCTCTAAATCTAGCTTCCAAGGTTTGTACAAAAAATCCTCTGATACCAAATGTAATTCCCCAACCCTAGTTACCCAGAGTCGGTGAATTATTACATAACATTGGCATGATCACAAAATATCAAGTCTCGAAGGCCGATTAGTTTAGTAGCCTTGGAAATACTAGATACATTCATAAGTTTTACATTATATTATAAAATGAAAAAATAAAACAACATAGTCTTCATAGGCCACACTCATATACCTTAAACTATCCTTACAGGTCAGTCATAATATACTTCTTCGAATCTTGGGAAAAATAAAACATAGAAAGGGGTGAGGTCAAATGCTCAGTAAGGATAACAATATAGTGGAAACTTTCATAAATAAGAATAAACATTTAAGGCAATGTAGAACTAAAAAAGCCTTTTAAACTTGAACTTCAGCATAATATGGAAAAGATAAAATCTAATAATTCCATTTACTTATTCACATGGATATTCTACTAGTCGGATAATAAAATGCAATATCAATAGCCACTTTCATAACAGTGGAATTAATAATGCCAGACTTCATAACCACATAGTCAAGGCCTTGTGCCAAGACTACAAATAAGATTTTTTCAGGGCCTTTTTCCAAGACACTATTTTGTCTCATGAGACCTACTGATGCATCTAGGAGCTATAGTGGTCTCCACCCATCACTTACTAAGTCCAATACATTCCTCAAGGAAAGGTTTTAAACATAACATAAATAGTCATATTGAAACTAGCATACGAAATGTCAATACTTTATTCATAAACCATGAATGGTGTAAAAATAACACATCCATAGTCAAAAATATCACATAACCTTCAATACAATATGGAATTTTTGTATCATAATAAATCAACTTCAAACAAGATTTAAATCCATCAAAAGATGTTGACATAGATAAAATCAAAAAAAAATTAGAGAAATATCTTTTTTTATTTTGAAATAATTTAAAAGTAATATAATTGAAATTATTCCTATAATCTTGTATTGGAAGCTTCGATGAAGATGTAATGGTGTAAAATATCCACACCTGCTGTATAAATTAAAAAAAATACATTCTTACCTTAATTTTGTCGAAAAGGTCATAAGGTACATTGTTTGGAAAATGACAGAAAGATTCATTTAAAAATATATAAGGTCAAATGAGGGTATAAATGACATTAACCCATTGTCTAGTAAATTTTAAAAATGTTTTGAAATACATTTTTTAAAGAAAACACAGATGTGGATGATAAAGAGGTCTCAGTAGATACTTACGTCAAAACAACCTTGGATAATAAAGAGATTGTGAAATTAACCCTTACCTTGAACTTTTCCTTGGTCGATGGTACTTTAAACTCCTTAATAGTAGTTAAATAATTATTATTAAATTATAAAATAACTATATACATAAATATGATATCATATGTGATCTTCTAATATTTCTTTATTAATGATATTGTTTCGGGTGTTAACTGATTCGTTTTCCTTTATATGATTTGTTACGTAAGTAATGTTTATTATGGATAGGATGTATCTTATTAATATTCAGAATTATATTAAGTCTTTAAATATTATTTTTAATCATCAAATGAAAATTATTCTTGAATGCATACGATGGAGAATGAATCTCATCGCGTTCATGGAGATGATAATCTATACGTACGCACAAGCGACCATATCATTCTTTTGATATTAAAATCATATATAATTAGATTTTATATCATATGTAAAGAATAATTATCATGTAATATTTATTATTTACATCATTTATACTCATTATTATACTCATCCAAATGATGAAGTGTTTGAATAACAAACTACACCATGATGTGGAGACGGTAATCCGTACGTACACACGTATGGTGACTTTGTCATTTATAGGATGGATAGAATAATGAATATGGTTGTAATGTTTTTATAATAACATCACCGTATATATAATTTACTGGATTTATTATTTTGGAATGGAAACAACAATTAAAGAGGTAGTGGAAGAAGAAAATAACTTGAAAGAGGTGATGAAATATTTACCTCTTCTTTGGGTTCTTCATTTTGATTTGATCAAAAGGGATCCCTAGGTTTTCTTTATGAATAAAGGAAGTCCTATATGATTAAGGTAGAAAAGTTAAGAGGATATTTGGTTAGGTTTTGGCCGAGTCAAATGGCTTTTATGGTGTGAATTTGAGATAAGGGGAAGTTCCCTTTTATAAGAGAGGTGAGGGGAACCTTAGGAAAAGATTAAAATATTATTTTATAATAAAATCATTTTCGGTTTCTAGTGTCTCCAAATGATTTATTTCAAGGATAATGTGAGTATCGGTCTAAAACCACACAACAAATAGGTTTTAGATAGGTTTTGGTCACTATATTAACCTTGTCTTTTAGATTTAACTCTTAGTTAAATAGTTTGACATTTACCATGTCTCTTTGAATTTTTATATTATATGGTTAATAAAATTAGTATAAACATCCAATATAACCTCAAGTGATTCATTAATGACATATATATTATTATTTAAGATTTTTGGCCAATCCTTAGATTTTTAGGAATTGAATATCAATTAATAATATAATATTTGTTTTAAAAACTTTTTTATGTCAATTTTGATACTATTTGGTATTTTGTTTTTTCAAATTCATAACAGCATTATTACTTCTTAAAAAAATTCATTCAATCGACCTTAACATGTCATATTAACATATAAAATTATTTTAATTAATTAAAAGTTTCAAATCTTATTTATGTGGATATTTATAATATCAATTATTTTAATCTTTCATTAATAAGGTAATTACTGCATTATCATTGTGTCATCAATAAATTTAATTATTTAATTTATAAAAATTATAAATAAAATAAAATTATTTAGGAAATATATTTATATTTATAATGAATATTTATAATCGAATTTATCTAATGTATAACCCTATATTAAAAATGGTTTAGTTATTAAACATTGATTTTAACTCTTTTAACTCTTCCTTAAATAAAATAATAATAAATGTCCTAATCTAATCCAAGTGTACCTGAAGGATCATATTTTACTCTTAAGGTTGTCCATGGTATAATTACACTTATCAAATAGAATTAATACATGTGTTAGGGTAATAATAATATCATTTTTACCCTTAATTACCTTATTTACTTTTAAACGCGGTAAATAAAAGTAAAAAGTTACTATTCACCAAAACTTATTTTCATCCTATTGAACCAAATTTTACTTACTGATATCAACCATGTCTCTAGAAATTTTTAAATTCAACTCACAGAAGTGGTAAAATTAAGTTTTTTTACAAATTTGAAAATGCTCCTAGGAGGTGGGTAAAAGATGGTAAAAAGTTCGATAAATATTTTATATATCGAAACATTTTATAAAATGACTCCAATGAATTACGTTGAACATATATAGGTATTATGTATCTATTTTGACCTAAAATAAATTTAAATAAAATAATTAAATATTTAATTAAAAAGTCAGTTTTAAACAATAACGCAGTGTTTTTCACTATTCATCAAAAATTGAAAGTTTTTAAAAAAATACCAAAAATTTACCCTAAGCTAATTTCGATATTCAAAATGCAAAAATGAATTCCATTTTGAAGGATAAAATTTATAAAATTTCAAAAAGTGGGTATTACTATTCATAACGTCTAGTTTGATTGGTTGTGGTGTGTTTGAACTCAAAGTTGCGTACAACACAAGCTATTGTATTATTCAAAGGGAAACATACTGTGGAAGCTTAGGGTTTTACAGTTATGTTGGGATTTAGATTTGGATCCTTCGAGTAGTGATCGTTGGTGATGAGTGAATATCGATCGTGGCTTTAGATCAAAAGAGGTACATTATGATTTAAATTTTCTCATAAAATTAATCAATTAGGATCCTCGGGCGTTTACCAAGACTTCACTTTACTAGTTATTATATAGATACAGTAATCACCAGTGAAAGAATTTAAATCCTCATCCCATTTACTTCCATCACATTCCCTAGTACCTTTAATTGGTATCAAAGAGATCATGAGTTGTTTTAAGAGAAAGAAAAATTAAATTTGTAATAAATTCATGTAGAGGGCATTGTAATGCTCTCAACACCATAGAAAAAATTACAATTCAACATCGGATGATGAATTTGTGGACGTATGAATTTTTATATTGGACTGAAATCATTTGTTTTTGGGAGTTAATTTCAAATAATGTATATATTTTTATATATGATAATTTTTCCCAAACATAAATTGAAGGTGGAGGTTTCTGGTAACCCATGACCTATAGGCATTAATGGATACCTTTTTCAGTGAAAACCCAGAATCTGATCAGATTCTGGTGGTCAGAATAGTTAGTTCCAACTAGAAAAAATTCTACTAGGTTATGGAATTAAAAAATTTGTTTCCTTATTTTTTTTTAAAATCCTATGTTTCAGACTTTGAAAAATACAAATAGATAAAAAAAATTAAAAATGGAATTTCAAAGGGGTGACAAGTGTGTGTGAATATTTCCACAATAATTGGGCATTTTTTATATAAAAATCTAAATCTATAAGGATATAATTGAATATGATAGGAAAGAAAAAAATAAATAAAACAGTAGAAAGGGGTGGTCCAAAGACACTGTAGGAATCTGGGCATTGGCCTCCCATCCAAATTGCCAAGGATGGCCCTCATAACCACTGATCCCATCCTTCCATTGTTAGAGGCCTCCCATTTGTTATACCCCACCATGTTAGAAAACCGCCAGCTATTGTCATCTACTCCAATCAACCACCTCTCATTCAACTATTTTCTTTCAAATAGATCCCACTGGTGCTCCACACTTTGTTCTATCAGCTCAGCCTCCCAGCACTACTCCTTCTCCCAGTTCTGTCATGCAAGACATCATGAATAGAACTCCCGCTGGTTCCCTCCCATCATTGTGGCCTCACCAAAGTGGATACCTCCCTCTTCTGAGTGACAGCCTAACGCATGGAATCCCAATAGCCTCTCGAAACCTAGTCGCCCCTTTCCAGTTCATCTTCAACAGTGTTCCATTTGGATTTCCCATTACTACAAGGCCAAACTTCTATCCAGTATCCCCTCCTTTTTTGTTGTCCCTACACCATGATCCTCCTCTTAGTTCTGGATCCCCTCCATGTGCAACCCCACAAAGTACCACAACACAGAACGGGCCAAGGTAGTTTCAACATGACCTAGAACAGTTTAGGGTAAGGACTACCGAATCCAAAATGGGATAGGAAGAGTTCTAACCGACCCATCTTTCCCAATCCGTTCTATGAGGGGGCCCAAGAACAAAATATATATATATATATATATATATATATATATATCAAAATAAATTTTTGATATATAATTAAATTATTTTTGGACCAAGATATTTTATTTGAATTAAAAAACTTAAATGAATTATTTTAATTCAAAAAAATCCCTTGACATAAATTTATTTCAATATTAATTATTATTATTAATTTAATTGAACATCAATTGTTCTTAAGAAAATACCAACCAATATATGTCTTGAAGTTAAATTTATTTAATTATTTATTTAAACTATGTTTGATCCATGTATTAATTAATTTAAATAGATGGTCTCTAAATCGTAATTTCTTATCACTTACTTTGTATACGGGCTTGTGTGTCCACAAGAGAAGTGTTGCATATGTATTACACATTCTCGATACCCCCACACATGTGTGTGAGTATTTATGTATTATGATGAGGATGTTTTATGGTGTGTAACACATATATATGACGCAATATTCTAGACGATATAGTGATACATTGGATCAGGGTATGAGTAGTGATGTGATAAAGTGATGACGTAGGTATTTTATTCTAAGGGTCATGATTGATCCATTAAAAATAAAGGTATTAACCAGTATTAAATTTTCAAGATCAGTCACATCATTTATTTAATTTATGAATCATTTATTATTTTTATGAATATGCAAGATTATAAAATCACATAAAATAATAAACATAAAATGCATAAATTAAATCAATTTATGATGTGATTGGGGTTTTTCTATTTATTATGTAGTTACTTTTCTATGAAATCATATAGTACATACATAACCAATATAATATGAACAAAATTGAGTGTATGGGGTGATCATCATCCCTAGTTGAGGGTGCCTCCTACTACTAGGGAGTTCTTATGAAAACGATGGGTTAAATTAACTAAAGATGGAACCAAAGTAACCATATCTATCTTATTTCGTCATTAGAGGAAACGTGTTGAGTAAATCATGTTTATGATATGTAAAGGCTAGAAATTCACTATATGGTTCAAGGATCTATGAGTTAATACAGTTGGATATACTATTACCTACCTTGAAACTCTCTAAGTGGTGGAATAGCAATAGCTTGGACTTTGAGGAGAGGTTTCATAGGTCCTTGTCACTTGAAAATGCAAGTGTTAGAGTATTTTTAATCTAGTAGTGAGGGATACTATGGCTCGCTAAAATAGTGGGAAAATTTAATGATTAAATAAATTCATAGTTTTTGGTCTGTAATCAAGATAAAGGTACTAATATACTAGTATTATTTTTTAGAAAATGAAAATTAATACCACATGTATACTTTGATTATTTTTGGACAAAGAATATTTCCTCACTGGAACGAGATTCCAAAGAGTATTATAGGTACTTACACAAAGTGCTAAAATATAGGAAATTAAAGGTTTTGGAGTCCCCTATACTTATTGATATACCTAAGGAAGCGAGGTTATGATGGATGCTTATAGGATACTCATGTATGATGCATTTTCTATTTATAGATGTCATTAATTTCCTATGTGATTTGAGGACACAACATTAGGACATGGATGATTTTACATGTTTTCTTATATCAAAAAATATTATGAGGATAAATTAAAGTAAGATATTAATGATGTGATTATTACACTGAATATGTGTAATTTGAAAGATGGATAATGATCTTTCAATACATATCTTTCTTATGACATTTTTCACCTACATTATCCAGTTTATTTTAAGATTACAAAATGAATGGTATCAATAAAACACTTTATTACTATTTTGTTAAGGTTTTCCAAAATTGTTAAGTACTTAAAGAAAGCTTAATATTTAGTTTAATGGTGAAAAAGTTGAAAGATAATTTGAAAATACCAATGGTAAGTGTAAACCCAAAGGCACCTTCACAAAACCCATAAAATAACTGAGGTAGATCTTTATAGATGAGGTTATTTTTTTCGCAAGTTAAGAGATAAGTCATTGAAAGATTAAATGTAATGAATTGATGTGGAAGAAATAATGGGATTCCACTTAGTGTGTCTTCATCATTGTATTTTATGTTTTAGTCATAATTCTTGGGCATTGAATACAATATACCTATCACATATGTGTATTTAAATATAGTAACCATGTAAGAATTTAAACATGACAATAAGTAAGATAAATTCTTCAAGTGGATAATAAAGGGTGATTCCTAAGTTAGTGGTGAGAAGTAAATCACTTTTAATGGCTATTTTTAATGACTCTAGTTGAAATTTTATAGAGTATTACCAAAACATTCATCTCATGTGTATTAGAAACAAAGATAAATTATTCCATTTTTGAATGAATGTCGATGTGGTGTTTAATACTCAACCAATAGTTCTATAATTCTTGATTAATTAGTAATACTTCATTGAATATAAAAATGTAAGACTCAGTTATACCTAGTTGTGGAAAGATAAGTCATTGTTTGGTAAAACTAATTAGTTATCAAGTATATACCAAGTATGGTTTTAGACTCTTTGTAGTTAAATACCTTATGTATTATTAACACACATACATACTTATTTTTATAAAAATAAACCTTTATAAATAAAGGTAAGATACAAATATTTTGAAATTAGTATAGCTAGGGAGTGTTAACTATTCTAAGGTAAAGCTAGTAGAAAATAAATACTTTATAATATTCCTTTAATTATTTTAAGGAGTGAAAATGTAAAGTATAATATATGCATGGTTAGAAGATATGAGTTACTTTAGTCCTGTGTGCTGAATAATATCTTGACCAAGAATTCATAGATGATTATAATATAGTATAGATTAATTCCTAAATTTCCATTTCCTTGTACACATCGAAGCTATGATTTTATTAAGAAGTATCTATGATAAGTGATGATGAGTCTTACATGAAAACATTGATCATTAAAATTTATCATGGAGTAATTACAAAATTCACATTTCCTTATACACATCGGAGTCATGATGAAAGTAAAATGAGAATCGATGTTTAGATTTACATACAGTGAAAAACTTCTAGTATTTTCAATACATGATTCACAAATAGTATTGATATCCCCTATCATATGCCAAGTATAATGAAAAATTGATATCATATGAGTTATAGTATGGTATAAATGCATCAATTTGTAATCACATGTGCTTATATGTGAAGTGTTTATTAGAAAATAAACTACATTTCATCAAGAAAAACACATTTTTCATCTAATGTAATTATCCTAAAGTTTTTTTAGGATATTACCAAAATCCTTGAGATAAAAAAGTGATATTCAAGTGATCAGCTATATTTCTATAAAAGGATAAACATATCTATTTGAGATAGTGGGAGAATTATTTAATTGGGTTTAGTAAATGTCCTATATGAACATATAGTTGACATGGGAACAAGTTCCATAAGATCCTATGGAAAGGGAATATTCTAGAGACACATGATATGATGGAAGTATGTAACCGTGGTAATAGTTTTATATTCATCACAGCTGGTGATAAATTATTCATTGGGAATAATGAATCCTATAAGTAATCAGTAAATGAAAACATGATAAGGTTTAAAAGATCAATTTAAATTAAATAATGGATTCCATGTATCAATGCATGGGGGATTATTATCTTGATACTGCAGTGGTACTCAAAAAATTATTAAATGGGTGGTATAAGTTTGGTACCAATAAGGATCAATTGGTTATAAAAATTCATCATTTCTAAATCCAATATAATTTTACTAATCATTGCTATTTTCTATGATCGATAAAATGGGTGTTTAATTTCCAGACCACCAATCTTGGAAGGATTATATAATACATAACCAGAAAGGGTTAGTGACACTATAGAACTCTGCTATTTTCCAAAAAAAATATGTTTGATAACATATGGAAAACAACTATTGCATTGAGAGTTGGTTAAGACTAGAAGAAAAGTAACTCTCTAAATATCAAATTAAAGTGGTAACCTACATTCTAGGGAATTAAATATATTGTGGTAGATCTAACGGTGTCTTAGACCAAGTCAAAAGTATATAAACTAACATGGTATTGAAAAATAAAATTTAGGACAATTCAAGAGAGAATTTTTACCAATGTCACTTGGCATAAATCTCTCCAAGAAGACATTTAAGAGACATAGGATGAGATTTATGTAGTGAGTAGAATCTCATACACTTATGTGATGGATCAAACACATATTCCATGTTATGTACTAAACATGATATTTCCAACATATATTCTACAATAGTAAGATATCAACAGTATCCAGGAGAACTACATGGGAGGTAGTCATAACTATCTAATTTCACTTAAGTAAGTGAAAAAGAAATGTATTGGGTATGTAGAGGGGAAGGGATACTAGTAAAAAAGGGATAAATAGTAGTATTAATTTAGATCAATATGATCCAATTTCATAGTCATGCAAAGGTAATGAGAAATAGAATCTCATTAAAGATAGTGGTGTCCATATCTACAAATACCGAGAGGGTTGTTAATTTTGAGGAAAATAAATAAGTAGTGTATTATATGAAACAGTTTGTTCCAAATCATAGAATCACTCCAAGTAAGTAAAGTTTTATCATAAAATATATTATGAAAATCCTATTACTAATACTATATAATATTTCCTGTTTTGACAGTGGAAAAAAGGAATATATTTGGTGATATCATCTCTTGAGGATTCTTACTCAAAGAGGTAATGTCATAGATAAAATAATAGGTGTGTAGTGTATATGTAGAAGAACTGTTACTAGAGTCATTACTCAGTAGAAACATAATCTTTTCATATGATATCTAACATTAATGGTTATCAAGTTTTATCTAGTGAAAGTGGGAGTTTTTAAATAGTGGGTTCCCTAGACCCAACTTGATCAATATTTTTTTATTACCATATCATGTATTTAGTGAGTTATACATGATGTATTCTAACCATAATAGTGTTTATATGTCCACTTCAACTATTTATATAGTAATATCCTTAGATTTATTGTCATATGAAAATATTATATTAGTTCTCAAGATATAATGAGAACCTCAAGATATTATGGAAATAATAGTATACATAAGTATTATGGTCTAAGTACGTCATACTGAAAGGATATAGATTGTGTCTGACTATCAGGTGTTAGGGGATCATAATAATTGAGAATTATTCTAATGAAGTTCTCCTTTTGTGATCTTTAGTAGATGATATCATGAGTACTGATCCACCAAAAGGAACGCAACATGTTTTAGGTGTCATTAGTAGTTCCTATCTACAAATATGTTCAATGGTATCCTGACTTGAGATTATTATTAGCATATATTATTTGATCATTTACATTGATGCTAGGAAAAAAATATGACATTGGATATGTAGTGAGGTAGCTTTCATTTGGTGTGTCATTGATGGTATTCCATTGATTGAATAATCAATTTTTTTTTTGAAAGGTAGTGTTATCTAGGGTTTAGTTGACCAGGATGGTAATACCTTCAATAAATCCTTGTTCATGGTTGAAGAATATATTATATCTAGTAAGGTCAATGAATAATAAATCAAAAAATTATTATTACATGATTTATGCATCATGCTTTAGGAGAAATCATGATTCAAAGAGATTATATTACATGAAGTTTGTTCATAATAATGGTTGTCATTATTATGAATTCTCTTTATCTCTTTTAGGACCTTGATGAGTTTCTAGACTCTTATTATGGTCAATGAATAATATTCCCTACTATCTAGTTAAAGTTTTAGAGGGTCACACACTAAGTGTATTCAAAATTCTGACATATTCTACTGAATATTAGTATAGGACATAGTGGGCCCCGCCATGGGGTCTAAGAATTTTTTAGGAATGTAATATCTCTTTGAAATAAATAAATCCATATTATTCAAGTTTATAATAATTGTTATTGACTTTATTTATTAAATATATTTACAAGTATTAAATTAAATACATGGAAAATATAATACGAATGAATATTATTTTAATATTCAAGGTTTGTTTAATATTTTTGGGAATATCAAGTCAATTTAATGTCTCAATTTTATCATGTAATATACTAATTATATTATAAGTAAGTGATAAAAACATAAATGAAATTTATGGCCTAGATAGTTGTTCATAAGATGTCCTTTATGACTTATGTAGTGAATAATAAATATTTAGGGGGTCAAGGATCCTTTTTTCAGGTATTTTTATTAACTCGTTATATATGTGAGGAGAGGTTCTCATACAATATACTATTAAATATGATTTTATGAGGTCATATCTCTCCTATAACACTTTCTATAGAGAGAATATCATGTTTTAATCTCTCGATCACAGTTCCTCTTCAGGGATCAATGGAACGACATACCGATAATAGTTGGGACATCAAAGGTATCAATTATTCTCAATAATAGAACCTATAATTTGATGATAAATTTTCTAGAGGATCTTATAATCATGCATGGTAAATATAGAGGGATTTGGATTTTGATCCTCTGAGTAAAAATAACAGATATTGAGTGAATTTTGAGTACAAATTCATATCAAATGAGATACTTTATGATTTAATTTTGTTTTTAGAAATCATATGTGGGATCCTCAAACCTTTACTGGGGTTGTGCTTCACTAAATATGATGTAGTTATGTCTAACACCAATGGAAAATTTTAAATCCATAGCCCATTTTATTCCACCGCATACTTTGGTACCTTCACGAAGTAGATTTGACAAGTAAAATCTAAATGTATTTAGGAATGAAGACTTGGAATAACCAATGGGGACTTATTGGTACAACTATTGTACCATCCATGTAATTTTTCTCTTAAATACCATCGTAGTATCAAGATTTCAAACATTCATAATATTAAGCACTTGTACCTTGAGACATGGAATCCATTATTGAATTTTAATTAAACATGTCAATATTAGCTTATTTTCATACACTTCATACTTTTATGATTCATTAGTCTCAAATAATAAAGTATCACCTAATATGGTGAATGTAAAACCCTTACCATAGTTTGATCCATCCTATATAGTATGTGTATTTGGAACATTCTTTTTTCACAAGACCTTTTGGAAATTATTCATATGCCAACTATTTGTGCATCTCCCACATTGACTAAATCAATGTCAATATTTCTCCCACTATCTCAAATATAGATTTTCACCCTTTTATAGAAATATATCCTATCACTTGACTATAATATTTTTTATCATATGGATTTTTATAATATCCTTATAAACATAAAGTATAATTACTTCAGGTTTATATTGTGTTTTTATTGATGTGGGTTTTCATATATCATTAATAAACAATTTTAGGTAAACATATGTTCTTATGACATAATAGAATTATATCATACAATAACTCATATGATATCCATTTGTGATTATATTTGGCTTATGGTTATGGGATTACACCTCTATTTTCAAATTATGTCTTGAAAAATAATTCAAATTTCTACAATGCATTACCCTTTTAATTACATCATAACTTTGATGTGTATTAGGAAATGTGTGTTTAAGAATTATTTTATGATACATTTTATTGACCAAAGTTTTCATGTATGACTCATCATTGAACCTACTTACTAACATCATATCTTTGATCTATATAAAGAAATGTGTGTTTAAGAATTACTCTATACTATAATTTATTAATCAATGAAGTCTTGGTCACAATTTACTTCAACACACAGTCATGAATCTACTCATATATTCTAACCATTCATATTCCATACTTCAGATTTTTATTACTTAATACTTTTAAAAGAGTCTTATAAGGTATATAAATTCACCACTAGCTCCAAATTTGAATATTTAATGCTCTCTAACTAAACTAATTCCAAAATATTTATGGATTACCAATATTTCCACAGGTTTCTTTATCCAAAACTAAATAAGTAAAATTATAATAACTATAGTCTTTAACTCTAAATGGTATAAAATATTTACTAAGTATATACTTAACAAATATTTAGTTTTTCTTAAAAAATAATTATCTTTCCACTGGTGGGTATAATTGAGTCTTACATTCCATATTAATAATTTATTTCCAATGATTCAAGCATTGATGAAATTTTAGTTTAGTATTACAAACCACAAAAACATTCATTCCAACATGAAATAATATCTCCTTATGTCTAACGGACATGTAAAATAAATTTTTTGTTAATAATTGATAAAATTTCAACTAGAACCAATAATCTGGGGAATTATAAGTTGTGTGCATTTCACTGCTGAATTTGTAATCACCCTTTCTCATCTACTTAGAGTGTTAACCTTAATTCTTGTAAAGTTTCTATACTTACTTGGTTATAGTATTTGGATACACATATATCATAGGAATATTTTATTTAATACCCAAGTAGTATATAAGAAACATTATAAAAAATTGATGAATATACCTAAAAAATAAGTGACTAGTTTCTTCTTCAATTAATTTCACATCATTTAAACTTCCATAGACTTATCTCATAACATGCGAAGAAAATAACCTCTTGTATAGTAATCAAACTATTTTCCTTGAATTAAATTATTAAGGTTCCTTTTTTATCACTCTATCTATTTGAGTTTTTTCATTTTACTTCAAAATTTTCACCTTAATAACTAAGTATAAAACATAATTTAAGTTATTATCTTCTTAAAAACATTACCAAAAAGGTAATAAATAATTTTATCCATACTTTTCATTTTGTAATCTTAAATGAAATTGGAGTATTTGGGTGAAAATATATAATAATAGGATGTATTGAAAGATCAAGATACATTTTTCAATTTATATATATTCGGTGAAGTCATCACCTTATTTGTATATTTCTTTACTTACTCCTCGAAAAATTCTCCGAGATGAGACAACATGTGCAATCATTCATGTCCTCATGAATTATTCATAACTCATTTCACACTGATGATATCGTTATGATGTAATCATCAATTGTGATATAAATTTTTCTCATGTAATCATATTTATCACCCATTCTTCCTAAGGTGGATCAACAGGTAGTGGGGACTCTAAAAAATATAATTTCATTTATCGTAGGACTTTTCATAATTAGTTATACTAATATTGAAAACTAACATCGGTAAGGAAATGTTATTTGTCCAATAACAATCATAGTGTATATTTGGTATTACTTATCATATTCTATAAAATAAAATTAATGTAGATTACTAATTTTATCTTGATTACCAATTATACATTACTAATTAATTAAATCATTAATTGTCTCCCATTATTGTATTGAACCCTAGTATCCCTCACTACTAGATTTGTAATACTTAGTCGCAAAATTATTATAGTGGAAACTATCCCTAAAACATCTTCTTATAATCCAAGATATGGATATGCCACTACTCTGAGAGTTTCAAGGAAGGTGTTTGACCGGGAAACCGAATTAACTTATAGCACCGTGAAATGTTGAGTGAAGTCTCATCTTGTAGAAATCATAAACATGATTCACTCAATGTTTTACCTCTAAATATGAAACATGTTGGCAATGAAAACTTATTTTCTACCATATTCCATTAATCCATTCCATCATTCTCATAATAACTCCCCAATATTAGAAGGTACCCTCAATTATTGTTGACGAGCACCCAGTACTCCTGGTTTGTTCAAATTCAAATGATATAAGGCATTATGACTTAATATTTTCTTGTGGGTTTTATTATTTCTCAATGGATAAATTCATTTTCTATCTTATATGCATGTATTATGTGATCTCACTCATAACTAACTATGTTGTAAAAAGAAAACATCCATCGAATATAAATATGATTTAATCTATGAATTTTTATTATTATTTTATGTGATCACACAAACTTGAAAACTCACTAAACAATAAAAAAAATCATAAATTTAATAAAATAATGTGTTTTATCTTGATAATTTGGTATTGTTTGATCCATTTATGCTCAATGGATAAACTGTGACTCTAAGAGTAAAATTATTTGAGCAATATCTGACTTATATTGCGGCTCACACCTCAGTCTAATGTATCATCATCTCTTCTATAATACTTCCTCATCTCATCATGGTCTACATCTTACAGTATCCATGTCATAAATCATTAATACTCATATGCTGTCAAAGGTATCTTGGGAATTCATTATACACATTCAATGTATTTCTTGTAGATAAGCATACCCTTATACATATTAAGCAAGGAAATAAAACAATGTGTATACCTCCTATTTAATTAATTAATAAATAAAAAAAACATGTGAAGTAATTAATTATTTAATTATATTTTAGATAAACATTGGTTGGACTATTCTCAAGATCATTCTAAACAAAAATTAATTGCATAATAAAAATTAAATTTGTGATAAATTTATGTAAAGGGAATTAAATGAATTAGATTAATTCATTTAATTTTAATTTTAATCAATCGGTCAAATTCAATTACAATAAATTCTAACTCAATTTTGGATTTTTTTTTATACTCTATCCCCCGTAATTCCTTGATGAATTGGTTGAGTCATGTAAGGTCTGACCCATCCCATTCCAATTTAGGCCGACCTGGCTTGACCACTAGGGCGACCCACGGAGCTATGTCAAAACACTAGTGTGATATTTTTCATTGAAGAGGATACACAATAGGGGAACCAATGTAAGTATGCCAAAATAGGGGATGATCATGGTGGGTCCCTGGTGTGGGCAGCATTCAGCTGATGAGGGTTTTTCATCATTGGAATGGCGCATGGGAGGTTGATCTGGGAAGGGTTAGCTCGAATGCCCAATGGTGCGGAATGGGAGGGGCTATTGGTGTTATCATAACCAGAGAGTATTGGGAAAGGAGTTCAGTGCATGAGCTATCACACTGATATAGGGAGCCTTGATGATGGGAGGTTGTGAAAAGGAGTTGTTGGTGGGATGGCTCAACAATAGTGGTGGCTCGATGATAGTGGTGGCTCAGGTGTGACTGATAGAGGGGAGGCAGGGTGGCCTATCAGGAGGCAGTAGTGTGAGGGTGGCTCAGTGAGATGGGTGGTCTGGGAATGAGGTCAGAACATGGGATCCAAACATCCAAGGAGGCTAATGGTGTCTATGGTGGTTAGAGATTCCAATTTTTATTTTTTTTTATTTTTTTATTTTTTATACTGGTTTTATCAGCTAGGGAGGACGGTGTCTAGCAAAAGTAAGGTGTATGGGGATTCCATTTTTTATTTTATTTTATTATTTTTTTATATTATTTTCTTTAGCCAGCTACACTCACCCCTAAAATTTTAAAAAAAAATTGTTTATTTTTCCATTGTTAGATTTCCCCCCACCCCCTTGTATGAATTGTTTATTACTATTTTAAAGATTTCATGCCTATTTTTTCTAAGCCTTAGATAAAAAAGTTTAATTAAATTAATTTATTAATTTCTTCAAAATTGTGGAATTTCTCTAGAAAAAATCACTATTTCAACCACAGGAACTTCTAACCGGTGTTCGAGTTCACCAAAAAACACTACTGATGATTACCTTCAAGTAAAAATTCAACATATATATAAATATGTTTATAAATTTTTAAAACTCACTAATATCAAATTTAATCCAATTTAAAACTTTGGACAACCACAAATTCATCATTTGATGTTGGACTGAATTTCCATCTATGGTGTTGGGACCATAATGATGCCCTCTCCATGAATATAATGAAAACATAATTTTTCTTAGCTTAAAAATTTACATGATCACTCTAATACCAATTATTTGTTCCAATAATATAGAAAAGGCCTAAAAATTGATAATTTAGAATATTAATGTTATGGTTGATGTTGTAATGTTATCACCTAAATAAATCATGCCTGGTTATAGCCCAAGGATCACATGTGAATGAATTAAGTATAATAATTAAATCAAATAAATAACTCAGTCATTCTAAAGCCACGTTCATAAATTGTTTGTTTTCGGTGACCATTTTCTGATGTAACTAAAATTGGATCCCTCTAGATCATCCAAACTCACTTTGAAAGTCTATGGGAATATGTATTGTCAAATAATAGGTGCTAGTATAGATATTCTATGAAACCTTTTAGGTCCAGATGATCATTGCTGTGATGATCCTTATATCCATGTAGGAGAACACAAACCAGTTGCTCGAATCATCAGATTATCTCTCTAGGAAGTAGGGAGAGGATAGAGAGACTCTCAAATTCATGTGATGAATAGTACCTAGAGTGAGATTCTCCTCTAACTTATATAATTAATTAAAAACACTCATAAATGGATCCTCAACCCCTAAATATCTATTTACCACTAAATAAACCATAAAAACATATTAGGGTTACTTTACTAAGTCATAAATATAATTTATACATTTATCACTTAATTTAAATACAATAAATATATTAAATGATAAAAACAATTCATTAACTCAACTTGATATTCCTACAAATATTAAATTAACCTTGAATATTAAAATAATATTTCTCCATAAAATAATTTCCATGTATTTAATTTAATACTTGTAATTAAAATTAATAAAAAAAATTAGTACCAATTATTATAAACTTGAATAATATTAATTTATTTATTTTATGGAGATCATATATTCTCAAACATATCATAAACCCCAGGTTGAGGCCCACCATTTCGTATACTCATATTAATCATAATGGGGAAGACATTTGAATACTCTAAGTGTGTGACCCTCTCATCCCTTATCTCGATAGCAGTGAATACGATTCATAGACTAAGAATGGAGTCTAGAAACCAAACGTTGACCCTAAAGAGATAAGGTATAGACATATCAATTAAAACTATTCCTACAAACACATGTTGTGTAATATAATATCATTGTGTCGTTATATCTCATAAACCAGGACACACACATTTTTTCATCGTCCTTTCTTGCTTTATTGTTCATTAACCTAAATGGATAGACTTACGTTCATTTACCATGGACATGGATTTAATGAAGGTTATATCATCATAATAAAATATTCTTGAGATATCACTTCCTTTTGGAAGAAAAAAATTATATCTTTATTATCTAATCAATGTCATACCACTAATGATGCACCCAACTCAACCTACCTCTCTATAACATTAATATTGTAGTTTTTTTCTTATATAAAAGTATGTGATAATATAGTATAAACTAGTAACAATATCATGTTAGTATACCATTATACATGTATGAATATATAATCTACCAAATACATGGGAAACATGTGGTGTTTCTATTGGTGGGTCATCCCTCATTATCTCATCTACTCAAGATCATCAAGTGAGAACTTCATGAGAAGAAGTCTCAATTCTTATGAGTCCCTAGAACATGATAGTCACACACCATATTAATCCAATAAACATGTTTTATGTGGTTCATAGGACATAAGTTTAATATTAATGTCATAGAATCTCAAGGTTCTCATTACAGTCTGGGAACTATTATAACCTTTTGATATAATAAATAATCTTAGGACATTGAAATATAAATAGTGGATGTATAAATATCAAAGATATTATGGTAATAATACATCATGTATAACTCACTTTATACATGATATTTTAATCTAAAAGAACTATTTAAGTTAGTCCTAGGGAAACCAATATTACAACATAACCAATGAGGAGTCTAGAAGGGATTCTAGAACGATTAAATTATGGATAAATGTTCACAACTATCATAAAATAAATTACTTATGTTTTTTATCCTTGAATATTATAAACATTATGTTCTTGGTATTGTGCGATTATTATGAGATGTAATGTTTAAATTATTGAAATTTATATAAATTTTCATTTGGACATCTCACTTTGTATCAAATCCAGCTGTAAGTTATTTGTTTTTATCACCGAACTAGAGAGTGTGGGTCGAGGGTACCTTAAGAAATTAGAATCACTAAAGAAAATTATGATGCTCAAGAATAGAATTCAGGTGCATGAGTCATAATGGATAGATTAGGATGAGTATTTTTAGTGATGGTAAGTCCAATGGCTATACTATTTCAAGGCATGACAAGGATAATTCCTCTAAACATTGCATCAGTGATATGAGAGGTACTGAATTTGTCACATTTATTTTAATATGTTTATATTATTATTATAATTTTTTAAAATATTTTTTATTACCAATATGTAATTAAAATAAATTTATATTGAAAATTATTCTCAAAAAAGGTATTAGATACACCAAAGGTTATTGGTCGATAAAAACATCAAAATCGTAGATCGTCTAGCGACAACCAACTTAACTTCGAGGGGTAGATTTCATGTTGGATCCCCTTGATGGTGTGTTTTATATTTTTTAGTGTAACTTATATATTTTTTCATTAAAATATTTTACTAAAACAATTATTTATTTATTATTTTTATTATATTATATTTTTTTTGTAACTTTTTTCTTTTTTTGACTGTTGAAAGTAATAAGTTGTGCATGTTGTGGATATTTATATATTTTAAATTTTAGTACTTATGTATTTTGAGAAAACTTATTTCTTGAAAAAAAAATGTTTTTAGCAGTGTTTTAAACCACTATGATTTGAAAAACCCATCACTATTTATTTGTCTATTTTTTTAAAGTAAAATTATATACTACTAAACCACCACTATGTTTTTTATTTCACTAAAAATCCATCATAAATTAATTGGTGGTAGTTTGAAGTATTTTTTATTTACACAAAAATATATAATTTAACTAAACACCACAAAATATTTTGGCGGTGGAAGCTAAAACCGCATCTTGAATATTATGATAATAACATATTTTGAACCACTACATTCATTATCACATTGATTTCAAAACCATTTCCAATTAAATATTCGCAATGGTTACCCAAGACCATTAGTAATAAAAGAACTCCACTAATTAATATTCATCTTTATAAAAATTTATGCTTTTAGAAACTGTCATGTAATGTAAAATCCCACCACTAGAAGTCATTTTCTTTATAGTGACTCTATTTGATTATTATAAAACTTACAAAAAATATATTATTATTAAAAAAATGTATCTTTAATAATTTATAAAATAATTTAATTTGTTATTTTTATTTAATTTTTTTACATACTATAACTTGTGTTTTATACTTTTTTAATATTTATTTTTAAGAATGATGATTACTTTGATGAATTTTAATATTAATTATTTTTATTCTTATCATTATTTTAATTATGGTATTTATATTATTTATTGATATATTGCATTAATTATTTTTTATCTACAATGTTCAATATTTCAGTGATATTTCCAAAGTATTCAAATATTATGAATATGTTATTAAAACTTATAAAAATACATAAGAACCTCAAGAAGTGTTTTTTTAACCTTTTATTAATGGACCTTATGATGATAAACCTTACAATGATGAACCTTGTGAATATTGAACCTTATAAAGATTAAACCTTACAAAGATAGTATATATAACTAAAAAATATGTTTATTCCATTTTTTATAGACAGAAGTGACCATATAAAATCTATATCTACCTAACAATATTTTAAGAAAAAATCCTGCAAAATTAATATTTTACTCTTACAAATTGAGATAAAATACTTTTACAAAAAAAATTCTTATTTTATTATTTCATTTTTTTTCTATTACTCGTATAAAAGTTTTGTGTTATAGTGTTTTTTATTTTAGTAAAGTGATAATCAAATGAATAAATATAGATTGGAAGTGTTTCAGATAATACACTATTTCATGTCATGTAGTATCTTCCACACCATGTAGTATTTTATTATTTTGTTTTTAAAATATATGTTTCATGCCTTTTTGTTTCATTTTTTATAGGTTTAAAAATTATGCTATGATTTTTAGAAAATAATTTAAAGAACTAACAAACTTCTCATTATTTGGAAAACTTGACTGATCTTTTTGATGAATGATAATTAATAAAGATTGAGGATTAAATTGTTGTAGAATACTCTATAAATAAATATTGAAGAAACCAGATAAATAAGGACTAGAAGACTAATTTAGATATTATAAAATTAATTAATTGAAATTTTTATACTATAACTACTACTATGATATACTTGATGTTGTCACTGAGAAGATCTAAATTGTGTCAAATAAATTCTTGAAAGTGATCAGGCTACAAAAAAATTCTAATCTATTCATTTTTTATCATTTTTTCATTGATTTTTATTTCATGTCATTTTATTTTTTCATGATAATGTATTTTCTATGATTTTACCTAATAAAATTACTTATTTTATTGATTAAACAACCACTATAAAAGGTATATTTTTTGTTTGTGCCTCTAACTATAAAAGATAGGTCATTTTGGTTTTTGTTAAACTTATAAAAGGTAGGTTTGTATTGGGTTGTGAATCTCAATAAAATTAAATTATGTGTTTTTTTGTTCCACATTAAACATAAAATTAGTTATAAATTTGAGTTGTGACACTCATAAAAAAGTTAGGTTTTAGTATATATCATTTCTCTTGAGGTGTGGAGAGAATTAAAGAGTATATGTAAGATAATTTTGATTCCAACTAATATAAAACTCTCATGTTATTTGTTTTGTTTTATTTACACTTCACATGCACATAAATTTGATTTTTTTTTAAGTTTAACTTTGATTTTAGTTGTGTTTAAAATTTTAAACTATTCAATTCTCCCCTTCATCTTGACCTTATCAACATCTTTAAATAGGAAAAAAATGTTATCAATGATTTACCTTGAAAGGATAATTTTTCTTTGTTTACTTATATTTATTTATAGCATAATGTTCTTACTAGTATATTTTATCCTAGACCTCATAGTTTGAGGAAATTTTTTCATTGAGATGTGAGTATTAAACTCAAATGATGGCTAGATTCTTCAAATACCACTATATTTTAATGGAAATTATTAAGGATATGGGTAGGAAAGAATGTAAGATTATATAAAACATCTGAGTATTGATCATAGGACTATCATGGAAAACCCTTATAACTACATGATTCTTACCTAGATTCTTTGATTAGTAATGACATGGTAAAGTATGTTTTAAATTATAAAGTTATGAATATTTTATATTTTTAAATAATTATAAGTGTTTTTAGTCATTTCTTGGATTGAAAAACTACAAAATAAATATAGGGGGTTCAATAGGTTATACACTATAGAATAGAAAAGATCAAGAAAACCAAACTAGGAATGCTAAGAGCTAAATGTCAAGTTGTTAATATATGAGAAGAATAATTTTTTATCCAGATGTTTAATGGATTTTTCACACTTATTGAATTCTTAAACAATACAGTTCTACTTGAAATAGTGTTCAGATCCCTACCTAATAAATGGCATGTGATGAAGGTTTCTAAAGATAAAAGTAAAAAAAGTAAAGATTACACGTTGGATAAACTCATTGGTTCATTACTACAATATGAATTGGAGATTAAAATCATATTTCATGAGAAGACTATAAAAAAATTCTTTCATTTAAATCTATCATAAATATTTTTCTGAATCCTTTGATTTTGATATACAAGGTAGAAAAAAAATATGAAGTATCTTATCTTGTAAAAGGTGTCTAAAAAAGATTAAAAGAAATAAATAATTTAAAAGTATATCTAAAAAGGATTATTATAAGGATTATATAAAATAAAATAATAAATATAAGTCAAGTAATTATAATTATGTTCCATAATTAACTTGTTATGAATGTAGAAATAAAAACCATATTAATCTGGACTACCAATAATAGAAGTATGTGAGAAAAGATAAAAATTACAAGAAAAATGAGAAAAGAAACTTAACAATTGAATGGAGTTTAAAAAAGGACTTAGATTCAAGTGATGAATCAATAACTATAAAGGAGTTTGTTAATATCTTTTAAATGAAAATTATAAGTGAGGTTAGTAGTGATTGTGTTTTAAGTTTTAACTATGTTTCTAATTTTGAAAAATATTTTATTTCTGCTGAATAAATATAATGAAAAACTATATAGAGATATATTAAGAATAAGTGAGTTTTATAAATAATTAATAATAAAATAATAAGAATATTTTTAAGGAAAAAATATTCTTATTAAATATAATGGAAAACTTAAAAATATAACATCAAGTTCTAATTAAAAAATTATGATGATCTAGAAATTAATAAAAAGGAGAATTGAAAACAAAAAATGGAAATTGAAAGCTTAAATACTGAATTAGATACTTTTTTAAGGTAAATAAAATTGTGATAAAATGATATTTATGAATATACTAAATAAAAATAAAAATAATTTATTTATAATAAACAATTACTTAAAATGTATAAGTATTAATTTATAAAAATTTATAAATGAATAATTTTAATAGTTACTTTCTTTAGATGTATAATTAAAAGGAATTATTAAATTGAATGTTCATTAAGATTTAAAAAATATTTAAGACATAAAATTATTAATTTATAATCAATTTTATTTAAAGTTACCCAAGAAAAAATATTTAAGATCTATTTAGGTACTCAAAAATTTTGATATTGATTATATTGTATACAATGTTTAATAGTTAACATAACTATTTTCTAACTAATTATTTATAAAAATACTTAGAAATATCAATAAGGAAACATAGTATATGGATAAAATCTTTTATAAATACATGACTAGAGATAGACCAAATTTCTTATCTTATAATCAATGAGATGGGTGTTCTTTTACATTTATAAACAACTATAAAGGTAAAGTGAATGGTATTAGTGAATTTATTATTTATAACTATGTTATTATTTATAATGTACTATATATTAAATTAATAAAACATAATCTAATAAAAATTACAAAATTATTTGATAATGGTCTATTTTTCAAATTTGAAAATGATAAATGCCTTATTTTAGAAATGATTTTATATTATTTTATGCTAACATAAAGTATAATATTTACTTTATTTATTTTTATGAGCTAACAAATAATAATATTATGTTTCTTAATATTTTATTAATGGATGATGTTTTATGGTATAGGGGACTTGGATATGAAAATTTTATATTATTACACGGTTTTTCATAAAATATAACTATATTATAGCTTATCTGACTCAATGTGGACAAATATAACTTTTTATATTCATGAATGAAAGTAAAATAATGAAAAGGAATTTGTAGATCTATTAAATATATAAGAATAGTAAAACATCATAAACTTTTTCTTTTATATTTTTTTAACCTTTTAATACTTTAAGTCTTTTCAGTAAAAAATATATTTTTTTATCATTGATAATTTCATTATATTTACTTGAATTTAAATCCTATCTCATAAAAATAAAACATTATCAATGTTTAACAGTTTTATATGAATTAGTTCAAAATGAAAATTTTTATTTAATTATATCTATTAGAAATTATGGATGTGGAGATTTTCTAAATTAAGAATTTGAAAAAAAAAATCAATAGAATAGATATTTTCATAATTTCTTTATACCAGGATCACCTCACCAAAATGGATTGTAAGAAATAAATAATATAACTATTTAATAAATGAGTAGATCTATGTTAAATGAATTTATTCTACATAAATATTTCTATTCTAAAGAATTAAATACTTCACATTATGTATTTAATATGATTATTATTAGACCTATAATTACGAAAATCCAATATAAATTATGGAAATTAAATAAACCTAAAATTAGATATGTTAGAGTTATTGGATGTAAAGTTTTTATTATAAATAATAAATATTACATGGATAAATTTGATTCTAAATCAAATGAAGTAATTTTTTTATGTTATTGAAATGTTAGTAAAGGGTATAGAGTTTATAATAAGTGATATATAGTTATTAATGAATTTTATTGTATTAAATTTTATGAGAATGAATAAAATAAAAATAATTAAATTTGATAATATACTAAAGTAGATTTTAGATAATTCAATTTTACGGAAGATGTACATCAAAATGAATATTCTAATATTTAAGAAGATCACCCTAATGTGATAAATTATAAATCTTATAAATATGTTAATATTGAAGTAATTATTGGAAATTTTTATTCTATAGTATAGGATATAAATTCCCTAAGGTATTTTTATTCTCACATAGATTTAATTTTATCTTTTTTACTAATGATTATTTAAAATATTTAAGAGATTTTTATTATATTTTAATTATCAAAGAAGAACATAATTATTTTTCTAGAAATGATGCTTAGACTTTAGTTAAACCACTTAATAATTAAAATATTATCAAAACTAAGTGGATTTTTAGAAATAAATCAGTTGAGTCTAGAATGATAATGAGAAATTAAGATATATTGGTTGTACAAGTATTTTTTTAAGAAGAAAGAATCAATTATGATGATTCTTTTTCACTTGTTTTATAGGTTAGAGTCTATAAGGAATTTATTATCTTATACTTATTTTCATGGTTTAAAACTTTATCAAATGGATGTAAAAAGTGATTTTTAAAATGGATTAATTTCTAAAGAAGTTTTTATTAAAAACCCCATGTTATTAAACATGATAAATATCCTAAATAAGTTTTCAAACTTTATAAAGACTTTTATGGGATTAATAAAGCTCGTAAAGCATGGTATGAAAGATTATATTTATTTATTTTGTGAAAGGAATAGTGGATATAACTTTTTTAATAATATTATTTATAATTATATTTTGATTATTCAAGTTTATATTGATTATTTTCTATTTGGATCTTCTAGTGAATTGTAATGTACATAATTTTCTAATTTAATGAATAGTGAATTTGATATGGGTCTTATGGGAGAATTAAAATTATTTTTAGAACTTTCAATTTATCAAATAATTTAAGGAATATTATTAAATTAGTGTAAGTATGATAAAGAATTATGAAAGAGATTTAGACTTTATTCTAGTACAAATTTTAAAAACCCTTTGAGTGATTCTTGTATACAAGATTTTGATATAATTATTAAATCATTATATATTAAAGTTTTTTGAGGTATGATAGGTATATTTATTATCCAATTACTAGTATACTTGATCTAATGTTTAGTGTATACATGTATTCTTGATTTCAAGTTGAACTTAAGGAAATTCGCTTGAAAGTGTTAAAAGGATTATTAGGAATGTTAAAGAAACTATAAATCATGGGTTTTTTATCCAGTAAAAAACCACTTTTGACTTATTTTTTTTATTATAATTTTTAAGGATGTAAATTGATAGAATAAGTATTTATGGTTTATTTTTTCTTTTAGGAATGTTTTTTATTTTTATAGTTTTAGGAAATAGTTGTCAATTTCTTTTTTTACGAATGAAGTTGAATACATTGTTTATTCAATCTATTATTCTCAATCATTATGGATTAAACTTTATCTGATTTTTTAATGTTTTTTTATAAAATGTTAAATTTTTAGGATAATTCATCCATTATTTCTATTTCTAAATACCCCTAAAAATATTCTAGGTATAACTATAATAAAGAAAGATATCATTTTATTCAAGACCTTGTTCAATAAGGATATATTATCTTAGAATATATTTCTTGAGATGATCAATTATCATATATCTTAACTAAACATTTGGATACTATGAAGTTTAAAAATATTAAATTTAAACATAGAATGATGGAAATTTAAACTATGTACACGAATGGATATTTAATTACCATTTGTTTATTTGTATTTTTAATTTGTTATATGGTTTAGTTATATATTTATTTATTAACTATTTATAATAAAAATTTAAAACATTGTCCAGTTAATAGTTGTATCAATTTCAGAAATGAAAATAATGAAATTTTAGGGAATTTATCATTGTTTCAAAATTTTAATATTTCATATAGTGTTTTAATAACTGTTTACATTTTATAAATTTAGTTAAATATAAATTATGAATTAATTTAGGGGGATTATAACTATCTTTGAATTATTATTTGGAGTTATGAGTAAATAATTGGTGTGAATAATTGATAACATATGGAGATATATTGGAAATTACTCATGATTCATTTTACTTTAAGTGTGATTTATTTTTTATTGATTTATTTATTTTTTAATTGTGGGAGTTATTTTTAAAAGGGTTTTTTTATCATTATTTTAGTTATTTAAAAAAATTCAAAAATGGGGATATTTTTATTTTTATTAAATGATTGGTTTTGTAATTACCAAAAGGGGGAGATTTATTGAGTTTAACATATAGATATTGTTAGGGTTTGTTTGATTGGAGTGAATTTATACACTTTAATATTTTCTCTCTTATTCTTTTTCTTTTGAAATTTAAAAACTCTATTTTATTGTAAAAAAACCTACAAAAATATATGATTATTATAAAATTATATCTTTGATACTTATTTTTAAAAAAAATTAATTTGTGATTTTACCTTAATTTGTGTTTAAACTCTATTTTTGTTTTATTCTTGTTTATTATTTATTTTTAAGAATGATTTTGACTCTAATTTTTTCTTATATTAATTATTTTATATTCTTAATATTATTATTATTCTGGTTTTTATATTTTTCCTTGATAAATTTTATTAAGTATTTTTTATCTTTAGTGATTAAAATTTCATTGTTTTTTTAAAATTATTTGAGCCTTATGAAGATATTATTGAATCGTAAAAATATACACATGAAACTTATTAATTTTTTTTTACTTTATGATAATGAAAATTGTGATATTGAATCATATGATGATGAACCTTATGAATATTGAACCTTATAGTGATTAAACCTTATGAAGTGATTATACGAACCTTATTAAACAATGTTTGTTCAATTTTTGATAAAGGTATGTAACCTTACAAAATATATCTTGACCTTATAAACTTTAATGAATCACTCTTATAAAGTTTATATTTTACTCTTATGAAGTTATAAAATATAGTTACAAAGTTATTCTTACGCTTTAATTTAATATAAATTTTGTGTTTTATGTTTCTCTTATAATATTTCTATGTTAAAGAGTTTTTTATTTTAGTGAATTGATTATCAGATGAAGAAAGTTATGATTAGAAGTGTTTTAGAAAATACACTCTTTCATGTCGTGAGGTATCCTTCATGTCATTGAGTATTTTATTGTTTTATTTATATTAATATATGTTTCATACTTTTTTTCATTCCACATAGGTTTAAAACTCATGTTTTAATTTATAGAAACTTTTTTAAATATCCAATAGACTTATCATTATTTGGAAACCTCAAAAAATATGAACATTGAATGAGAATTAGGAAACACCCTGGATTAAACCATTAGATATTACATTATAAATAAATATCGAATAAACTAAATGAATATAAACTAAATGACTTACTAGGAGATAGATGAACTACTTGAAATGATGGTTTACTAGTGTGACTACTATTGAGATATACTTGTTGCGATCACTAAGAAGAGATAAATTTTGGTGATCACATTATTATAATTGATTGATTTGAAATGACATTATACTCTCTTTTATTTAGGTAATTCATTCATTGATTTTTATTTCATATATTTTTATTTTTTCTTAATCAAGTTTGTTTTATGGTTTTACCTTGTAAAAGAGTTTCTTTTATCAATTATACCTTTACTATAAAAGGTAAATGTTAATGGATGTTCCTAAAACTATAAAATATAGGTCTGTGTGGTTTTGATTCCACTTATAAAAGGTAGGTTTGTATTAGGTTCTGAATAACATTAAAGTGAGTTATGTTTTTAGTTGTGTTTCATTCCAAATAAATGCTGGTTATAATTTAATTTAACTCTCATAAAAAAATCAGGTTTTAGTGGATATATTTTCTCTAGAGGGGTAGAGATAATTTAATTGTACATATAGGATCACTTTTATTTCAAATACTATAAAAATTGGGTGTTATTTGTTTTATTTTATTTTTGATGCACTTGCAAATAAACTTGATTTTTTTAAGTTTAACTATAATTTAATTTGTGTTTAAAATTTTAAATTGGTCAATTCACCCCCCCCCCCTCTTGATCTTTTCAAAATCTCAACCTCAGTAAACAACTAACATGGTCTACACATATAAGAGTGTCGCCTATAGTAAATTATGGTGATAATAAGGATTTATTATTTGGGCCTAAATAATAGGTATTTAAACCTACTTCCATATCAAGGATTTATCTCACTATAGAGACTTAGATAGCTCTTTTTGTTGAGACGCTATATGAGTTTTAATACTTGATATTACCTATCTGTCTGGGTGATATTGATGTTAGTTGTAGGATAATTGGTTATAAGATATTGACATAATGATTCCCTTAGTGAGGCAATCTATTCTTTAAGAATTATTCTCATTATTAACTTGTTTCATGATTAGTAGTAAAGTGTAATAAGGTGATAATTTTAGCTCAGAATATGAGAAACATTACATATAGATAAAGTTTTAAATTGTTTCAAAAGTATTTAGTTCTTAGTTTTGATGGTAGATGAATTATAGGGGCTATGATATTTTAGATAGCGTTGGCTTAATATTATAAGGAATTTCCCTTGATTTAAATATTATTTTAGTTTTCTCAGGATGATGATTGATGATATTTTGAGAACTCATCAATATGATCACAAATGTTTTGAAGAAATTTATGTGATGGTATCACCTCTAGGTTAACTACTATATTTTTTTGTGAAATAGATATTCGGACATACTATTTATCATTATTTCACTTAATTTTGATATAGGAGAAAAAAAGGATCTAGTATAACATTCCTATAACTAGGGGATCTTCTAGTTGATCATGAATGACCAGATAGAGCCAAATATATTCTTTATGGAAATTTCATATTTAGAGTGTAACATTACTCAAAAGAGATACCCCCTATTTATGTATATAGTTAGTTCATCATTGTTTGACTCAATTATAGAGATTGTGATGGAAACTAGTTACATGATATAGTTATTAATTTGGAAGTTCCTAAAATGATATGTTATTTTTCCCCTATAATTTATTCTTATTAATTACTATTAGTTTCAAACTCATTTGGTGGTGATGATAACTAATTATATGGTATCGAGATTCTAGTTGAGGTATTAAACTATGATACATATTTGTAAAATTATATAAATGAAAAACCAATTGATAGTGTATTCATTTTAGTGATATGAACTTATTCTGAAAAGTAGTTTGTATAATTTTCATTGTATATTAAGGACTATGACTCTCATGACATCATCATAAGAAGTTATATTGGTGTGACTGTATTTTAGGAAGGGTGAGGAGTAAATATAAATGATTATTTATAAGTAACTAATTTTCATATTAAAAACTATTTATTATATTGGTTGTAATGGCTTGGACCACTCTGATCCATTTCTTTGAGAAAATGTGGTGCTGAAGGTGTTTTGGGAGGTCAAGGGGACTTGGTGTGCGTTTGGGTGGACTTTTAAGGAAAGTTAAAGGGTTATGGATTTTGCACGGTTGGCACACAGTTTGCCTAAACCGTGCGGCCAAACCGTGCAAGGTTGGTTTTGGTGGTAGTGGCTAACGCACGATTAGCGCACAGTTTGTCTAACCATGCGGACTAACCGTGTGAGGAGTGTTTGGCGAGGCAGAAGCTAACACATGGTTGTCACATGGTTTGTTAAACCGTGCGGACTAACCGTGCGGGCACTTAAAGTTAGATCCTAAAATTGTAGATATGAAATCTTTTGCCTCTAAATGGTTCGTTTAAGCCCCAAGTGGCCATAACTCTGGATTACCCTTCCTTGGAGGTAAAATAACATCTCTCAAGCATTTTGGAGGTGATCCGGAGGCTTATCTTCACGAATCGAATCTGGTTTCTCGAGGTATGTGATCCTTTTGTTTGGTTTCTCAGATCTACCTAAATCTACTCCTCATCTTCTCTCGAGATCTTAGATCTATGCCTGTTGGGTAGATCTAAGTGTGTGGATATCGATTATGATGAACTTTGGTCTTGGTTGTGTTAGGAGAGGAGATCTAGGGAGGATCCTTGGTGAATCGGCCTGGTCTTCTTGGGAGTTCTTCGACCATTGTGGTTTCCGTCAAAACCTTTGAGGTAGGGAATTCATGGATTCTCTAATTATTCATGTGCAATCATAGAGTTACCATGATTTGGCCTTTGGATCACAATGTAATTGGCCTAATTAAATACTTTAACTAGATTAAAAGAATTGGTTTGATCACATGTTGTTGCTTTGTGACGTGATAACGGTTCCCCTCTTGATTTGTTAGATAGTGTGATATATATTCCTTGATTGTTAGCATGTTTCTCTGAATGAAATTGATAAATAATGTAAAGCCAGAATTAATTGATAAATAATTGGATAAAGATAAAGAGGCATGTAAATTAATTATGTTGTTGTTGGTGTGGATGTTGTTCCAACTTGGTGTTAATCAAATTAAGGTCGATGATGTGTTTAATTCAGTTGGTTGGTAAACCTGAAATCTGTTGGTGCTTGTTGTTTGAAGGTCGGATTCCTTGTTAAAGGGCCAAGATCCCAAATTGATGTGATGTTTTTTTTCTTGCTACTTGTGCGGTGATGTGACCCTGGGAGGGTGTTGTGATATGTGGGGTCATGGAGGCCTTATGGTTGTGGCAGCGGATGACTCCTAGAGTGGCAAGATGCATCATTTTATGCATGTGGGTGTCGGGGAGGACACCAGGGATGATGGAATGGGATGGATGTGGTTGTTGGATGCTTATGGATTCTATGGTTGTTTATCTGCTTTGCTTTTCCCCACTACTCAAGGCATCTAGTCTTGCTTACCCTCCTTCCGAAAGGGGCGAAGACACGTGGGGTATGCCATGTGATTTCCGTGTTTAGCCTCTCTAGGGAGAATGGGTCTATGCTCTTTCTATAGGCGGCACAGACTCTATGGGTAGTACATATACTCACTAGTTTGAGCCCCTTGTGTTTAGTAGCATAGGATGCTTCTCTAGAATTCATGGGAATATGGGAAAGTAATTATGTAATGAATGTTTGAATAATTGATGTTAACCCATGGGGATAGAGATGCTGGAATATAATGATGAGGTTGTAACTTTGAAGGAACATTTGACTTTGGGTGTGATGTCGATGAATTTAATGTGTAATTGTTCATGGTTAATTAATGTTTGAATAATTAATTAACGTACAGTGGAATTGATAAAAAGGGAATAAAGTAATCTAATAAATCCCTTAAATGGTTGTGTTCTTATAAGATACCTAGTCTTAGAAGTGGCAGCCTAGAGTTCGAGAGACGTTAGCTACAGTTGTGTCTAAGACTAGGTTATGCCCATAGTGTGGTTGTGATTTATAGTATATTATGTACTTTTTGTGTTTTTATACGTTACTCCACCCTATCAGTAAGGACAACTAACACCTTAGGGATTCTGATCCCTGTGGGGGTGTTTTCCCCAACATTCTGATGGGAGGATGAATGGCTAACTACCCCCTTTGATCCCGCTCTCTTCTCTTGGTAGATACTAGTGCCATTAGGCACAACGGTTAGTTTTCCCCATACATGGTTGTAGAGGGCTGTAATGGTTGTGGTTATTCATACACATATATTCTAGATATAGTATCCTATGGACTACTATAGGTTTAACGTGTATAGGCTGTGATGGATTGAGGATCCTTACTCGGTGTATGGGCTGTAATGGCTTGAGGTATAATACCCAACGTATGATACATGTTATGCGAGCTGTGGTGGCGCCCGGAAACTACCTGGTTACTTTTGGTTGTGAGGATGGTGTGCTGCTTCACCCAGGTGTCTACGTGGAAGCCTTTGTGGTACACGTGGTGCAGATTGTGGAGCTTAGGCCAGGTGTATGCAGGCAAGCCTTTGAAGAGAGATGCACAGGACGTATGTCATTGAGGAAAATCGGCAAACCAGTGGGGAAGTAGTAGCGGGGTACCCTTTATATTCTTTATTATATGCTATATTCTTGTATGTCTTAATTGGTGAGGGTATCCATGGTGAGGTTGGGAACTTAGTATACATGTTTAGGTGATGAGTTAGTTACACTTGTTGTTCATTGTGCTTTATCATGCTTTCTTTACTTTTTCACAAGAGGCTTTGGGGAGGATCCTACTGAGTATACTATTATACTCACCCTACGTATATATAAACAGTTTTTCAAGTCACTTGGAGAAGGTTGGAGATCAATATGGTTACTACTAGCTTGTGGTTGGAGGAGTTGTTCGGGCTTGTGGTCACTACTGTTTTACTTTCTTTTGGGTACTTATAGTTTTACCTTTCAGTTATAGTACTTTTGCATGGAATTTCATATATGTACATGGGTTTCTTTTATATTTCAGTTTTGAGTTAGAGTTGGTTGGTGTCTATCTTATCTCTCTCTTCTGCATGTGTTCTCTTAGATGGTAATGCCTCCCATTTTTGTGTTTATTATACCCTCGGTGCTAGTTGCCAACCTGGGGACTACTGGAGGCGGGACTCAGGGGTTATTATCTCCCTTTTCAAATTGCTGACCTAGGAGGGGTACACTTTGTGGGAAGGGGGTCATGGCAGAGTGGTATCAGAGGTCTGGTTGAGGGATAGGATGGAGTTTGGAGTTAGGTACCTGTGAGGTTTCATGGGTTGGTAGGGAAACGGTGTCATTCATGTTTAGAAAGTGAGGTAAACACTGGAGACCAGCTAAGACATAGGACTTTAGGTCCCCCTATGATATGATGCACAGACCTTTAAGTTTATAATGGCTACTAAACAAGTTGATACTTGTTGCAGGGTAAAGACCCAGGAAAGGATCATGCATCATTCTTCTTTGTGCTTGTGTTTGAATGGGTAGACCTTGGGATAGGTTAACCTAAAATGAATAAAAAGAAAACAATTAATTAATAAATGTTGAGTCTTCCATATTCCAGGATTAGGAGCTCTAATTGTTTTTTATTTTACAGGTATGGCTCCATGTTGACGTCCTCGTTAGGTTTGCGTAGAAAATGTTCACCAGGTTGTTCCAGCAGATCACCGTAGGGTAGAGGTTGATGAAGACGACACTTGGAGGAAGACACTCCGAGAGGTTCAGCGCCAGAGTCTGCATAAGTACGAGGGATCCGTTTCAGATGCAGTCATGGAAGACTGGTTGGAGGAGGTTGAGATAGGCTTCAGTTCGATCCGTGCTTGTAAGAATCCCTGAGTGTCCTTAGCTGTGACAATGCTGCATGGAGCAGTGAGGCAGTGGTGGTTCATATTCCTCAGGGATCGTGAGGAGTCAGTGATCTCATGGGAGGAGTTCCGAGACAAGTTCAGAGTAGTGTTCCTTTCCTCGACTGCAAATGCGTCCAGTCGCCAGGTGATTCTACCCCTTTGAGAGGGGATCTCCACTATTAGAGAGTTTGGAATCTGGTTCTGGAACCTTTTATGGTATGCTTTAGACCTGTTACCAGATAAGGAGGCCAGGGCTAGGAATTTCGAGGAGGCTTTGCGTCCATAGATCCAACGCCAGGTCACCCCATTTATGCTGAAGACATATCTCGAGGTTCTGGAAAGGGAGGAGGTTGTCGAGAGTAATTTTTCTAGGACTAGATCATTACAATAGGGGAATCAGTACGATTCCTCATGAAGTAGAGCTACGGTCTGGGGTTCCCGGTTTTCAGGTTAGAAGAGTTTTTGTTCAGCCGAGGGTAGGTCCCAGCCCTTCACATCTCGTTTCTCCGAAGAAAGCAACTCTCAGGCCTATACCAAGGGATAAGGCCCTTGTTTTTCTTGCGATGGTCATGGCCATCAGTAGTGGGAGTTCCCGACCTTTCAGATTGGTCATAGTGTACCGGGCGCTACGCTCTAGGTTCCCCCATTGAGGCAGTTCCATCCGAGGCGGCAGCAGCCAGTTGCACCAGCTTTAGATCACCAAAGGGGAGATGGGGTAGGCAGAGGATAGCCCCATGATGCTCACCGTCCTTAGAGAGTAGAGCACAGCCATGGTGGTGGTCTTCATCAGGGTCAGAGAGGTTGTGAAGGAGGTCGTGGTCAGCTTCATGCTCTAGCGTTGCCAGCACCAGATGAGCCAGATGTCATTCGAGGTACCCTTTTCTTGTTTTCTACGTTGGTGTATGCCTTGTTTGATTCAGTAGCGACACACTCCTTTATATCACCTACCCTTGTTCATTCTTTAGAACTTGAGGTAGAGAGGTTTCCAAGGCCCTTGGCGTTGACTACGCCAGTTAGAGGTCAAGATAGCTTATTTGAAGTATGTAGAGACTGTGAGCAAGTGTTGGGGAAACACCGCTCTTGGGGTGATTTCCTATGTTTATGGATACAACCATATGATGTCATTCTCGGCATGGATTGGTTGTATTTTTTGTAGACTATCATAGATTTCTTCAGGAAGAAGGTCATTTTCTTTGGTGTGGATGGAGAGCAAGTGGTTTTTGTTGGTGAGTGAGACCCTCGGATGGGTCATAGGCATGTTTCATCCTTATCATCCATGAAGGCTGAGATGATGATGAGTTCATTATAGATTCAGCAGTTGGCGTTTCCTAGGGTCATAGAGGAGTACCCTTATGTCTTTATAGAAGAGGTTGTATCCTTACCCACTCGATGAGAGATTGAATTCGGGATCGAGCTATAGCCAGGAGCGTCTCATATCTCTATGTCTCCCTATAGGATGGCCCCTTCTGAGTTGTAAGATCTATGTATACAACTTGATGATCTATTTCAGTGTGGTTTTGTTCGGCCAAGTTTGTCACCATAGGGTTCACTAGTTTCGTTTATGAAGAAGGTCGACGGTATTTTGCGGTTATGTGTCGATTATCGTCGCTTAAACAAATTGACAATAAATAATCACTATCCTCTTCTATGGATTGATGATTTATTAGATCAACTGAAGGGTGAAAGTTTGTTCTCAAAGATCAACTTGTGGTTAGGATATCATCAGATGTGTGTGAAGGATGAGGATATCCCGAAGACTTCTTTCTGATGTCATCATGGGCATTATAAGTTCGTTGTAATGTCGTTCGGCATAACGAATGCTCCATTTGTGTTCATGGGATTGATGAATGCTGTGTTCTGTGAGTTCCAGGATAAGTTTGTGGTGATTTTCATCAATGGCATCCCTGTGTACTCCACATATGAAGAGGATCATTCAGAGCATCTACATGCTATTTTGGGAGTTCTTCGTAAACATCAGCTATTTGGGAAGTTTTTGAAGTGTGAGTTTTGGGATCAAGAAGTCAGTTTCTTGGGGCATGTTGTGTCCCGACAGGGAGTAGCTATGGATCCATCAAAGATTGAAGCAGTTGTGTCTTGGAAATCTCCCAAGACAGTGTTAGAGGTGTGAAGTTTCCTTGGTCTCTCAGGCTACTACAGGAGGTTCGTAGCCAATTTCTCCCAAGTTGCAACTCCTCTAACAGCTTTGACCAGGAAGGATCAAGAATTCATATGGACTGATCAATTTCATGCAGATTTTGAGTATCTAAAGGAGAAGTTAGTAAGTGTTCCAGTCCTTTGTCTTCCAGCCGAAGGAGTTCAGTTTGATGTTTTCTGTGATGCTTCACATCTGGGGTTAGGCTATTTTCTCATGCAGCAGAGGTCAGTTGTTTCTTATGGGTCTCAGCAGTTACGTCCCCATGAATGCAACTATTCCACCCATGATATTGAGTTGGTAGTCGTGGGGTTTGATCTGAAGTTGTGGATACATTACCTCATTGGTGAGAGCTTCTTGGTTTTCACTGATCAAAAGAGTTTGAGGTATGTTTTCTCCCAGCATGACTTGAACTTACGACAACGTCGGTGGATGGAGTTATTACAGGAATACAACATTAAAATATAGTATACACCTATAAAAGGAAATGTTGTAGCTGATTCACTGAGCCGAAATTCACGTAGTGATGTTGTGCATGAATCCAGTGATTCCTGGAGAGTAATGGAAGGACTGAAAGCTTTGCATCTTGATATGGAAGAAGTCGGAGGTAGAGGTTGTCTTTTCCAGATGATGGTGCAGTCATCCCTAATGCAGAAGGTGGAAGAGTCCCAGTTGGGTGATCTAGAGGTAGAAGTATGAAGAGACCGAGTTGTTTGTGGTGAGGCCCCTGATGGTTGGACTGAAGATGGACAACACCGAGTGTTGTATCATGGAAGGCCTTTTGTCCCTTTGTCGATGCGCGAGATGGTTCTCAGGGAGTTCCATAATTAACCTTTAGCAGTACATCCTAGCGTTACAAAGATGTACTGATCCTTGAGGAGCCAGTTTTGGTGACCTGGGCTAAATCATGCTATTGCAGAGTTTTTGTCTCGATGTTTAGTCTGCCAGAAGGTGAAGGTCGAACACCGTGTTCCTGGTGGTCTTCTTCAGCCATTAGATATTCCTCAGTGGAAGTGGGAGGACATCTCAATGGACTTCGTTACTGGATTACCTCGAGATTCGGAAGGATATGATGCTATTTGGGTGGTAGTGGATCATTTAACAAAATCATCCCACTTCATAGTGATCAAGGAGTCAAGCTCAATGGAAGTTTTGTCAAGGTAGTATCTAGAGGAGGTGGTGAGACTTCATGGAGTCCCAGGGATGATCATTTTTGATCGAGATCCTCGTTTTACCTCCAGGGTGTGGAGCGGTCTCCAACATGCTTTTGGTTCTCAGTTATTCCTTAGCACTGCTTTTCATCCTCAAACGGATGGCCAGAAAGAGCGAACTATCTAGACTCTTGAAGGCATGTTACGCTCTTATGTTCTTGATTTTGGAGGTTCATGGATGAGGCACTTACCCTTGGTGGGGTTCGCTTACAATAATAGCTTTCACTCCACCATTGGTATGGCTCCGTTTGAAGCCTTGTATGGCTGACCTTGTCGTTCTCTGTTGTGCCGGATTGGGGTCAGAGAGTCAGAAATTCTCGGACTGGAACTAGTGCAGAATACAACAGAGATGTTTCAGGTGATTCATGAGAGGATAAAGACAGTGCAAGATCGTCATAAATAATATGATGATCAAAGAAGGTGACCCTTAAAGTTTAATATTGGGGATCATGTGTTTCTGAAGGTGACTCCCCATCGTGGGAAGTGAAGGTTTGGTCGTGGAAGTAAGCTTTCTCCTCATTTTTTGGGCCTTTTGAGGTGTTAGCTCTTGTTTGAGCTGTTGCGTACCAAGTGGCACTTCCCCATCAGATGAGTCGGATACATGATGTTTTCCATGTATCACAGCTCCGTCGTTATCTTCATGATGACTCTCACATCATCGATGGGAGAGAGATCGATGTTGATGATGATTCCACCTTTGAGGAGAAACCTGTGGAGATCCAAGACCGCAAGGAGAAGGTGTTGCGCGGGCATTCCATCCCCTTAGTTTGTGTCTTGTGGTGACATGGTGGCATGGAGGAGAGTACCTGGGAATGTGAATCACAGTTACGTGCTCAGTGCCCAAAGTTATTTGATGTTTAACTCTTTCCATGTATCATTGTAGCTGATGTGGTTATGAAACTTTCATGTTTATGAGATGGATCCCTTTGTTTCTTTGGTGGCTTGCTCTCTTTTGAGAGGTATCTCGGTGGGTGGTTGTTCAGACCCTGTTTCATTTTCTCTTTAGGTGGGTTTTGGATTCTCAAGGATGATAATGTTTTGAGAGGTATCTGATGTAATTTTTTGGACCTCTCTAGTATATTCCTTTGTGAAAATGTGGTGCTGGAGGTGTTCCGGGAGGTCAAGGCGACTTGGTCTGTGTTTGGGTGGACTTTTAAAGAAAGTTAAAGGGTTATGGACTTCGCACGGTTGGTGCACGGTTTGCCTAAACTGTGTATCCAAACCGTGCAAGGTTGGTGTTGGAGGTAGTGGCTAATGCACGGTTAGCGCACGGTTTGTCTAACTGTGCGGACTAACCATGCGAGGAGTGTTTGGCGAGGCAGAAGCTAATGCACGGTTAGCGTACGGTTTGTTAAATCGTGCGGACTAAACCTTCAGGCACTTAAAGTTAGATCCTAAAATTATGGATCTGAACTCTTTGGCCTCTAAATGGTTCGTTTAAGCCCCTAAGCGGCCATAACTCGGTATTACCCTTCCTTGGAGGTAGAAGAACCTCTCCCAAACATTTTGAAGGTGATCTGGAGGCTTCTCTTCATGAATCGAAGCCGGTTTCTCGAGGTATGTGATCCTTTTGTTTGGTTTCTTAGATCTACCTAGATCTACTCCTCCTCTTCTCTCAGGATCTTAGATATACGCCTGTTATGGGTAGATCTAAGTGTTTGGATGTCGATTATGATGAGATTTGGTCTTGGTTGTGTTAGGAGAAGAGATCTAGGGAGGATCCTTGGTGAATCGGCTCGGTCTTCTTGGGTGTTCTTAGACCATTGTGGTTTCCGTCAAAACCGTTGAGGTAGGGGATTCGTGGATTCTCTAATTGTTTATGTGAAATCGTAGAGTTATCATGATTTGGCCTTTGTATTACAATGGAATTGAACTAATTAAATACTTTAACCGGATTAATAGAATTGGTTTGATTGCATGTTGTTGCTTTGTGTCGTGATAACGGTTCGCCTCTTGATTTTCTAGAGAGTGTGATATATATGCCTTGCTTGTTAGCATGTTGCTCTTAATGAAATTGACAAAGAACGTAAATCTGGAATTAATTTATAATTAATTGGATAAAGATAAAGAGGCATGTAAATGAATCTGGTTGTTGTTGTTCTGGATGTTGTTCCAACTTGGTGTTAATCAAATTGAGGTCAATTATGTGTTTAATTCAGTTGGTTGGTAAACCTGAAATCTATTGGTGATTGTTGTTTAAAGGTCGGATGCCTTGTTAAAGGTCCAAGAGCCCAAATTGATGTGATGTTTGTTTTACTACTGCTTATGCAGTGATGTGACCCTAGGAGGGTGTTGTGATATGTGGGGGCATGGAGGCCTTGTGGTTGTGGCAGCGGATGACGCCTAGAGTGGTGAGATGCATCGGTTTATGCATGTGGGTGTCGAGGAGGACACCAAGGATGATGGAATGGGATGGATGTGGTTGTTGGATGCTTGTGGATTCTTTGGTTGTTTATCTTCTTTTCTTTTCCCCACTACTCAAGGCAGCTGGTCTTGCTTACCCTTCTTCCGAAAGGGGCGGAGACACACGGGCTATGCCACATGCTTTCCGTGTTTAGCCTCTCCAGGGAGAATGGGTCTATTCTCTTGCTATAGGTGGCACAGACTCGATGGGTAGTACATATACTCACTGTGTTGAGCCCCATGTGTTTAGTAGCATAGGATGATTTTCTAGAATGCTTGGGAATATGGGAAAGTAATTCTTTAATTAATGTTTGAATAATTGATGTTAACCCATGGGGATGGAGATAGTGGAATATAATGATGAGGTTGTAACTGACTATATTGTTGTGGTTCAATAAGATTAAACTAGAGGGGTCTTCTTAAATCTTCGGTGAGTGCCTCATGCATATCTGGTGATAGAAGAAGGGATTCAAGAATGGAAAGCCTTTCTGGGATACTGGAAAGGTTCTTAAGAACATCGTACTTCCCTTCCAGGTGCGAAACTCTACTTGCAGGAAGCCACTCTGTGACCGGAGGCATGGCGGGCCCAGCCGGCTAGACCAGCGTCTGACTGGTACTAGGAATATCTCATTGTTCACTATTCGAAGTCTAGAGAGTGGCTTCTAGATGAGGACCAGAAGGCTGGGGTTGGCTGGTGGCAGGGCGAAGCTGGTCGCGGCACGGTCGATGTGGTTCCGCCTGATCCAGTAACACAAACGGTGGTGGAGGTGGACATGTCGACAACAGATGAAGGGGCCACGTGTGCTGAGCTCTGCACTGGGCCTGTTGTCTGGTCTCATCGGTATGCACATCCTAGCTGGAGGTGCCAACTATCGTGCCCCGGTGATCCATGTAACCACGGCTCTGACGACGTTGGCGACAGATGGGGACATTGGGAAGGTCTACCTGGCATTCCCCATCGTCGGAAGTCAAATAGGGATTTACCAACTCTACGGTGTTAACCGAAGCGTACCCCAAACTGTCACTTGAAGAGTCGTCCACTATCGGGCAGAGTCTTGGATGGATCCCCATTTCTAGGGTCATAAATTCGTCAAGAGTGCTGGATGACGATGGCATTGGCAGGGCGCATTGTTTCTTCTTGCGCCACTGCTGCTTGCTCTTTTGGGAAGAGGTTGGCTGAGACGACGATGTCAAAGTAGTAACCGCAGCTTCTGAGGACTCTGGCTGATTTAGGCATACACGGATGATGCCATGGGCACGGGTGACCACCTTGCATACTATCCATTTGTTATACTTCTGGGACCCACGGTTGAAAACCTGCTGCCATTCACCTTCGTCGCCGTTACTGCCATCCGATCTCACAAAGACACCTGCCACTTGTGCCGGGGATGGGCCCAAACTGACTATATTGTTGTCAATATGGTCTTGTAGCTAGTCCTTGAACATGTATCATTGCTTGATGGTGTTCCCCAGGATCCGGTGATAAGGACATTAGTTGGGGTGATTAGTGAGATGTGCCTCTTCTGGCTTCCGGTACTCAGGCAGCCGCACGATTCTCTATTACAAGGCACTACGGAAGTAACCGGGGACCTGAGCCTCATTAAATGAGTAGGTATAATTCCTTCTATCTATAAGGGGGGCTCTAGGAGGCTGACCCTGATAGGGGCCCGGAGGAGCATTCCAAAGAGGCAGAACTTGATTATCTCGCCTAGGTGGTGGTGGTGCGTTACGCGGAGGTGCTTGCTGATTTTGAGGCAGTCATTGCTGGGCTGGAGGATATGCCTGTGGGGGCGGACCCCTATGGGGATGCAGAGCTGGCTCCATTTGGTAACAATTCTAGCTGCTTGGGGGCCTCTATCTGGGCCACAGCAACGGGCTCGGCTCTGTCATCTCTCCTTTTCGGGATTACAGGAGGCAGCGGTCATGCATGACTGGCCTGTCGTAGGGATTCTTCGAGGTGTTGGGCCTTGTCTGAGAAGTCTCGAAACCCTATGGGGTAATTCTAAGTGATTGAAGAAGGAACCAGCTCTGCCTTGACATTCCCTACACAAATTGTCAGTAATTTCTTCGGAGTTAGTGGCATGTCAAGGGATTATGTGAGCCCCTTCCACCGGGCGATGAAGTCCGCGACTCGCTCATCGGGCCTTTTCTTGCACCTAAAGAGGTTTTTGATATTTGTATTCTAAGTTGTGGAACTGAACTGGTAGAGGAATTTCTTGTGAAGGTCCTTCTAGCTAGTCACGAATCCGACAGGGAGCTAGCCGTACCAGATAAACGTCGGCCCCTCCAGTGTCTGAACAAAGCAACGGAGCTTGGCGGCCTCCTACTGCGCTGAAGTCCCTAACATAGTCCCACACCTTGAATTGAAGTAGGATAGGTGCTATGGAGGGTCTCGTGTCCCGTTAAATGGGGAGAAAGTGGGGTTCCCAAATCCCAGAGGTGCTGGCATATCATCCACCCATGCTGGGTATGGCTTGCCGTTTGGTGGGATTCCCACTTGCCGAGTTTCCAAAGCCTCTAAGCGGGCGATGAGTGCTTCCATTGGATTTTATGGACGCAGGTTCCTATCCTGATGGGGATCCCTAACCACAAGTGCAATGTCGGGATCTTCAATTTGGTAGACAAGCTTATCAGCTCATGGAGCGGCTGGTGGAGCGACCCTTGGGGTGGCGGGAGGAACCCGAGCGGGGTCTCTTGGGTGGTCACACCGCTTAGGAGGGTTTGGCGAAACATATTGCGCCCTCTTTCCATGAGCTCTGGCCTCTCCTCTGTCAGCGAACACGGCATGATCGAGGTTTCCTAGGAGAATCTCGCTGAGGGGTAGTTGTTCCTACCCCTACTTCCCCAGCCTAGGATCACCGTAGTCAGGTCACCGCTCTACAATGCGTTCAGCCAGAAGCTCATCAACCAACCTCTTCTGCTCAGCATGTTTTTGGCATAGCATGGCCTTCTCGGGATCTTCCTCTACTTTCTGCACTGAGGCAGACGGGTCAGAGAGCTTGACAACCCCAATGTGCTCTTTACCCTTGCAGATATTCCAGCTCAGTATTAATGCCTCAGTGGCTGCGGGGAGACCTAATAGGTTCCTCTGATAACGAGTAATCCTCCCTGATGGGTCCATTGGTGTCTTTCCCTCAAGGGGTAAGTCCCCCTAAAGAAGTTCCAGACCATTCCCCTCTCTCGACAGATCGTCCATGTTGACTGCCGCTGCCCTCGGGGGCATGTCCTTAGAGTCGCCCAGTGAGTCAGGCTACCGATGAATCACACTGAAGAGAATGGAAGCGTACTTCCCCCATCCATGAACGTGCGCGTGGGGTGTGGCCTCATCGATAAATTTGCGAAGTACTTGAAAACTCTGAACGCATTGTTGTTGGAGGGCCATATGGTGGCCAAGTGAATTGGGGTGCCAGACCGTGGGGAGCGTGGCCAGGTCGACCCGAAGACATTGCTCACCGATATCCTTGAGGTGTGCTTGGCTCCCAGGATAAGGCACTTGCTGGTGGCGAAGAAGGAAGAGAGTCACCTGGAGGGTCTGGCGAAAACATTCAAATTCTTCTGGGGTGAGCGATTCTGGTGTATCAAAATCCAACCATGTGACCAGCCAAAACTTCTCAGGGAAGTGGCCTACTGTAAGGATGGACCAGAAGCTCCATGCCTCAGGTTCAGGATCCGGCCCTTGATGGCCACTCTCATCAACTAGGAGTGGCTAGGGAACTGGCAGTAGTGTCGAGGCAGGCCGCTGGGTCAGTGGGCTGGCAGGTGGAGAATATGGCGAGCAGGACAATTGGCCACCGAATCCTAGGTCATCCTCCAAGGGTTGTAGTGACCTGGCTGCCATGTCACGATAGGATGGACTAGCGAACGGGCCTCATGTCATAGTGTCGGTGCTTTCTAGGGGTGTGAAATGTCGTGGATATTCCTCCATCGACCCCCAAAAAAGACCTATGCCATCTCTGGCTGAGGTGGAAGGTGCTTCCGGAGAGGCCGATGGTGAATGAAAGTTCGATCCCTGGGGGTATGCCAAGTCCTCATCCTCCTAGATATACCTTTGGAGGGATCCGGGGATCATATGGATCTCGCATTCGGGGAGTATGAGGCTGACGCGTCGTGTCCCTATCCCAACCCTTGACTCAGAGGACTAAGGAGAGGGCTCCATCACCGAGTCGTACTCTACCTCAGAGTCTGAGAAACGGACTGGTCTGATTTCCATCCGGCCTTCCCTGGCATTTCTCTTATGGTGACGACGTCCCACCTTCCTGCCCCTGGTTGGCTCCTCGGGGCAGGGTTGATTTCCTTCATGGAGTCCTCTGGTCGCACTGGTGTTGGGGCGGAGAGGACTGAAGGTCGGGGTGCAGGGAGAACTGGGGAAAATGTCGAAATGGACATGAGGAGGAACTCTATGTGGGTGAGTGACTAGATATACAACGTCTCTATACTCACGGTCTGTGGTAGGGGAAGTGACCTCGTACCCGGTGTAGTGATCGCTGGACAGATCCCCAGCCGGAGTGTTTCTATCATGGGGAAGCCCCTTACCTATGGCGAGGGTGGCACCAAGCAGGCCTTCGGGCCAAGGTTGGAAGCAAGGAGGGCCCACACCTTCCAGAATGGTGGCACGAAGTAGGACTTCATGCTAGATGGCACTACCACGAATTGGTCTGCAGCGGACATTGCCTGTGTCGGTGACCGGGAGAGTCGACAAAACCTACCCGTGGGGAGGTTGGGGCCTCGATTCGGATTGGGCATATAATTTCCCCTGCTCAACTTGTGTGGGGGTTTGATGGTAGGAGTCAACGGTGGCTCGGGCTACTGTGGTTGCTGACGTTGATGCCTCGGGGCGAGCATCCTCTTTCACTCATTCCCGACGCTGGTGTCAGGTTATATGGGTTGGAGTCGGTGGTGCGGGCACATGGATTGCCTGCTCCTCAGCTCGAGGAGTCGGGCAGCAGCACCGACGCAGCCTGGAAGGGGCCCTTGCCGTGAACCCTTGAATTGGGTCTCCGATTAGGCCAACCCAGACATCCCCTACCTCGTCGGCGTAGGGGAGGGAGGTGTCAAGGAGTTCTGGGGATAAGCTCCCAAAATAGTTGAATGTCGGGGTGGGGAGCAGCGGCTCCCTACGCAGCCCTCGAGGGCGGAGTTGGTGGTGAGGCGCAGCTGACTCGAGGTCCAAACGTTCCATGTACCTGGTGGGGATGACCCCCTTCTCCTCGTACCTACACACAAGGTCATTGATCACCCTTCGTTGGATAATCTCTGATGGGGAGAGGGGGTGTGAGCGCCCAGAAGTCATGGTGGTCAGAGCATCTATGGAAGAGGCAGAACCGCGTGAGGTAGCTGCGTTGGTACTGCCCCTGCCCCTGCATCAGTGGGAAGGTGACGATTGATCTCTGGATGTAGAAATCTGATTCCTGAAAGCAGGGAGATGAACCCATTAACAATGATAGGAAAAGAAATCGATAAACAGTAGCCCAGTGCAATTCCATCTTCCGTGGTTGGTAAGAGGGATCAACGCTGACAACATCAAAGAACAGAGTGCTCAACGTCCTGACTTCCCCAACCCCTGGAGGGTTTCACGTCCTAGTGTTGGGTTCCCAGACCTGGTGACATTCTAATCTTCCAACACCCCAAATGCTAATAGTCTCTGTATTGAGGAGAATAGAATAACATCAGGTTCACCATTTTCTACTTTTGACACTTTTTCCGAGGCGAGTGTGTGCGCGTGCATCCGTCACGCAGAGGATGCATGGTTTTTTTCCCCGTATTCCCGCTTTCCAAAGGCGGATGACATTTGCTCCTTATTCAGGGAAGTCTTCTCTTTGATCGAAATGGGATGATGGGATGTCAGTTCCTCCTTCCGTGTATTTCTCCTCGGAACTCGTCATGTAGTCCGGGTCTCCCTCATAGATTTAATTAGTGTTTGTGAAACTCTTCCCAGTGCCATATCTTCATGGACACCAGTTAATTATGCTGCTTCCATTGGGACACTCCAAGGGGTCTGGTTGGGGTAGCAACCTTCGGTTAGGGAAGTGATCATGCTGAGGCATCATTGGCATGTCTTGAAATTGGGGGATTGACATTTCTGTCTTCAATCCATTATTATAGGGCTTCTCGAGGGCGTGGAAGCCCGAGGCATCCCACATTGAACGCATGTAATTGTATGCCATAGACATGTATCTGAGGTTTTCCTCATTTTCCCATGTTTAACACAGGTTATGCCACGAGTTTAATGTCCAGGGGAGACAGATCGGACTGATCAGAACACTGAGAGTGGATCAGATAAAAGAACCCCCCCCCCTCCTAGAGAGAATTCCGATATTGGGGTCAACGCGTGGGTGTCTTCTCGAATGATGTGGAGTGGAATGAGGTGGCATGACCCCACCGGGATGTGGTGGCCCGGGTAAGAATCATGACGGGTGATGAAGTGAAGGGGGGATTGAACCTCATGGAGGATTCCTACATATTCCCGTGGCAGGGAATCAAAGTCCATGTAGTTCGGGATGGAATGGGGTTTACACTCTGAGGCGGCCAACAATGGTGGTGATGGATGGATGGGGCTTACACTCTGAGGCATCCCACAATGATGGGTTGATGGGGCTTACACTCTGAGGTGGACCACAATGATGGATGGATGGGGCTTACACTCTGAGGCAGCCCACAATGATGGATGGATGGGGCTTACACCCTGAGGCAGCCCACAATGATGGATGGATGGGGATTACACTCTGAGGCGGCCCACAATGATGGATGGATGGGGCTTACACTCTAAGTTATCCCACAATGATGGATGGATGGATGGGGCTAACACTCTTAGGTGGCCCACAATGATGTATGGATGGGGCTTACACTCTGAGGCAGCCCACAATGATGGATGGACGGGGCTTACACTCTGAGGCGGCCCACAATGATAGATGGATGGATGGGGCTTACACTCTAAGGCAGCCCACAATGATGGATGAATGGGGCTTACACTCTGAGGCAGCCCACAATGATGGATGGATGGGGCTTACACTCTGAGGCTGCCCACAATGATGGATGGATGGGGTTACACTTTGAGGCAGCCCACAATGATGGTTGGATGGATGAGGCTTACACTCTGAGGCGACCCACAATGATGGATGGATGGATGGTGCTTACACTCTAAGGTGGCCCACAATGATGGTTGGATGGATGGGGTTTACACTCTAAGGCGTCCCACAATGATGGATGGATGGGGCTTACACTCTGAGGAGGTCCACAATGATGGTTGGATGGGACTTAACTCTGAGGCAGCCTACAATGATTAGTGAACCGAAGTGAAGAGTTCAGAATGACTAGGTGGTGGGCTTGAACCTCGTGGAGGCTTCCTACGTATCCCCATGGAAATGAATAAAAGTCCATGTAGTTCGGGTGGGAGCCGGTGAACTGACGTGAAGATGGAACGGGGGTCTGATGGGTATTGGGATTGAACCTCGGGGAGGCTTCCTACGTACCATGCCTTGACATGGATCAAAGTCCTCATAGTTTGGGTGTACAGTTTAACATCATGCGGGATGGGGGTTGGTGTCATAATCGATGCTTACTCTAAGCCCACGTGAGTCATGCTCGATGTGAGAAACAAGAGGTGGCAGAGACCTGACGATCACGTCGCGAAGGGTGTGTCCATGGGAAACGAAGAGGGGCTTATGCGTTGAGCGGCCCGTGGTTCTGGGACTTACTCTAGGATGGAGTTCCGAGGGTGAAAAAGCGCAGAGGGAGAGGGGAAGTACGAAGGTGCATGGGTACTACCTTCTGCAAAAAAGGCTAGGGGCTTACACCAAGATGGTTTCCCTTCCCCACAGACAAACGCCACTCGGAGAAGGAGGATATCATCCCATGTGGGGGTGATCCCATCCCCGTGGATATGAGCAGGCATGGAGAATTTCCAAGGTAGGGGGACCCTACGTGCAAGGAACGGGGCCGGATCACAGTTTAACATCATGTGTTGAGGATGAGGTGCTTGGCAATTTAACATCCTGCAGATCAGACGAGGTGGGTTTACTCCGCACCCCTAGGACTTACATGACCGGTACCCTTTACTCCTTATCGGAGGGAAGGTACCGACAATTCCATAGTGAAGGGGGGTCACAGATCGAACCATCAAGGGTTCCACGTTAGCGTGGCTATGCGAAAAATCATTATCCATTAGCGTGCCTATGCGAAGAAGCATGAGTAAAAGCAACGTAGCGGTAAAACCCGCCCAACGGACCTTGAGGTTACTTTGTATGAGCCTGGAAGGTCGTATGGGAAAACAACGCATGGTGTGTATGCGTGGTGTGTGTGCCCGGGGCACATCAAGGTAAGGGGTCCCGGGGGTTGCGCGCAAATAAATGGATGGCGTGCAAAACAACGGGATGGCGCGTAATCAGGGAAGGAGGCTTGCGTGCGTCTAGTAGGATCGCGCACAAGGAATATGAATTGTGCGCGAGTGGAAAAGTCCTCACCCAAAGGTAAGGTCGCACCCAACGAAAGGGATTGCGCACAATTGGACTATTTTGCGTGCAACGGAAGGAATTGCGCACAAGAGAGAAACCCTGAAGGGTTTGGAATTTTATTTAAGCCAGTGGTATCACGCAAAAAGGCGGATCTCTGGGTGAGGTGTTGTGAAAAGTATCAGTACCTGAAGGCCATCTTGCGCGCGTAGAAGTCTGATTTCGTGCACGAGAGATGGTTTGAATTTCTCAACCTCAAAACGGAAGGGCTCTCCTTCTATTTATAGGCATCCGGTGGCGTGGAATTCAGAGTGGCGCGCAAAACTTGTGTGCCAGAGATGGCAGCGCGGAATGTTAACCGCGCGGGGTGCGGGTGAAAAAGTATCTCGTGCCTGCTCTAGGGACCCTTCACGAATCCCAGACCCTTTCCGCACGACCCTACTTTTCCACGCGCATACCCCTTTTTTCCACGCAACAATTCCGGGCCCTCCAGACTGAGCATCCAGGTCCGAATATGACTTCAATTTTTCATTTCAAAACTTCCTTCAGTAATTACAAACTTTTCGGCTTCTACAATGCCTCTAAAAATGGCCCCATATGGCCAAAAGGATCACACAGTTTCCATCCTCACAAAAAAAAGATCTGGATAGGCTATTCACTTTCCCAAATCGGCCACCAAGTGAAAAAGTAACATATAACTACATAACATTTGAATGATGATTCATGGGCCTAATCCATGAATCTGAATTAAATACCTCATATTGGTCTTGAAACTTTTGCCTAAAAATCTAGGTCACAATGCCACTGACGGTTCGTCAATCCCACACAGTATGAAAATGATATGTCGGATACTAGATTACATAATAATAATAATAATATTATTATTATTATTATTATTATTGGGTGTGTCATGGAGATTCACCATGAGTTTGAATTAAATATTCAATATTGGTATTAAAATAACAGTCTCAATTCCAGAGTCATGTTACCACTGATGGTTTGTCAATCCGATATCGTACGAAATATTTATGACCACCTCATCAGAGATCTGATCCTGACCACCATCACGCTCATCCAAATCAAATATTTCCATGAGAACCCATGCATGGCCTCTTCTTGGAACCAATCCCTTCACACTGCACATTATCACCACATGCTAACTAGAAAATGAGGATTATTCATCTGATCTTGAACCATATCCAATCACTAACCCACACATGTAGTACTGATCCAATCTGTTTACAAAGAACCATCCCGCTTGTTTATCGATTCATCCCAAATCCATCAATCTACATGTCATTTGAGCCACCACAAAAAATTTGGGGGTTTGTCTATGATTCAACCCACCTTGGAAAAGTCAAATCATGACCCTGTGGTCCAATGATGAAAAACGCAAAGAATGGTGGGGAAAAACACCAATAACAAATGTGATAAACATAGTTAGCCAAGGTTTATTTGAAAACTATTTCATAGTTGGAAAATTATAGTGATAAATAGAACATAAACAAGAAATAAAATGAAAGAATAATTTATTTTGACACATGGGATCATGCAAAGCTTTATTTAAATGCAGATCAAGGAAAAAAATTTGATCATTCTCAATATTTTAATCAAAAGGGTTGGAAACCACAATTTATGAGACCTACCATGATTATGGATTGATCATTGGTGAATAATGTATCCTCTATCTATGGTGATGATCTGTTACATCCACCACCTGTCGATTCACCTCGATTCGATCATCAGTCATCATATGGTCTCAATCCGCCAACAAAGGATGCTCTACTCCTCCTATGAGATCCAATAAGGGTTATTCAGAAAACCCTTAGAGAATTTTCATAAGAGGGTATTTATAGAGGATTTAATTAGGTCATTTTATATAACAAATAAATAAATTATTTATTTATTTTAAATAAACATACCTTTCAATGGATGCCTCTTATGAACATCCTATATCGACCAACTTTAGGCCATGCCTAGGGTAAACACTAAATTCTGAACTCAATGGTGGTCTCAGATTTCAAATTTGAGTCCCCTTATATGATTTATTTGGGTTAGGGTTATTAAATAAATTAAGTTGAATTAATTAATTTATCTAATCCACCAACCAACGACTTCCCGATCTGAACATCCTACACCAACCAACTTTTGGTCACGCCAAGGGTAAACACCACATTTCGAACTCAACATTTGTCTCAGATTTCCCATATGAGTCTTTTTCTGTGAGTTATTTGGGTTAGGGTTTTAAAATAAATTAATTTAAATTAATTAATTTATCTAATGTACCTATCAACGACCACCCCATATGAACATCCCGTGACGACCAAATTTATAACATGCTTAAGGTAAAATCCATGTTTTGGATTCAAAAGTGGTCTCAGATTTATGATAAAAGACTTGTTTTAGGATATATTCATCTTTTTTAGGAATTTTTTTTGCACATTATATAAAATATTTTTAATATTTTTATAAAACTAATTGCGGGATCACCGGGCCTCAAAATTGTGTGTCATCTCAGCACCTGGATTTGAAAATATTCCTAGGAATATTCCAAAATCTTACACCACAAAACTAGAGTCTCTACATTATTTTTGTCAATGGTATCAATAAGTTGTAATTTTTTGATGACTGTATATTTGGGAAGTATAAAATGATATATATTCAGAAAGGGTACTCATAATTCAATGGGGGTACTTTACTATATTCATTTTTATCTTTGGGTTCTGGTTAAAGTGCCTTCTAAAGGCAGTTCATGATACATGTTAACTATTACTGATGATTTTTATATGAATTTTTGTTTTTTCTTATTGAATTAGAAAAATGAATTCTTTAAAACTTTTAAGCAATGAAATATTATGATTTAAAATAAAACTCAAAGAAAAGTGAAGTAACTTCACACAGATAATGGTCTTGAATTTTGATATAATGAATTTAATTATTTTTGAAAAGAAGAATTAATTTTGAGGAATTTTAAAATTCCTATTACTCTATAGAAAAATGTTATGGAAGAACTCATGCATGTGAAATTGATGAAGAAGGTGTGATGTATACTTTCTAAATCTCATTTACCCAAGTTAGATTAGCCTGAATCCACTTAAACTACATGTCTTCTAATTAATCATTCTCCCTTATCTATATTGAAATAAATATTCTAAAATTGTTATAATCTCCTTCCCATGTATTTTACTCTAATTTTAAAATATTTAGATTTCTCTCTTATGCTCAATTAGATAATAGAAAATTAGAACCCATATCCAGAAAGTATATCTTTATTAGATATAAATCATGGGTTAAATGGTACAAGTTGTGGTGTCCAAAAATTAACAAATTTATTGTTAGCATGAATATAATATTTGATGATAATTCCATGCTATGTCCCTCAAAAACTAATTATTTGAGATAGTATAAATCGATCAATCTTGTTGAATTTTATCTTTATTCAGATTCTACACTAAATTATTCATCTCCTGATGACTCTGGAATTTTAGGTTATTTTTCTCCTTATCTGTCACTATCACAGTAATATATTGTAAAATATAAGTACATAAGAAATATTGTACCTCTATAGAGGTATGTTGAGGATGACTTAGTTGTTTATGCACTAAATGTGTTTTATGGAATTGATTCGAATGAATCACCTTGGAAGTATTCAAATGTAGTTAGTTATAGTGATTCTGGTAGATGGATAATGGCTATTCAATAAGTGGTGGAGTCTATTCATAAAAATTCGACATGAGAGTTGGTGAAATTATCTTAGGATAAAAATGTTGTGTATTTTAATGGGTGTTAAATAATAAATAAGGCCTTCCAAGAGTTAATGAAGTAATATATAAAGCATAGTTAGTTTCTAAGGATATATTTAGGTTCCAAGAGTTGACTTCATATATGTTTTCTCTCCAGCTATAAATCATAGTTATATTTAAGGTCTATTGGTTATTTTTTCCTTTAAAAGTCTAGAGATTGAGAAATTAAATGTGAAGACATCTTTTCTTCATAGAGAGATTGAGGAGGATATCTATATTCCATATCCAGATGGTTTTATAATATCAAGTGAAGAATATTATGTATGTTCATTTAATAAATCTATTTATAGCCTAAAATAATCCCCCATATAGTGGAATAAATATTTTTACTCTTTTATGACCTCTCATGGTTTTAGATGGTGCAATAATGATAGTTTTATTTTATTAAGAAATTTGTTATGGATCTTTTATTTATCTATTACTCTATGTATATGACATGTTGATTATAGATAAAAATAAGAAAGATATTAGAAATGTTAATGTTATGTGGAATTTAGAGTTTGAAATGAAATATTTGGGATTGATAAATAAAATTTATTGTACTTGGTTAATCTCTCATGTTGATTTATTCCCAAAGGGACTTTAATGGAAAAGGAGGAGTTTCTTTATTATGGATATTGGATATTTTTAGATCTATATAGATGATTGGGATAAAGATGGTGAATGTTGGTTTCTTGACTTGAGTCCATTTTCAACCCTTCAAAAATGCTGCCAAAAATGTGGTCAATGGCCCTTTATTATTTCAATTAATATTGATAATATATCCTCTATTAATGTTGGTAAAATATATTTGTTAATGTTGAGAAATATTCCTCTTTATATATGTCATTTTTAATCTCTGTGATCAATTCTATACAAATTTTATTTCATAGTGAAATTCATCACTCCCTTGATCTGTGGTTTTTACAAATTTATGTTTTCCACACCAAATTTTTGTGTTCCCTTTTTTTTTGATTTTTTGTGGTTTTTCATTCGATGATTTTGTATCATTAGCCTAGATTCCTCTTTCCAACCATATATGTATCCCTATTATTTTTCATGTTGAACTCTTATGTATGTATTATCTGACTTTTATGTATTTAGGGACCGATGGCTAGGAGAAATGATTCTTACACAGGTGAAGATTTGGGTGAATTTTCTTTATCTTCTTAGAATGGATTTTATGTATGGACAAATAAATTTTATTCATACCTTACCTTTATTAGATTCTACCTCAACCACTTCACAATGACTTTTACTCATGTGAAAATGAATATTACACAGTCCATCTCATTTCTAAATTTTTATCAACATCTAAAAAATGATACCTTTTGTAAAATTCTCCAAACATAAAAATTTCCAAACAAATTCAATGATTTGTTTTTATAATTCAACAAAAAAAGATTAGAATTTATTATAATAAATTAAATTTAAAATAAAAACATAGAATATTGAAAATATTAATTCCAAAAAATGAAAACCATTAAAACTTATTTGAAATAATATTTCAATTATAATTCCACCATAAAACCAAAATATTTGTTCTTAAAACATATAAAAATTAAAAAAAAAATTAATCGATTAAGAACCTAAAATTTATATTTTTTAAAAAATATTCAAATAATTAAAATTCTAACACCAAAATGATTAAGAATTAATAATTTTCTAATAAAAGATTATTTTAACCATAAAAACTATAGAATTTGACAAAGGATATGTGGAAAACTTGTATCAAAATAAAGTCACATCACTAAGAAACATAATCCAAGTGACCTATACCATGATATTTTCTCCAAAAATATATGAACATGTGACATAATCTATGATTCATAGCTTCAACGGTTGTGTATGACCAAATAAACATCATGGGATGATATGAACTAGATGTAAAAAAAATTATTCTTGTATTAATCTAGTGATCGATGACATCAAAGTTACAATATATGAAGGGGTTGAACAAATAGTGTCTCGTGTTAGATCTTTGGAGGTGGGGTGACTTTAAATTAGATACTTGAGGATAGGAAATTTAACTATGAACACATTAGCTTATCCTCTTGATAGTGTTTTTCTTTTTGGGTGAAAAGATTTAAATGTGGGGATAATTTAATGACTTGGGTTCTATCTAATAATAAATTTACATATGCTTATAATTTAGTATACATTTTTATCCCAATGGATTCATTGGTTCCTATATTTATTGAATTGTAATTTTATATAATTTAATTTAAAACTAAGAGAAGTTTAGATATAAAATATGAAAATTTTATTCTTTCACAAAAAAAGTCTCTCAATGGAAAAATGGAAATATCTTACAAATGGGAGAAAGAATTTAAGTTTAATCAATGTGGTATTTATTGGGATAATGTATTTTTTTTAAGATTTATGTTTTTTATTTTTTGATTTCAACCCCATAGTGGGCCCATTTTTTATATTAATAGATGAATTTCTCCATCAAAGTTTATGAATTTGGCACCCAATTCAAGGTGGAAGAGGATTACAAAGGGAGAGGAAATTTTGGTGGTCCATCCCAAAGTAGGATTTTTTATCCTTTTTTCTTGTCTATTTATTCCATTATAATTAATGTATATAAATTTATACTATATAGTTTTAATAAAAATATTTTAAAATTTTATTACTATAATAGGTAAAAAAATAAACAAACATTTTATTATAACCAATGACCATTATTCGCACTCCCCTACCACAGTGGGATGCAACTGTATTCCCAATTTCGGAATCTCCCCCACCCCCTGGTGAGTCCATGATGGTTTCCTTTATATAAGATAAATTTTATTATTACTATTAGATCGCTTTTATATCATTCACTTCCATCTTCAATGAGGTATTGGTTGTTTATTTTTTATATATCGTTAGGGGAGTTCACATAGTGGAGGTGATGTAAGGATGAGAAAAGTGAAAACATGTCAATAAGATTTATTTTTTTGACCTCAACATGGATAATAGGTGGGATTTGAGATTGAGGGTAGGTATATCATGTTAGTGTTAGAAGGGTATTGCTACTGTGAGTGGTGGTTATAGATGGCATCTTTGTATGGTTGTGCAGTTGAGCACATGATCATGGTGGTGGGTTTTATGATAGAGGTGGATGAAAAGTGATTTTAGAGGTGCTGGTTATGACAATTTCAATGGGTGGAATAAAACCTCTAGGAACAAATCACCCTTGGTAATATAGATATGGAAGGATTCATATCCACTTGGGTTGCAATCTCTGGATAGTGATTAGGGTGAGTGTTTGGGCCTATTGTTTGAGTGGATTGGGAAAGGAGGATCAAGTAGTGACTAACATAGTTTTGTCGGACATAGCCCTAGCATGTGATATAAATAAACTTGTGATTCTATTACCCCATTCTATATGTGTAATCTCCCAATCCTATCCATAAATGAAAAATATGATAATTTTTTCACAAAGTGTATATTTTAGTTAAGTTATGATAAGGAAGTATCAGGTACTTTTCACTTCTAGATTAATGGCCCACCTAGGTGTTGCAGCAATTCCCCATGATAATTAATGGTGGATGAAGGTGGCACTCATTGTTTGATATTGATGTTAGTAATTTTTATCTTTTTAACAACCAAAGAAATATCAATGGAAATAACTAACTTTTTATATATTTATAACTCAATTTTAATTAATTATTTTTTCCATATTTAGTGTTTTAGTTATTTTTTATAATTTTTAGTAAATTATATATTAATATTAGTTATTTATTCTTATTTTTGGTTTGTATTAATTTTATATATTATTATCATATATCATTTAATACTATATATTTTTATTAATATTTTTATTAATATTATTATAATTAATATTATTATTATTTAAATTATTAAATTATATTAACATTTATTATTATTATTATTTAATTATTATTTTAATTTTAACTAATATTTATTTAGATTTTTAATTTTAGATATTAAATATCGTGCATCTAATATTATTTACAGATTTTTATAATTATCCTTTACTTATTTTTTATATCTCATTGTTGTTATTACTATTATTATTATTATTAAATAATGATTTGTTTCTCATTTTAATTTTTTAATTTGTTTTATTTTCTTTTTATTTTTTATGTAGGAATGCACATGGGGAGAGATTTATCTGGTGGTTCCAACTTCTTCAACCTATAGATCTTCATCAATGGAGATCTTATCCCTCACCATTATCTCCCTTGTTAACACCATCGTCCACCCCACCTGTTGTGTATCATAGCAGGTGTCATCACCAATATCCTTATTCAATAGTTCACACATGATATAATAAATGTGGTCAACGCCCCTTTATTATATACATTAATATTGAGAATAACTATTATATTAATATTGGTAAAATCAATCCATTAATGTTCAGAAATATTCCCCTTTATATATGTCATTTTGTAGCCCTATGAGGTATTCTACACAAACTCTATCTCATTGTCAAATTAAGTACTACTTATGCTCATGGTTATTCCCAATTTGGATTTTCCATATAAAATTTTGGTGTTCTATTTTAATTTCAATTTTTTTCATGGTTGTTGATTTGAAAATTACAAAAATAAAATTTGTATCAAATATTTTAGTATGATCAACCATTGATTCGATCAAGTTTTTATGATTCGAAAAAATTTAAATATAAGATGTTATTTCATGATCTTATTTCTGTTTATTTTCATAGAAACCATAAAGTTTGATATTCTTATTTTGGATTATAACACCATATTTTCATTTTGGTAGGTTAAGAGGTTATTTTTTTCTCACACAAATGATCTAGATGATACATTTTTTGGATTAGACAAGATGTCTAAATCATTTAATATAGAGGAAAATCAATGTAAGTATCTTAGGGATCACTCATAAATCTAAAAACATAGAAAATTATTAATGTGTTATGGAAGAAATTGGAGCATCTTTATATAATGAACTGACTTACCAACAAGTTGCATCTTAAATAAACACTTTACTCCCATCACATGTTAGTACATGCATCTTTTAAGGACCATTTAGTTTTTTTAAGAAAATTATTTCTAATCTGTAAAATATGGAGGTAACATATAAAGAATAATATTTAGATTTAATTTTTTTATACTCTTTTCCTTCTTCATATGTCTCCTTTAGAGATACAATTCTCTATATCCATGATGCAATTACTCTTTATGGAATTTGGGAGGCTTTATTTTTTAATGTGAAAATAAAACAACTTACGATTGGTTCTAAATCCAAGGTAAAGTGTTTGGTTTTCATATGAAGAATAAGTGAAAGAATAATTTTTACTTTTGAAAGGGGCAGGACAAAATATTAAATTTAAGAAATATCCTACAATTATATTAATAATAAGAGACATATTAAATATGAATGTTTCAAGATACAAAATAAGAACAAGAATAGAATACCTATTAATTAGAAAGTAAAGAAAGAAAGAAAATTATTAAATCTAGTGTAGTAGGGGATAATAATAGTGATGGGGAACTCCTGGTTATTTCTGATAGTTAATCTAAATTGGGTGATTGTTGAATTCTTGATTCATCAAGAACTTTTCATATGTATCCCAATCAGGAATTACTTTCACCATATGAAATTTTTACAAAATGTGTTTTTTATGGGAAATAATGCTTCTTGTAAGATTACAAAAATTGGAACCATTATAATTAAGATATTTAATATTGTTGTGAGAACTCTTATTGATTAAAATCATGTCCCTAATTTAAAAATAAATATAATTTTTTTGAGTACTGTTAATAAAAATGGGAACAACTACATTGGTGAAGGTGGAGTTTTAAAGGTTAGTAAAGGATAATTTTTTGTGATGAAAGGGTAGTAAAATTTAGTAATTTTTATGTTCTTTAAGGTTTGAGTATCATTGGGGATGCACTTGTAACCACAACTTTTTCAAATGATGATATTCCCAAATTATGTCATTCATGACTTGGTAATATGATTCAAAATGGAATGATTGAATTCATCAGGGGAGGTTTTATTAATGGATAGAGTATCAGGAAGTTGGAATTTTGTGATCACTATATGTTTGGGCAGTAAAAAGGAGTTATCTTTAAAAAATTACTCACAATTCAAATAGGACACTTGACTATATTCATTCTGATATTTGGAGTCCAACTATAGGGATTTATAAAGGTGTTTAAATAAATATGTTAACTATTATTGATAATTTTTAGAGGAAGTTCTATATTTTCTTCTTGAAGTAGAAAAATGATGTATTTAAAATTATAAAGCAAGGGAAGATTGTAATTGAAAATAAAAATGGGAAAAAAGTGAAACATATTTTCATTGATTATGTTCTTTAATTTTTTTCTAATTAATTTAATTAATTTTGAAAAGAAGAAGGAATTTTGAGTCATTTGAGATTTACTGGTACTATAAATAAAAATGGTGCAGTATAATGCATGTACAATACATTAGTGGAGAAGATATGATTTATGACCTCTAACTCTCATTTACCAAAATCATTTTGGGATAAATCTACTACAACTACATGTCTACAAATTAATAAGTATCCATCGATTTCTATTGAAAGGAGAACTCCATAAGAGTTATAATCTATTCCTCCTATGTTTTAATCTAATTTTAAATTATTTGGATGTCCTACTTATGATCATGTAGATAATGGAAACTTAAAACCTAGATTGAGAAAGTGTCTATTCATGGTTATAAATTGGAGGTTAAAGCAAACAATTTTTAGTCTCCTAGAATAAGAAAAGTAATTGTTATAAGGAATATAATAATTTTTTATAATTACATGTTAATTCTCTTTCCTTATAATGATTTGATATAGTATAAATCTATCACTCATTTTTGATTTGAGCTTCAATCAAATTTTACACCGAATTATTTATCTTATGATGACTCTGAGATGTTAGGTGATTTTTCCCCTTATCCACCACCATCATGGTATTATATTGAAAAATATAAGCACATAAAAAATATTAGACCTCTATAGAGGTAGGTTGAGGATGAATTATTTGTTTATGAACTAAATGTGTCTGAAGTTATTGATTCGATTAAAGTGATAATAAATTATTTAGATAAAATTGGTTTTAATGATTCAAGTAGACGAATTGTGGCTATTTAAGAATAGATAGAGTCTCTTCATAAAAATTATACATGAGATTTGGTAAAATTATCTAAGGATAATATAGTTGTGCATTCAAAATGGGTGTTTGATAAAGAAATATGGAATTATAAGAGTTAAAGGAGCAAGATATAAAGCACAGTTAGTTTACAGTGCTATAGTAAGGTTCCAGGAGTTGACCTCACAAATGTATTCTCTCCAGTTGTAAAGGATATATATATTTACATTTTATTAATTATTGTGGCATTTTATAATCTTGAGTTGGATAAATTATATTTAAAGATATATTTTCTTCATAGAGAGAATTTAGGATTATATCTATATATATCATCCAGTGGGTTTTATAGTTTCAATTAAATAAGATTGTGTATTTTTATTGAATAAGTCTCTTTATAGCCCAAAACAGTCACCAAAACAAGGGTATAAAAGTTTTTACTCTTTTATGACCACTAATGGATTTGGAAGTTTCAATTATGATAGTCCCATTTATCTTAAGAAATTTTTTTATGGATATTTTACTTATCTATTTATATATGTTGATGACATGTTGATTATATATTTCGATAAGAAAAAGATCATATAGGTTAAATATATATTGAATTAATAGTTTGAAATGAAATATTTTGAATCTATAAAGAAAATTTATTGTATGTGGTTGATCTCCCATGTTGATTTGTTCCAAAAGGTGAATTAGTGGAAAAGGTAGATTTTTTTTGTTCTGTATATTAGATCTTTGTTGCTTCATATAGAGGATTGGGATCAAGGTGGATATTTCTAGTGTTATGGCCTAAATCCATTTTTAACAGTTCATAAGTGCTACCAAAATGGAGTAAACACCAGTTTATTATGTCTATTAATGTTGAGAATAAATACTCTATTAATGTTGATAAAATATCTCCATTAATTTTAATAAATATTCCTATTTATATTTTTCATTTTTCCCTATGAGACATTTTATACAAACTCCATTTCATAGTGAAATTTGACACTACCTCTAACTATGGTTTTTTCAGATTTAGGTTTTCCACATCAAATTTTGGTGTTAACTTTTAATTTTTTTTTGTGTTTGTTCATTTTATGATTTTCCAATATTATCCCTAATTCTTCTTTCCACCCTAGAATGTGTACATCCTCTTGTTTGTTTTTGTTTCACCTTGATAAACCAACCACATCTCTCCTTATTATCTCCATCATTAATTTTTTGTACCATACCCATCACCATCCTCCAGCTAGATTCAACATAAAAGTATCATGTAACCCTCTAATTTTTAACTTCTATTATCCCCTTCACACTACAACCATTCACCATACCCACTTCTTTCTTCTCCTACTCCCTTCTGTACAGCACTTCACATCATCTCCTCTATGATTCCTCCTTTAAAATGCAGTGGACCATGATCATATTACATCATCTACACATCCATCCACTCTTCATAACCATATCATCTACATCCACATGTGTGACACTCTAAACCAGTTGAATCTATGTATATCTCTCTATAGCATCCCATAAATACACCTCCCTTTGTCATCACCTCCACATTGGGTATCCCCCATTAACATAGAGTGTTTACTTTGGTTCATATTCAAGTGAAAAGTGGATATTATGGTCATTATTTGTGAAGCAGTTCTTGTTATGATTTTTTATTCAACTTCATTCATAATTGGCCTAATATTTCATGTGTCAATGATGCATGAAATGATTCGATATGTGTTTTGGAGATAGAAGGGTGGTGAATTTCTTTACTTGACGAGAGTTCATATCAATAAAAAAATCTTTTTAGTAATTTTGTTATATTTATCATGTCTTATCATTTTTATTACTATATGCATTTTTTTATCATAATTTCAAGCTAATATTTTTATGTAGGTATGTAAATTAAGTAGATAACATTGTTGTTCTTGTTGTAATTTTAATTTTTTGTGATAAATTGTTAGATAAATTTTTTTTAACTAGATATTTATTTTTATTTAATTATATATTCAATGATTATATATTTAAATTTTAATCTCTCCAGTTTATTTTTTAGTTGATTAAATGATGATGATTAGGTTAGCTTTTTAGCCAGCTGTAGCACAAATAGGTAATGCAACTTTATGAGAAATAGGTAAGGTCATTTCGATAAATAACACGAAAATCAAGTTAGTATTCAATTTATTTATAGAATCATATAATGAAACTTTAAATAGATAAAGATATAAAAATAATATTTTAAAAAATTATTATATATTTATATTAAACAATAATAGATTAAGATAATTATTTAATCATAGAAAAAAAATATATTGATAGTGTGCATAGTAGTTTCCTTACAACATTTGAATCCTAGACATGTCTTATTGATTGAACCTATTATTAATTGTTAAATTTCATTTTTATAGTGTTTTTAGTTTCTTTAATTTATTTTAAAATTAAAAATTATAATTAAAAAAATATCCCTCACTGAATACCTACCAAAACATTATTGAAATATAATTTTTCTAATGAGCTAAACATCGTGTTCCATTTGGATCGACCTCGCTTTCCACTTTTATATTAGAATGTATGTTATAAATTTCTAAACTTGGTATGCTACAACATCATGTTCTAATGGTCATACTTTCACAATATCAGATCCTGATGGAAATTTCTAAAGGTAGTAAGTAGAAACACCTTCTCTTGGAGGTGAGGAGTATAATTATTCAAAATATAAAAAAAAAATCAAGGCTAGGTATAAAATTTTCATGGTTATAAATACATTCCATCATTATAAGAATTATCAAAGAGTTCTGGTGACAACATAATAAGAATAATGTGCAGAGTGTCATCACCTTTATAGCTTATAATCATATGGTAGATGTCAATAAATGATTTCCTTGAGATATTTTGGATAATCCCTTGAAGTGTTATGTGATGGAAGTAAAATTATATTGTAATAAGTTTTTAAAATTATTATTTTCTATTATGTGAATGGTAATGACACCATTTATGTGATCATTAATCGATTGAAATGGTTTGAACATCCTTTACTTCTAGAAGATAATATCCATATAGAGTATCATATTATTATACATAGTCGATTAATTTTATTACATATGATACTATTAAAGGGTATCTTCGATCAATATTTTCATTTCAAATATTATTTACCATAAATATTTTTAAGATATGGGGGATTTGGATTTTTCTATGTTCAAGGTTATATTATCAAATGGATAAGTGAATAGAGTAGGATAGTTATATATTCATGGATTTAAGAGAGTCATGTGATGTGTAATTAGTTTATAACTAGGAATAACCTAGATAAATAGTTTTATTTTCATTTATAAACCTTTATAATGATGTGAACTCTTATCAAGGTTTGTTAGATGGTCCTATTTTAAGTGATTAGACCTCATAATCAAAGATATAAAAGAATGATATTTTCTATTTGCACTACTCAATATAGTGGTGAATGATAATATCCACAAGTAAGGAATAGTTTTTGCACCAAAGAAAATAACAAACCAAATAAAGTAAACAAAAACAATACAATTAGAAAACTATGATGAATAAGTATTGTGATGTGTAACAAAAACTAAGAAAAAGTTAAAATAAGTGAAGGTGAATATATATTTTAATGAAAATATAACAAGAATAGTATACAGGAAGTAAATAAAGTGGATAAATTTTTATTTTTATAGATTGTGATAAATATATTCATGTACTCTTGAAAGAGAATGGACAAACTAGATCAAAAACCATAAATATAAGTAGTAAAAAACTTAGTTAATAAATAAAATAGCTAGTGACTTAATTATAAATTTTTCAATTACAAAGATAAGTCAACAGTGAACGTAAATGGTTGTGTTTTTTTACAAAATAAATTTTCCAATCGATCTTGGAAGGTCACCCTTCTTTAATCAAAAAATAATTTTTATCAAAATAGTTTTTGATAAAATAGTTCTTGAAATATATTTAAAATTTAATGTTTTTCCACCTTGGACCATAGATTGGTGCTCAGACCAGTAGTCTCTATAGTATCTCAAATGCACCTACCCAAATTCCATAGGGTGCTGACTAGCTGCAAGGATCTAAAGAGGTGTCATATAGAGGTTATACCCCCTATATCAGAGTTTAAACCACATATGAAATAAATAAACATCATAAACATCATATCATATAAAAAATAATAAATAAAATATTCATGATAACAAAATAAAATATTGAAATATGGAATAAAAAACATACATCCCACTCAGTCAGTCACATAAACAGATACAAGAGAGAGAAAAAATAAAAACATGGAGGCTAAACTACCACCCAAGTAATTCCTCACCCAAAACTCTAGACAACACCCAAGTTTTCCTACTTGCCCATGAAAAACCTAAACTTGAGCCTTATCCTTGAACTTGACTGGGAAATAAAATTTGGAAGCTTCTCAGGTACCCAATTGCAGTGGTGGCCCAATTAGGGTGTTAGGAAAACTAGGCAGGCCACCACCAACAATGTCCCTAAAATAATTATTCTATAAGTAGTGCTTGAAAAAGTGATCCAAGGTAAACATATACAATTATAACCATTTTTAATATTTAAAACTAAAAACATATACCAAAATTGAACCCAAGGGTTAGGTTCACCCTGGAAATAGTACATACCTTCTTAGGCTAGTGGTGGGGCATCTTTGAGCACATAATTGTGACTATAACAACCTATCTCCCAAACAGGCATAATATACTCATCCCTGGTCCAAACTAGGGTTCGGGGGTAATAAAACCATCATCAGGTCCCTATGTTTATGAGTGGGTTTTGTTCACCTTGGTATTAACCATCATATGCATTCCCCAGGGGTCATGTTCACCTCGAGTTAACCATAAATATCAGTTTCCTCTGGGGTCTTTTTCACCTTGAGTTATCCGTGAATTCCTATATCCCATGGGATCTGTGTTCTCCCCAAGTTAACTATTCATACCAACGTTCACATTAGGATTGTGTTCACCCCAAGTTAAGTGTTCATACCATAAGGATCCAATTACATACATCAATACATATCAAAAAATAATTAAAATAGGGAATAAGGGGGATTTAAACATTTCTAATATGGAAACATCTCCAAATCCCAAATCCCAAAATATTCCAAAACCATTTTCATTTTAAGGATAAAAACCATTTCCAATATGTTTACAAAAGATCATTATAAATAACATTTTAAAATACACTTTTTAAATACCCATTTCCTAGCAACACCCAACACACTTCATCTCTGCCATTTTAAACATCCTTTTTAAAATCAGACCAATTCACAATTTCAAAATACTTCTTATATTTACTTTACTTTTCTCAAAAACCATTTCAAAATTATAACCATTTTTAAACACCAAACCCAAATTAAATTATTATACATCTACTTATTTAATACTAATATATTACTTTTCATTCGGATCAAATTAATTAAAAAGGAAAAACTATTTACAATTATTGAAGGTTGTGAAATTTCATTTCATAATAATCGATTAAACCATTTTCCCCTTTAACCGAATAAAACAAGATTAGAAATTTATTCATATCATTAACTTTAATTTAATTTTGGTCAATACAAGAAAAGTCCAGCGTGAACATACTCGTAAAGTACTCAGAAAACAAGATAAGGTTATGGTTTAAATCAAGGGACTTCCTACATCCTCATAAGCTTTTTGATTTATTCATCAAGATCCAGTAGCTTTCCAAGACCCACTGTAACGACCCGAAATTTTGAATAAGTCTTGTTTCCTAATTTTGTTTTTTATTTTCAACAAAACTATTTCATTTGATAACATTAGTATAATTAAAATGAGACCATTGGGTTTTGACTGTTATATGACCGTTGTTCAATATGACTGCTGGAAACTAAACGTTTCGATAATTATCTCTAAATAAAAGCGATCTTGGTTAATTAATATAGAAAGAAGATTTGATGGCCTCATCCAACAGTCTCAGGCCAATCGAATCCAATCTAACAGAACTTGGGAAGGAGGTAGCACCAATGGGCTTTGCTCTGGACCAAACCCAAGCCGAACTTCATCGTGTGAAGTTAGAATGAAATCGCCTTCGCGAGAAGTTCAAACTGATAGAAATTACTATTCGTGCAATGTTGGCTGATCTGCCCTCGGATTCTCTCACCTTAGAACACCTTACACTTAGGTCCTATGCTGGGGTTATAAGGGGCTATGTAAGGAGACCGTAAGTGCTTTGTGTAATCCTTTGAGATAAATAAAATTGTGTTTTCTTCTAATGGTGAATTTTGTAAATTTTCAAATGTTCGTATAAATGTAGGATATATATTATTGATGAATTTTAGAAAAATGATTTATATAAACCTTAAGTAATTAAAAATTTGTAATGATTTTCAAAAAATTGTCTTCTACAATTATGTTCAGTATGAAATTTAGAGTCTAATAAGATCAACTTAATTTTTGATGAATAGTAAATTATGAATAGTGATTTTTTTCTTAGGATTATTAATGTGATGAAATGGATTAGTAATCTCGCTTAAAAAAATTATTAATATAATCTAGGCACCTTGATTAAGTAATTTGATTCAATAAAGTAGGTAAATAACTATTTCAGAAATTATTAGTTAAGTATTAGTTTTTTCAGGTGAATAGTTTCTTTTATTTAAAAATAAAATTAAAAATATTTATAAAATTATTATTATAAAATGGAGTTCATTTTTGAACTCAGAGCATCGATGTTATGATAAGATAATTTTTGGGGATTTTTCTGGAAAAAAAAGAATTTTCAATGAATAGTGTTTTTATTTAAAAATTAAATTAAAAATATTTAGAAAATTATCTTTATAAAATGGAGTTTATTTTTTAATTCATATCATTGATATTATGTTAAGTTAAATTTTTGGGATTTTTCTGAGAAAGTTGAATTTTCGATGAATACTGAAAATACAGTTTTTAAGTTACAGTGTTTAATGACGTCATTAAATGATGTATTAAGTATGTAATCAATATGGTTGACTTATGAATAGTAATATATGGTATGAGGTGTCCCAAGTGGCCAATACCATGTGCAAATACCATGGGCAAGCCCATGGTTTTTCCAATACCACCAATGAGGTGTCCCTTGGCCATTAATGCCTTGTCCCCTCACTTTCCCTATAAATACCCACCCTTTCCTCCTTTATTTTTCACTCCCAACTCTCCCCTAACGAAGATCTAGTATCATTACCTCCCAAGGATTCCTCCCAAGGTTCCCCCAAGCCCTAAAGGTCTCGACCTTAGAGTTTTAAGAGATACGTTTTAAGGTAAGGGATCCAACCTCGCTCTTTCTTTTCAAATACTCTCTTTTAAGTCATTTCTTTTATGCTCTGTGTTCTTATGTTGGAAGATGTTATTTTATATTCCTATTACTGCCCTTTTAATGTTCATATGATGAGAGATCCCCTCTTACTCTCATCATTTCGTTTTATGAATGTTTAAGTGGTGTCGTTAGGCTGTCGAAATTTTTGTAACGAATTCTTTCACCCTTCTCATTTTCAAGTTCAATTTTCTTGTCAAGTCTTTCAAGTTACTTTTTATTATGTTGGGTTATTATTTATATATCTATAATACTGATCTTTTATTTTCATATTATGAGATACCCTATTTGATCTCATCAATTCATTTTTTTGAAGTTTAAGTGACGTCGTTAGGCTGTCAAATTTTCATAAGAGAAATCTTATTTTTGTCTTCCTTTCATGTTCTTCATTTCATATGGTATATCATTCAAATTTCATTACCATGTTCTTAAAGCCTTTATATTATGTCTTCTTACTATTTTATGGATCATTTATGAGTGGGTTACCCATGTCCCCTCTCTTTTCAATGTTTTCTAAAACCCTGTAACATAGCTGTTATGCTGCAGAATTTTCGTCTCAAAATACCTCTCTCTTTTTATCAAATTATTTTATTTTATTAAGTGAATACTCAAAGATATTTCTTATACAGTGGTAATCACATATATATCAAAATGTTATATTTTAAATTCTAGTATTTACATAAATGAAACCCGCTTTCCTTTTTTGTGGGTTTAAAGTGACATAAAGATCACGTCTTTAAAGCAGTTTTTAAAATGTGATGACTATGCAATGAAACCCATTTCTTTTATGCTATATGGATTGTTTATGAAATGATTTATGATGATATATGTGGCTCACGTGATAATTTAGAAAAATATAAGGGTGCTCCCTGATAGCACTCCAATGCATTGGGTAAAGACTTAATTTCTAGAGATGACCATTTTGACTGATACCTTGGTGAATAACCTAGGTAATTTTTAATGACACCTTGGGGATGAACCTTGGTGAAACAGAAATAATTTTCTATGTTAAATTTTGTAGCCACATCTTCAAGTTATGAAACACGTTATTTTTATTATGATATGCCTCATGATCTCTTTCTCATGCCTTAAAGTTATTTTTCATGACTTTTGATGTATCTCAAGTTCTCATGTAAAATGTTTCCCTTACTAGGCCTTCTGCTCACCCTTTCCTTTGATATATGCTCCCAGGTTATGAGATGTTGTAATGAACTTATGATGAAAAAATTAATAATCCTTTCAAGTGTTTAAGAAGAATGTTTTATGTTTCCATTTATTAAGTTCCTGGTTTCCAAGACACTAAACCTTAAAGATCCTTGGTTTTGTATAATGTAATGAAATTTTATGTTAGTTAATGGAAGGATTTCATAGTTGGTATCATAGTATGGTTTAGTTATTTGTGGAAATTAGGATATGAAAAATTTAGGAAGAACCCTATAGAAAAGTTTAAATATAGGAAATATTCCTGGTATTTTGGTGAGTATTGAGTAAGGGGTTGCCAAGCAAATACATCCCTGTCTGGATACGAGCAGGTAGAGGTGGCTCTGGAACAGACGTACATAGGGGTAAAACCTAAAACACCGCTTTGAGCTAGACTCGAACAGGAACTGGTACACGACAATGGGTCTTGCTGTACTCTTGGTTACGACACACCCGGGGGATATGCTTTGGTAAATTCATAATCTTGGTATGAACCATTACTAAAGGAACAAAGATAAAATAAAATAAAGATTTACATATGAATATATGATCATGGATAACCTAGATTTGAACCTAAGGGATCACAAGTTAGGGTATACTTTCCTTCTACAAGTTTAACCCTCTATGCTTAAAGTTTCCTTTTAATGATTATTGGCTAAGTATTTAAGCCCCTAATTATACTTTATTTTCTTAGTTAATGGAGGGAAATGGAAGAACATGTCCCAACAACCAATGTAATAGGAAATGTGACAATTTCCCTATTAATATGACAGAGATGATTAGGGGATTAAAAGATGATTATTATTTTGGAAGATGTTCACTATTTTGGGAACCCTATATGATCGAGGTAAATAGATTACTACGGTATTTTCTTTGAGGAGTAAAGGTTGACATATATTTTGAAGAATCGAATAATTTAAGGTGAACTTATAGTAATTTAGGTTACTTATGGAAATGATTAACCTATCTTGGGGAAAATTTGATTAGGTTAGTTACTTTTTTTATAAGATGATAAGAGTGGTTGATGTTGTTTGGAGATAAATGATAAAGTCTATCTTGGAAGACTATGTTATTGGATCGTTCTTATAATTGGGTTTCAATCTTATTTTGGTTTATTTTGAGGAATTTTAAAGATAGTTATTTATGGAATGGTTTATGATGAACTTTGGGTAGTTCCGTGGAATTTTGAAGATTTAAAGAATTTTCCCTTCCTATGGGATTCTTTCTTTTTGAAGAGTTGTTTTATCTTACCCCTTCTGTTTTTGGAATAATGTTTAAGGATAGAAGAAATAGATAGTAAATATTTTGTGGATTATGTGATTCTCTAGAAGATGATTCTTGTTCTTTGATGAGACCAAGTAGTTTTGAATGATCATAGTTTGGATAAAAGTTTAGTTTTGGTAGAAACTTATTAAAGGATGAAACTCTACTTGAAGGTAGGTATATTTCATTATTTTTTATTCTATGTAGTAAATGAATTCCTCAAAATTATTAAAAGGAATGTAAAACAAAAACGTTGTTGGTTTTTGATTCCTACTGGGTATTCAAAGACTATTTACACACATCATAAGTTTGTGATTTTCTTGTGGTTAACTTTCTCCTAATCATGTTTTCTATCACTCTCCCTCAGAACTTGACCCTTTGTTTTTCTTCCATATCCATGTTTTCCTACATGGAATCCTAGTATGGGTTAACTCAGGTGACCATTGTACTTCCCTTTCTTTCTTTTAAAGTAATAGTGTTACTGACTCTTTTTTCGATGTGGGACTTTTAATGAAATTTCCAATCCCAATTTTAAAAAATTGTGAAGACGCAATTTATTAAGGGGGGAAGATTGTAACGACCTGAAATTTTGAATAAATCTTGTTTCCTAATTTTGTGTGTTATTTTCAACAAAACTGTTTCATTTGATAACATGAGTATAATTAAAATGAGACCATTGGGTTTCAACTGTTATATGACCGTTGGTCAATATGACTTATGGAAACTAAACATTTTTATTATTGTCTCTAAATAAAAGTGATCTTGGTTAAATAATATAGAAAGGAGATTCGATGGCCTCATCCAGTAGTCTCGGTCTAATCGAAGCCCATCTAACGGAACTTGGGAAGGAGGTAGCACCACTGGGCTTTGCTCTGGACCAAAACCAATCTGAACTTCATCGTGTGAAGTTAGAACGAAATCACCTTCACGAGAAGTTCAAACTGATAGAAATTACTACTCATGCAATGTTGACTGATCCGCCCTCGGATTCTCTCACCTTAGCACACCTTACACTTAGGTCCTATGCTGGGGTTATAAGGGGCTATGTAAGGATACCGTAACTGCTTTGTATAATCCTTTGAGATAAATGAAATTGTGTTTTCTTCTTATGGTGAATTTTGTAAATTTTCAAATGTTCGGATAAATGTAGGATGTATATTATTGATGAATTTTAGAAAAAGGATATTTTAAAAATGTTTATATAAACCTTAAATAATTAAAAATGTGTAATTATTTTCAGAAAATGGTCTTCTACAATTATGTTCTGTACGAAATTTAGAGTCTAATAAGATCAACATAATTTTTGATGAATAGTAAATTATGAATAGTGATTTTATGCTTAGGATTATTAATGTGACTAAATGGATTGGTAATCTCACTTCAAGAAAGTATTAATATAATCTAGGCACCTTGATTAAGTAATGTGATTCAATAAAATAGGTAAATAACTGTTTCAGAAATTATTAGTTAAGTATTAGTTTTTTCGGGTGAATAGTGCTTTTTATTTAAAAATAAAATTAAAAATATTTAAAAAATTATTTTTCTAAAATGGAGTTCATTTTTGAACTCAGAGCATCGATATTATGTTAAGATAATTTTTGGGGATTTTTCTGAAAAAAAAATGAATTTTCAGTGAATAGTGTTTTTATTTAAAAATTAAATTAAAAATATTTAGAAAATTATTTTTATAAAATGGAGTTTATTTTTGAATTCAGATCATTGATATTATGTTAAGTTAAATTTTTGAGATTTTTCTGAGAAAGTTGAATTTTTTATGAATAGTGAAAATACAGTTTTTAAGTTACGGGTGTTTAATGGCGTCATTAAATGATGTATTAAGTATGTAATCAATATGGTCAACTTATGAATAGTAATATATGGTATGATGTGTCCCAAGTGGCCAATACCATGGGAAAATACCATGGGCAAGCCCATGGTTTTGCCAATACCACCAATGAGGTGTCCCTTGGCCATTAATGCCTTGTCCCCTCACTTTCCCTATAAATACCCACCCTTTCCTCCTTTAGTTTTCACTCCCAACTCTCCCCTAAGGAAGATCTAGTCTCATTACCTCTCAAGGAGTCCTCCCAAGGTGACCCCAAGCCCTCAAGGTCCCGAACATCGAGTTTTAAGAGATACGTTTTAAGGTAAGGGATCCAACCTCTCTCTTTCTTTTCAAATACTCTCTTTTAAGTCATTTCTTTTATGATCCATGTTCTTATGTTGGAGTATGTTCTTTTATATTCCTATTACTTCCATTTTCATGTTCATATGATGATATATCCCCTCTTACTCTCATCATTTCGTTTTATGAATGTTTAAGTGGCGTCGTTAGGCTGCCGAAATATTTGTAACGGATTCTTTCACCCTTCTCATTTTCAAGTTCTATTTTCTTGTCAAGTCTTTCAAGTTACTTTTTATTATGTTGGGGTATGATCTCTATATCTATCATACTGATCTTTTATGTTCATATGATGATATACCCTATTTGATCTCGTCAATTCATTTTTTTGAAGGTTAAGTGACGTCGTTAGGCTGCTGAATTTTCATAAGAGAAATCTTATTTTTGTCTTCCTTTCATGTTCTTCATTTCATATGGTATATCTTTAAAATTTCATTACCATGTTCTTAAAGACTTTATATTATTTCCCCCTACTATTTTATGGATCATTTTTGAGTGGGTTACCCATGTCCCCTCTCTTTTCAATGTTTTCTAAAACCTTGTAACATAGCTGTTATGCTGTAGAATTTTCGTCTCAAAATACCTCTCTCTTTTTCTCAAATTATTTTATTTTATTAAGTGAATACTCAAAGATATTTATTATATTGGGGTATTCACATATATAACAAAATTTTCTATTTTAAATTCTGGAATTTACATACACAAAACCCTCTTTCCTTTTTTGTGGGTTTAAAGTGACATAAAGATCACGTCTTTAAAGCGGTTTTTAAAATGTGGTGACTATGAAATGAAACCCATTTATTTTATGCTATATGGGTTTTTTATGAAATGATTGACGATGATATATGTGGCTCACATGATAATACAGTCAAATTTAAGGGTGCGACCTGATAGTGCTCCAATTCATTGGGTAAATACTTAATCTCTAGAGATGACCATTTTGACTGATACCTTGGTAAATAACCTTAGTAATTTTTAATGACACCTTGGGGATGGACCTTGGTGAAATGGAAATGATTATCTATGTTAAATGATGTAGCCTCATATTCAAGTTATGAAACACATTATTTTTATTATGATATGCCTCATGATCTCTTTCTCATTCCTTAAAGTTATTTTTCATGACTTTTGATGTATCTTAAGTTCTCATGTAAAGTGTTTCCCTTACTAGGCCTTCTGCTCACCCTTTCCTTTGATGTATGCTCCCAGGTTATGAGATGCTATAATGAAATTAGGATGAATAAATGAAGAATCCTTTCAAGTGTTTAAGAAGAATGTTTTATGTTTCCATGTATTAAGTTCCTGGTTTCCAAGACACTAAACCTTAAAGATCCTAGGTTTTGTATAATGTAATGAAAGTTTATGTTAGTTAATGGCGGATGTCATACCCACCAAGCTCAATTATCCAATACCAACTCACATGGGGCATCAACTCAATATAATAAGACATAATTAATTACTTATAATCAAATTATAATTAATTAATAAAATACATTTAATTTTACAATCTAAAACAAATTTTCATGAATGAAAAAAAATCATCAGACCATATTCTCTTGTCAAAATCTCAAAAAATGGGGTGTCGGCCACCCTCAACACACCTATAAGCCCAATACAAGACCAATCCCCGACATTCGGCACCAAAAACATAACAAATTTGATTTAAAATTTTGTGAAACCTAATAAAACCCTCAATGATGATATACCTTTTTTGAATCGTTGAGGAACCAGGTGAAAATGGCATCTCGCGACACTCTCGTTGCAAGAATAAGGGAAGCCCAAACTCATTTTGTTGATTACACTAGGATATAGTATAATTTAACAAACCCTAAGATAAAAGAAACTGGAATTAGGGGAAAACAAAGGAGGAGGTAGATAGGGTCATCCATAGGGGAAGGTGTGCATTAAATCGCCAAATAACGGTGTCTGATAGACCCAAAATCGATGGAAAAACAAGATTAAGGAGAAAATAGATGATAGTTGGGGCATGTTCATGTGAGGGGGAAAGGAGAAAAGGGTTTATGACTTAAAATACCATAGAATAAAACTATTATTTCCCCACTTTTAATGGGAGGCACTGTTTGGACACATATTTTTCCAAATAGAACGACAACCATGTGGTAGGCACTTCCCATGAACACTCATCTCTCATGGTTATGTTTTATGCTTTTCCAAACCATGCACCAAACGTGAAAATAGAACTACCTCAGTCTACAACATTTTTCATGGTTTTTCTACAACTATAAACAAACTTTGGGCCAAGACTATAACCCAAACCCAATCCATATATTTTCTTATGATATTTAAATGGTTTCCTCTAAACCTTGTACTAATTATACTAGGAAACCATGCACTATATAAATTGAACTGAAAATCATTACATGTAACGGTATAGGCATAGTTTTATCTAAATCATGCAACCCAAAACATGAACCTTGGTTAGACTTTTCCAAAACCCCAAAAACTAAACTCAAAGCTTTTAAGATTTACTTGAGCACATGAATAACTTTTTGAGCCTCATTCCATATATTGAAAAATCACTTTAAGATGTATCAACTCTCATAATTTTGTTCAAACCTCTAATAAAAATTTGGTCCATCCAATAATCGAAAATTACAATTTATGTTCAATTCAAAACCATTTGTGCGGGCATGAGGAATTTCATAAAACACATCAAGATTAATTTTTTTTTATTCTTGATTATTGAAAAATGGCTTTGTGAAATAAATAAATTTAGTGATGCAGTGATCTAACCTAGAATTTAATTTTCAATAATGTAGTAAAAGGTAAAGATCATAAAAAATATTATTCCCATAATAGCATTCAATGAAGAATCATATTCTATTAAGTACAGATTAGAAAATTTTACATCTCAAAATAAGAGAAAACAAAGTAATAAAAATAAGAAGTAGTGTAATATTCTCTATAAATATAGATCCTCTCTCCAAAAATCATATTCCTTTGAAGATGTTTCTCTAGATCACTATCCTCCATTTTCTACCTTGAGTATTCCACCTAAATCCATCAATCTTCTCCAATAAAATGAAATTTATCCTTGAATTAGAAGAATCCTCAATTCATTCCTCACAGTCATCATCTCTCAGCTTCTCCCCAGAACTTGGAATCTAGAACTTGTCACTATTCATCATCTCCTCCATTGTGACTCAATCTAAACCATATAAAATAATATCCCCCCTCCAATGTTTATCAGTATTTTCATCTAAGTAATTAATACCTAGATGAATTTCTATCTTGATTATTTCTTTAGTGGATTAATTTAAAAATCCTCACTAGCTTCCCCTTACTCAGCTAAGTCGACCTTGATCCCCCCTTAACATTGATTTCCGACTATGATAAATAGTGTTCCACATGTATTCATATTTAAAACGTTGTATTGAAAGTTGATTATTCAATTTTATAAAAGTCTAAAATATTCTATTTCACTAATCACTATTACATACCAAGCAATTACTTTTATGTTTCTGAAATATAATTTTATGTATATGATTTCTATAAATCTTAAAAGGGGGGCCTTTATAAATTTCACTCTTCAAAAATTGACTATTGCATATTCATTATCTATATTTTATATATATGGGGACCCAGGTAGTATTCTATTTATTTGAGTATAATTCCCGTATGTATGTTTCAAAGTTAATTTTATAAATCGACCATTGGGAGAAATGACACTTATGGAACTGAATACTTAGCCAAGTTTTCTCTGTCTACCCAAAATGACTTTTATATATGAATAGAGGACTTTCATACATCTATTACCTTTATTAAATTCTATCTCAACCTCTTTGTAATGTCTTTTATTTATGTGAAAATGAATCTTTTTCAATACACCCTATTTTCAATTTTGTGTCAATATTTGAAAATATAAGAACCTTTGAAAAATTATCCAAACATAAAAAAAATAAAATTGATTCAACAATGTGTTTTCAGACTTCAAAAAAAAGATTATAATTTTTTAAAATAAATTATATTTAAAATAAAAATATATAACATTGAAAATATTAATTATAAAAATCTAAAACCATGAAACTTATTCAAAATAATAGTTCAATTAAAATTCCACCAAAAAAAACCAAAATATTTTTTCTTAAAACAAATGAAAATTAAATAAAATAACATTGACCAATTAAAAACCAAAAATTATCAATTTCAAATAAATCTTCAAAGAGTCACAATTCCAACATAAAATGATCAAGAATTCATAAATTTCCAATAAAATATCATTTTAACCCCCAAAAGAATAGAAATTGATAAAATAAATGTGAAAAACATTTATCAAAATAAATCCACATCAAATTCACCCACACATAAGACATTTCTTTCCTTCAAAAAATCAATTCAAAATACTTAGTGAATGCTAATTAATTTTAAAAAATAAAGGATTAAAATAAAAAAAAATGATATAATTTTGAAATGTGTTTCCCCTATGAAATATATCATGTAAAAAATTATCTCTCTTTAAAAAAGAAAATATTTACGAAAAATATAGTTTCTAATTTTTGAAAAAGATCATAAAATTTGAAAAAAAATAAAGGTATTTAACCAACCTCAATTTACATTCAAATGTTATTCCAAACATCCCTTTTTCTCCTAGGTGGACACACACAAAACCCAAATTTAACTCATAACTTAGAAACTCAGTGTAATTAAACTCATAACATGATTGATGAGTGAGAAGAAAAATAATTAACAAATTAGAATAATTAAACTCATACATCAATTTCAACACACACAACTCAACCCAAATTAAGAGTTCATTTCTTAGATTATTTGAATGAAATGATTATCATTTTAAATCCAATCAATAGATTCAAATTCAATTTAAAATAGAAAACATTCTCCTAAAAATTCACCAAGAAAATTTATTCAAGAGATCAATAAAATAAATATTTCAAAACTAAATCCATGAGAAAATAAAAATGATTAACCACATAAAATTATAAAAAAAAAGTCTCTAAATTTATTAAAAAATAACCCACTAAGTATGCATACTACTTCCCATAAACATTCAAATTTAAAAAAAAGGAATTTTGATTTTTAATCAATTAAACATAGTTTAGAACAATGTATACCCTCCCTGTACAGTTAAAACCAAAAATTATTCTTGATGTTGAACTTCAAGGAGGAAGAAACACTAAAATGGTTTATGTTTAAAAGTATTTTTCAATTCAGAAGTCAAATACATGTATAAGGGTAATAGGAAGTTTCAAATCAACGTGTTTTCCACACAACTCCATTAACATTAAAAATCATCGAATATAGTAAGGTTTCCAGAAACTATAAAAGATAATTTTTATTGTAAGTGTTGTATTTTCAAAGAAAATTTCATGATAAAACATAAGTTCAAAAATATTTCCAATTTTTTCACAAAAGAAGAATAGAAAACCACTATTTTAGAATAAAAACATAGCTAATTAGAAGCAAAACCCAATAAATATTTCCTCATGATTTTAGTATGAAAGAAACACTTGAAAATTGTTGGATCGTAATGTATATAAATATGGCTAAATATAAGAGGGGGTGAATTGTAGGTTTAAAAACTTTCATTTTAACCTTAAAATAAACTTATTTTAACAAGTTTAAACAAATCATATTCATAAAACCTCTTAAGTTTTTAAATGGTAATCGAACTTATCCTTTAGGTCCAATAAAAATATCATAATCAAGAATATTATTATATGTTAATCACATTTCATAATGATAAATTAATTCTATCCTAACAACATGTATAATCGTAATCAGTAATAAGTGGTAACGTAATCAGAGTTTTATCATATACACAATAGAAAATGATTTAATTAGAGTATACACAATAATATCAAAATCATGATGGTTACAATACATCAAAGTAATATAAAAAGTATCATAATCAATATTCAGTATGATAACAGAATTTAAAATAGAAATGTGAATATAAAATGTATCTATTTTATATAACATGTAGTAGAAATAAAGGACTTGTAATAAAATAAGTAATACAAATGAATACAATTATTTTAACCCAAATAGTATGGTATCCAATAGCCCTGGATAAATTTATATTGTTTTATACTTATAATAAAGTTTCTCATTCCCTTACTAGGGAAAACACTCAATACAAATATCAGATTCCCTATTTTATTATACTCAACATACCTTGATCTGATGGATCAGATTCTATCTTGCTATACCCACAATCTCTCAATCAAGAAGATCGGATCTCTTTCTTCCTAGCATCAAAAGACCTCAATTTTATTAAAACAATAAACTATAATGATTAAAAAACAATATACTCTGCAAGATTACAACAACTAAGAACAATATATTTATGCTTGCAATATTTATATCTCTCATAAAATATAAATTTTCAAATGAAATCAATCTTCATCAAACTATTTAAATGACCATGTATTTATAAGAAGATCCCCAATGGTCATATTCTATTCGCAACGGGTTATATTTTTCTGAGTTTTTTGCAATGACTTGGATATATAGAACTCTAATGGCTATATCATAACGAAAAGTCTAACATCATTTTTATTTACACCATTGTATATATAAAAGGTATTCCAATACAATAGAAAAAAGTTTTACATATTTAGTATTTAAACTTTAGTCAATTAGATGTATTTTCTTATAGAATGTAATTATGATAAATTCTATGAGTGTGAATCTGATTTTTATCAGTTGTGATATCAAGTCCGATTATGAAAACTATTTTCAATATGAAGTCAAGAAAAGAATTATTAAATCTAATTTGATAAAGGTGGATCTGATTATTATTGGTTTTATACTCAATATAATAATCATAATTAAGAAGCTTTATTTTATATTAATAAATACTTTATAACTATTTCTAAGTATGGTAAAAGTGTGTGTTTTATACAAAAACCATTCTAAAAAAACTTTATAAATAAAAGAGTTTGTAATAAAATATTTAAGAAATAGTTTGTGATTTCCAAAACAAAAGGAATGGAAAATTCATAAAAAAACTTTTGAGCCAACAAACTCTCCCTTTTTGGAAATAGAAAACCACAAATCTTAAATATAAAATAACATTAAAAACTTAAGTCTATTATTCTATTAAGAACTTATTATTCAGAATTAGACATTAACCCTTATCTCCCCCTGAGTTTATAACTTATCTAAATACATTATTTAATAAAATTAACTCCCCCTTAGGATAGAAACTCCCCTAAGGATTGTATTATCTTATTTTGTAAATATTTTCTTTAATAAGGTTTTTCACCCTTAATTAGAACATCTCCCCCTTTCAATAAAATTATCCCCCTTTTTGATTTTCAAAAATGAATGGGAAAAGTATTTTAATGCCTAAAATGTTTTAGGGTCTCAAATATACAAAACAAAAATAAAAAAATGAACTATATAATCATTTACAAAAAAAAATATGAATGAATATTAAACTAATTGGAATTGGGAAAAACATTAAAAAACATATTTGGATAAGAGGAATATTTTTTTCATTTGATCAGAGATAAAAGTTTTCAAAAATAAAATAAAACTGGAGTTCGGGAGAAAAAAAAATTAATCCTTCTCATAAATTTTTTCACGATGGATTTGATTTTCTAGAACTCATTTCGGTCTTGGTATAACTTCTCAAGATTTTCATACTGGATCCGGATCTTTTATTCATGAATCCAAATTTTCTCATATTACATATGAATCTTTTCTTCTTGAATTTGAAGTCTTTTATAAATTTCATTATTCATGGAACTGATTTCCTTATTATAGATTTTGAGTCTTTTAATCTGCACCTCAAAGAAATTCATCTTTCCACTCAACTCTTTAACTACCTTAGTAGGATTTTCAGTCTGATATTTGAAATCCTGAACAAAATTTACCCTTTCTATGACATATTTTGTTAATTGGTGGAAATTTTCTATGAATTCTTTCAAGTCTTTCCTTATATCTTCAAATATTTCATCAAAATGATTGAGATCGGTATTGACCTGCTGAGACCACTTTGTCACTTGTCAACATGATTTTATATGAATTTGATAAAAATATTGATGGGTTTTGAACTTAGCATCTAGTTTGATCACTTTCTCTGTAATAACGTTTTTCAATTATGATTTTTTATTAAGACAATCTTAAATAATTTGGAATTGAGACACTAGATTTGGTAAATAAGGGGTTGTTCATTCAATCCTTGTCAATATCTGAATAATAAAATATACTCTTTATGAAGAAGTTGTTCTGACTGAATCTGATTGACCTTCTTCTTAATCCTCAAGAGGTATGATGTAGCTGGTTCGGATTTCATATTTAACCCTCTTCCTTTTTTCATTATTTGTATCTTTCTTTTAAATACCTTTTGAACCTTCTTCTTCCACATTCTCATTGTCATAAATTCCATGAACTTCATCATCCTTATCAGACTTTTTTTGGAATTCTGATCATCTTCGTCCTTCTTTGATAAATATTTAGCTTCCTAAGTTTTCATCTATTGGGCACTATAAGATCTAACAATATGATCAACATCAGAGGGTATTTTTGTGGATGATTATTTATTTCAATAAAAGTTTTCTTCAAAACATTAAAATTTCCAAAAAAAATCAATAATGAGTTTTTATACTTCAAGAGAAAATATTAGAATTTGATCCAAAAAATTATATTTAAAATAAAAACATAGAACATTAAAATTATTAATTCCAAAAATTAAAAACCATTAAAACTTATTTAAAATAATATTTCAATTATAATTCCATAAAAACAACCAAAATATGTGTTCATAAAACATATGAAAATTAAATAAAATAAAATTTTTCCAATTAAGAACAAAAAATTCACATTTTCAAAAAACAATATTCAAATAATTTCAATTAGAGTAAAAAATGATCAACAATTAATAATTTTCTAATAAAATATAATTTTAACCTCAAAACCTATATAATATTATAAAATAGATATATAGAACATGTATCAAAATAAATCCAAATCATTAAGTAATGTAATCCAAGTGACCTACACTGGAATATTTTCATTGAAAATATATGAACATGTGACAATCTCTCTGATTAATATATTTAATAGTTTTGTATAACCAAATGAACATCATGGGATAATATGAACTAGATGTAAAAAAATTGTTTTTGTATTCATCTAGTGATTGGTGACATCTAAGTGATAATATATGAAAGGGTTGAATAAAGTGAGCCTCATGTTATATCCTTAGACGTGAGATGAATATCAATTAGATTCTTGAGAGTATGAAATTGGAATATGAACATAATATATTATCCTCCAAATTGTGTTTTTCTTTTTGGATGAAAATATTTAAATGTGGGATAATGTAGTGACTAGGGTTATTTATAAGAATAACTTAACATATGCTTATAATTTAAAATACATTTTGATCACAGTGGATTCATTGATTCCCATGTTTATTGGATTATAATTTTAGATAGTTTAATTAATCACTAATAGAATTTTAGATATAAAATGTGAAAATATATATCTTTAACATACAAATTCTCTAGATGGAAAAATGAAAATATCTTACAAATTAAACATTAGATTGAAATTTCATCAATGTGGTATTTTTTTAGGATAATTTATTTCAATTAAGGTTTAATTTTGGTATTTTTGGATTTAAAACCACTAGTGGGCCCATGTTTTCTATAAATATATGCATTCGCCCTCAAATTCTATGATTTTGGTACATGATTAAAGGTGGAAGAGGATTCCAAATGGAGAATCAGTGTTGGTGGTCTAACCCAAAGTATGATTTTTTTATCCTTTTTCTTGTCCATTTATTAAATTCTAATTAATGTATATAAATTTATATTACATTGTTTTAATAAATATATAATAATATACAATTATTATAATAGGTAAAAAATTAAATAAACATTTTATTATAACCAATGACAACTATTCTCACTCCATTGTGATAGTGGGCCACAATGATATTCTCAATCATTGAATCACCCATACCCATTAGTGATTCCATGATGGAAACATTTATACAAGATAAGTTTTCTTGAAACTATTGGATCATATTGAGATCATTCACTACCATCTTGAATAAGGTTGTGGTTGTTTCTTTTTTATAGATTGTTAGGGTAGCTCACATGGTGGTGGTGATATAAGGGTGAAAAAGTGACAAAAAATCAATAGGTTCTATTTTTTTACCTCAACATGGGTACTAGGTGGGATTGGAGATTGAGGGGAGGTATAGCATGTTAGTTTTGGAAGGGCATTACTACTATGATTGGTGGTTGTGGATGGCATCGGTGTATGATCATGCAGTTGAGGACATGATCCTGGTGGTGAGTGAGGCAGGTGAAAATTTATTTAATATGTGATGGTTGTTACAATTTCAATTGGTTTCATGAAACTATTAGGTCCACCTCACCCTTGGTATAATAGGGATGGGGGGATTCGCAACCACTAAGGTTTTGATGGTTGGACAGTGATCTGGGTGAGTTGATGGAATATTATTCAAGTAGATCAAGAAGGGAGGATCATTTAGTGACTAACATAATAATAAAATCTCAATATATTTATGATACTAGATTCTTAATTTTTTTACCAATATAATTGGTTTAAAGGAAGTATAAGAATAAATAAAATTAAAAGAGATAGATTAAGATGATTACCTTGCCTTTGAAGAACCTCCTTTGGGTATCTTCTCAAGGACCCTAGTGATGGTATTTTAAGAATAAAAACACATCTATAATGTAGATAATTAAGTTAAGAAGAGTATTTTTCAAGTTTTGGTCAATATAAGTGGCTTCATATGTGTTATAAATATAATAGAGTTGGCATTTAAATATAAGAGAAGAGAGGGTACCCTTGAAATTACTTAAAGTATTAAATTAATATAAATTTACTTTCATATTAAAGTGGATAAAAATTAATACATTTATTAGATATGACGAAGATAATTCAAAATGTTCTCAAAAAAACAAAATTTAGACAATTTTAGGTGATGGTTTAACCTTTATCTCTTAGTTTTAACCCTCATTAACCCTTTTTACGATTACCATGATATCAAAGTTTTTTATTATTTAGTGGTCATGAAAGTTACTATAAAAGGAAAAGTGACTCGTAAGTGGTAAATGGTTGAAATTTTTAACCATATCCCATTAAATTTTTCAAATATAATATTATTATGAATTTTAAATCATTTAATAAAATATATTTTACATAAAATGTCAGTAAAGACATTTTCAATAATATTCATATAATTTACTTTAGAAAAATATAAATAGAGTACTTTAGTTTGAATATAAACTTTTAACACATCACTAATAAATTATATTTATCATAAAATTTTGTGGAACACCATAAATCGCCCAAAAAATATTACTTTTTAAGTTTTTAAATTCATTTAATTTGTTTTTCTACTGCTTGAACAAGCACTATGTCAGCATTACGTAAGCATTTCAGGTAATTATTCCCTCAATAAAAATTAAAAATTAATTACCATGATAAACAATTTCTATAATATTTAAAATAACCATTTATAATAGAACGCATTCTTCTTTTATCCCTATGAAAAAATATTATAGTTACTATAATAAATAGAGTGAAATTTTTTATTTATTCTTTAATTAAAATAGTATTATAGTCACTATTAAAGAAAAATGCCCCCAAGTGTCAATATCGTAGAATATTGGATGAGGATGTTTTAACTAAACTCATCAAGTAGAAATGAGTAAGGTTATATATATATATATATTTAAGTAATTATCACATTATTTTTAACCATAATTACATAATTTACCCTTATCGAGGTGATAAATATTTATCATTGTTACTATTCATAGTGACCAAACATAAATTTGACCTATTTACAAAATTTGGACATGCTAGTTTCAAATATGGAATCCATGTTTCAAGATTAAATTTCAATAAGTGTTTGAGATCCATTTTAAAATAAGCATGAAAAACATAATAAAAACTGTTTTTAGAAAAAATGTGTTTTTAATCATAAAACTGGATTTATTTTTATCTCATGCCTAGTAAAAACCAATGGATGAATGTTAAAAAAATTACTGAATATAATATATATATATATATTATTAAAATCATTAATCAATAGTGATTAATTTAATTTATTAAGAGAAAAATACATTGTGTGCATAAAAATAGTTTTTTAGAAAAAAACATATCTTTTATTTAAAATGATTTTATCAATTGATAACAATTTAACTCATTATATACATGTGTAAAATATATATTTTATAACTTTTTTAGTCTTGTTCATACTTTCTGATCCAACATCCTGGTGATAACTTTCACATTAAATAATGATAATTCAATGGTATAACGTGGTTCTTTTGAACTCAATGTTTCTTGTAAAGAAAACATTCAAATACTTAAACTTTATTTAAAAGGAAATAAATATAAAATATTAGGGTATTTCATAGCTAGTAATGATAGATGGGGATGGTGTATCATGTTTGAGCTAAATATTGATGACTTTCACCCTTCTCTATTTAGCATCATGTAACCAACCACAATCATTAATTTTCAAGTCAAATGTGATCAAATATTATCATGTGATCTACCTTAAGGTTTATCATTAAAATTGGGTATTGTGATTCTATTACATGGATCAAATTGGTGGATTTAGTTAAGTTATGAAAAGTAAGCATCAAGTACTTTACACATCCTAATTAACAGTGCACCTGGGTGTTGCAGCAATGCACTAAGATCTTTGATAGTGGATGAAGGTGATGTTCATTGTATAAGATTAATGTTATTGTTTTTTCTATTTTTATCAACCAAAGAATAATCAATAGAAATTACCAAATTTTTTATATATTTATAACTCAATTTTAATTAATTAGTTTTACCATTTTTAGTGTTTTAGTTTTTTTATAATTTTTATTTAATTATATATTAATATTAGTTACTTATTATTATTATTGGTTTATATCAATTTTATATATTATTATCATATATTATTTAACACTATATAATTTATTAATATTAGTATTAGTATTAGTATAACTAATATTATTATTATTATTATTATTATTATTATTTAATTACATTAACTTTTATTAATATTATTATTTATTATTAGTTATTATTTTATTTTTAACTAATATTTATTTATATTTTTAATTTTAGATATTAAATCTCATACATATAATATTATTTATATATTTTTCTAATTATATTTTACTTATTTTTATATCTTATTGTTATTGTTGTTTTTATTGTTGAATAATGGTTTTTTGGTAATTTAAATTTTTGAATTTGTTTTTTGCCCTTTAATTCTTCATATAGGTATGCACATGGGGGGAGAGTTTTCATAGGGTACCAAATTTTTTAACCCGAAGATCTTCATAAATAGAGATCCCATCCTCAGCCATTATCCCCCTCTTTAGCACCATCGTTCACACTACAATAAACTGAGCATCTAGCGGCGGTTTTTTTCTCTAGAGGCGGTTTAAACCATCGTTATATGGTTCTGCAATGATTTCAAAAAAACTATTTCTAAAATTGGTGTTGGTAATCAATACATATTGGTTTCTTCTATTTAAAATTGGTTTCTAAAAATTGTTATAGAAGTCGTATTTCAGGGATGTTTTCTTAGTTTTAGCGGCGGTTTTCGATTAAAAAAATAACTAGGATCTAGAAGCGGTTTCTAACCACCACTAAAGACTGGACTTTCTACCAAAAAACTCACCACTAATATGGAAAAAACTGCTATTGAGTAAAAAAAATCATATTTAGCGGTGGTTTTAACCGCCGCCTTAAAAAATACCATAATATAGTGGTAGTTTAAACTGTTACAAAAAAATCCTATATCTAACGATGGTTTAAACTGCCACTATCTCATGCATTTAAAAAAACAAGATACAGGTTCTGTAGCCCCAAAACCTGTATCCAGAACAACACAAAATTGACATTGAAAATTTTACCAGATCATCAAATATACCATCAATGTACAAGGAAAATAACACATGTTAAAACTAAATAATCAACGTACGTTGATTCTCACCAAAACATAAATAGTAAACACATTGACAATGGAAAACAACACATTGAAAGAAATAATACATTTCTCAATACATTTAAATAATAAAACAAGACTCAACACATTAAAATAATCAATAAAACATAAAAACATGGAAAGAATCAATACATTGAAAGAATCAATAATACATTTCTCAATACATTGAAAGAATCAATACATTTCCAAATACATTTCTCAATTAAAGTACTTCGATTCTTTAAAATATTAAAAAACACATTTCCAAGGTAAAAATAAATTTAATACATTTAAAACTAGCTATAAAGAATCAACGTACTTCCATTAAAATGAGGTTTTACATTTCAAAACTAAATCCACCAAAATTAAAAACCATATAAATTAATTTAATAATAAAGAAATAATTTTCAATATGGAACCATCCATCATGAATACCATTTTCATAAAAAGCATCATTAATGATTCAAAACCAATAAGCAATGCTTAGCCAAAAGAGAAATCACCCTAAATACCCATAAATGATCTAAAATTTCACAAGCGAGGATTAAAACTAACTTGGATTTATACAATGGGTAAATACTTTATGAAATCCTAGGGCATCCAACACTGATACCACCCCTTTATGAGATCACTAAAAAAACATAGATGCCTCTATGTGCCTAGACCGAATAGAATCTACATAGTTAAAGTTACCCAATTACATCCCCCTGACTTATCTAAGACTAACAAGACAGAGCACAAAAAAATAGGTTCTATACACAAATAGAGCACAAAAATCTCCCAAAAGGGAGATCACCCAACACATAAATATTAAGATCTAACCAAGAAGGTGAAAACCAGAGGATTCTAATTGATCAAAGGTTATGATAGATATAGGTTATCCTATATGTTATAGGCTTGAGATATAATTGTATGGATAATTTATATAGGACCTTAGTTTGGTGAGAGGTAACATAAAACGATCCTTGGTCAGTAGGACTGGGTCATGATGTGACATTTGTAAAAGGGTATAGAATTTCCTATAATGGATGGGGTTTGATAGAGATTATGGTCTTGGAGAAAAACATGGGGTTTTGTGTCATGAATTGACCTATAGGGATCTTACTTAAGACACCAGTAAGCTGAGAGTGACACCACATGTTCACCCCCAATAGTTTATGGGCTAGCGACAATCACATAGTAATAATATCACTAAAACGGGAGGTTTTATCCTATTGTACGTGAACACACACACACACACTCAACTCCATGAAATACTATATAGGTATAATAAAATAAAACCTCTAGATGTAAAAAATTCATGTAGTAACCTCCAAGAAATATATAATAATGATATAGATAAATATCCAGGAAAGAAAAAGGGTAAAATACATACCAAACCAAGAAGATGGAAAGTAGGTCCCAATCTAGAAACAACTGAAAGAAAAAAATAAGAGGAGTTCCCAACTCAATATCCCTAAGTTTAATCACTAAACATGGTTAGTTTCTCCACTTACTTCTATGTTCCATAGATACTAGGTCCACTAAGGAAACCATCTACCAGTTTTCTTTATAATAAAAAAAATCATTCATGCAAATCCCATGTAGGTTTGATTATAAACATACTTAGTAAGACACCATGAAAAAAAAGTGGTAAATAGTAGAATATAGTAGTCAAATCAACCTATATGTAAAAGAGATACAAGAAACTAAACATCATATATGATCATATATAAATTTCAATCTCTATAAACAGTTGAAACACAGCATACAGACACATGATTATACAACACATACATAAGTCACCTGTTGTCCGATCCCATAAAAAATATAAGAAAAGGATAAAAAAAAATACTCAAATTGGACGTACTGATACATGAATAAACCCTCTCCATTAATCATTACCCAATGATGAACTATGCTCTTCACCCTCTCCATCTCTATCTCTACTTCCTACTACCAGCACCTGTAAGACAATTATATTGAAAATTAAACAATGTTGTATATTTATATTTAAAAATAAAATCAATAAAAGTTTGTGAACTAAATGATTTTGAAGTTTTTTGATTTACCTTTTCACCACCATTTATCTCTTGTAATCCCTATTTTCCTACCAAAGACCTCATATGGTAATAGTCCTAAAACCATCCACGCACTCAACCAGGATGCTCCTTCCCAAGGACTTTACCAACTAGATCATCCTAGGAGACTGAGAATGACTGTGTGGGATTGGCATCCCATAGTTCTTTAATTTTTACCTATAAATTAAATATCATTCGTATTAGAAGAAATATATATTAACATAGTGACAACTGATAATAAGTTATTATAATGAAAAATGAATTCATACCCTAACTTCTTTAGCAGACTCATTAACAAAACTCAAATTAGATTTTTTATAAACATTCAAACACACTTCTGTATGAGATGGTTGGTGGCCTAAACTTGGTGAATTCATTAAACAAATATAAATCAATAATTTAATACATTAAATAGATAACATTTTCTAATAAATATTTAAACTAATGAAAATATTACCAGAGTCGATCATCTTCTAGAAAAACTCTTTAACCCCACAGTGTGAGTATAAATATTCCTCCTTGGCATTACTATCATTTAATAAAGTAAAATTGAGTTTAGAACATATATTTTTAAAAATTCATGCAAAAAAACAAATGATAACATATTCATAGTACTAAAAAAATATACATAATAATGATAGTGAATGACTGCACAAATAACATAGGTGGTTGATAAATTAATGGATAACTCCACATACAATCATTTTTTCCTTCAATCATGTCGTTTTACTGCTCCATCATTAATTCATCTACTTCTTCCACTATTTCAAGACTAATATTTTCAATATCATTATAGATAAATAAGTTTGATTCTTTTTTTTTATGGGATTCAATGTCAGAGGTCAAATCTTCTACTTCATCACCCATATCATACAAGTCTCTTTGTTTTTCATGAGAAACGACACCCCACCATTCATCCATGACATATTTCACATAATATACCATTTTCAATTGTGATAATAAGATATAAGGATTATTTAGTTCATGGTCACCAACATTCATCAAGCGATAGAAGTTTACAGAAGTAAATTGCAACAAATATCTTTTAACACCCCTAATAATATCCACCCAAATTCATTTGAATAAAAAAACTAAAAAATGTCTGTGGTAGTTTAATTAGAATCAGAAAATGTAAATATTCCACTATTATATGTTTTCAAATCCTCTTCCTGGTCAACTGTATGGAATCTAAATCCATTCACATTGTAAGCGTCAAACTTACTAACTTGTTTTAGAAGACCTTGAGCATGAAACTTCAAATATTCTGACAAATATGCTCAAGTATCAGTATTTATGATCTAAAAAAATTAACATACATTATTATGTTTTCAAAATTTATGTATCAACCTTATATCTATATTGATTTCAATATTTATGAACTTACACATCATGAAAACCATTCTATAAGCTCTTTATTAACAACTTTTATTATATATTTCTCATTTTGTGTTCATTTTCTCATTCGTCTCTTTGTTTGTATCCTCAACTCTTCAATAAATGGATTTGAGATTTCACTATTCAGTAGTACATATCTATGTGCCTATAATAATTCCATTTATGTTAGTGTAATATTTGAGCTCCTCCCAACTGATTGGCCAATATAAGGAATGATTTTTCATTTCCCATGTATTTCAGATTGATTCGATGTGTCTTCAGCACATCCAACTCAATTGAATATTATATCAATATCATCCAGGTATCTAGAACAAAAGGTAAGACACTCATATTACAAATAGCCTTCAGAAATAGAGCCTTCATGTTGATCTATATTTTTCACGTATGATTTAAAATTCCCAAGATATCTTTGAAATAAAATAAAAAAACATAATTAAGTATTTAATGAAGTGCCAAAAATTGTTTACTGAAATGAAGAACATATAAATAAATTAACTCTGAATTGGATACATCCATCGATATTGTATGGGGCCACCTAATTTTTCTTTCTCAACCAAATTCACATTTAAATGCATCATTATAGTAAAAAATGGAGGAAAGATCATCTCCATTGCACAAAGTTTCAATACAAATCTCTCCTGAAGGTTGTCAAGCTAAAATGTATGTAGAGTTTTCTCACATTTTTTTTGAAAAATGTGTATAATTGGAGTACAAAAATAGTAAACTTTTTAGGTAATAATGTATACAATGCCAATGGAAGTAACTAATGTAAAAAAATATGTGGATCTTGGCTTTTCAATCTTTGTAACCTATGATTATTTAAGTAAAAAATCCTTGAGATGTTACTTGAATACCCATCATATACCTTCACATGTTTTAAAATTCAAAGGAATGTATCTTTATCTCTATTTCTCAATTCAAAAATTTCTATAGTATACTTTTCATTCTCATCTATCCAAATATCACACCTTATGTTCATTTTTTCTGAGTCTTTCTAAGCATTGAGATGATCCTTCGAATTTACATTCTCATTAATAAATGTAAAGATCAAATTGTCACAAAAATTCTTCTCAATATGCATCACATCAAGATTATTCTACAATAAATTAAATTCCCTATACGGAAGTTTGAATAATATACTTTTTTTCTTTCATTGCTGCATTTCGATTCCACTTGATGATGCACTTTGAACTCGTTTCCCACTATAATTTAAAGAATGCACCTTCCCTAATTTTGTTTCAAAATTTCCAAGTTATTCCAATATTTCAGAACCTGTTAACAACTTTGGAGGTGGTCTACGATCAATGAAACCATTGAATTTTGACTTGTTCAGCCGAAATCTATGAGATTCATCGAGAAATATTCGATGGCATAAGAAGAACCATTTTCTACTGTGAGGTAGTTGTTTGGGCTCAAAATCAAATTTATAAACTAAAAAATCCAAACCCATATAAGTGTTCCAACCAAATAAATTTCCAAGTCCATGGAAGTCACTAATGGTCCACATTAGAGTATCTTGCATTTTGAACATTGTTCTAGAAGATGCATTATATGTCTCAAGGTTGTTTCTCCATAACTTCTCTAATTCTAAAATTAAAGGATACAAGTATACATCAATATCATTTCTAGGAATTTATTTTCCAAGAATAATCATCAAAATGATAAAAATTAGTTTGTTTCATACACATCCATATAGGTAGATTATAAGGGATCAAAACAACCATCCAAATGCTATAACTGGTACTCAAAGTCCCAAAAGGGTTGAATCCATTGGTAGAAAATCCTAATCAAACATTCCTAGGATCATATGAGAAATATGTATTTAATAAATCAAAAGTATTCAATGATTGTGAATCTCTTTGATGTCACATTAACCCAACATTGTTATTATCTACAGAATGCCACTTCATGTGTTCAGCGATTTTCAATGACATGAATAATATTTTCAATCGAGGATTTAAAGTAAAGTAATGAAAAACTATTTTAAGTGTCTTAATTTTCTTCTTCTTCATGGTATTATGTTGATTCATTCTTCCAACATCACCCATAAACTACCATCTAGAGGAAGAACATTTCTTGCAATCCTGTCTCCTTGAATACTCTCCCCAATAAAGAATACAATCATTGGGACGCGCATGAAATTTTGTATATTTTAGACCAAGATTGTTAAAAACATTTTTTATATCATAAAAATACTTAGGTATCTTTGCTTCATGAAATTCATCGCTCAAAAATTCCAATATCATGGGAATTTCCTTATTTGTAATTCCACATAGTCATTTCATATGGTACAACTTCAGTAGAAAAGAAAGTTTTGAATATTTCAAACATCCATTATAAAACTCTTGATTTCCATCATCAACTAAACCATGAAATACATCTATCTACTCAGTGAAGTTTTCTCTTAAATTATTCTCCACATAATCAAGAGGAGGATCCACTAATATGTTATAATCTTGATCTTTTTCTCCTATAATCTCAAAAAGATCATTTTTCAAATTTCTATTTATATCACCCCAAAATGGTTATTCTGATATGTTTTGATGTTGATATTGGTGTCTTGAAATGCTTAATGCATCATTTATAAGGTTTTTTATATCATTTTCCATTATCGATGAATTTGGGAGATCCTTCTGTGGATTGAAATCAGTTCTCAACCTTTCTGTAACGTTTGATTCTTCATTCCTAATCCAACACAAATATTGAGCAGGGAATTTCTTCAATATAAATTGTTCATAAACTTCATCTCTCTTCAACTATATTCTAAATTTATATTTAGGACATGGACATCTTATTCTCCCATCAACAGATTGATTGGGAATTAAAAAATCTAAAAACTATGACAAACCCTTAGCATACTGAGGTGTTCTCCTCAGTAATGTGATCCAACTTTTATCCATATATATCACAATGTGCCTATTCATTATTAAAGTAAAATTAAAAAACATAACTATTACTAAATATTAAAAGAGATTCATATATACTAGTTGAAAAAAATATATGAATATGTTAAATAAAGGTTTCCTATATAAATACATAAGAAGGGATCAAGAATCAATTTTCATGACTCCACGGGTTCAATCACCAAAATTATAAATAATTATATTCATGAAGGGATCAATCATGTAACATAAATTACTTGAGGTTAAATACATTTGAACTCTATATATGTTTTTTTACACTTTAAACAAATTAATCCCATTTTAAAATTCCAATTAAAATCATTCATGTATATGTCATGAAAGGAATATATACCAAATATAGTTCATGCACATGGGCCTCATTCTAGAGATAGAAGAGATTAAAATTTAAAAGAACAACTTCTAGAAGAACATTATATTCCATAAAAAACTCAATCATATAAAAAATGAAATAAGAAAAATACCAAACCCATGGTAACCATGACTTACCACTGAAAAGGTTTTCATGACTCACCTATATATGTTCTATCAGAGGATTTCATAAAGTCCAAATTTTCCCCTCTTCCATCTACCCAATTTATATAATGAACTAAATTCTATGATGTCACATTGTAATTTCCCATTCTAGAATCATTATATGAGATGAGGTTCGACATACCTCAAGCATTCCAACACATATGAAAGTGGATACAAACTTGTGGCAAGGTACTAATCCATATTCTATGGTGGAGAATACATCAAATTAGAGTATACTATTATGGAAAAATAACCAATACATCTACCACATATCAATGTAAACAATAAAATAAACAAAGTTATATAATAAATACCATGAATAATTTATATTGTCATACAAACACTAATCACCCTAGGGATGATGAAAATTATAAAATAAAACACCATAAATCTAGACCAACATCTATCATTAGGCCTCAACACACCCTATCTAAAAATATGCATCAAGATTTATAATACTTATCCACTACATGTAATGTTCTTAGCTGAATTCTAAATTTAAGGTATGCATGCACATAGGGGTGCCTCAGAATGGTGTAATAAATACATATCCATACAGCCTTACCAGGTTACCCTAGTATATTCTATCATATTCATGTATACATGAGGAATAAAATAAACATCCCACATAAGATCATTGTATTTAATTTGAAAACCTAGAAAAAAACTATGAATTCTCATTAAATGGTAGTAAAATTATATTTAAACAATTTTTTACATGTAATAATAGATGAAACACCAATTTTATTTACATTATGCTCTTAATGGCAGCAATAATATTTTTAATGATATAAAATTTGATAAAGGCATTATTTAAGTGTTTAAAACCAATAAAATAACCTAATATTTTCATGAAATCTTTTATAATGATTACATATTAATTTGTTACATATTAGAAAAGATGCCACATATATATTAGGGTTAGTTTTCTTCAAATGACCAAAAATGTAGTTTTATTATTTTAAATTTATTAAAACATGCAAGTAATGTTTAAAACATAGAAAATGGCCATGTATTTATTTGAAATTGTTGAATAATTATTATTGGATAATTTTTAACATGAATAAATAAATGAAAGGTCAATTGACATGTAGTTTATTTAAAATAACCAAAATTGTGTTTATAATTATATAAAAGTCTTTAAAAACATGTTTTAGAGGGTGAAATTATAGAAAATAACTTTGGATTATTTTGAAATATTAGGAAAATTACTGGTTATTAATTTTTGAAATATAAGAATAAAAATCAAATCAATCCCAATTTTGGTTCTCTTTTAATAGATGAAATTAAAAAAAAATTATTTTATAACTCTAAAATATGCTTAAAATGGTCAAAACTATTAAAATGACCCTTAATTTATGTAAAATTATAGGGAAAATCATTGAATATTTATTAAATGTAAGAATATACAGTACATAAATCTGACATTTAATGTGATCGAAAAGATCACAATTTCATTTTTGAAAATATTATTTTTTTTTAAAACATGATTCAAGGGGTCAAAACCTTAAAAATGACATTGGATTATCATGAAATTTTATGAAAGTGACTAGTGGTTAATTATTTAAATATATTAATTGATTCTCATCCCACTGCATTATCTATAAAGGTAGGGTTCATCGATCTCATCTCACAATATACCATGGCACAACCCTCTCATTAGAGGTTATTAACAAAATAATACTAAATAAAGGTCAACTTATCACACTACCTATCTCTTAGGGACGTACACGATCAACTACATGATGTGATCGGGAAAATTCATACATTCTTAAAATACAACCCTCTACTTGAGGAAAAATGGAATAGTCTTAGTTCCATAAATAATGTCACATCTCGTGTCACTTATGGGAGGTCACATCACGCACAATAACCTATCACCACAAAATTTAGTGACATCACATCAAGAACATGAATCATAGGTAAGGATAATGTCATTCACATAGTTCACCAGCTGATCATAGGGAACTATGTAGTCGAGAGCTATCCCCTCATCATAACAAGTTTTGCATCATCCTTTGAGGAATCCATTTGGACTTTCAGAACCATTATGGTTTATAATCTTTGATACAAGATCACACACTTATATAATTAGTAATTCTTCATCATAAAGTATTATCCTAAATAAGATATCAATGTCGATTCTAACATAATTGAATCAACACCACACTTCTATTCCTACTACCCATGGACCATCCCAATCCATGTCACTCTAAAAACCATGGAATCCAAATACCAAGTCCTGGTCAAAACCCAAAACCCACTCATTGTCCCCATATCTAATATTCTAATTGATATCCATTAATCAATTACTTTTAGGAAACCCAATCTATCAGATACTGTTCTATATAGAAGGAACCATCCCACTTAGAATGCTTATTATGTCCCAAACCACCCTCAACATGGTGTTACTCACCGTGGTTGTAATGTATGATCATCTAACCAGTCATCACAAGGACTAAGAATCTCTAACCTACTTTAATATCCCTTGAAAAAAAATCTTACTAAAACCATTTATCACATTATACACAACAAAAAACCAATGGTATCACCCAAACTATGTCGACATTGTCGCATTTTGGTGAAATAGTTATCGGGTGATTCCAATTCCCCCAGGTGATCAAGTGAACCAATCTCAAGTACAGGAGACCCAAAACCATCATATCTCTTTCACCCAACAACAATATTCCCTTATAAATTCTACCAAAGACTAAAATATTATTTTAGTGGTAATTCATTCAAAAATAAGAATATTTTCTTGAATTATATGTACCACCAACCACCATATTTACGTTAAACCTAAACCATACTCTTACAGACCTCATCCAATCTCATCCATGTTGTATCTGAGTCTATATCAACTCTCAAAATTTTCATCACATCACATGACATTAATAAATACCTATAAATAATTATAATTATATATTTAATTTAAAAAATAGGCATAAATGATAGAAAATACACTGGGTACTACTACCGCAATGAACGCATGTCCAACATCCCTTATATGGTCTATGGACCATTCTTGACACTATACTAGCAAAAAAACCTATGATGTAACACCCATTTAACCATAAATATCATCCAATTTTAGAAAAAAACAAAAATAAAAATTTATGTGTTACCTTCACTTACCACTTGACCTTTTAGGGGTGGTGATGTGGGGGTCAGGATCAGTGGTGAGGAGTGGAGAGGTGCAGTGAAGTGAGGTGCAGGGAGGTGAGGTGCAGCGAGGCGAGGTGCGGAAAAGTGAGGGAAAAGTGAGGCGAGGCACGAAGAGGTGAAGCTAGGTGAGGTGTGGATAGGTGAGGCATGGAGAGGAAAGGCACGGCGAGGTGAGACGTGGTGAGGGTCGAAGATGGGCAGCGACGGGCTAGGGATTCAGGGATTTAGTGGGGTGGGGGTCAGGGGGGTGGTTGGGGGTGTCAGGGGAGGGAGAAGTGTCCTGTGTATTAAATTTTTTAACTGTTTAGCATAGGTTTATAAAAAAACCACTGTGAAATTATTTTAAAAAAATGTATTTTTGGTTTAAAAACCACCACTAAACACTTAGTTTTTTGTAGTTTCACTCCACCTTTTGTGTATCACAACAGGATTCATGACACAAATCCTTTTTCATTGGTTCACACATGAGATCACAAATGTGGTCAACATCCCTTTATTATATCCATTAATTTTTTAGAATAAATCCTATATTAATATTGATAAAATCTCTCTATTAATGTTGAGAAATGTTCCAATTTATATATGTCATTTTTTATCACTCTAAGGTATTCATCACAAACTCTATCTCATAAGGAAATTCAACACCGTTCCTACCCATGGTTATTATAAATTTTGGTTTTCCACATAAAAATTTGGTGTTCTCTTTTAATTTGTATCTTTTCTATGGTTTTCCATTCCATGATTTCATAAAAAATGGTATCAAATAATTTGGTTTGATCAACCCTAAATTCAATCAATTTTTTTATCTAAAGATATTTAAAGATCTGATCTACTTTTTCAATATTATTTCTCATCCTCATGTTAGAAACCATGAAGTTAGATATTTCAATTTTTGACTAGAAAACCATATTTTCATTAAGTTAGGTTAGGATATGGGTTTTTACCACACAAAAAAGATTTATATGATACATTTTTTGGATTCAACAAGATTCCTAAATCATTAACTATATAGGAAAAGAAATGTAATGATCTTAAGGTTTTCTCACAAATCTAAATACATCTATCAAATCAAATTTGGTAGGATGTTTTGGAAAAGAAAACTAATGGTGTTTTATTTCTAAAATCATAGAATCTTTATATAATGAAGATTCTTACTAGAAGGTTTATTCTGAAGTAAAAGCTTTACTCCCATCACATGTTAGTGCATTCATCTATTGCAGATCATTTGGTGGTTTATAAAGAATTTTTTTCTGATCTAGATAATATAGAGGTGAAATATAAAGAATAATATTTGAATTTAATTTTTTTTATACTCTTTTCATACTTTATATGTCTTATTTAGAGATAAAATTATCTATAGTCATGATACAATTACTCTTGATGATGTTTGTGATGATTTATTTTTTAATGAGAAAACAAAATAGCTTACGATTGGTTTTGAATCCCTGGAAAAAAGTTTGGTTTCCAGAGGAAGAAGAAGTGAAAGAAATTTTTTTACTTATGAAAATGAAAGTTCAAATTTTTAAAATGAATATAAAACCTACAATTACTATAAGAAGAAGGGGCATACTAAATCTAAATGTTTCAAGCTTCAAAATAAAAATGGTAATAAGAGTCTTGTTAATCAAAAATGAAAGAGAACAAAAAAATTCTACTAAATCTAGTATATAAGATGATAATAACATGAAGGGAAAATATTGGTAGTTTCTGATAATTAATCTAAATTGTGTGATGATTGGATTCTTGATTCACTATATAAATTTCATATGTGTCCTAATGAAGAATCATTTTCAACATATTAAATTTTGACAAAATGTATTTTTTTTATGGGAAATAATGCTTATTGCATGATTGTTGTCATCAAAACCATCATAATTAAGATGTTTAATGGGTCTGTGAGAACTCTTATTGATGTAAAAAAGTACCTAATTTTAAAATAAAATTAATTTATTTGAGTACTCTCAAAACAGATGGGTACAATTACACTAGTGAAGATAGAGTTTTAAAGGTCCATAAAGGATTGTTTTTTTTTATTAAAGGTTAGAAAAAATTTATTATTGTGTATGTTCTTTAATGTTTGACTTTCATTGGTGGTACAGTTCTTTCTAATCCTTATTAATTCGATGATGATATTCATAAATTATGTCATATGTTACTTGGGCATATGAGTCAAAATGGAACGATTGAATTAATCAAAAGAGGTCTTCTTGATGGCCATGAAGGACCCTGGAATACCCTGAGAAGAGAGGGGTGAATTAGGGTGTAAACTTTTTATTTTAAATTGATGGATCTTGTTCCCACGTTGGTAGGAACTTGTTATATTTTTATGTCAGTAATGTGTAGTAATTAAAACATTCACATGCAGAAGGACCACACAACAATTTTACTTGGTTCACTATTAAGGGCCAGTCCAAGGATCATACACCAATAGGTTTTTGTTCATACCAAAGTCCAATAATATTCACTATTTGTGGATTAAAAAAGTTTTGCACAATCACTATGTACCAGGTGCATTGCCTTTACAAAGTTTTAAGGATATCACACTACGTCCCTCAGATCACTTCTATTGACTCCCCCTTGCTCTCTATGTTGGGGAGAATATGAACTCAGTTTATTGACATGAAGTTCACTTCAATGGATTGGAATTAAATCATGCATCCTTAGATGTATATAGATGCACTATTGAAGTCATATTTTCACCTGTAGAATTAATGCACTTTTTCACATACTATTCATTCACAAACGTTTCCTCTGCATACTGGCCTTCTTCCTCTATGTACTACCTCCAAAAACTGCCTTCACGTACCACTTTCACATACTGCTTCTTCTCTCTGGTCCAACTCCTCTTATGTGAACTTTTTACCACTAACCTTCTTCTGTGAACTACCATATGCTAACCTTTTTCTAGGGCTTTAATGCCTTGCAAAAACCCTTTTATGGACTGTCTCTATGTACCACTTCTCCTTTCGCAGAAACCTCCTCGCGAACCTCTTCTCCTTTGTGGGTTTTTCTACCCATGAACCACTTCTAGACTTAAATAAATTCCTCTCATATTTCTAATCAAAAATTCTCTATTTAATAAAGGGATTAGTTCTCCTTATATAAGAAAATATATCTGCATAATCAACTAAACCTATATTTACCAAATATTCACTGCATACCATGCTCATGTGAACTGTTATTCCCTACACAGTCTGCATACTACCTTTTCCTTCATGGTATCCCTTCGTGGCTCCTAAAATCACCACCTCAATTATACCAATGACAATACATCTTGTGCATCATAAGTCTTCACCACAAAATGTTTTCCATTCCACAAACCATTCTCGTTACGTGGTTCGTGGTTCTCTATTTTCTGTACCATATTTCATGATTTGTGAACTATTCCTAGAAATCTAATTTTATATACTTCCTTTGAAAAAATCCTTCCTTTTCCAAAAACAAACTCCTGATTTTGAGACCTAAAAATTTAGCCAACACTGAGAAACTGCACCACCTTAAACACCTGCTTCAGCCTATATTGTAAGATCACTTGACTTGAAAACCCCTTGATCAACCCAATGTGTATTGAAAAAAAACACAAAATATACTCCATTTCAGAAAAGAACAACCTTGGTTCAAATAATATCCCCCTTTGGGTTTATTGGCGATCCATAGATAAATTCAATGAAGCACTAGACAAAACCTGATAAACAAGAAACAACTCAGCCAACTCTCCAAGTCTATGTGAGCAATTCTTGGTGTAGAAAATAATAGGGGAAGCATGAATTGGGTTCTCTTGATACCAAACACCAAATTATTTTCTCCATTATCATTGTCTAAAAACTTTTTCCCCTTTGTAACTCATCATTCTCCCCAATTATAACATTTTATAATTCCTTTATTCTCTATCATCTTGCACTGAAAAACATATTGAATCCTCTTTTTTTGAACCATAAAACATTGAATTTATCCATTATCTCTCATTAGAAATAAACCCAAAGAATCAATTTTTTATGTGTAGATCTCAAAGCACACTTCCCCTGGATCATATCTCCCCCATAAACTTGCAATACTTCAGAAAAAAGATTAAAATAGTTAGCATAAATGGGGAGAGGGGAACAACCAGAATGTCCTCATCCACTAGGATGTGGTTGAACAACGAGGTTCAACCGAGGTTTCTAAAACACATGTGTTGACAATGGATTCTTTAGTATGTCATCCAATTGATCAGCAGTTCTAAAGTGATCCATTTTAATCATTTCTTGTTCCACTTTTTTCTTAATGAAGTAATATCTAATTTCAATGTATTTCATATTATAATTCTAAATAGGTGTCATTGTAAGATCAATTGTGATCTTTTTATCACAGTGAATCACCATTGTATATTTCACCTCATCACCAATATCAGTCATTTGTTGCTTCATCCAAAGTATTTGAGTACAATACTCTGTAGAAAAGGTATACTCAACTTCAGCAGTACTAATAGAATTGATTTCATATTCCTTACTCAACTAGCCAACACATTTCTTTCCAATGAAGAATTCTCAACCACTTTTATATTTTCTATCCACCATATCTCTAGCCTAGTCAGCATCAAAAAATGCTGAAAGTTCATTATCTTTTCCTGCATAAAAGTATAATCCATACTTGTAAGTACCTTGAATGCACCTCATGATTAGTTTAACTACTGTTATATGTTCTTTCTTTGGATTTATTTGAAATAGGTCCGCTAAGCATGTTATAAATACAATATTTGGATGTGTTATAGTTAAGTATAGTAGGATTCTGATTATTATTCTATACAGGGTGGGATCTATAAAATTCTTATCCTCATGATTTCCAAGTTTAGTTCCAACTGTAATCGGAGTCAATATTGTTTTGGATTCATGCATATTGAATTTCTTCAGTAACTCTCTTGTATACTTTTCCTAAGAAAATAAAGTGCATTCTTTCCTCTGAATCACTTGCATCCCCAAGAAGTATGTGAGTTCACTAATAATAGACATTTCAAATTATTATTTCATGTGATTAGAAAATTCATCCACTGATCCTTTCCTACTTACACCAAATATAATATCATATACATACACTAGAACCATGAACTGGTCTTTCTGATAATTCTTCACATAGATATTGTGATTCACTCCTCCTCTTTTAAATTCAAGCTTCTTTAGATAAGAATCCAACTGAGAGTACCATTCCCATGGTGCATGTTTCAAACCATATAGATACTTCTTTAATCTACAAACCTTCATTTTATCATTTCCAAGAAGAAATCCCACTAGTTGTTTAATATTGACTTCTTCTTCAAGAACACCATTTAAGAAAGTTGTATTGACATCCATTTGATACATTTTGTATCCTCTTTGAATTACCATAGAAATAAACCATCTGATTGAATCCAGTCTAGCCATCAGAGAAAATTTTTCTTCAACATCAATACCTTCAATCTATGAATAGCCTTTACACGCCATTCATGCCTTATTTTTGATCAAAATTCCATGATTGTAAAATTTATTTTTGAAAATATATTTTATACCAATTACATTATAGTTTTTGGGTCTCTTAACTAGATCCCATTTTTTGATCTTATTGATCAAATACAACTCTTCATTCATGGATTTAACCCATGATTCATCATTTGCAACTTTTTAAAATGAGGATGAATCTACAACAGATATGAATGAATATTGTGCATTATTCCTCATTCTCCTTGTCTACGTGGGAGCTTTAAAATCCCCAATAATGTTGGATTGATCAATTTTTTCTCTTTAATTTATCCTGTAAGGTTCAGGATAATTTTATTCAGCCATGGTTTACTCTTCCAATTATTCTTCTAATTCAACATCATGATGTGATTCTTAATTTTTTTTGTATGCATTCCTCTAATTCCATATTTGGATATATTCAACGTCTAAATTCTTCCTCATCTTATATCACATCAGTAGATGAATTACTTGAGACATTTTTTGTTTTATCTTCAACGATCTTAACATCACTTCTTTCCACAATTTTTACAAAACTTTTTTTGAAACATTTGTATTCTTTTCTATTCATTAAATATCTGAAGAATATTCCTTCATCTACATCACCACCATACTTTCCTTGATTTCATTATTTATTTTGGATAAAGCATTTACTTTTGAAAACATGAAAATACTTCAAATATGGATTCCTTCCATGCCATAATTCATAGGTTGTCTTAGTTTCCCCATATAAAGCCATGTTTGGTTTTGAATATAAACAGTATCTTGAACATCGTATTTCTAGAGATGGTGAGAGATACGGCTCTCAATCAATATAGTTCTATCCATATTATTCACCTGTTGATTCTGATGCTCAACAAATCCATTTTTCTGTGGAGTTCTCACCACATCTACCTCATGTTGTATTCCATGTTTCTATAGGTAATTTTCAAATTAAATGGATGTTTATTCCCCTCCATTATTATACCAAATAACTTTGATTGTCCATCTAGTATTATTCTCATCTATTCTATGATAAATTTTCATGCAATCAAGCACTTGTTGTTTCCAATGTATAACCATAACACTAGTCATTCTACTATAATCATCAATGAAAAGGATGAAGTACACTTATCTATATGTTCCAACAAAATTTATTAGACCACAGACATATGTATGAATGATATCAAGAATATTTGATTCTCTTTTCTTCTTTGGATGATATGAACTGCACACCAACATTCCTCATATGCAATCATCACAAGTCTTATTCTATTCATGCTTTAGATTTGGGATATCGATGACAATATTTAGTTTAGATATAATTTTCATATCTTGTTGATTTATGTAACCCAACCTATAGTGCTACAAGTTTTTCTCTTCTTCAACTATCATGTAACAAGTGTTTTATTGTCTATCAACCAGTTATAAGTTTTCATTTGTTCTGCATCCCTTCATAAGAGAATTCTTTGTTATTACTTTTATAGTTCACCCCTTTTGATTGAATGTCACTACAAGTCCTGAGTCAAAGATTTGACTCACACTTAGGAGATTGTGATGCAACCCATCCACATAAACAACTTCAGCCTTCTTCAGCTCTCTATTGGCCAGTTCATTACTACCACTGCCTTTGATCTTCAAAGCACCATTGTTACTGAATCTCATTGTTACATTGAACTTTTTCTTGATATTTTTTAATAGGTCTATATTTCATATCATATGGAATGAGAATCCACTATTATGAATCCAAGTACTGTTGTTCTTGGTATCTTTAAGAGCTACTTTTGCAAGGTTGGATTTTTCAATTTTCTTTTTTTCCTTCCAGGGAATATTAGTTTGAGTGAAGGATAAAGATGGATTTTCAAATCACTTTTCCATGTGCGTAGGTTCATTATACTCACACTCTTCTTTTATAGAGGATAACCTATTTTTAAGAACAACACTATTTAGTTGGTTAGTATTGACTTTCTCTGAGTTCTACATGAATAGTTCTTTTCATTCCTCTTCCTGCAATCAATAGCTTTATGGACAAATTTAGAACAATGAAAACAATATCCAGAGAAACTATTTATTCTATAAGAATTAGGATATGGATTCATTTTCCTTTGTTATAATTTCTAAATATTCCCCATTAAAATAGCACATTTCCTCTCCACAGTTTTACATGGTATAACCCAAACAGCCATAGAATTAACACTTCATAAGTGGAAATGTTTTTTAACTTCTATTCCTTTTCATGTCAACTTCCTTAGGAAGATAGTTTGACTTTATATAATCTTTGGAAACTCAATTATAGTTTTTATTCCTCATTTTAGTCTTATTTGAGACTTTATTTATTTTGAATTCAGATGACTTTGCGATATGTATGACTTTCATCTTGCCTTTATTTTGACTCATTTTACATCTAGAATTTGAAGTTTTGATATCACAAACAATTCCCATATTTCGTATGAATGAGGGTCTTTGATCATTCAAAACCTTCTCAACTCTCTCAGAATGATTCTTATCTCTCTCTATAAGTTCAGCATCTGAGAATTTTACAAAGTAAATTTTCTTATTTGTTTCTTTTGGACTTGATTCACTTTCAATTTTATTCTTAAGAGTAACATCTTCTTCTTAAATTCCCTCAATATTTTTGGACTTATAATCCAATATCGTTGTAAGGTCATTAATGACCTATAAATGTTCTTCAGTTCTGTGATTTAGTTCAACTATATCTTCTGATCTTTCAAGAGTTATTGAATGATCCTTTACTACTTCCTTAAGTCGATAAATTTTATCTTCCAGTATATAAATATATTTTTATTACTCTTCCACAATTTATTTCCACTTTTTTTCTTCTATTACATTGATTATCAATATTACCAAAAGAATCTTATATTGAAACTTGATATCGACATCAGTGGTCAACTGATTATCTCTAGATTTATCTCCTTATTGTTTTGAATTTTCAATAGTATCCATCATTGATGCATGGGTTTTATATTTAAATTCTAGTTATTTTTCCTCAAATAATTTACTATCATCATCTTCTTCTTCACATAAAAACTCTTTATCTGTAATTTCTTACTAGACTTGAAATCTACCTTTTTTAAAAACTTTTTCTGAGGCTTCTACATGTCTTCAACTTCACTTTATTTTTCATTGAACTTTCTTGTGCACCAAGAGGGAATGTGCCCAACTCTTCCACAACAAACACAAGTTAGGGGTAACTTTACTTTAAATTTCCCTTCTCCCTTCTTGAATTTATTGGAAATGAGAGAAATAATTTCTTTTTCTTCATTATCTTCATCAATAATATCTCCTGAAATTTCAATTTTCTCCATGTCTTTGAATTAGATTTCCTTTCTTACTCGAGTCGTTACATCTTTGGGTTTGACTATTATCTCAAAAGCCACCAGGATGCTTAGAAAATCATCCAAAGAAATTTTGGAAAGATCCCTTTCCTCAAGGGCTGATACCTTTTCATTGTAAAGAGGTGTAATTCTTCTCAATAATTTATTTACAATATCAATATCTTTTATTTATTCACTAAGTCCTCATATTTCTATAAAAAATTTAGTAATTCGATTGAAAAATGTATCTGCATTTTCATTAGGATGCATCTTCAGATCATCAAACCTATTGTGAAAAAAAAATTATTTTTCCTCCTTCACTTTGTTGTCACCTTCATGAATATTCTCCAATTTTTCCCACAAAAATTTTATTTTCATACAACTCATCACCTTTAGATATATTTAATCAGAAAGAGTTGTATTTAAGTCATTCTATGCTTTGGCATATGCATCAATCATTTTCCTATATTTATTAGTCATAGACATCCAAGTTGGATCAATGACCTTTATTCCTTATATGGTGGAAAATAGGACTTCCATTCTAAGAGATCTTAGATGAGATATCATCCTATTCTTCTAGATCTAAAAGTTTCTTCCATCAAAGAGGGGGACTCCCCTTACATTCAATGTATTCTCCATGGTAGAGATGAAGGGAAGATTTAACACCAGCAACCTTTACCCTCTGATACCACTTGAAGGACCCCATAACACCCTGATAGGGGAGGTGTTAATTAGGGTGTCAACTTTTTATTTTAAAATGACAGATCTTGTTCCCACTTTGTTAGGAACTTGTTAAATCTGTCTGTTAGTAATGTGCAGTAATTTAAATTTTCACTTGGGGAAGGACCACACAATGATTTTACTTGGTTCAACACTAAGGTATAGTCCAAGGAGTATACACTGAAATTTTTTAGGTCATACCAAAGTCCACTAATCATCACTATTTATGGATTAAAAAAGTTTAGCACGGTCACTCTATGGAAAGCGCACTACCTTTACGAAGTTTTAGGGATATAACATTGTGTCCCTCAGATCACTTCCATTAACTCCCCCTTGATCACTATGTTGGGAAGAATTTGAACTTAGTTTATTGACTTGAAGGTCACTTCAATGGATTGGAATTAAATCATGCATCCCCAACTATAGATAGATGCTCTGTTGAAGTTATATTTTCACCTATAGAAGTAATTCACTTTTCTACATATTGTTTGTTTACAAACTTTTACTCCACATATTGGCCTTCTTCCTCCATGTACTTCACTGCACCACATACTGCGAGTGCATCACAAACCACCTCCATGTACTACCTCTGCAAACCACCTCTGCATACCACTTTTGTATACTGATTCTTCTTTGCGGACCAACTCTTATTCCAAGAACTATCTACCATGAACCTTATTCCACGAACCGCCTTATGCTAACCATTTCCCTTTGAGGGATTCATTGCCCCACAAAACCCATTCCATGGACTATCTCTGTGTACCAATTATTCTTTCGTAAAAACCTTCTCATGAACCTCTTCTCCTTTGTGGGGTTGTCTTCCCATGAACCACTTCTAGAATTTACTAAATTCCTCCTAAATGTCTAATCAAAAAGTATTTATTCAATGAAGGTATTAGTTCTCTTTATATAATCAAATAGATCCACATAATATGCTAAACTGATATTTACCAAATCTTCACTATGTACCATGCTCCTGCAAACCATTCTACCCTATGTGGTCTGCATACCACCTTTTCCTTCATGGTGACCCTTAATGACTCCTAAAATCACCACCTCAATTATTCCAATGACAAGACATCCCACGTACCATAAGTCTTCACCACAAACCATTTTTCGTTCATCAAATTATTCCTGCTATGTGGTTTGCGGTTCGCCATTCCACGTACCATATTTCATGATCTGCAAAATGTTCTTGGAAATCCCATTCCACATACTACCTTTACATAAATCCTTCCTTTTCTAAAAACAAACCACCGATTTTAAGGCCCAAAAATTTGGCAGACACTAGGAAACTGTGTCACCTTAAACACCTATTACGGCCTATACTGTAAGATCCCTTGAATTTAAAACCTCTTGATCAACCCAATGTGGATTGAATAAAAACAAAAACCATACTCGATTTCCATTAAAGAACAACCTTGGTTCCAATAGGACAGAGTATCGGTAAGTTTTAATTTTTTGATGATTTTATATTTGGGAGCAGAAAAGACTTAACTTCAGAAAGGGTACTCAAAATTAAAAGGGTACACTTTACTATATTAATTTTTGTATTTTGGGTCTAGATAGAGTGCCTTATAATGTAATTTCAAGTTATATGTTAACTATTACTGGTGATAATTCTTGAAAGTTCTGGGTTTTCTTCTTGAAGCAGAAAAATGCATTCTTTAAAAATTTTAAGCAATGAAATGTTATGATTTAAAATAAATATATGAAAAAATTTAAGTTTCTTCAAACTTATAATGGTTTTGAATTTTTCTTTAATAGATTTAATTCATTTTGAAAAGAATTAATTTTGAGGTATTTGAAAATTACTGGTACTCTATAGAAAAACAATGTGGAAGAACTCATAAACAAGACATTTATGGAGAAGGTGTGATACATGCTTTCTAACTATAATTTAACCAATCCATTTTATGTTGAATATTATTCAACTACATGTCTTATAATTTATTGGTATCCATCGTTTTTATTGAAAGGAAGATTCTAGAATAGTTATAATCTCATGATCCCCTGTGTTTTACTCTAATTTGAAAATATTTATATTTTCCTATTATGCTCAATTAGATAATGTAAAATTAGAAACCATATCCATAAAGTACATCTTTATTGGTTATAAATCATGAGTTAAAGGATACAAGTTTTGGTTTCCTAAAAGTAAAAAATTTATTGTGAGCATGAATTTAATATTTGATGAGAATTCCATGCTATGTTTCTCAATTTCTAATGACTATAGATATCATAAATCTAGAACTCATGTTGAACTTTTGATTTAGTTAAATTCCACCCTGAATTCTTCATATCATGATGACTTTGAAATTTTTGGTGATTTCTCTCCTTATCTACCACCATCACGGTATTATATTTCAAAAGATAAGCACATAAGTAATATTATACCTCCATATAGGTATGATGAGGTTGAATTAGTTGTTTATACACTAAATTTGGTTGAAAGAATTGATTTGAATGAATCAACTATGAATTATTAAAATACAGTTAGTTATAATGATTTGGGTGGATGGATAATGGACATTCAAGAAGTGATGGAATCTCTTCAGAAAAATTCTTCATGGTATTTGGTGAAATTGTCTAAAGATAAAAAAAATTTGTATTAACATGGGTGTTCAATAAGAAATAAGGCATTATAATAGTTAAAGTAGTAAGATATAAAGCATAGTTAGTTGCTAAGTCTATAGTTAGGTTCCAATAGTTGACTTCATGGATATTTTCTCTCTAGCTATAAAGAATATTTATATTTTAGGTCTATTTGTTATTATAGATTTTCAAAATCTTGATTTGAAGAAATTAAATGTGAAGAAATATTTTATTCATGTAGATCTTGAAGAGGATATATATATGAAATTTTCATATGGTTTTATAATTTCAAGTGAAGAAGATTATGTGTTTTGATTTAATAAATCTCTTTATAGACTAAAATAATCCCCCATATAGTGGTATAAAAGGTTTGACTCTTTTATGATCTCCCATGATTTTTGAAGGTAAGGTTATTATACTTTCATTTATCATAAGAAATTTTTTTATAGATCTTTTATTTATCTACTACTCTATTTCAATGAAACATTGATTATAGTTAAAGATAATAAATATTTTGGACATGTTAAATATTTTTTTAATTTAGAGTTTGAAATGAAATATTTGGGATCTATAAAGAAAATTTAGTGTACTTAATTCACATATCATGTTGATTTGTACCCAAAGTCACTTCAGTGGAAAAGGAAGAGTTTATTTATTCTAGATATTGGATATTTATTTATCTATATATAGGTTTAGGGTCAAGGTGGGGAATGTTGGTCCCATTACCTGAATCCATTTTCAAACCTTCATAAATTCTATGAAAAATGTGGTCAATGTCCATTAATATTGAGAATTACTCCTTTGTTAATGCCAGTAAAATATCTCTATTAATGTTGAGAAATATGCCTCTTTAAATATTTCATTTTTATCCCTATGAAGAATTATATAAAAACTCTATTTCATAGTGAAATTCATCACTACCACTATCTATTTATTTTCCAAATTTAGGTTTTCCGCATAAAATTTTGGTGTTCCCTTTTAATTTATTTGTTTTTTTGGTTGTTCATTCGATTATTTTGAATCATTAGCCTAGATGACTCTTTCCACCATACCATGAATCCCACCTATTATTTTTTCACGATGAACTCTTATATATGTGTCATCTTGATTTTATGTATCTAGGGACTAATGGCTAGAAGAAATGATTCTTATGCCACTAAATATTTGGGAGAATTTTCTCTATCATCCTAAAATGAACTTCATGTATGGACAAAGGAATTTTATTCATCCCTTTCCTTTATCAAATTCTAACTCAACCACTTCACAATAAATTTACTTTCATGAAAATAAATATTACATAGTCCACCCCACTTCCAATTTTGTATCAAAATATGAAAAAAAATATGATCTTTTGTAAAATTCTTTAAACATAAAAATTTCCAAAAAAATCAACAATGTGTTTTCAGAATTAAAAAAAGATATTATAATTTTTTATAACAAATTATAATTAAAATAAAAACATGTAATATTGAAAATATTAATTCTAAAAATTCAAAACCATTAAATCTTATTCAAAATAATATTTCAATTATAATTCTACCAAAAATCCCAAAATATTTGTTCTTAGAACATATGAAAATTTAAAAAAAAAATATTAACCAATTAAGCACCAAAAAATTACATTTAAAAAAATATTCAAATAATTACAATTACGACACACAAAATGATCAAGAATTAATAATTTTTCAATAAAAGATCATTTTAACCACACAAAAAACTGTATAATTTGATAAAATAGATGTGTAAAAATGTATCAAAATAAGGTCACATCACTGAGAAACATAATCCAAGTGACCTATTCACTGGTATTTTCACTAAAAACATTTGAACATGTGACGTAATCTATGATTCATAGCTTCAACGGTTATGTATGACTAAACTAACATCATGGGGTGATACGAACTAGATGTAAAAAAATTGTGCTTGTATTCATCTAGTGATCGGTGACATTGAAGTGAAAACATATGGATGGGTTGACTAAAGAGTGCCTTGTGTTGGATCCTTGGAGGTGGGATAACTTTCAATTAGATACTTGAAGATATGAAATTGGAATATGAACATAGTATCTTATCCTCTGGATAGTGTTTTTATTTTTGGGTGATAAGATTTAAATGTGGGGATAATGTAGTGACTCGTGTTCTTTTTAAGAATAACTTAACATATGATTATAATTTAGAATAAATTTTGATCCCAATGTATTATTCAGTTACCATATTTATTTAATTATAGTTTTATATAGTTTAATTAATCACTAAGATAAGTTTTGATAGAAAATATAAAAAAATTTAATCTTTCACAAATAAAGACTCTCAATGGAAAAATGAAAATATATTACAAATGGTAAATTGAATTGAAATTTAATCAATGTGGTATTTATTCGGAAAATGTATTTTTCTTAAGGATTAAGTTTGGTATTTTTGGATTTCAAAACCCTAGTGGGACCATTTTTTCTATAAATAGATGCATTCTACTGTCAAATTCTATTATTTTGGTACACGATTCAAGGTGGTAGAGGATTCTAGAGGGAGAGGCAATGTTGGTGGTCCAACCCAAAGTAGGATCGTGGAACCTTTTTTTCTTGTCCATTTATTTCATTATAATTAATGTATATAAATTTATATTTCATAGTTTTAATAAAAAAATGTTAAGATGTTATTATTATAATAGGAAAAAAAGAAACATTTTATTGTAACCAATGACCACTATTTGTACTACCCTTCCACAGTGGGTTGAATCCATATTCTTGGTCATGGAACCACCCCCACCCCTTGGTGATTCCAAGATGGTTGCCTTTATAGAAGATAAAGTGTCTTTAAACTATTGAATCATCTTGCGATCACTCATTACCATCTTGAATGGGGTAGTTTTTGTTTCTTTTTTATAGATCGTTAGGGGAATTCGCATGGTAGAGGTTATGTAAGGGTTATAAAAGTAAAAACATATCAATTGGTTCTATTTTTTTGACCTCAACATGGGTACTAGGTGGGATTAGAGATTGAGGGGTGGTATATCATGTCAAAATTGGAAGGGTATTGCTACTGTGAGTGGTGGTTACAGATGGAATCATTCTATGGTTGTATAGATGAGGACATGATCATGGCGGTGGGCATGATGACAGGGGTATATGAAAAGTGATTTTAGAGGTGTTGGTTGTGACAATTTCAATGGGTGGTATGCAACCTCTAGGGCCACATCACCCCTTGTACTATATGGATGGGGACATTCCAAGTCACTTGGTTTTCAATGGAAGGATAGCGATTAGGGTGAGTGGGCCAACCTATTATTTGAGTGTATTAAGAAGGTAGGTTCAAGTAGTGACTAACATGGTTTTGTTTCACATAACCCTAGCATGTGATATACACACACTAGTGATTCTCTTAACCCCTTTCATGTGTGAAATCTCTCCAATTCTATCCATAAATTAAAAATATGATAATTTTCCACCCAAGTTTCTATTTTAGACATATGGATATTCCATTTTACTTTGTTTTTAACATTTATCATGATGTAGAGGCTTCTAAATTAATTTGTGATTGTTTAATAATGTTTTAAAATTTGGACACTGATTTTAGTGGTGACTTAGCTCTGGAAAATTTTGAGTGTTTTTATGTTCATTTTTTTAGTAGAATACAACAATGGATTCCTTGATTCATTTAGAACTTATATTTTTTCATTTTAGCTAAAATAATATTTTAGTTATATATGTGAATGGGAGAATTCCAACATCTTTTTTGATGACTATAGCATGTGAGAAGCCCCCAATAGGACCAATGATTATGGTTATGACTATATGAGTTACTTTTGATATCTAATTCATCTTTATGAGAAGTTTTAAAAAAATTAATTGAAATGATAGATGATAATGAACCTTCATAGGGTTTTTTGACCTAAAATCCTTTTAAAAGTTGTATAAGATATGAAATTATTATTTCATGCTTTTGAGATGGATATCATGGTTATTTTAGATAGTCAAGTTTATGATAATTATATCTATATTTTTCTTTACTGTAGGATGTTAGTGTTCATAAAGTGTTATTCCATGATGGGTGGGGGTTATTTAACATTTCATGATATGGACAAGATAGGATAACTAGATTTTGAATGATGCATGTTCATCATATCATTGACTATATTTATTAATTATATAGAATTTCCCTAGATTATCTTATCTCCTATAATGTTTATGTTGATGGAGAGTTATCATGTTAATCATTCAATGACCTAGAAAGATGATATTCATGGAATAACTTCCTTGGGCTTATGATGTTAGTAATGATTCATTAAACTATCTTGGATGGATATATGTGAAGATGACATTGTGAGATTTATTATATTTTAAATGACTTCAGGAATGGGATGATGTGAAATTTATTTTATGTTTTCATATTATTTCATCAATAGATCTGTATTAAGACACATGATATATATTCTTCTTAACATAAACCTAACATTGAGATGAGGTTTTCAATGGCCATGAGTTGGGACTCTAGTAGGTATATGGGATCAGGTATCCACTAATCAATATTTTCCTTGATCAAGAACAATTATGAAATATTAGATATGAGTTTAAATATCCCCTTTATTGAAACTATCATAAATGGTTCATGAATACCATGCATGAAATATGATTTTAGGTATCCCCTAATTAACACTATCATCAATGGGGTGTGAATCCCCTACCAATGGAATTGGGTATCCTCATGACTAAAATATTCCCTTAGTGGTTCATGGGTCCTTAACCTTAGTGTTGTTATTTGTATGAGTGTAATTTAACTTCATGATAATTGATTATTCCTTATTTCAAAGTGTGTGGTCAATTTTGGGTCCTTGTTTTAGTGTGTGTTTCTTCACATACTATGTTATTTGGGGAGGCATAGATAACCTTGTTTTTTACCTGATTAGGGTCCTAATAGGTTTGGTCCTACCAATATTAATAAAAGTTGGTAAAAATAATAAATTAGGGAAATATTCATAAATTAAAATTGATATAGATGGAGTAATAATATTTTTAACATAATCATGTTTAACATTGATTATTCTATTAAAGGATTTATTGAATGATGAATATATTCCATCCTTCTTTATTCACCTAGGAGAACCAAAATGTATATAGATATTCAACAACCCTTTTGTTAAAATAATAGTAATATGTAGATTTTAGAATATACATCATGGTATTGGATATATTAGTAAGTTAAATTATAATTTCAAGAATCCAAGTAAATGATGAAACCATTTTAAATATTTTCATATGTGAGATATTATTTTGTGAACATGTTGAAAATTCCAAGGGAATTTGAATTTTCATTTAGTGGATGGTCCAAATCTTGGAACGAGCTTCAGAATGGAATTCAAAGAGTTGTAACTCTTTAAATTTTTGTTTTTGTATGGTGTTTAAGGCTTGAGAGGTGTCTCAAAATCCCAAATTAGTTTTATAATAATTGGCCTTAGAACACCTAGCTTCAGGAGAGATAGCTTTGGGAGCATGGTTATTACTAACCATGTGGCTAAACTATATAGTCTGTTTTGTATGGAGGCATGGTTTTTTTAACCATTCAAGTGATCCCATTTAACCATTTGAAATTTCTATAATAAATTATAGATCCATGTGAATGTTTAGAACATGGTTTGATTAGTCATGCACCAAGTTGTGTGGTTTGGAGGTGTTTGGGGTAGTAGATCCACATGGTTGGATCATGGTTTTTATATTGTACAAGGAAACCATGTCACTTGGTGGGTGCTTGGATAATGGAACCACATGGTTGAGCATAGTTTCATAATCATTCACCACTTAAAAAGGGGTGAAATTACCATTTTTCTCCTTCGACCTTAAAAGGTATTTAACCCTATTTCTTCCTCCATTCGGCCAGGATCTCCTTCTATGCACGCCTCCTACCTCTCCTCTTTTATGGGATGATTCTCCCTTGTTCTTGTTCTGAATCAAATTTTTTAAGGTGTCTTGGAAACATAATGGCGAGTTTACAACTCCACTTACTTCCTTTCTTTAATTTATTTTTCCTTATATTTGTTATCTTTTTGCAAGATAATATGCCCTATTTTTAGGAAGTTTTCTTGGTTCTTAAACTTCTCTCATATCAGATCGAATCAAAGGTTGATAATAAACAATTAAATCTTCCTTGGTATAAAGTATGTGGTCTATGTATTTTCCCTAATGTTCGTGGTGTTTATGAGTTTTTTTGTTGTACCACATGCTATAATTTTCATGCATCACCCCTTAAATGAAAAACTAATTAAATAAACTGTTAATACCATGATTTGGTTGGTAATTTCAACCTAACTCCATATTTGGACATTTTCTACCTAAACTCAAATCATCCCTTAGGGTGTGTTGTTTTAAATAATTATGATTATAATTATCTTATTAAACTTTAAATCACCTTTTAAGGTGTGTTGAATTATCCCTTGTAAAATAGATGATTAAATTGAATTAAATGAAATGGTATGAAAACCATGCCTCTGATTTATAATAAAACCACCTTTGAGGTGTGCTATCTTATCTATTGAAAAAGTTATAATTAAATGGATATATTTGAAATGTGATATGTCTTGAATACATTATTTTTTCCATACCATTTTTACCAAACCACCTTCTAAGGTGGGTCTGACTTGTTAATGGTGATTGAGTTGTTTAAATGAATTAAATAGAAAATTAATAGTAAGAGCATGTCATTTTTCCCTTGTTTAATTGTGAATTATGACCAATAATAAATGGGATTAAATGTATTTTCAAATTTTTAAATACTCTCATTGGATATTGGAAAGGGTTTGACATATATGAACTGTTAAATTGTAATGATATGGATACACTCCATTTGACCCATGTTTATCATTTAAGGGGGGATAGACTATTGAAATGATTAAAGGAATGGTTGAATGTAAAGTTATATAGATGTTCTCTCATCTTCAGTTAATATATTAAATGAAATATTTGATCATTATTATTAGACATAGAACTCTTTATCATTAATGGGTAATGGTTGGATATAATGCTCCACACCCCCTTAGTTTAGGATGTTGGACATGATGCACCTCATCATTTATTAGAAATTATTGTACATGGTGCTCCTCATATTTTACTGGTATCTTGTTGGAAATGGAACTCCTCGTATTTTATTAGTATATTTTTGAACATGGAACTCCTCGTCATTTATTGGAAATTTTCATACATGACACTCTACTTCATTTATTGGGAATTGTTGTACATGCCCTTTTATATTCTCGATTTGGATGTATGGATTGATTTCCTTGTTTAAAATATGGTTTTACCTTATGATTATCATTATACATGGATGACTAGTTTTAATACCTTGGGTCCAAGCTTTATAAATGAATAAGATGTTAAATGCTTAGAGAAATTTCATCTTAGGTCAAATTATGTAGTATCAAATGGGTGTCCATGAGGAACCCAGACCTACATGTTTCATTTTTTTTTACTATAATTATATGTTATAATTTCACACTTTTCATTTTATATTTACAGACTGGATAGTACTTGACATTGTTGATGGTTTCATACTAAGTTTTACTCACACCCTATCTGGGTCGTCGTTTGGAACTCATGTAGATCTACTGGTTACAAGTCAAGACTTCATTTAGGTCTCTTTGCAATTACTTTATTATGGGATAGGATGGGGTTGGGGAGTTATGGTTGGGAATGTACTCAGGTTTCCTTTTGAAGTTGGGTATTTTATTTTTTTAATTCTTTTATCTATCTAGTCTAGTTGTCTACTTTATTGCCTTGTATTTATAAAAATGTATTATTATGCATAGTTGTATATTTAGAACCTCCATATTTCTTATTTTCTATTAGCTTATTATTATATTCTATTATTTATTTCATTTATTATTCCTATGTTGTTTTATCATGGATATTGAGGGTATAGTATCTCCACTATAATACTATTAGACCCTAATAGTTATTTGATGGCCTCTAGCATACAGGGAGGTGGGCTTGATTCCATGTGACCCCGTGAGTTCTATTACTTCTGAGTGAACTAGGATTGGGACATCCCAAAGTGGTATCAGAACTTTCTTTTTACCTTTTATTATTGTTTTGTACTTGTAGACAAGAGACTAGGAATGTGTGGGAACTTGATAGATAGCTCATGTCTAGGAATGTCCAACCCATGTACGAAGGAAGCTCAAGTTTCTAATAATGGGATTATTGATCATGTTATTCATTATTATAGTTGATTATTATTTTATCTTGAGTGATTGATGTACTTTTTCTATTTATTTATTTATGATATTTACCACTTGGCCTAGTATGGTGAGATACTAGGAGATTTCAAGCATCATTTCAGGCACATAGTATTCATATGTCATTAGTCTTCTTACCTATATACCTTTTTTTGTGATTTCTTACTTAATATTCTTCTATTATCTACTTATGTGATAGTTTTAACTATTGTGGTTATGGTATAAGGTGGTCAAATAAAGTGTCTTTATCAAATAAGTGGTGTTTTTTCATATAGCTTGATGGTTGCATTCTATTTAACCTTCCTAAATTGAATTAAATATATAAAATGGTTTTAAATTGGTTAATGAAATAACCTAAATGAAATATTTTAAAATGAAAATGAAATTGTATTTTTTTTACAAAATTCAAGTCATTTATTATGGATGTATGTTAAATGGTATTCAAATTGTATCTTATAGAGCAGTTTCTTCCATAACTTGGGAATGGATATCCATATAATTGGATCCTTATATGCTTGATTTGATCCTCATAGGTCAATATTTTTAGTTTATTCCTATGTAATGAACACCTTAATAAATTTTAAATGTTTAGTGATGTATGTCAATTAAATGGTGTGCCAATTTCAACTTATAAAGTCTATTACATTCATAACTTAGAAATGGTGAACTATATAAAGAAGTCCTTATATGATTGATTTAACCCTTATAAGTCAATATTAGAATTTTATTCTTATGAGATAAACCCACTAAGAGTGTTTTTAAATCTTAATAATTTAACTGTTATGGTTTATACTTAAATTGGATGCCACTTTTAATTTATAGAGCCTTTCCTCTATAAATTGGGAATGGATTTGTATATAACTAAACCTAGATTATCATGGCATGACCCTTTTAAGTCAATTATTTCCTTTTATTCCTTATTGATTAACCCCTTGGGGGTATATTTATGATAAATTGGATAGTAAATTAAAGTTTTATTAGCCAATCATATGGTTTTTTATATAAATATATGGTGTCTTCTTACTTAATTGATCCCTGATATATTAAAATACCTTTTATCTAGTTTTGAGCCTTGTTGATATGATGCGTCAATTAATTAAAATGCTAGTTATATCCAAAAGATTATTTCCTCTATATATTGGAATTTATTTTCATTAACTAGGCCTATTTGTGAAAACTTATGGATGAGTAATGGTAAAAACGAAATTATGAGATAATTTTCCTAGAATTATATGAAGTGGTATCTAAATAAAGTGCCAAGTATAGTGAGTGAACACCTATAAATGGTACTTGAATTTTCATTCATCTAAGCCTTTTTTATGTTCATGTAAAATTTGAAATTATAAAATAGATTAATTGAAAACTTTTGGGTTATGTTTTTAGAAAGATTCCCTTGTGTGTGGGTTCTTCGATCTTTCCTTGGGAGTTGTCTCGAATAGGAACATGAATGTTCCTCATGAGTCTCAGTTGGATTCTTATTCGGTTACATTGAACCTATAGGTTGTAATTAAGAGTCTAGTGACCTTATAGGTGTGACCCTTTCTTGTGATTTAATGTCTTAGTTTAAATTGAGGGGTTAGCTCATGGCGTTATCACCCTTGGAGATAGAAAACTAGTGTAATTTTGATCCGAGTTTCTTGGCAATGGATGTGCTTTTCATGTGACCATTTGAGTTGGGTAGGACTCTTGGTTTTTAAATGACACCCCAGTTAGGTGTTTGGTCAGGTGGTAGATATCCTCATTGTGAAATAACACCTAAGTGGATGAGTGGTCGTGCATTTATCTGATCCATGTTAAGGGTATCACAAAGTGGTATCAAATTTGTGTATTCTTGAGCTCAATGGGTTTGACCTGCCTAGGGTATGGTCATCCATTTAGTTGGTCAAGTTTCCTTTCTCCTTTTTCCTTTGGGAATGAATTAAAATGTATTTATCTAGGTTAATAGTCATGTGGTATAACTTGAATCTATGGTTATCTTTTTCTTAAGCTATCACACCCCCAATATTCATGGTGCCATTGATCCTATGAATCCAATGAGTTTGGGCGTGCCTATTAGGTTAGTGAAATCATGGGGAAGTGTGTGTCATAATACGTGGTTCCCATTGAGTTAATAAATGTTGTAATGATATATGATAGTTTTATGATATTCATTCATATCTTGATAATATTGAGTGATGTGATCACATAATGCCATTGTGAGATTTGGTTTACAACTTCTTGGTAAAGGGTTTTGGGGTCATGAAGGCTACCTATACGGGTCATCTCCAGAGTAGAGTGAACCAAGTGTTAAATTTTCATTATGATCATCATGGATATTATCCTATAAAGAGAAGTTATAATTTTTCCTAGTGTTTGAGATGATAGTGTGAAAAGGATTGGGTGTTTTAAAACTGCTTTTTTGGGATAGTTTTTGATTTTACATCTAGTGTGGATGATGTGCCTGAATGTGCATTGGGAAGGTTGTCACATGTGCATCTATGAAATGAAACTGCTCTACTTACACTTTTTATAATCTATATTTTTCATTTTTAATGACTTGATTATGCACGTTAGTTCATATCCAGATACCACATTCCATGGTATAGAGATGTGTTCTATGGGATGTGTTCTTTTTTCAAGTGAATCAATGACTAGGACACTTATAAGGTGGGGAGAATCGAATCATTAGTGCAATGAATTCCTTCAAGGTAGAGGGAAAACGACCATATATGACTATTTAGAAATGGTAAAAATGGATTCGATATGCCTATGAGAAGGTGAATTCAGAGCTCTTGGGTCTCAGATATCATGTTGATTTTAAAACTCAGGTATGTGTTTGGATCGAGTCCGGATGCTAGATTCAGGCTCAGCGTGCATAAATGATCTAGGATATGTGATGTATCGGTATCTCATTTTTTTTCAAGGAATCATGATGGTGAGGTGGTTGGTTGAGTACCCAACCATTGATTAATACTAAGAGTTGAGGTTAGATTTTTGTGGTTACACCAGAATTCTCATGGGATGCCTCAAGTGTTAAGGGCATCAAGATCGAGTGGGGATGATGCCATGGAAGGTTCCGCTAAATTATTTTGATAAAGGTTGGTTAAAGTAAAGTATATCCTGGTTTGATATGATATTGAATCAGGTAAATATATACATGCATATCGATGGAATATTAGTGTGTCCCTAGTTTAAAGATGATCGTGCCCCCTTTCTTGACATCATCTTGAGTATGCTGAGAGAGCATTGGCTATACACTGAGTTAATCAATGTCTATTATGGTTTGACATATGGACTACATGGGAATTTTATTTGGAGAGTGGTGTAAGGAAACCCCTTTGGAGTAGATTCCAACAATAGGCTATTGGAGGATAACCCTCATGTGATAAAGTTTATGGTGTTGAAATAGTGGGTTCCCTATACCCAACTATACAGTACTTTTGATTACCATATCGTGTATACAGTTAGATATACGTGATGTTTACTTACCTTTATAATATATAAATTTCTACATCCACTATTAAATAGTAATTTCCATAGATTAATTTCTATATCAAAAGGTTATAGCAGATCCTAGGCTATAATGAGAACCTTGAGATACTGTGACATTAATCTTTAACAAAGTCCCTATGGTTAAGATACATATTACTAATTGGACATATTTTATGTTTAACTATCAGTTTTTGGAGGCTCATAATCATTGATACTTCTTCTCATGAAGTTTTTACTTGGTGATCTCTAGTAGTGAGATTAAGAGGACAAACCCTCCAATAAGACACCACATGTTTTGGGTGTTATTGGTTATTCCTATCTATGAATATGTGTATTGGTATCCTGATATGAGATCATTGTCAATGTGTTCCATTTGATCACATACTTTGATACAAGGAAAAATCCATGATATTTAAATCATGGTGTGGTAACTTGTGTTGGGTGCATCATTGGTGGAAAAAACATTGGTTGAATGGTAAACAAAGGATTTGTCACTACCGGTTTGAGGAAGTTATATATCTTATGCCTTATTGATCAGGATGGTAATAAATTTATAAGACCTTGGATAAAGAATTTGAGGGTAAATTTTTCCAATTAAATCAACAAATAATAAATCAAGCAAAGGGATATGACACAAGTACGTGCCCTTATTTATGATATATAAAAGATAAAGATATTATATTACACAGTATGTATTCTTAGGTTGGTTACCATTGTTGTGACAATCTTTATCTCTTTAGGGGCATCGATGGGTTGTTATAATCCACTCTTAGTCTGTGTATTTTATTCAATACTATCGAGATAAGGTCCTAGAGGGTCACCGACAATAGAATATTTGATAATCTTCCCTATCCAGTTGAATAGGTATATTGGACATAGTGGGACCCACCACGGGGTTTGAGTGTTGTCCAACTTATCAATCACCAATAAATAAATAAATTCATATTATTAAATTAAATAATAATTTGTATTTAATTTATTTATTATAATTATTTACAAGTTAGGTAAATATGAGAAAATGTTATTCGAATGAATATTATTTTAATATTCAAGGTTTGTTCAATATTATACAGAAATTACGAGTCAAGTTAATGACTTGGGTTTTATCACATAATATATATTTTATATATTATAGGAATGTGATAAAATAATAAATAATATTTACACAGTTTAGTTCATAATAATTATTTATTTAGTGGATGATAAATAACTGGGGGGTCAGGGAACCCATTAGGGTATTTTCATCATTCATTATAAATAGAGAGAGGATCTCTCCCAATATACTATTAATTAATTCTTTAATGAGAGCCTCTCTAGATCCTCTTTCTTTATAAAGAAAGAGTATATCTCTTAAGTGATGATCCAAAAACATATTCAAGCATTGAAGGAATAGGATCACATTGATCGTCGGGATGTTGAATACATCATTGGATCGCTATGCTAGCACTTGGAATTCAACGATCGGCACTCTTATGGATTTTTGAAGTGTGTGTGGATGATCTAGAGTGATCCTTCTATGGATACTTTAAGAAATAGTCATCAGTGAAGAGTTGCATTTTTGTGCAACTTTAGATCTATACAGGTATGTTTTCAGTATTTATTTATGTGCTCTTTTAATTTACACAAGATCATGCGAGCATACCAGGGCTCGGATCATTGGAGATGACAAGTTTCATCATCCTGATGATGAAAATTATAAAATCTCTAACCCATCGTCTTCTACTAAGCACCCTGATACCTTCAATTTTTATCATAGGTATTACATAAATTCTCTAAGCCTAGAATAATTAAGTTTCCTTAAATTTAATTAGAGGATTTTATTTCGGTACCAACATCTCTCAGAGGAGGTCAATCCGATATCGGATGTCCAAGTTATAGCCATTCGAAGTTTTTAATATGGATTGATTTCTTTTAGTTTGGGTATTAAAATTGAAACATACATGTTTTATTATTGGCCATTAAAATCAAATTAAATTGGATTAAATCATTCCTATAATTTTGAGATACCTCTCAGGTTCCAACCGGAATCCGGTGATGAAAACATCCTTGGCTAGAAAGTGTTTCTTCTTTGTGAAATACATAGCAATAATAATAATTAATTTAATTTAATTTAATTTAATTTAATTTAATTAATTAATTAGTTTAATTAATGTAATAATTATTATTATTACCTAAAGATAGTTTATTAGCCTTTAGAAAATGGCGGTGTGGAATTTTTCCTTTTTCAAGTGGGGAGGGTGGGGTTATGGGTCACAGGAACACAAACAAATAATACTTTTTCCAACTTTTAAAAAAAATTGGTTATCTTGTTTTATAAAAAAATCATTTTTGAAGGTTTTTACAAGGGTTGGTTCCCTGTGTCACCTCCTCCCACCCTCTCCGAATTCTCTTGGTCGCACCACCCTCAGTGTTCCCTCCTCTCCATGGTAGTTGAACCAGTAGCCAAGGCCATCGGTCGACAACTCCTCATGTGGCTCCTCCAAGTGAAGCTTGTGCCCCTTCCTCTGGAGAGTAGTCACGGGGCTCCCAAGCGAGAACGCCTATGGTGGTAGTTTCCTCTCCTCACAGCACCGCCCTTCTCTCTGGTCATTACCTCCTCTAGCCTCCCTCCTCCTCTCACACAACGGCACCAACATCACAAGTTGGTCGGCCGACCTACCTCCCCCATATCTAGAAGATGACCCCTCTGATGACCTAGACCTTGTTTTCATGTTATCTCACTACTAATAAGCACACCCAGACATCCTTTTTCTATCTCACGCCTTTGACGACGGCCTCCCCTCTCCCAGATCCAGCCAGTTCTGGATGTATCACATCTATTGTGAGTTTCTCCTGGTTCATCGGACCAAGCTTTCAACGAGGCCGCTCCACCGTGCTCAACTAGTGCACCACCCTACCCTTGACTGCCATGAAACCTATCCAAATCAAGTGAGATTGGTACACTTCATCACCGTTGTGTGGTCTCCCACCTTGAGGTACCGAGTAACAGGTTATTCCGGACTCAGTATGCCCTAAAATGGGCCTGAATGGGTCTGCCTGACCAGGTATGGTTCTAGCTGGACTTGCCTAGCCCATATATGCCTTGCACGAGCTTTTCCCCACATATTATGGGTTTGTGCAGGTTCTGCATGACCCAAAATGGGCTAGATATTTTTTTCAAGGCCCGAGTTAATTTAAATTAATATAAATAATTAAATTAATTTCAAAATTAAATTAAATTAATTAATATATTAATTTCTAAAGTAAGTAATTTTAATACCCATATGAAATTAATTCTATTTGGTATTAAATTTAATTTATTTATTTATTTATTTATTTGAATTAAAATTAAATAAATTAAGGGACTTAAAAATAATTAAATTATTTGAATTTAATTAATTCATTTAATTTAATTAAAAAAATCCTCATGATTTAATTTAATAACATTTAATTTTTATCTCTCTTTAATTATACCCACTTACTAGTCTTGAACACCGACCTATGTATGTATGTATTCATTTATTTATTTAATTACTTATTATATATATGTAATGATTATAATAAGTAGTTAATAAATAGATGGTCTGCGCATCGTCTTTATTCTCTATTAAAATATATAGGGGCATTCATGAACAAATCCATCTTATGTATATTACACCCCTAATCCACCTTTCCTGTGTGTGAATAATTTTGTATATTATATAAAGACAGTATACAACATGGACCCTACTAAGATGAGATGATACATCTTGATGAAGACGATGCATGATGTGGTCCCTACTAAGATGAGGCGTTACTCTAGACTTGATGTGGACCCCGCTAAGATAAGGATGGTGTAAGACACAGAAAATTCCAAGTCGAGGCGTACTCTAGATGAGCAATAGGCATACTAGAAGGGGGTGATCTACATTACAAGTCAAGCGACGAATTGGGTATTATTTCCCTAGTTCGTTTCTGATTCTCAATACTAGTCAGGTAGTAGTTTACCTTTATGCATTTATTTACTATTTTATTCATTTTATAACCGTGGGAAAATACATAAAATAATAAATTATAAAATTCATAAAGATGCAACGTAATTTTTTCTATTAATGTTCAATTTTGAGCGTGACAACATAGATTAAACAGATTAATATAAATGGATTACATTTTTCTATGGAGAATTTCAAAAAAAAACCTCAATGAAATATTACGTCATTACTGTATTCCATCATTAAAGTTTGAACAAAACCTTGTGTTTAGGGTGCTTGTCATTCCAAAGCTAAGGGTGCCTCTTACTATCGTGGGGGTTTTATGAGAGTGGTGGGTTAAATTAACTAAAATGTAGCAAAGAAGTATCCAAATGTATCTTATTGTAATTTCAGAGGTAAGCATTGAGTGAATTAAGTTATGATTTTAGAAGTTGGGAATTAACTCAACATGTTAAGAAACTGCGAGTTAATGTGGTTGGCCATCCAAACACCTATCTTGAACCCTTCGAGCAGTGGCATAGACAAATATTGTAGACTACAAGTTGAGTTTTATGGATCTTTTTCACTAGAATACTCAAGTAACTGAGTATTATGATTCTAGCATAGAGGGTTCCTAGAATTATATAAAATAGTCAGAGATATTTAATGATTAATTAATCAATAATTTCTAAATTGGTAATCACTGTAAAAGTACTAATCTGCTGTGATTTTATTTTTGTAGAAAAATGGAAAGCAATACCACAATAAAAAATTTGATAAATATTTGACAAAGTTAATTTTTAAATTAACATAAAATTACAAGTGTATTATAGGCACTTGAGCACATTACTACTATATCATAAATTCAAAATACTGGTGACCCTACTAGTTAAGCTACCTCAAGAAGCGAGGGTGTAAAACTACTTACAGAAGACTCAAGTATTAAGCATATAATGGTTATATCATAATATTATCTCCAATGTCTGATTTTTATTATAGTTACAACATCGGTACATGGATGATATAACATGAAGTCTCATCTTTGATATGTTTACGAGGAGAAAGTGAATAAAAATATGAATGTGAAATTTACACTAGCTTTGTGTAAATGTGAAATATAGATCAGGATCTTTCAAGGAATCTCACTTTTACACATGATTACTTTAGATTCATTTTAGGTAAAAAAACGAACAGGATGGAATAAATTCGTATTCACCATTTAGGTAATGTCTTCCAAGTAAATAAGAATTTAAAGAAAGAATAATATTTAATTTTTAGGGTGACCAAGTTGAAAGATGAGACAAAAAAAATCCAAAGGCAAGTGTAACGCCAAAGTTACCTTCAAAAATTTCCTTCAAATAAGGAGGTAATTAAATAGGAGGTTATTTTCATTGCATAGCATCAAATAATCCTATGGAATTCTAATCACAAAAAAAAACTAAATTATGCGAAGAAAGTACCCCTCTTCTCATTCAAGTATATTCATCAGTATAAAATTAATGTTTCTAACATGATTCTTGGGTATTAAATACAATATTACTTTTCACATATTTGTACTAAAATACAGTAACCAAGTAAGTAATGGAAACCTTATAATAAGTAAGGTATCTTTTCCAAGCGGATGAGAAAGGTTGATTCCTACATCAGTGGTGATAAGTACATGTCTTCTAATTTCCAGGTGAATGATTCTAGTTAAACTAGTTATTGAGTATAACCAAAACATTTATTTCACACATCCATTGGACAAAACAAGACATTATTCCAAGTTTAGGAATGAATGTTTCATGTGGTGTATTATACTCAACAAATAGTTCAGGGATACTTGAATCATAGGAAATACATGATGAATATAAAATGTAAGACATATCCAATTATGTCAAGATAATTATTTTTCAAGTAAAACTAAAAGTAGGCATCAGGAATATTCCTGGTATGGTATTTAGGCTTAGAAAAGATAACCACCTTTGGTATAATTGATGTATTTAGTTAGGACAAATAAACCTTTAAAAATAAAGGTATGTCAAAAGGATTTTGGAATTAGTTCAACGAGAGAGCATAAACTATTCCATGGAAAGCTGGTGGTAAAGATACTTAATAATATTCCTTTAAGTTATTAAGTAATTTGATAGAGAAGTATAAGAATGTTAAGAAGATATGATTTGTTTCTAAACGGCATGCTGAAGAATATCTTGACCAAGAATTCATCAATCATGATAATGTAGCATAGAGTAATTATTAAATGCACATTACCTTATCCACATCATGAAATTTATGTTCATAAGTAGGCTTGATGATGAGTATTACATGTTAACATTGATCAAAAAAATGTAGTGTGGAGAAAGTCCCAAATTCACATTTTATACACTAGAGTTATGATATAAGCAGTATCAATGTTACAAATTGTAGAAAATTCCATTATATTTTAATACGTTCTTTGTAAATAACAAAAATATTCCATAACTACTATGACAACTATAATGAAAAATGGATATCATACGAGTTATAGTATGATATAAATCCATTATGTCATAAGACATGTTTAGATACAAAGAGTTTGTTAAGATATAAAAAAGGTTGAATTAAGATAAACACATTATGCATCTAACTAATTATCCTAATAATTTCTTAGGATATTACATAAATACCTAAGATAGAAAACTTGTAGTCAAGTGATAGAGTACATTTCTATAAAAGGGTGCACATCTCTACTTGAGATGATGGGAGTGAGATTGACTTGGGATTAGTCAATGCCATAGATGAACATATAGTTGGAATGGGAACAAGTTACAGAAGTGTTTGTGGAACATGAATGTTCTAGATACACATAATACATATGAAGGTTAAAACCATATATATGGTTCTATATTCACCATGGTCGGTGATACATTATTCAGTGAGAATAATAATTCATACAAGTAAGCAGAATATGGAAATAAGTTAAGATTGGCAAGACCAATTAAAATTCAATAATGAATTCCATGTATCAAAGTTAAATGGGGATTATAAATTGAATATTGTGGTGGGTATTCAAGTGAGTTGATATATGGATGGTACAAGTTAAGAACCAATGAGGTTCGAAGGGTAATAAAAAATTGATAAGTCTAAATCCATTAGAATTTTACTTATCATAGCTACTTTATATGATCCTTTTATTGAGAATTCGATGTCCTGACCACCATTCATGGATGGTGTTTATACAACTCAACCAAAAAGGGATAATGACACAATTAGATTTCAATAAGGGTAGTAAGTTACTGAAATCCAGTAAAGGATTAAACTAATAAACAATATCTTATAGCATTCATTTGGAATGAATCTTTTCCATGTGTCTACCAAATTTTAATAGGAGAGCCATTGTTTTCCAATTTAAATATGCTCGGAAACATATGGAAAAAAATATTGGTCTTGTAATTAGATAAGACTGGGATGAAAGTAATTCTCCAGTGATTGACTTAAATTAGAAACCTAAGTTCTAGGGATCAAGATTTATTAAGGTAGATCTAAAGGTTTCTTGGAACTAATCAATCATACATACAGTGACATGGTATTGAAAAATACAAGTTGGAATAATTCCAGAAAAGAGTTGTTACTAGTGTCACATGGCATAAATCCCTTCAACTAGACATGAAAAGGCATAGGATGAGATTTAGTGGTGAATTGAGTTCTATATGCTTCAATGATGGATGAATCACTTATGCCATGATATGTACATGAATTTATATTTCCAGTATCTACTTATAGTTGAAAAATATCAGTTATATCCCAGAAAACTACAAGTAAAGCAATCAAAACTATCATATTGTACTTCGAATAGTATAAATAATATGTACTTAGGAAGTGGAGAGGAAAGGATACTAGTTATGGTGGGACACAAACTAGTCTTCCTTAGATTAGTTTGATCTACTATAATAGTTAGGATAAGGTTATGAGAGAGAAAAGCTTGTATAATCCAGTGGTAGACATACCTACAAAACCGAGTATGTTGCAGCTTCTGAGGCAGCTAATAAGTAGTTATTAAATGCTATGATTTTTTCTAGTTATTGGCATCACACGTACCAAGTAAAGTTTTATATTTATGATAATTATGTTGCTGGTACTAATAAATACGTCAAGCTTTAACAGTGGAAAACAGAGATATACATGGGGATATCATCCCTTGAGAAGTTTTACTCAAGGAGGTGAGGTCGTATTTAGCAGAAATGTCACGTAGAAAAATAATGGAAGGCCCAGTAGCTAAAGTCATGACTCAGCAGAAACATAATATTTATCATGTGAGTATCTAACAAGTATGTTTAGCAATTTGGCTTCAGTTCAAGTGGTAGTATTGAAATAGTGGGTGCCCTAGACCCAACTATACAGTACTTTTGATTATCATATCGTGTTTATAGTTAGATATACATTATGTTTACTTACCATTATAGTGTATAAATTTCTACATCCACTATTGAATGGTAATTTCCATATATTAATTGTCGTATCAAAAGGTTATAGCACATCCCAGGCTATAATGACAACCTCAAGATATTATGACATTAATATTTAACAAATGTATTATAGACTAGATACATATTACTGACTGGACATAGTAGATGTTTGACTATCAGGTTTCTGGGGGCACATAAGCATTGAGACTTCTTCTCAATAATTTTTCACATGGTGATCTCTAGTAGTGAGATCATGAGGACAGACCCGCCAATAGAAACACCACATGTTTTGGATGTCATTGGTTGTTCTTATCTACAAACATGTGTATTGGTCTCATGAATTGAGAGCATTATCAGTGTGTACCATTTGATAGTGTACTTTGATGTAAGGAGGATATTGAAATCATGGCGAGGTATCTTGTGTTGGATGCATCATTATGGGTTATGACATTACTTGAATGGTTAAGAAAGAATTTGTCGCTTCTGGGTTGAGGAAGTTATATATCTTGGGACTTGTTGATCAGGATGTTAGTACCTTTATAAGACCTTGTCCAAGGCAGTTGAGGGTAAATCCATCCAGTTAGATCAAAAAATAATCAAGAAACCAAAGGGTGATGACACAAGTATGCATCCTTATTTATGAGATATAAAATACAAAGAGATTATATTACATAGTAGGTTTTCGTAGGTTGGTTGTCATTGCTATGACAATCCTTATCACTTTAGGGTCCTTGATGGATTTATAGACTATACTTTTGGTCTGTAGATTTTATTCACTACTATCGAGATAAGGTCCTACAGGGTCACGCATAATAGCGTATTCAAGAACCCACCCTATTCAGTTAAATAGGTATATTAGACGTGGTGGGCCCCATAACAGGTTCCGAGTGTTGTCCAAGTTATCAATCACCAATAAATAAATAAATTCATTTTATTCAAGTAAAGAATAATTGGTATTTAATTTTTTTATTTAAATTATTTACAAGTTAAGTAAATATGAGAAAACATTATTCGAAAGAATATTATTTTAATATTCAAGTTTCGTTTAATATTAAGCGGGAATTATGAGTCGAGTTAATGACTCTAGTTTTATCACGTAATATATATTTTATATTTTACAAGAATGTGATAAAATAATAAATAATATTGACGTAGTTTATTTTTTTATAATTATTTATTTAGTGGATGATAAATAAATGGGGGTTGGTTAACCCATTCAGGTATTTTCATCATCCATCACAAATAGAGAGAGAGGATCTCTCCCAGTTTACTATTCAATCATTCTTGAATGAGATCCCCTCTCTCTTACCAATTTCTATAAAGAGAGTCTCTATCTTAAGTGATGATCCAAGAACTCCTTCAAGCATAAAATATTGAGGATCACATTGATCATTGGGATGTCAAAGATATCATTAGATCACCATGCTAGTACCTAGAATTGGACGCTCGGTGCTCATGTGGATTTTTGAAGTGTGTTTGGGTGATCTAGAGGGATCCGGATATGGATCCTTCAATCAATGATCACCGGTGATGAGTTTCAGTCATGCATGGCTTCAGATATGAACAGGTATGTTTTTGGTTCTTATTTATATGCTCTTTTAATTTACATGAGATCCTCAAACCATGCTGGGGCTCAGTTCATCAACGACAAAAAGTTTCATCATCTTGACGATGAAATTTTATAAATCCCCAGCCTAATGGATTCAGTTGATCACCCTAGTACATTCACATGTGACCTTGTGACCAGTTTTGTGATATTCACTTTAGATCTTGGATTTCATTGGATAAATGGAACTTTTTACAGTTGTTTTTCTCGATAAATTCCAAGTATAGGTTCAAATATAGTTTTTGCTGGAGGTTTGAGTGTGTAAATCATGCATGATATTCCTATGATAGTCCATGTATTTGGATCGCATGTGCACCGGTTTTTTAATTTCTGAATAATTATGGATTTGGGTAAATGTTGGTTCAGCTAGGAGATGTCACCCGAGGTCAGTTATGGTATTCGATGAGCGAGCTCAAAATAATATCAGTGTGTTGTAGAATAAAGGCACCAAGATCTGGTTTTGGATGTATCAATAATTAAAGATGGGAATTTTTAGAAATAGTTGAATAAAAGTTGTTCAACTTGATTTCTCTTGAGAATTTGTACATGGTATGTGATTAAATGCATCGAGAACTCTGTTTGGTTGATATGGGTGCAGTGAAAAGGTAGGCTAAGGCTTTTTGAGGAAAATTTGGTGTGACCAAATTAACCTCAGTCGATCAGAATTTTATAGTTGAGATCAAAATGCGGATTAGGTGAAATTTCCTCATGTGTGACCAATCATAGTGAGTTGAGAACCATTTCATAAGAATAATTAAGGCACTGAGGGTGTGATTTAATAGGAAAATTCAATGGTGAGAGTATTATGACTTAGAATCATCCATTAAAGGTTAGAACATATAGTTGGGAGTGACATAGTACGATTGATAAAAGAGATGATGATGTGATCATGTATCGGGTTATATGTTATTTATTAAGCATTGTATTTATGTTACATTTATGGTTATAAGCATTAGATTGGGTTTTAGCAGTTTTAGTAGTTTTAGCATCGTATACTTAAATAGTGATTGGAGGCATGTAAGACGTTTGGAAATTCAATGTGGTCATTTGAGTTGGAATTTCCAACCTAGGTAGGTTTCTTTTTTCTTTTTTAAATCCACCAAGGCTTCTCAGAGATGAAATTTTCTATGATGGGGAGGTTATAGGAACTTGTGTTTTGAACCGGTTGAAAATTACAATTGAATTTGAATTTTCATTTAGTGGACGGGTTAACCATGTGAAATGTCTATAATAAATTATAGATTCATGCATGTATTTAGAACACAATTTGATAATTCGTGTATCTTTTAGGTGTTTAGGGGGAGTATATCCACATTGTTTGAGCATAGTTTGTAAACTGTTCAAGGAAATTGTGTGACTTAGTGGGTGCTTAGATAGTGGCATCGCACGGTTGGCACATGCTTTCCCCAACTATGCAACTTAATCGTGTGCCTCTCAAAAAGGGTAAAATTTTCTGTTTTCCCCTTCTAATCTTAAAATGGTTTTAACTTTATTTCTTTCCCCATTTGGTTAAGATATCCCTCTGCATGTTCCTTCTCCCTCTCTTCTTCCATGGGATGATTGTCCCTCATTTTTTGTCTGAATCGAACATCATTAGGTGCATTAGAAGAATAAAGTTGACTATAATACTCCTCTTAATTCCTTTATTTTCTTTATTAATTCTTGGAATTAGTATCATTATGTGGCCTAATATACCATATTTTTAGGTCATTTTCTTGGTTCTTAATTTTCACTCATTTTGGATCGAATCAAAGGCTGATAATGGATAAGTAAAGCTTCCTTGGTATAAGGTAAGTATTATGTGCCTTTCCATAAATTTATTGGTGTTTATGATTTTTCAATGTTGTTCCATGCGCTATAATTTCTATCCATCCCCCTTAAATGAGAAACTAATTAATTGAAATGTTAATATCATAAGTTAGTTAGTCCTTGTGACCTAATTCCATCTTTGGAAGTTGTCTACATCAATAAAAACCACCCCTTAGGGTGTGTTGTTTTAAATTCTTACGATTATAATTCTTTAATTACTCTTTAAATCACCTTTTAATGTGTATTGAATTATCTATCATTAAAGAGATGATTAAATTAAATGAAATGAAATGGTATAACAAACATGCCTCCATTTTATAAGAAACCCACCTTTGAGGTGCGTTGTATTATATATTGAAAAGGGGATACTTAAATAGAGATATTTGAAATGTGGTATGGCTTGAATACATAATTTTTATCATAACCTTTTTACCAAACCACATTCTAAGGTGGGTTTGACATGTTAATGGTGATTGACATGTTTAAATGAATTAAATAGAAAATTAATGGTAAGATCATTTCATTTGGACCTTGTTGAATTGTGAATTATGACCAAGACTAAATGGGGTTAAATGTATTTTCAAATGGTTTAAATACTACCATTTTCTATTATAAAGGGTTTGAAATATATGAACTATTAAATTTTAATGATATGGATACACTCCATTTTAACCCTATTTATCATTGAAGGGGGGAGAGAATATTGAAATGATTAAAGCAGTGATTGAATATAAAGTGAGATGGGTGTTCTCTAATCTTATGTTAATATATTAAATAAAATACTTGATCATTATTATTTTACATGGTGATCCTTATCATTTATAGTGAATGGTTGGACATGAAACTCTACACCCCCTTAATTTAGGATGTTGGGAATGATGCTCCACATTGTTTATTATAAATTATTATACATGGAACTTATCATAATTTATTAGTATCTTGTTGGATATGGTGCTCCTCATATTTTATTAGTATCATGTTATACATGGTTCTCATCATCATTTATTGGAAAATGTCAGACATGGCACTCCACTTAATGTATTGGTAATTGTTGGGCATGTCGTTCCATATTCCCGATTTGGATGTCTAGGTTGATTCCCTTATTTAAAATATGGTTTTCCCTTATGATTATCATTATACATGGATTAAAAGGAGGAATATCATAGGTCACAACTTTATAAATAAATAAGATATTAAATTCTTAGATACATTCTAGTTTAGGCCAAAGCAGGTAATATTAGATAGACGTCCATGAGAAACTCAGACTTACATGTTTTATTTATTTTACTACCTTTATATTTTATACCTACACACTACTCATTTTATATTCACATGTAGGATAGTGCAAGAAACCATTAGTGGTGGCCTAATAATTTTTACTCACACCCTATTTGGGTTATAGTTTGCTACCCAAGAATATCTACTAGTTGTAGGTCATGACTTGGCTCATGCCTCTTTGCTATTTCTTTATTATAGGCTAGTATAGAGCTTGGGAGTTTTAGTCCAGCATGTTCTCAGGATACCTTTTAGAGTTGGTAATTTTATTTATTTATTATTTTATCTATATATCCTAGTTTTTTACTTGACTACCTTCGGTTTATGGAACTATATGATCATTCATAGTTGGATATTTGGAAATTACCTATTTCTTATTATCTGTTAGTTTATTATTATCTTTAGCTGTCTATTTAATTTATTATTACACCATTATTTTATCACTAATCCAAAGTTTATAGTATCCCCACTATACTACCATTATACCCTTGCTACTAGTCAGTAGACTCTGGAGTATGTGGAGGCACACTTAAGGCCATGTGTCCCCATGGGTTCAGTTGATTCTGAGAGAACTAATCCTAGGATGTCACATCATAGAAATGGGTTGACATCGACATGTATTTAATATTAAGTATTCTAAAGATATATAAAGGAAACAATGACATATTTAATTTTATTTATTAAATTATATTATCATCTTAAATCATTATCATTTGATAATATCCCTCACTCAGTCAACTTTAAATGATATATATCAAATAAGTGGTTAGGATTCATGGGGAACCACTTTTAATTATATCTGATTGAGATCTAGGGGTTACCTAAAAGTTTTAAATAAGTCTCTAAAGGTCATTAAACATATATTTGAACTTTATTATAACTTATCTCCATTAATAATATTGTTAATTTGAAATTGCCATTTAAAATTTAGAATACATGTTTATAGCTTACTCGATGAGCTTAAAAGGTGGTTAAGATTAACATCTTACATTTACCTGAGTTATCATTTTAAAATATCTTTCACTCAATTATAAAAAAGGAATATAAAGTTTTATGTGGGAAGAGATGCGGTGCTCTGACTTGTTAATATGAATTTAAATAACAAACGGTGTCAAAACTCAAATCTTCCTAAGAAATAAAAAGGCTTAAAATAATTTAAAAATAGATAAAAATAATGAAAAGTTGATATAGGAGATTAATTAATAATCATAGATGATATCTTAAATTAAAATTTGAGGAAAATTATTCCTTTGAGTATCACCCTGGAATTGATTTATGAGGTTTGGAATAAGGTGAAAACTATTATATAAGTATATAAGACCCTTGAAAAATTCTTAATTATGTGGGAATCATAACATATTGACTAGAACATACACTAAACATGTATCAAATATATAATGTGTTTTATGTATCACTTTTGATGAAGTAAATAACATATCCTTCAAATGTGCTAAATATAAAAGTGGTGAAACTTGATTGTGATCTCTAATATGATGAACAATCAATAAAAATATTGGATCATAGGGTGAAAGTTTTATAAAACAAGAAAACTCACCTTGTTAAAGTGTTATGGATAAATATTAAGTATAAAGAGGAGGAATGGGAACCCAGATATGTAATAAAAAAAACATACCCTCACCTATTCTCATTTAAGGATTTGAATTAAAATTTTAAGGAAATTTTTTCAAAAAGGATAAATAATTTAACATACCAAAATTTTTATTGTATCATTAAAATTATTATTTATGAAATATGGATAGATTCACTATATATTCACACTACCATAATCAAAATTCAATAAAAGAAAAACATCATATTATTATTATATCATAATAATAATAATATAAATAAGAAGCATATATCTATTATAATTATTATAAATTATAATAAAAGAAATAGACTAAAAGATGGAAATACCTTGAATCATATTCTATAATAAGTATCATTCCTAAGATAATCATTCTACAAAGAAATAAAAATATTAGGAATAAGAAAAAAAATTATAGAAGAAATATAAAACTTTAAGAGAGGACTTAGTGAATAGGGGGTGTAATTTTAGGAGAAATATTTAAGGTAATATATTAGATGTTAAGTAGATAAAATGGACAATATATAATCAAATATAATAATAATATTAGGTATATTATAATAACTAAGAATAAAATTCATGTGATTAATAAAAAGTAAAATGAGATAACAAGAACAAGTGGATATCATGGCTACAAGTTGTAAATATTATAGGTCATAGTCTCTCAAAAATTTCATAGCTGTGAGAAATGTTAAAATAAGAAAAAAAATATCAAAAATAAGATAGGAATTTTATAAAATAAATATATAGAAATGTGAGAGAAATATAATTTAATGAAGAGTATTGTAATTAAGGGGTATATATAGGATGTAAATAAGAAATATAATCATTTTAATGGGTAAGTTATCCAAATACACTAAACTTATGATTCTTAGAATTGTGTGATTGTGATACTATTTAGTATATAAATATAATTTATGATGTTTTATCACAAAATATGGGAGTGAGGGTTTAGAGAATTTCATATATAGTTCTTGATCTTAGGTATGATCAATTATAAGACTATTATGTAACCATAATGAGTAATAATTATATAGATGTTATAAATATATATTAACCATTTAATAATAGATATTTTAAATATAAATAATAATTAGAATTAATCAAGGTTTTAAATAAAGAACACCATATCATTTTCGGTTTTTTTCACTAAGATTCTCTACCAAATTCAAGAGTATCCAAACAAATCTTATTTTATAAAATGGAATTTATCCCTATAATAAAAAATATTATAGTTTAAGGTTGAATGTTATTTCCTCAATTGTTATTAGTGGGTAAATTTATTTGTATAGGTATTTGTTTCCCAAGAATATGAAAAAAAATAGATACAGATAATTAGTAATAATAAAAACATAGTGATCAACCTTCTTATTTCATAATGATCTAATTATAACCAAAAACAGTTTTGTTCAAAGTATTTTGTATGTTGATGCTAATATATTTGGTCAATCCCATGTCAAACTAAATAGTTCTCTCACTCTAATATTACAACCCACATTAAGATATCACATTTTACATAAGGTCATGCAATTTTTTTCTCCTATTTTACATGCACTATTAAAATTTTAATAAAATATTTAAATCCAAAAAAATATTATTTTATCAATAAATGGAAAATTATTCATTATGTATCCACTATTATAATATATTAAAAATTCAAGGGAAAATTTGATTTTTTAATTAGTAAATTATAAAAAAAATAATTAAATACTTTTTTGAAAAATATGAATAAATAATATAATTATTTATGATGTATATACTAATATTTATTATTTATATACATCAATTTTTAATCAAATTTCTATTGTAAAGAATTATAAAATTGGAATTGTATAATTCAATCAATTTTATTTGAAATATGAACTGTTATTATACATCTTTTTTCCATTAAATAATGCACAAAATATTGACTAGTGAATGATAATTTTAACATATTATTTTTATGATACCTTTTTCCCATCCATGAAATAAATTATAACTCATAAAATATTTTAATTAAACCTACATATAAAAGGAGGACATATATAACTATTACAACAAATACAAAAGAAAATCAATGTTAACCCACTAAATAAATAAATAGATAAATCATTAAATTAAGTGTAGTTTTGGGTGACTTCGTTTTTGTTAAATCGGATTAGATGAAAAACTTAAAGAATGGAGTAAAAAACTATTATTAGAATAAATATTTGAAATAGATGGTCTTGTTGGTGGGGTGAAGTATCAAGGGGGGATGTTATAGAGAATTAGGGTTTCATGTGTGGTTTAAAAAAATCATTTAGGAGAAATAAGGGCGGTGTGCAATAACTCGTGTCTAAACGGGTTATGAAATTTTTGGGGAATTTTATTTTTTGATTTGGTGGATGGGTTGTTTTGATAACTAGAACTTGGAATCATGTTATAAACATTATAACATTCATAAAAGGTGTTTTTGGATGAGGTTTGAGGTTTTTTTGGATATCCTGAGGGTTCAGATGAACGTCGAAGAAGTGTCCAGGGATATTGAAAAGTGTAGCTCCATTCCATTAACATAGTGAATGGGTCATTCACATTGTGAATGAGATTCACATGGGACTCCAAGATGTGAAAGATTTTTGGATGAAGTTTGGGACCTCGGTTCCAAATTTTTATAGCATGAACTAATGGTCTACATCTTGAAAGGTGGTTGTCGGTTTTTCTTAAAAAAATAAATCCCCCCTAGGTTGAGAAGTGTGTACGGCGAGGTCATTTTAGCTAAACCTCACCCTAATTCTCCTCTCTATATACCCCTACATTGGAGATAGTTTTATATGTGTTTTAATGGAAGTTGGAGGGTATTCCTTCCTCCTCCTTCCTTCCTGTTTTTTTTCCTCCATAACTGCTAATTTTGGGCAATTATGATTTAGTGTTTAGCACTGAATCCACTATAGTATAGTGTAATTCACCATTTAAGATGGGTATTTCATAGAGCCTAAAAAAGGTAATCTAGAGATAAATCTTACACTCCATACTAAATCATTTTTATTAGTTATGTCTTCACATTTATTTTTTCTATGTTTTTTAGATTTAATTAAATTTATCTGGTAATTTTTTTGGTTCTGGTTGTTAGGGATTTTTTCTAGGATGATTCCAGGAGTTCATTAAATACCTTTTATATGTGTACGGTTGTAGTTCTAGTGTTACAGGGTCAACCAGTGAGTTATTTAGAATTTATCCCTAACTAAATTAAATTGAATAATTAATTAAATTTTTTTAAAACTAATTATAATTGATTAATTAACTATAATTTGATTATAATTAATTTTTTTTGATGCTTGGTGTGAGTTAGGTCCTCGTGATGATAGGTGGTGTCTGGATGGACTTGGATGAGCTTCGGTGAAAGTTATTAGGTAGTAGTTAAAAGGGTATAATTTTTTAAGGTAGGTGGTACATTGTATATACCCATTTGGTATTATGCTTTATTCATATGGCATGTGTTGTGTGTGGTGTTTCCACTTCATAAAATCAACCTATTTAAATATAATAAATTGTTTAATTGAAATTAAATGAATATAAATGAAATAAACAAATTTCCAAGGCCACAATGGACATTGTGCACTATTTGGATGCCTCTTTTATGAATAGTTGAGGCCATGATTATAATTGTATACCCTATGAAACTTGGAATTTGAGGGGATTAAACAAAATGAAATGAAGTTAATGAATGAGATTTAGTGGCCCTGTTGTTAAGTACCCTTAGTGGACTATAGGTATAGGGAGTATAGAATTGATATTGATTTGCCCGAGTAGGCCATGCGAAAACCTTGATATTACTTAAATCCTTCAGGAAAGTAAGATGATAGTGGGGTGAGTGTTTCTATCCCACTAAAAGGTGATTACCTGGGTGGGTGGACCCTGGGGAGATTGATGGATAGTTTGGGTGTGAGGATAGACCTGGAGTGACTTGGGAAGTGAATGGGATTGAGGCCATTTCCCTTATGATACTTTCCTAAGATGTTAGTGGGGACTCAATGATACTTTAATGGTGTTAAGGGGTTTTATTCCCTCTAAGTGATAGGTGTTGACCTGATAGATTCATGTGAGACAAGAGGACCCATTCAACGAATCCTGACTATTGTGACACCATGGGGACCCTAGTGGGTTCTCACTGAGATGTTAACCCTAGTGAGAGGGTGTATATTGGGAATAGGTAGTGATTATTGTGGGTGTTAACTTAGAACTCAAATTAATGATTTAATCCTATAATGTTTATGATTATAATAATTCATGCACCTAAGAGGCCAGCCTTTTTTATGTGATATAGTCTTGAGTGGATGGACATCCCTAGTGAGATGTTATGAGAGGAAATACTTCCCTTTGAGATGTATTTACATACATGGGATTCCTTGGAAATTCTCCTTGGATCTGTAATTCATACCTGGTGACTATGGAATTCTCAAGATTACCTCATGAGGTTTTTCAATGACACATAATGATTATGGAATGCTTAAGAGTATCTCATGGGGATATGTGGTTGAATATGATGACTATGAATCCCCTAGGATAACCTCATAGGGATTGGCATGGATCATGATCATTATGGATCACTTAAAATTGCCTCCTAGGAATTAATAATGACTTATAATGACTATGGGAATTCCTAGGATTACCTCCTAGGGATCATCAATGATGTATAATGACTATTGATTTTCTAGGATCATATCCTAGGGATTTGTTTGCAGCCTACTACTATTGGGATTCCTTAGGATACTTCACATGATCTAGTGTTCACACATGATACTATATAGTCTTTGGGTCCTATATTGGTAGGAATGGTTGTGTGATGTTCTCATAAACACACCAAAACTAGAAAAATTAGGTTTGGGTAAATCCTAGTTCCAATGGTAGAACCCAAGGATTGAAAATAGTTATTATTTATGCTTCCATAGTTTATTTATTTAATTAGATATGCATATCGCATGTATGCAATTCATTTACTAGTTATGTATGGGAAATCATTTGTGGTTCTATATTAAGTTATACCCACTCTCTACTCAGGTAGCCATGGAACTTGGGTACCTGATCAAACTCCATTAATCATAGGTAAAAGTGGGATAGAGGTACGAGATTGTATTGCTCAATTGGATAGCTTGGATGGGATTTAAGATTGGGATAAGGTGAGGCTCAGAGATAGTAGTGGATCCTCTTGTAATTTTATTTATTTCCATATTTATTTTTCATATGTGGATGTCCTAGTGGGTGGAAAATAAGTCATTATGATTGTATGAATCCATGTAATTTTATTATTAATGGTTATGATTATGGATTTTGTGTACTCTATTTATTATTATTATGGATAATGTTTAGTTATTTATTTATTATTTTGAACTATTATATGGGGGGTATAGTTTCCCCAGAGTGCTACTTTAACCCCCCACTGCTAGTTAGTAGCCCCAGGAATACAAGGAGGCATTCTTGAGTTCCCATAATGACCTGGTCCGGTTACTGTTCATAGTGAATTAGGATGTGGATGTTACAAATTAATATCATATACTTTTATGTAAATGATATCACATAATGTATTAGAGTTTTTTATATTACTTTTTAGGGAGACAGTATATAGGTGACATAAAAAGGTGTCAAAGCTTATGATAGATATCAAACTTGTGCATTGAGAACACCTTTTCTGATAGTAAGTCCAGGTTACTAGGTATATGGGATTGATTTTCTTGGTTTACGGTATTTTGATTATATTATTTTCACCCAGAATGATACACATAGGTTTTGAAATTTATTATTTATAGGTTATTTGATTTTTTTCTCTTTGACTATTGGTTAGAGGATATTATTGGATTTTTGTCTCTTGGTCTGATGGAAAGAGGCTATTGTACATGCTTCATATTTATCATGTAGGATTCACATGGAATTTTCATACATGTGTGTGATTGATATCACTGAATACATGGCTTAGTTTTTTACAGTTTCAAAAACAAATTATATAGTGTTTTTGTATATAACTTGGAATGAAATTCTACTCAACTAGACCAATATATTTTTATTCATATGGAAGGTCATTTGGATCAATGGTGGGATGGTTATAGATGAATATTATGTATTCCCTCAGGTAAGGGATACATAGATACCCTAGTAAGTCGATAGAGGAATTATATGTCTTATTAATAGACCCCTTGTGAGTAATTATGATACAAATTCCAAAAATAATATAGTTTTGATTATTTAAAGCATCAAAAACAACCTATACGGTGTTTTCCCATATATATTGGTGGTGTAATTCTACTTAATCGAACGGTTTGATTATGGGATGCTCAAAATAGACCATAATAGGGTGATTCCATTATATATGTATATGCTAATAGATGAGATTTTGATCCTTGAGGGGTGACTCCAATATACAAAGGCTCAGTGAGGGTCAGATTGAGATTATCATTCTCTAGGGGGGTAGTCCCATATTCTAGTTCCTGGTGAGAATCAGTTCACTTATAGGTAGATTAATTGACATGTGATGCCTAATATCTATATACATGATAACCCTAGAGTGGGTAGTTTGTAACATGATTTTTTAGGTGATATTTGATATAGGAACATAGAGGTGTTTCTCATGAGTTATGTTTTCTATGATATGTAACCCATGGGTTAGGAAGGAGAGACTAGTAATTTGAGATATGGATTAGGGAATTAGTAAGTCTAATGATTTTAATGATATATGCAAGAGGTTAACCCAAGTGAGGGGTTATACTGGGATTATCATTTCCCTTAGAGATGGAAGCATATGTAGATTCTTTTGGTTGAGATCTATGCATGTGAGGTGTTTCTAGGTATGTGGTATAGTCATGGTGATGCCTTAAATGATTTTTAACATTAAATCACATTTGGTCTCAAGGTTTTGTTTCTAGGGTTGGATCAGTGTGATACATATCCCTATGTTTTATGGATGTGTTTCTACATAGTGCAGTGGTAGATCATAGATAGACACTTGTTATTTTGGAAATAAAACCAATTAGTTGGTGATCGTGTAATTTTCATCAACATGTTAGGGGTTTTGATTTGTTGAAAAAGTTCTTAAGGGTTCTTTTGTTTGATAATATTAACTATCCATAAGCATGGTCAATGATTTAGGCGTGTGAGCCTAGTTTTTTTTTCATGAAACTTGTGGGATTGTAATTCGGGTTTCTATGAATATTTTATACTAGAGTGTATACTCGTTGGGTTTGGATGATATCAAGGTGGTGTGTGCTAGTTACGTGAGGCACCTGTTATGGTTGCAGTTGATGATCAGTCATATGTGAGTCGATGATCGATGAAATTAACAAATTAATTATGATCTTTTTTTCTTGGGGTTTTATAATAGTGAGAAATTTTCTTCCATGGAATAAGATACATAAGAAATAGATAGGGTGTGATGGCATAGTTAATCTGAAAGTTTTTCCCATAAAGGTTTTACCTAGGATAGATGAGCATGGATCAAGAAGAGTGGAATGAATTTGATGGCAGAACATATTAAGGTTATGATCGAGGGGTGGTATAAGGTAATCCATGTGGTGGGGAGTGAACCATTTTCCATTTGAAGTCACGACCCTTGTTATGATTGGAATTTAGGTAGGTGCTAAAGGTGATTCTCCCATAAGTCGATAATGGGTAGCAGTTGATGATTCATGTTGGAGATCAAGTATGAGAAGGACAGTCATATACATAAATTTCATGTAGAAATGGATCGAGCATAGGGTTTTTGTTGTGATAGGACTGGTCATATGATAGTCAATAAAGTATTTGGATACTGGTGAGTAAGTAAATCTAAATGTATCTGGTGCCTTCATGAATACTAGTTTTGTAATTTAGATGTAATCTTGTATATATTTGGTTTATTGGAATCTTGATTGAGATTATCTTGATGATATCCAATGGAGATTTGTGGATTGGACCATGATTCGTGGAATGTTTCATGGGATGAATTGTGATTCATCCCATGTTTTAGGGGGTCAACCCCAGTTCATGACATGTTTTAGGGGGTAAACCTCAGTTCATGACATGGTTCAGGGGGTAAACTGTAGTGCATGACATGTTTCATGGTCTATTTCATGACATGGTTTAGGGGGTTAACCAGTTTTTTTTTCTTGATTCAGGGGGTGAACCCATTTTTTCATGTGATTCAAGGTTGAATTGTGTGATGAAACATAGTGAGGGTGTTTGTTGAGATGAAAATGCTTGGGAAAGAAAGAGAAGTTGGTATTTTGGTCTGGGTATAATGTATTTGGTATGAATGAGGTATTCCAATATTTTTTTAGGACTTTTTGAGGAATGGGTGATGTATTCAAGTCTTATTCATGGGTGGTGGAGACTCATCTGATTCAGTTTAGAATCGGAAATGAGAGGTAGTACTAGAATTTGACCAATGTTTCCATGTGTATTTGGGTGGGTGAGATGGAAAACGCACTGAGCATGTCATTTTACTATTGGGAATGTATTTTAAAATAAAATTTTTATGGTGGGAAGCATCTTTGATCGGAATTGGCCCAGGTCAGAAGATGTATATGGTGGAGAGCACCATAAGACGAATGATGAGTTTTTTATGACATTATGGTGTCCTGAGATAGACAGCATAGGAAAGAACTGTCGATTTGTTTTAGTGATGGTTATGAGTGGTTGATTAGTTTCTTATAAATGGTGTACCTCGTGTTTGGAAGTTTTGTAATGGAAGATCATTCAGCATTCTGGAGTATAACACAGAGAATAGAGAGTGGATTGGTGACTTTAGTGGGTTGAGATCATCAATTAAATGGTTGACAAGACTTATCAAGTATTATGAGTTCTATAGTGGGGAGATTGTAGTAACCTGTGTTCAGATAGTGTATGAAATTTTAAGGGAATTTAAATTTTTGATATAGGGGATGGTTTGTTTTGAGAATTGGGGCTCAGAATGAAGTTAGAGGATTATAATTTCTATAAAATGTGTTTTTTATGGGGTTTGAGGTTTGGTGGATGTCTTGAGGGTTTGGGTGAACACTAGAGAAGTGGATGGGGGTCAGGTCTACTGAAAGGTGCAGATACAATAAATTTGTGGTATGAATGGGTCATTCACATTATGAATGACATTCATTGGGGCCTTCAAGCCATGAAATAGGGTGGATGAGGGAAGGGCCCTCGGGCCTAAAGTTTCACATCTTGAACCAATGATTTACATCATGAATTTTTTTTTGGGTTTTTTAAAATAAATAAATATGGTTTGGAACCCCCCCCCCCACCCTTAGGTCGATTAGTGCACATGGGGAGGTTGTTTTGACCAGGCCTCTCCCTCCTCTCTCAATCCCCCTATGTTGGGGATGGGTTTTAGTGTGTTTTGACAATGATCTAAGGTGATTTCATCATCCTCCTTTTATCCATGTTGTTTTCCACCCATCATTGATTTTTAAGGATTCTAATTTAGGTTTTATCAATGATTCAACTAGATCATGGTAGAATCAACCATTTTTTATGGGGATTTTAAGAAGCCTAGAATGAAAGAATATCAAGATAATGTCTACACACTGTTTTGCATCGTTTTTATGAGGCATTTCACCATATATTTTTTCTAAGATTTTTAGATTTATTTAAATTGATCTGATGATTTTTTTGGTTTTGATTGTTAGAACTTTTTTCTAGGATGATGTCGAGACTACATTGTGGACCTTCCACTGGTGTTTGGTTGCGGTTTCGGTCTGACGGGGTCGACTGGTGAGTTATTCATCATTTATGTCTAATTGAATTAAATTTTATAATTAATTAAAATTCTTTAAAACTAATTTTTATTAATTAATTATTTATAATTTGATTATAATTTTTTTTTTGTGATGCTTGGGGTAAGTTATGGCCTCATGATGATAGGTGGGGGCCAGATGGACTTGGACAACCTCAATTGAGAGTTGTCGATCTATGGTGAAAAAAGGAAACATATTTTTTGAGGTAAGTGGTACATCATATATACCCCTTAGGTATTATGCTTTATTCATATTGAATGTGATGTGTGTGGTCTTTCTACTTTGGTTTATCGACCAGTTTAAATTTAATAAATTTTTTAATTAATATTTTATTCCTATGTATGAAATGGAAAAATTTCCAAGGCCACAAAATACCTTGGGCACTAGTTTAATGCCTTGGATTCCAATGTTTGATGCCTTGATTATAATTTTGTATCATGTTACACTTGGACCCTGATGGTATAAAACAAAATAAAATAAAATGAATGAGATATAATAGCCCTAATGTTAGGTTCCCTTAGTGGCCCCTAAGTAGAGAGAGTGATGAATTGAGATTGATCATCCTGAGTAGGCCATGTGAGAGCCTTGAGATGTCTTAAGGCCTTTGGGATAGTGAGATAAATATGGGAAAGTGTTCCTATTCCACTGATATGTGATTACCTAGGTGGGTAGACCCTGGGGAGATTGATGGATGGTTTGGGTGTGGGGAATGACCTATAGTGACTTGGGAAGGGAATGGGATTGAGGCCATTTCCCTTTTGATACTTTCCTAGGGGTTTGGTGAGGCCTCAATGATACTTTGATGATATAAAGGGATGTTATTACATCTAAGTGATGGGTTTTTACCCAAGATATGTGTGTGAGACAAGATGACCCACAAAGGGATTCCTAGCTATAATGATACCTAGGGGGCCCTGTGGGTTCCCCCACTCATATCTTGACCCTATTTAGAGGGTGAATAATGGGAAAAAGTAGTGATGATTGTGAGTGTCACCTTAGAATCTTAATCAATGGTTTGAGCCTATAATGGTTTTGATTATTACAACTATTGGGAAAAAATCCCTCAAGGTATCATTGAATCATTTTTGAGGTAATTGTATTTATTGATAAAGTGGGCCTCCATGTTGTGTTTGTTGACAAAGAAAACCATGATGTTCAATTTTTTGAAAAAGGGGGTTTACATGGTGAGTTTTTGAGTTCAATAGATGTTGTAGAAAATCCTTTATTGGAAGAAGAAACACAAAAAAGGAATAAACAATCTGGAGGTAGTACAAAAAGAGCATATATAAGGTGGTGTCGTTTTCCAATGTTTGCCAAATTTTTGGGCCTCAAAATCGACAAATGGAGAAAAGTATTTTTGGAAAAGGGGCTTGTGCGCTAGTGTCTTGGAGGGTTGTAAAGTTGCACACCATATTTTTTTCAAGATCAGAACATCAAAATATGGTAAAGGAAATAGGAGTACTCAAGTTTGAGTTTGGGCGCATAAGGTGACTAGGGTGACAGAGGCTTAGACGGCTGGACTTGCGCGATGGGAGGATACTTGTGCACGGTGCTCAGGGTGTTAAAAATTACTATAAATAAAGGTCTACCAATCCTCATTTTCAGAGAGCTCAATTCTTAGAGATAATTAAAGCTCCAATCACACAAGTAGGTTTGGTCATGCAAGTGGTGGTGTAGATGCACAAGTATAAGGTTATTTTAGAAGTTGTGTGACAGTTGATAGTTTCACGCCAATATTGGTTTGGGCATAAAATGGTGTGATTCGCCCAAGTTTTAAGTTGGTGAAGGTAGTGTCACGCAAGTGGTTAGGTGACACTTGTGTGCCAGGCTTAGAGAATAATGCTAAAGCATAGAGAAGCACGCCAGGCTTGGAGAAGCGTGCCAAAGCATAGAGAAGCGTGCCAGGCTTAGAGAAGTGTGCCAGTCATTCTCAAGCTACACGAAAGTTGAAAGATTTCCTGGTACCTCCGGTGCAAAGTGAGATTAATCTACAGGTGAAAGTTTTACATCAACAGAGCATCTATATGTAGAGAAAGATGCATTCATTTGTGATAATGAAGGGACCTACAAGTCTTTAAACTGAAAGTGGATCTTCTAAAGAAGTAGTGAGCACACTTTAGTTGAGAGAGCAGTGAGCTTTCATATTGTGAGTGGTTGTAAACTAGGAGGGATATTGAGTCTGTTCCAAACTTTGTAAATAGTAGTGCACTTTTAGTAGATTTGGTACATGGGCACATCATCGGTGTATGCTCCTTGGACATAGCCCAATGATGGTGAACCAAGTAAAAATTATCGTGTCTTGTGCATGATTTAATTTCTATTTATACTTTTATACAGGAAAGAGAGAGAAGAGAGTTTTTCTTAACAGCGAAACAAGATCAATAGGGGTAGTTTTTTTAATTTATCATACCCTGATTCACCCCCCCCCCCCCCTCAGGGTATCTAACCTAGTGGACCTAACAATTGTTATCATAGTGAAAAGTTAATATTAGTGGTTCTCTCTCAAATGGAGGTCACCAACAATAATGTGATTCCAATATTTTATGGGAAAAAATTTTAGCTATGGAATAATTGGATGCAACACTACTTCCAATCTTTGGGAATGGATGTGTTCACAATAGTAATGCATGGTATAAAAACTGATATTAATAGTGGTGCATTATCGGAAGCCGGGCAAAGAGAATTGGATGCTAATACCAAGGGAATCAATGATTTAGGGAGATCCCTATACAATTCTATCTATACAAAGATGATGTCATGAAAAACTCCACATGCCATGTGGGAAAATATATATAATATATATGAAGGAGATATAAAGGTCAGAGAATCAAAGCTGCAAGTGTTGTGGAACAAGTATGAATATCTTATAATGAGCTCGAATGAGTCTGTTGATGCATTCTTTGATAGGGTAAATGTGGTAGTGGAAGACATGTGAGGTCTTGGTGAATTCATTGAAGACATAAATATTGTGAAGTTCATATTGAGGAAACTTCCACCTCGCTTCAATCCAAAGGTTTCAATATTAGAAGACTAGGATCCAAAATATCTGACACTAGATAACTTGCACAATACCCTTGTAGTATATGAAATGTGAAATGATGACAATGATGTTGCGGAAAAGGGTAAATCTAAAGAGGTGGAATTTAAATCCATGAAAAAGATCACTATTGAAGACTCTCAGGAAGAAGAAGAGGCATTTGAGGTGATGTCATTCCTCTCCTAAAACCTTCAAAGAGGAAAATAAAAGTTTAAAGGGAAACTTTCACTTGATTTTTTTTTGATGTGAAAATGTTGGACATCTTATGGAAAGGTGTCCCAAAAATTTCCAAGAAGGTGATGATATCGATGAAGCTGAAATTATCAAGAAGAAGTCTTTAGCCAATGTGAAAGGAAATAAACAGTTCAAGAAAATTTTCTTTAAGTAGAAGAACCTTCTTTTAAAATAATGTGATAGTTCATATGAGTATGAGGTTGAGGAGGTTGAAGAGATTGAAAACTGTAGAGATCATGGAGAGAATGATATGGTGGCATTTGTCGGTAGTTCTCAAAAATATTATGAAACCGAAGCTAATGAAGAAGAAGAAGAATTTGAAGGAAGACTTGACATGGAAGCTGAATTAGAAGCATCTCTTGAAGAGATAGATGTTTGGATAGAGAAAACAAATCCAACAAGGTAGTACATGGTTCCAAACTCTACATGAAACAGTAGGAAGAAGAGAAGTCTGAGCTGGTAAAATAAATTGAAAACCTTAAGTATTCCAAGAGAAAGAGCTCAGAAAAGTTTGATGGGAATAATCTAAATATTGAAGAATAGAAAAGGGAGATCAATGGATTGAATAGAAAATTGATAGATCAAGTCAAGTGTATTGAAGAACTTAAAGAATAAGAAGTTAGTCTGTGATGAAAATTGAAAGATCAAGAAAAACTCTTGACCCCCAATGTGACATCAGGAAACAAGATCATTCAAAATACTGAAAATATTAAAATTTTATGTGGGTACAAAGCAGAACTCAAGGAACAACTATAAGTATAGAAGTGACATGTAGGAATTCACCTTTTATCAAGTGTTATTGTTGTGGAAAGATGGTATACTCAAAAAATGTGTGTTCTATATCCAGAAGATACTGAAGGGTACAAGAAAAAGGTGACAGCCAAACAGAGAATGGTTCTCTAGAACATATTTCAAAGGACACTGCTTTTGGTGCGGAGGATTTGGGAACATGGATAGATACTTCACATCGACCATACAGAGGAATGTGCCAAAGAAGAATCAAAATTTTAGCAAGAAGAATATTAATGAACCAACATGTGAGTTGAAAATGAAAAATAGATTTGCAATATTTACAAGATGAAGTCAGTCCATCATACTCTGAGAAAGATCAGGAGACTCAATCTATGTTGAGTGTGAAGACAAAAATATAGACCAAGAAGAAGAGAGCAGAGAAGACAGTGGTTACTGAAATTTCCCTTAAAGCATCAGATCATTATAGTGTATGGATTCTTGACAGTGGTTGAACGTCTCACATGATAGGAAACAAGGATCTGGTTACAAGCATAAAATATAACAAAGAAGGAGTTGTCAAGTTTAGAAATAATGAAGGCCTAAAGATAATTGGATCAGGAAAGGCCATGTTTGGGGGCAAAGAAATGAGGCATGCTAACATCTTGGTAGTAGAAGGTCGCAGTCACAACTTACAAAGTGGAAATCATCTATGTGACTCTAGGAACTCTGTTAGATTTACCAAGAAGTTGAGTGTAGTTAAAGGAAAAGATGGTGAATTTGTCCTATAGGGAAAAGGACAAAGGGAAATTTATACCTTGTAAGTGGGGAAGAAGATATATGCTTTTTATCCATATAGGAAGAAAACAATTTGTGGCATAAGTGACTTGGTCATCTATTCCAACCATCCATAGAAGATCTGGTTAAGTGTGATGCAGCTAGAGACCTCCCTAAACTATCACGTGATCATACTCATACATTTGATACATGTCAATAAGGGAAGATCATCAGAAATACATACAATGAAAAGGAATAGAAGTTAACCAGAGTGCTCGAATTGGTGCATGCTAATGTTTGTGGACCTATCTCACCAAGAGACATAGATGGGAAAAGGTACTATATTCTTTTCATTGATGAATATATCAGAATGGCATGGGTATTCATCATTATGCATAAGTCTAATGTCTTCAATTTCCTAAAATAGTATCGAAGGGAATCTGAAAGGATGCTTTGGTAGATAATTATGAAGTTTCATACTAATAATGATACCGAATTCAAAAACATCTAGGTGGAAGACTATCTTGAGAAACACATAATAAGTCATCAAGTTTCTTTAGTAAGAACTCCCTAATAGAATGGAGTGGTTTAAAGGAGAAATAGGATCATCAAAAACATGGAAAAATGATTCTTATAGAAAAATACCTATTAGAGAGGTTTTGGAATGAAGCAGTGTTGACATCAGTCTACATTTCTAACAGAGCTTTGTTGTGTCTGAAGGAAAGAAAGACTCCATATGATATGTGGTATAGAAAGAATCCAATAGTGAAATACTTTCGAATCTTTGGAAGTAAGTTCTTCATTATCAACAAGGAAAAACATCGGAAATTTTAGTCATGTAGAGATGAAGGGATATTCCTTGGATACTCAGGAAAAAGAAAAGTATACAAATTCTTTAACAAAAGGTTGAAAAAAGTAGTTGAGAGCAATGATGTCACTGTAGTGGAGAATGAAGAGAGTATTCAATAGTACAATGAAAAATTTCTTGATGAAAGTGATGAAGAGGAAAGTAACATAGGGGGTGTAGAAGTAGCAGATGCTAACTCAAAATAATATACTGATAATGAAAAAGAATAATTTATGTCTGTATCTACAAATAAGCCAAGGAGTCGAGATGAAATTGATAGGGAGAATATAATTGGTGATCAGATAGTGTCAGGTTAAACAAGAAGAATGAATTCACTGCAACAGACATCTCTTTTATCTCAAGTTGAACCTAAATTTTTTGCTGATGTAGTTAAAGATGACAACTGGGTTTAGGAAATGAATGAAGAGATTGACCATATTGAGAAGAATCAGACAAGGGATATTGTTTCGAGGCTAGTAGATAAGAATTTCATCAGGACTAAATGGTCCAATCACAACAAGATGAATGAATATGGCACATTTATTAAAAAACACAACTAGTGTGCAAACTATACCCCCATATATAGGGAATAGATGTCAATGAGACATTTGCACTGGTTGTAAGGATGGAGACAATCAGATTATTCCTAGCCATTATAGTGCAATGGAAGTTCAAACTGTTCCAGATGGATTTCAAATCTGCATTCTTGAATGGGGTTCTAGAGGAAGAAGTTTATATCAAGAATCCAAATGGTTTTCTCATTCATGAGGATGTGAATAAGGTTTTTTAGCTGAATAAGGAGTTATATGGGATAAAACAAGCACCAAGATCATGGTACTCAAGGCTTGAACAGTATTTGAAGAAACTTGGTTTCCAGTGTAGTAGAGTTGATTACAATCTCTATTTCAATAATGATAGTAATCAAATTATTATAGTGTTTCTTTATGTCAATGAAATAATATTTAGCGGATCAGATGAAGCTCAGTGCAGACAATTTTTTGAATTCATGAAAAATTTGTTTGAAATGTCAATGATCGGTGAGTTGACATTTTTCCTTAGTTTATAGGTAACACAACGAAGGATGGCACATTTATCTCTCAAAAAAATATTCCAAGGAGGTTATGAGGAGATTTGGGATGGAAAATTCCAAGGAAATGAAGACACCAGTTGCTACCTGGATGAAACTGTCCAAATATGATGTAGGAAAAGAAGTTAATATCATAGAATATAGAAAAATTATTGGAAGATTACTATACTTGACAGTGACAAGGCCTGACATTGTATTCTCCACATGCCAAGTATTGAGATATCAAATTAATCCCAAGGAAATCCACATGCTTTTAGTAAAAATAATACTTTGGTATATTAAGGTCACTATGGATTTTGGTTTGATGTATGATGACAATTCTTAGCCAGAACTGTTGGGATATACAGATTTAGATTGGGACGGTTCAGCAGATGATAGGAAATCAACATCAGGTGGTGCTTTCTATCTTGGTGGATTTTGTATTTCTTATCTAAGTAAGAAGCAAGATTAAATTTCATTAAGAACCATGGAATCTGAGTAAATTATGGACACTCAAGCATGCACACAGTTATTGTGGATAAAGTAGCAGCTTGATGATATGGGAGTTGAAGTGAAGTCTCCGATTGGAATCCAGTACGATAACTCAAGTGCTATCAATATTAGAAAAAATCTAGTCCATCACTCAAGGACAAATCACATTGAGATAAAATATCATTTTATCAAGGAGAAGGTGGAGCAAGGTCTAGTGAAGTTTGAGTATGTGCCTACAGAGCTACAGTTTTCATACATTCTAACAAAGGCATTACCCAAGGATGAATTTGAGAGGCATCGGTTGGTTCTGGGAGTCCATTAGACTCCCCACACTTGAAAAAGTGTGGATGTGGACCCCCCCCCCCCTCTTCCTGAGGTATGGTGTATTTAACTTAGGGTACTAATATGTGCTCTCTTCTCTGTTGCAGACCACAAAGGAGTGACCTTTGGGTTCATTGACAAAGGGGGAGAAAGAGTGACTCCTAAATGGGGAGAAACTATGGCTAAAGAAGGGAGACAATTTCTTTTGACAAAAGAAATAGGGAGAAACTGATAGGTGGAGCAGTGAAATAGGGAGAGTTTACCAAGAACAGAAGAAGATGATAGGGGGAGCACCATGATGAGAGTATGTGGTGTTCGAAGTGATCATCCAGATCTTAGCTTGGACAACCCAAGAACCCAACAACATAATAAGGAGAGTATTAAATCTGAAGATGCTAGAAGTGATTGATCAAATAATGTATATCACGACAGCTGAGGTTCATGATAAAAGCAGAAGAGTGGTGTTGTGATGGTGTTAGAAGGTTTCTAGTGATCAGCAATTGGTATCAGTTTAGTATCAACAATTGATGTCAGAAATGAAGTGATTTATTGATGAGCTTTTCATTTACTCTTGTTTCTCATGCCGAGAATTGCTCATGTGGGCTTAGAGTATGTGTTGAGTGAATCCTTGATCCCTATTTAAATCGCAAGAGGTGAACGGTGGATAAAACATTAACATGGTATCATTTTATGAGAAGAGTTGTCAATAAACCAAAAGGGGGATATTTTTGGGCAAAAATCCCTCAAGGTATCATTGAATCATTTTTTAGGTGATTGTATTTGTTGAAAAAGTGGGGATCTATGTTGTGTTTGTTGACAAAGTAGACCATGATGTTCAATTTATTGATAAAGGGGGTTTACAGGTGAGTCTTTGAGTTCAATATATGTTGTTGACAATCCTTTATTACCAGAATAACCTCGAAAAAGTAATGAACATTTTGGAGGTGGTACAAAAATAGCAGATACAAGGTGGCACCATTTTCCAGCATTTGCCAAATTTTTGGGCCTCAAAATTAACAAATGGAGAAAATTGTTTTTGGTAAAGGTAATTGCACGCCAATGTCTTGGGGGCTTGGAAAGTTGGGTGTCATATGTTTTTCAAGACTATAACATCAAAATATGGAAAAGGAAAGAGGGATGCCCAAGTTTTTGTTTGGGAACGCAAGGTGACTAAGGTGACAGAGGCTTAGGCAGGTAGACTTGCACGTCGGGAGGAGACTTGTGTGCGGCGCTCAGGGTGGTCAAAATGCCTATAAATAGAGGGATACCCCTCCTCATTTTTATAGAGCTCAACACTTAGAGATAATTCGAGCTCCAGTCACGTAAGTAGGTTTGGCCGCGCAAGTGGTGGTGTGGGCGTGCAAGTATAAGGTTATTCAAAATTTGTGTGCCTATTGATAGTTGTGCGTCAATATTGGTTTGGGCATAAAAGGGTGTGATTCTCCCAAGTTTTGAGTTGGCGAAGGGAGTGTCGCGCAAGTGTTTAGGTGAAACGTGCATGCCAGGATTAGATAATCATGCCAAAGCATATAAAAGTACACTGGGATTGGAGAAACATGCCAAAGCATAGATAAGCGTGCCAATCTTAGAGAAGTGTTCCCGTAATTCTAAGGCTGCACAAAAGTTGGAAGATTGCACGGTACCTCTGGTGTAAAGTGAGATTCATCTGTGGGTGAAAGTTGGACATCAACAGAGCATCTATATATAGAGAAATATGAATTCATTTGTGATAATGAAGGGACCTTCAAGTCTTTAAACTATAAGTGGATCTTCTATTGAAGTAGTGAGCACACTTCATTTGAGAGAGTAGTGAGCTTTCATATTGTCATTGGTTGTAAACTAGGAGGTACAGTGAGTCCGCTACGAACTTTGTAAATATTAGTTCACTTTTATTATATTTGGCACATCAGCACATCGTCGATGTATGCTCCTTGGATGTATCCCAGTGAGGGTAAACCAAGTAAAAATTGTTGTGTCATGTGTGTGATTTAATTTTTTTTTATACTTTTCTAAGCGAAAGATATAGAAGAGAGTTTTTCTTAATAGACAAACAATATCAATAAGGGCAGTTGTTTTAATCTGACATACCCTGATTCACCCCCCCCCCCCCCCCCCCCTCAGGGTATCTAACCTAGTGGACCTAACAACAACTTGTCCACCTGAGAGGTCAATCTTGTTTATACGATATAGGTTTGGGAAAATGGCCTGCCCTGGCAAGATATTACAGGAGGAATTATTTCCCTTTAATATGTATTTACATACATAGTATACCTTATCTACTCTCCCTAAATATTTAATTCATGCCTTATGACTATGGAATACTCATTATTACTTCCTAGGGTTTGATGATGATGCCTGATGATTATAGAATGCTCAGAAGTAACTCCTAAGGTTTGGTGGTTTCGCCTAATGATTATGTATCAACTAGGATAGCCTCTTAGGGATTAGATTTGAGCCTTAGGATTATGGATCACCTAGGATTACCTATTAGGTATCGGTGATAATTCATGGTGACTATAGGATCACCTAGTATTAACTCCTAGGTTCCGAGATGATTCATGATGACTATTGATCGCCTCATATCGCCTCTTAGGGATTGGCTTGTAGCTTGCTACTATTGGGATGCCTTGGGATAATTTCCATGACCCAATGTTTAGCCTTATACTATATGGATGTTGGGCCCAGTATTAGTAGGCATGATTATGTGACAGGATCAAAGACACTATGGAATTGGTAAAAGTAGGTTTGGGTCGATCTCAGGTTTAATGGCAGAACTTGAGGATCAATAGTGGTTATTATTTACACTTCTATATTTTATGTATTTATTCAACTAAGAACAATGCATGAATACACTACATTTACTGGTTATGTATGGGATTGCACTGGTATTTTCCTACTGAGTTTTACTCACGCTACTTGGGTGGTCATGGCACTAGAGAACCTGATAAGAATCTACTAATCATAGGTACAGGTTGGGAATATTATTAATATTGGATCATTCATATGGGTATATTAGATGGGATTGGAGATTGGGATGAGGTGAGTATTTGGGATAGTAGTGGATCCTCTTATACTTTTATTTATTTCTATATTAATTTTCCATATATGGTTGTATTAGTGGTTGGAAAGTGAATCTATATGATGGTATGAATTTTTGTGATTTTATTATTAATGGTTGTGATTATGGCTTCTATATACTCTACTTATTACTATTTTGGATGATTTTTGGTTATTTATTTATTATTTTACACTATGATATGGGGGTATAGTCTCTCCACAGTACTACCCTAGACCTCTACTACTAGTTAGTAGCCTCTAGCGTATGGGGAGGAATACCTGAGGTCCCATAATGACCCATTGTAGTTATTATTCATGGTGAATCAAGGAAATTATGTTACAAGGTGTAACATCCCTGGCCCATTCTACCCAAACCATATTTGAATTAGGTTGTTACATGAAATTAATCACACCTTATATGCCAAAGTTTGTTGACTAGAATCGAGGGTCTATATGTAACATGGAGAGACTATACCCTCTAGATTTGATAAATGTAAATAAAAATGAAATGAAATATAGGAAACCATAACCATGGTATAACAGCATAATATGAAAATTAAATATATGATATATCTATAAGGAAAACATATCAAATTATATAATAAACGAGAACAACTGTAATATCATGTATTTCATACATGAATATTTATGATTTCATGTGGGATGATCATATACAGACATGGTCCAAAATATTCAAAAATTGTATACAACTACAAAACTAGATCCCAGTCCCCATTTGGTCTCATATCTCAACATTGACCATCTACTCCAGCTCAACCATACACTAAAGGACCATTTTCCTTACATACATCTTGAATCATGAAATCTATATACCCATTAAGATTCCCATGTAGGTGTGAGTAAACTCAATAGGCCACCACCAACTATATCCCAAAAAAATAAGAATATTTAAGTGAATACATGAAGTGATATGATGGAAATTAGAAACAATATAAAAATTAAAATATTTTATAAATTCTCAAGTTTTAATAAATCCACTCAGGAAGTGACCATGCCTGCTTTATCTAATGCCAAAATAAGTATGAACCTTTTCACTTTGTAATATAAATGATAGGAATAATATTCCATTCATATCATAGATCACATGGGAATGGGAATAGTTTCTGGTGACACATCAATTCAATAAAAGGGCATAAAATCCCATAATACATAACATTTAACAAGTGGGAATAGAATCATGTGACATAACCAAATCATCAAGAGGAAATTACATCCCATGATATATCACATTCGGTAAATGGGAATCATGCCCTATGCCAAAGTAAAAATAGAAATCAAGTGGGATGTATATTCCATGTTGGTAACCTCACATCATTAGATATGGAATTGCAGTGGAAACAATACAAAAGTTAGCATAGCATCCGGGGAATATCATCCCCTTTCATGGAAATTTAAATATATGGTCATTGTGTTCCATTTCCATGGGAAAAATGTGAAATAAGGCATTGTGTCCCTAGCCTTGAGTGATATCAAAAGATTGGGAATAGTGTCCCTTTCCAAGGGAAAGATTACATAAAAATGGTATGGTGTCCCATATCATAAACAAAATGTGGTAAATGGGAAATATGTAACATACCATGATTAGCATAATCATATTAGGCATGTATTCCCACACCATATGCATCATCAATAAAAGTTTTCAGGTCATCCCTTACCATAGGAAACACCATAGTAAATGGATAGTCCATCCCATACTCAAAAAAATATCATAATCAAGGGGAATATCATTCCATGTCATATCAAAATCAATAAAATAGGGCATGGTTCCCCATAAAAAAACTATATCATGGAATAATAAACAAAAGAACCAATACATCACAGAAATTTATAATAAGTTTGGTGTAACATCCAACTCACAACATAATTTATACATGGTTAGTCCCCACACACACAACCCATTCCCATAATCCAAATTCAAAGTAAAACTTACATAGAACCATATAATCTAAGGGAGGGTGAACTCTCACTACTTACACCAGTCAAAAATCCAAAAAAAAACTATATAACAACCCATAATTCCATTACAATCCAGCTATGGGATAGTATTTAACATAAATCCTCATCCCCTTATTAAATAAGATTAATAAGAACCTAGAGAGGTCCACTAAATCAAAATATAATTCAAGGATAACCACATTGGGTTTTAATTATAAAGTTCATCGTACTTTAATTCAAGTGTGTGGCCATTAGTGACCATAGAACTAATTACCATGAATAGAGTACCAATCGTGTCCCTAACAATCATTATTATACTCATTAGACAAAAAAATTGAATTTTTTTTCATATCAGATCATTTTCACCTCCTCAAAAATTTTAAAGATCACATATTGTATGAAAACTCATAAACTGATGGGAAATATCAGGGTTCTCCCACCTCATTTTCATGGGAAAATTTCTACAAAATATCACTAGATGGATCAAGCTTTCATTAAAAAAAATCAAAAAAACTGATATAAACCCATAAATTAGGGATATCTAATAAATAAAATTATAATAATAAGAGAACCAAACAATGGATGGGGTGTAATGATATACATATCTCTATTGATCCTATGGGATAGATACCACTTGAATATGATCACAAACTGAGAAGAAACCACAGTTATAGGGTGGAAACCTCAAGGGGGGAGGTTTGTGCAGCCTAATGGAAAAATGGGGGGAAATTGTTTAATAGATTTTAATATTTAAATAAATTTAATTATAATCATAAAAAAACTATATTGGGGGTCCATTATAGTGGTAAAACTTTGTTTATAACACAAATCCCCAATCCAGGGTCACGTTGTGGCATGGCCCCTTAGTTCTTGGCATAATGGATCTTTCAAAGGAGACACCAGAAAACCTCAGCCTATTTTTGTGGTGTGGATGGTTGATTCATGCAGAAACCCCTAATATTTTAGTGTGACCAACCACCTACTCCCAAAAAATTATCTTACATAGCTTATCAACATGTTATAACATCTCCTATTGTGGTGTGATCTTTGACCAACACCAAAATTTCAATCTATAATAAGTCTAACCCCATAAATATTGACCTCTAGCCTCCACTAACTCTTATAAATATTGAAATACATCAAATAAATATGGTTTGTAAAAAATTTAAACAATATCATACCCTGGCATATTCATGATGTTTCAGCCTCCCCACCATATAGTGAATCTTCCTCAAGTTATATTACTGAGCATATTTGGTGAAAATCTATAAAAACTGGGGTCATATATCCACCTCTCATTCTCATGTATCCTTCTATATATGATCATGCTACCAATACATACATTACAATGTTTCTGTCTACCCTTGAAAGAACTTCTCACTTTGCTCTACTATATGAAATGCTCATTCCTCAAATGGTGCATCATTCTTCAGCTCAACATCATCGATGTTGATCACATGATAAGGTTTGGGATTATATTACTAAAGTTATGATTCATGGAATAAATTGTGCATCACATGGAATATATGGGGAATCACTAATCATTACACCATGGTACTAGTCCTCTCATCAACCTCAAAGAACCCCCACATACTTGGGTGCCTTCTTTTCATGTCTCCAAACTTGCTAGTGTCCCAGATGAGGAGACACTCTCAAGAAAACATTTCCACCCAACTCAAACTCTAGAGAATTAAATTTTAATTCTATATATGATAACTACCTTCTTGGATCACTCATTAACTAATTTTGAATCAACTAGATATTCTTTGATGATCCCTGCATGAGACTCAGTCAAACAATAGAAGACACCCCTACATTAATCCATCATAGAGGTGATCATCATAACCTTACATAAAAGTCCTAAAAGAGTGACATTTGATTAAATGAATGATAACTATTGTTATAGAAAAACTTGAAAATCATAAGATGAATCTCCCACAAACTTTTGAAATCAAGGACGCACGCTAGCAACATGTCCTCTAACACCCATATAGTGCGCTCAAACTTCCTATCAATCTAAGGATGGTATTTAATTCTTAAATTATATTGTATATCCAATGAATTCTACAATCCATTCTAGAATCATGACATAAATTGAGCATCTTGATCATATATGATACTCATATTCACACCGTGTCATCATACTTCTCTCGAATATACAACTGACCCAACTCGTCAATGGAGTGGGTCTCCTTGATTGATATGAAATAATACACTTTGGTCAAATGAACAACTATAACCCATACTACATCACTACCTCAGGGTGACCTCAGTAAACCCATCAGGAAATCTATCACCACATAATACCACTTCCACTCAAGAATTGGTAGAGGTTGAATAAGAATCACAGGTAATTGATGCTTGAATTTCACTATCAAATAGGTGAATCATCATGAAATAAACCCTAAAATATATTTATTTATCCCAAGCCACCAATATTATTTGTGGATTTCATATTACATTTTAGTTACCCCCGGGTGAATAGATCATCTCGAGGTTTTTTATCCCCATATAAAATCCCCACACAACATCATAGAGACCAGAACTTGAACTCATATATAAAGGATCCAATCATTATCTTGGGCCCAATATGGTGGTGGATACCCACCATATATATTGTCTCTTATAACCCATAAATATGAGTCAAATAGCTAAATCTTATTTACTCTCTCAATTAGTGATCATGTAATAGTCAAATATTTAAGGGTATTTCTTCCCTGATACTCCTGGACATTGAAATTTACCTTTATAAAGAGGATCATCATCTGTCACTCACTATTATCCTCATGAACAATCAGATCCTTAGTCGTCTGAATTTGTGCCTCAACTACAATATTCCCCCTATCAATGGTGTAAGCCATCTCAAAGTCAAAAAAATGTAAATACTTGACCCAAATTCTCTACTAAAGGTTCAAGTCGTGGTGGTAAAAGGTATAATTAAGGATATTGTGTTTTGTATACACTGTAAACCTATCATCCAATAAATAGTGATTCTAGAATCTCATCACTTACACCACCACCAGGAGCTCAAAATCATGTGTCAGATAGTTCTACTCATGCGATCATAGCTAACTAGAACCGTAAGTGGCTAATCAACCCTCCTAATAAGAACTTATCCTATACCAAACCATGATACATCATAATATAGGGTATACTCCTTACTTATCTCTAGTAAGGTCATAATTGGTGCATAATTTTACTAACTCTTCAGATCCCGGAAGGATCTATCACAAGAATCAGACCACTTGAACTTTTCCACCTTGTTTTTTAGGGTCCTCATTTCCATTAACAATATAGATATGTCCCTAATAAATTTCCTATAGTATCCTTACAATCCTAGAAATTTATGGATCTAAATCACATGCTTGGGTCACTCCTAAGAAACCATGGCCTTAATATTCTCAGGTTCCACTAATATACCAGCCTCTGACATCAAATTTCTTATGAAGAGAACCTCAATGATTCATAAATGACACTTTAAGAGATTTTTATACATAAGATTCTCCCCTAGTGTTCTCAAAATTATCTCCAAATATCAAGAAAGTTCCACCCATGTTTGGGGGTACATAATAATTCCATCAAAAAATAAAACCATGAATGAAACCTAATATGGATGAAACACTCTATTCATCAGGGCCATAAACACTGTAAATACATTCAACAAACTGAACAACATCAATAGAAACTCATATAAACTATACCTTATCCAAAAATTAGTATGAGGAATATCATATGGACTCACTCACAATTAATAACATCCTCTTATTAAATCGATATTAGATAACCACATGGATCACCTTAACTGATTGAATATGTCATCTACAAAAGCAAGAGGATGTTGGTTATTAACCATCACACTTGGTTAAACCATTGATAATTCGCATATAAATTCAATGAACCATCACCCTTCTTGATGAATAAAATAGGTTCACCCTAAGGGGTGTGCTTGATTGAAATAATCCCTTCACCTCAAGGTCCTCTAGATTAACCTTAAACTCTATAAATTTTATAAGATCTATTCTATATGAAGGAATGGATATAGGATTTATACCAAGAATCAACACCATTTTGAACTTGGTATCTCTCTCATGTAGAAACACTTATAATTTTTTAGGAAATATGTCTTGGAATTAGTTAAAAATGGTATGAAATGAAATCTATAGCATCTCTATATCTCTTTAAATAGAGATAGGAAACTAGAAAGAAATTGTTCCCAGTTATCATTGGTCAGGTCCCAAATGACCTGCTTGAAAATACCACTCTCTAACACGGGTATAATAATCACCAACAAATGACATGAAGGATACAAATCAATGATATTAGTTGATTTGTGCTCGATATTGATTCAAAGAGTATGTAAATACCCTAAAACTAGTATCCCAAAGAAAGTGGTTACTTTATTACATTAGCACTAGATACAAGAAATTACAACCCAAAGGACCGAATAGTTTAGTAGTCTTTATAAAATATATACATACTTTAAATTCATATTAAATTTTAAAAACATAAAATAAATAAAGTGTTTTATTTTAAAACATCATTATTCTCATTAGAATATACCTACATATTAATCACAAAACACTTCCTGGTATCCTGGGTAAAATAAAACATAAGAAAGGGTGAGCTTGGATGCTTAGTAAGGGTATGTGTATAGTGGAATATATAATGAATACATAATAATAATCAATATGGAGAGGTAAATAATTGAAACACATTCCATTTAAACAATAACTTGAGAATAATATGGAAGGAATAAATAATGATCGAATAAATCCATATAAATAATCACATTAACTTGAAACTTATCCATGGATATTCTAACTAATTGAACAATAACATGGATATCAATAACTAATCACATAATGAGGAAATTCATAATGTCATGCATTATAAACATATTTTCAATACCTTTCACAAGATATTTTAAAACTATGGGTAAAAACCCACATTAGTAAAAAATTAGTTATCGTGTTGCCATTTTAACATTAATTATTTATAACTAACATGAAAAATATATGAAAAAATATTTTTCACATTGTTTATATAATAAACTACATGAAATTTTAAAAAAGAACTAGTTTCTATGTCAGTTACCTAAAAACCGACGTTGAATATTAGGTTTACTACATCGGTTTTAGAATAACTAATGTTGAAAAATTAGTTATAACATTGGTTATATGGAACCAATGTTAAAATATATTTTTCATGTTGGTTATTAAATAACCTATTTTATATACCTTTTAAAATTTTATGAATCCATGGGTGGACTCATTTATGTGTCTTTCATTCTCGCAACAGCGATCTAGTTTCTCTCACATGGAAGCTCTAACCCTCATTATTTGATATGGTGGACTCTAATCTTGCATTACCATGTTCATACACCCTTATGTTTTGTCAAAATAATCATTTAATGTTTGAAGATATATATTCCAATCTATCTAGTAAGCCTCATACATTCTCAATCCTCTCTTTTGGTTGGCCCATGGATGATTCCTTATAAAATTGATTCTCTATTACTATGTTTACATTTTCAGGGTTTTAGTTTGATTGTATTATTTTTTTCATGTTATTGGAACCCATGATTTGTGAAACACCAAGTTTATTTCTCTCTTCCCTCATGATTTAAGTTGAATAAGAACACTATTGGAAGTCCAAGCTCTTCGATTCAGTGAAAAACAAGTTTGTATATCATCTTGGATTTTCTTCTTGGTTGGTTTATTACATTTTTATTTTTATATCTCATATTACCACTTATAATCCCCTTGTTTAATAACTAAAATTAATTTTCTCATTTATTTTGACCCTTAATAATCTCATTTTTTAAAATTGGAATCATTATCCTCTATGTATATATTCTATATATTTTTTTATGGATATAATTGTATATAATTTTATAATTTCATAAGGTTATATTCTTTTTATTTTTACTTTAGAAATGTCTTAAAGGAATATATTTTGTAATTCCTTTTGGAAGAATTAATTTTCTCATCAAAATTTTCTATTTTCCTTATAATGGTTCCCTTATTTTTTATAGGTTTTTCAATGTCATTTCTATTTCCAATATTTTATAAATTACTCCCTTTGTAATAAAGGTTACAAAAAAATTAAATGTAAAATATTCTTATTTTTCAAAGTAATTTTATAATGTTATTATAATGTAATTTTAATAAATATCAATGCCATTTAATGTTTCTTATTATACACTTGATATATAATCTAATGAAACCACCCAACTTATTTTTTAGTATAGATTACAATCAAAATTTTTGAAATCCAATTTAATTCAATTTATTTATCATGTGTTCGATATGATATGTTAGGATTATGATTATTTTCATATATCTGATCTATAAATATGTAAATTTTATCATTATTTTATGGTTGTATGTATTATATACCTCCAAAGTATTGTAAATATATTAGGGTATTTAACACCCTATTTTATTTAATGTGATTAGATAGAAAATTATACCTTAAATTAATTTATAAAATTGATCCCTTTGTTCAATGAAATATTTATTTTCATTGGATAAAGAATATAATAATAAAATATATGAGTTATATTTATAGTAAATTATATCATTCAATGTTAATATTTTCTTCCAAAAATTTTGATTATTCACTAATATTTTTGTTTTAAATTTTATTATAGTTACTGTTAATGTTAGAACTTTTTTTCTCAATGAGTGTCTCAACTTAATCCTCCATCTTGTTTTGCTGGAAACTACTACTTATTACAATACTTCTATACTTAATCTCTTTTCTTAAACAAATTAATTCTACTCACTAATGATCCTATATTATTGTTTAATTTTTTTTACTTTCAATTCAATGAAATCTTCACATGATATTTCTAGATATTTAGTCTTTCTAGGGATTTCATTTATTTTTTCTTTCCCAGTAAGACTCTTTTACACTCTAGTGATATAAATTTATTTCATTTATTTTATATTTGATTATATAATAATTACAATTAAAATTCAATTTCATCTCTAATTTTATTAACTTTTTTAACATTATATTCACTGTCATTGAAAATCATAGCAATGTTTTACTGATGAATAATATCACAAGTGTGTCTTCTTAATTATAATTGAAATGATATATTATTTCCCCCTCTAACTCACTTTTATCACCACTATATTCTTTTGACAAGATATTTATTTTGATATTTTTTATAGATAATAATGATTCAAAGTTGGATTACTGCACTTTAAATAAGTTATGAATATGAGGAAGGTATCTATGTGTTTTGGAATTTTCTAAACAAAATGTTCTCAAAAATGAAATGTTCTTCTATCCATGCTTAAAAAAAATTAAATATGAAGAATTTGAAAATTAGATAGATCAAATATCATTTAATTTTTCATGGTTTTAATTTGAGTTATAGCCCTAGAATTTTTCATGGTAAAACTAGGAAGAATTTCAGATCTATTGTTGATGATGCTTTGTAAGATGATAAGTCTGATAAAATTGAAGAAATGATTCATGATATTGAAGAGGAGTCAATTGAGAAAGAACTAAAAATTGAGTGTCTATATGATGATGATGAAAACCCATTTTATATAGGTTGTATGGAATTTATAGTTTTATCAACAGTGTTAAGATTGAATAACATGCAGGAAATAAATGGATGGAATGAAAAGAGTTGTATAGAGTTGATATAATTATTGAAATACATTCTTCTTAAAGATAATGATCATCTAGATTCACATTATAAAGTGAATAAAATATTATGCCTGCTGGGATTATGGTACAATAAAATATATGCTTTCTTGAATGATTGTGTGCTATATAGGAAGGAATAGGAATTTATATTAGGGTGTCCTAAATGTGGGATGTCATAGTATAAGTTGAAAGAAAAATCACTGGATGATTTGGTGGCTAAAGAGACCTCTACCAAGGCATTTAGGTATCTTTCTATAATTCCTCATTTTAAATGTTTATTTTAAAATTAAAATAATACAAATTGGTTAATATGTAATGCATATGAGAAAATATGTGATAGAAAATTATGGCATCTAACTGATTGTCCACGGTGGAAGAAAAATGATCAATAGTTTCTTACATATGGAAATGAAGTTAGAAATCTCATACTTGGACTATGCATGGATGGAGTGAATCCATATCGAAGACTTATTAGAATACATAGTTAATGGCCTATTTTATTGTGAATTTACAACTTATCTCCTGAATTTTTTATGAAGCAAAAATATATCATGTTGAGTTTAATGATCTCTGAACCAAAATAGTCCAAAAATGATATTTATTTTTTCTTATCACCATTAATTGATGATTTAAAACTTTTATCGGTGGAAGGTATTAGGGTGTATGATTCTTATAAAATGGAATATTTTAAACTATATGAAATGATTATTTTCTATATAAATGAATTCTCAGCATATAGAAATTTATCTTGATACAGTGTTAAGGGGCGTAAATATTATCCAATTTGTTAACAATGGACTTCATATTATCAACTGAAACATGGTAGAAAATGGTATACATGGGTCATCTGAGGTTTTTTTCTATGGATCACTATTTTTGAAGATTGAAAAAGGATTTCAATGGCCCACAACAATTTTATATTGCTTTATAACCTTTTTCAACCAATTAGTATTTTGAGAGGGTAAAAAACATTGATGTGACATTCATAATGACACAAAAATATGGTAATTATAGAAATATTTAGAAGTAATAGTCAATATTTTTTGAGCTACCATGTTCAAGATATAATGAGGTCAATCATAAAATTGATGTCATGCATATAGAGAAGAATATCTATGACTGATTTATTAAAACATTCTTAGATGTTAAAGGAAAGACTAAAGAATGGTTGAATGTAATATTGGACTTACTCTCAATGGGAATACAATTGGAGTTAGCTCCCACTCCTGATAGAAGGAAAACATCTCTACCCCTAGATTGTCAACATTATCTAAAAGGGAAAAAATTATCTTTTTTCAGTGTCTTCATGATATCAAAGTGTCACAAAATTATTCTTCAAATGTAAAAAATATATTTAAAAGATTTAAAGTTGATTGGTATGAAATCTCATGATTATCACATCATGATGCAACAACTCCTACCAGTTTCATTTCATAGAATATTTTTCATCCATGTAAGAATTATTATCATAAAAGTGTGTTATTTTTTAAAATCAATTTATAATAAGGCGATTGATCTGGATGCTTTGAATAATTTAGACAAAAAAGTGGTTTCTATACTTTTTTAATTAGAAATGTATTTTCCTCCCTATTTTTTTGATATTATGGTGAATTTAATGGTTCATTTGGTGTGATAACATAAAGCTTTGTAGACCTACATATCTATGTTGGATGTATACTTTTGTAAGGTATATAAATATATTTAAGGGATATGTTAAGAATCCATATCGAACTAAATCCTCCATTATTGAGAATTATATTTCTGAGGAGGTTTCATATTTTTTTACAAGTTACTTGTCTACAATGGAGCACATCAGTTTACTTACATCTTTCCATGAACAATTAAATTAATGGGGAAAGGGGATAAGTGGTTTGAAAGTAAAATCATTGATAGGTGAATAGATAATGAAGTTGCATTTATATATCTTGAATAATATAGATGATGTTTACCCATATATATAAATTCATATTAATGTGTTGAAACAATGTTATTCAAAGAGGAAAGATATGTGAATTTTGAATGAGAATAATAAAAAAAATTTGTCATGGTTTAAAGAGACTATGCTTGGTAGATTAGATGGATCGGAAACATTGAGATGGTTATTGGGTAGTCTAAGTTTAAATTTGATAACATAGTCCAGATATGATATTAATGGAAATAAATTTTATATGAAAGATCAGGACAACATAAGTACAGTTCAGAATAGTAGTGTATTGGTTATGTGGAAGAAATTCATTTTTCGATTGCCAAAGACAAAAACTCAATTTCATAATTAAGTTCATATTACAGAGTCATTGAATAAATATAATAGGTTGATTGCATTAAATTTTTAGTTCCATAGTTTAACTATAAATGGTTTATTAGTAAAAACAGTTTCAGACATGATAAATTTGGAATGACACTAGTTAATCTGAATAGATTAGAATACATAACTGGTCCTTTTATTGTGGAAACACATGAAAAAAAATCTATGTTCTTAATCAATATGATATGAAGTGGTATATTGTTTTATAAATGAAAAAACATTATGTTGGTGATGATAAAATTGATGAAGATGATGATTTATGTGAGATCCCTTATTCCATGGAAATATTAATAGATAAGATTGATGAGTATGTCATATACATGGTTTGTACAATATAAAATGATCATGATGAAGGAATTTGGGAAAAAATCCTTTCATACATTCCTAATATTACAGGTAACATATTTTTATTTCTTATTTACTTTTTAAAATTTTATAAAATGTTAGATATTTTAATTTTATTTTCTTTATTAAAACACATATTATAACTAATAATATAAATTGTTTGTTTATATTTGTTTAGTTTTTTTATTTTACTAGGTTTACCCTTACGTAAGTTATCTATTAATTGATTTTGTTGAAAAACAATTATTTTAAATCTAATATGTTAAATAAAAACAAAAATATTGTATAAAAGAGTATATTAAAAAAATTCTTTTACTCTAAAAAATGATTTATTAGGTTGGAGAATTTTTACTATTCGCACACCATTTTTGGATTTGTTTTCAATATTTTATGTTTTTTCATATCCCATTAATTTTATTATCATTTTAGTTAACTACCCTAACAAATATGAATAAAAATGTGATTAGTTTAGTTTAATTTCTATTGTATCATTTTTCATATATTCAAATAATATTATTTTTGGTGGAAAAATGGTGTTATATATTGGAGGATTTTTACTGTTCACACTCCATTTTTTATTTTTTTCATTAATTTATGTTGTTTAATATCTCATTAATATTTTTATAATTTTAGTTAATTATAAAAAATATGAATAAAAATTTGTTTAGTTTATTTTACTTTTTGTTTGATAATTTTTCATATTTTTTACATTTGTATGTAATAGTTGGATTTATATATTTTTGTACTAATTATTTATTTCTTTGATCTGGAGGATAATGATAGATCAATAATCTGATCCACTACATAATTTTTTATAGGATCATACACATACCTCTGGGGGGGAATGTACACATGCTCCTATTGATGAGTCTCCTCACCCTTCTTTATAAGAGACATCTACTTCCACGGGGTGAAAAAGAGTTTTGAGGGTTAGTAAACATGGTAACACACGTTTACCAAAATTATCGGTTGCACATAGCTAGGACCAAAGGATAGCAGTAGACTTTGATGATAATTATATTCCAATAGGTATAAATTCAAAACAATTCAAGACTTTTATAGCAATTCGGGATAAAAGAAAAGTGATTATTTTGATTGATGATTGGTGAAGTGTTAACAAAATGACAATATATCACTTGTGGGAGACCGTTTTAGTAAGGTAATTTGTTATTATTTTACTTATATTTAAATTTTTATAGTAATATATGTTTTCCCTTTTCTTATCAGATGACATATGATATACCTAATAATGGAGGAGTCGAGATGAAATGTTTATCATTGGTTGTTAAGAGATGGAGGGATTTTAAATCAACTCTCACATCAGATTTAATTTTTGGGCATAGATAATATCATAATTCATGTGATGTATATAAAATTATACATGAATATATATGGAATAAATTTGTTGAAATTAGACAATGAGAATCATTTTTTGGTAAGTGCAATGTTACCATTTAGAATTTTTTTTATATTAATGATCATATTGATGATTTCTTTATTCTTAATTTATATTAATTGAGTAGATATCATTATTCCAATCTAGAAATGTATACCCTCATACTTTATCTAAGGAGGGTATATGTTATTATAAGAACAAATGATAGCAAAAAAAATTTGAAAACTGAGAGCTGAGTCTTCTGGATCTGCAAAGGTAGACACCCCCTACTAGACGTGAAAAATGAAAGAGGGATTGAATGAGAAAAAAAGGAAATATATTATAGAAGAGTCGAGGGTTGTAGCTGAGAGGATTGTGATATATTTACTTTATTTATTTATTTATGTTAAAACAATTCTTTATATATTGTGATTCATTACATATTTTTTAAAATATTCTATATAGGATTCCCTTGAGGATCAGAGCACATAGGGGGTCTTCATAACTAAAAGTAGGAAGGATATTTTAGCTACAGCATTGAGAAATCCTGAACACCTGGGTTGTGTACGAGGATACTCGGTAGGTTTATTGGTAAAAAAGTGTTTCCACATTCTGAAGCTTCTTCAATGGTGGATGTTTTAAAAAAAATAGAATCTTGGAAAACTAAAGTTCAAGATATTAATGTGACTATGGAGGATAGGATTAGAGTTTTGGTACAGTAGATGTTTGTAGACATGAAAATAAAATTTTAAACTCTTGATCCCACTCCTAAGCCTCCACCAGCAAATCTCACTCCTTCTACTTATCTTACTCATACACATCCACCTACAGACCCTACTCCTTATCATACTCCTACACCTCCTCCTCCACAGCTTCCCAACTATTGTGAGTTATGTGTTGATGATCTATATCATCATATTATTGTGTATTGGATGATATACTATATTGGAAATACCATTCATCATTAATAGAGAGAGATAAAGTATCATAGGTTCACTTTAAATAATACTATAGATAGATCAGCAAGAATATTATTTCCTACAGATAAGGTGAGTATAATTGGACAATGTATAAGCCATTTTTTAGTTTTTCCATCTAGACTTGTTCAAAAAATTATCATAGAGGAATGTATATATTATATATTTTATTTCATTTTGTTATTAGATTTGTTTTAACATTTTAGAGTTTATATATTTATATATTTTTTACAGGAATAATTTAAAGGTAAAGAAATACTATATAAACAACATAAAATACAAATTTTTATGACTTCATACACAAACTATACTAGTCTTGATATATTATCAACATATTCAAATTTGTTGTTGGATGTTTATGATATTCCAATAGAAGTTGGAATTTTGGAGTGTTTAATGACTGTGGTGTTTTTGAAAAATGATATCATGGATCTTGTAACTGGATATTAGTTGGGCATAAACATGATGCAAATATTTTTCATGTAAGTTGATTAAAAAAAATATTTCCATCATTTATTTTATTAAAAATTTATACTTATGTTTTTTTATTGGTTATCTTTATACAATTTTTACACAACATAACACAAAATAAGTATATGTATTTATGGAACCATATTTTATTTCACCTGTAGTGAAGACAATGACTAATGCAGAAAGAATGGTTTATATTCGTAAATGATTTCAAGAGAATTCAATTATTCAATGTTGGATGTTTCCTTATCTTCAAGAGTAAAAAACATATATCTCACAAAGTTTTATATATATCTTAACATAATAACCACTCATATTAAATTTTCTTATATATCAGTGTTCATTGGATGTTGGGTGTTTTTTCTCTAAAAGAGAAGATACTTTAAAATCTATGCTCTATCCAAGGTGAAGTGCGAGCAAATTTTATGAATGTATTTAACATGTAAGTTTGAATATTTTAATACTTATTTATATTATAATGAAATTTAAATTTATTTTATTCATATTATTTTCCAAAATGGAATATAATTTCTTTAAAGATACCACAAGAAAGAAGAGATCCAAGATCAAATATGTAAAAGAAATTGTGAATTTTCATTTATAATTTATAAATTCTAGATATATTACTCAAAATGTTATTTTGAATTGAAAATTTATTTTAAAAAATCAATTTCATAAATAAGGAGTAAAGGAATATGGATACTATGTTATAAGATTTATGTATGAAATAATTTCAACAAGGATAATTATAAAGTTCTAGAAGTTTATACTTCTTTATAAACTATTCCTTAATATTTCATTTGTTTTATTTCGAATACATGTTAAATGTTTTATTTTTAATTTTTAGCTTTTTTATAACCCTTGGGATTATACTGGGAAATATTTTAGATACTTACAAATTTAATTGTAGAATCATTTCACATGTTTGATTGGATTTTAGTTTATTTTTAATATATATTATAAACTTGAATTAAAATTTGTAAGTGGTTGTGATGATGTTTTTTTGCTGGTGTTTTTCTATTTTTCTATTGCTTTTCTACCATTTTCTGCTGGGGGGGAAATAATTAATAGAAAATTATTTAAAAAAATATTTTCACATCATTTATTAAATAACTGATTTGAAAAAACTCCAAAACAATTTATTGACAACATCTATTTTTATTAACCGATGTTAAAAACTTATTTACAACGTCGCCGCTAATAATGTAGTTTACTAACCGGTATTAAAAAGAAAAAAAACAATGTGAAAAATAATTTTTTATACTAGTTCCATTTAATTTAGCCAACTAATTTGTCTCATGAGACCTATCGATGCATCAAGGGGATATATAATTTCAAGCTCCACTGATCAATTAATAATTCCAATGCATTCCTCATATAAAATAAGTAAAACATAATCAACATAAACATTCATATTGAAAAACTAACATATGAAATGTTAATACTGACCCCAATAAATAATCATAAACGATATAGAGTAATATGGTGAATGGTAACAAAATAGTAAATCCATGATAAAAATTATCATAAATCATCTGGATAAATAATAAGGATGATTTTATTACAACATATCCTCAGTAGAGCATAAGTAGAATAAGTTTTTTTGTCGTTGATGAATTGAAATTCAATGAAAAGATCCTTAAAAACATTCTTGATGAAAATAACCAATGTACATTTAAAATCGGTTTTTAAAACTGAAAGTTCACAGAAAATTTTTAAAATGACCATACAAACTTGTAAGATAATCTTTAAAACATTGATTGGTCATGGTGGTGATAAATTTTGTACATGTAATATGATTTAAAAAACATTCATTTCACACTATTATAAAAAGGATAAAAAGTACCTCATTCAAAAAATAATAAGAAGATTATTTTAAAACTGTTTTTTAAAATGGAAAGCATGAGTAAAAATGTCTTTAAAAATTTATTTGGAGATTTTTAAAAACATTTTTGAAAATATTTTTAAAAAAAATGGTTTTTAAAGAAAATGGATTTTTAACAAAAGAAAGAAATGGAGTCTGCTTTTCTTAAAAACATTTTATCAATAATGTTAAGTATAAAAGAGAGATAAAATGATACTATTACTTGAAAAGTTCAATAATAACTAGAGTATAAGGAAATATAATGGTTTTAATATAGAAATACAAAATAATTCCCCCAATGGAGACTTAAACATAAATAATCCTAAATAATGAGAGATTGTGAAATAAACCCTTACCACTTTGGTAAATTTTGAATCATAATAACCATGAAAGAAATAACTTTAAATTAAACTTTAAATATCAGTAATAGAAATATATTCATGATATAAAATATCAAAATGGATTGCATATACACCACACAAAGGAATAAGTGGTGAATATGGCATATGTCTCATGGAAGTAAAAGTGAGATAAGAAACTCTTACCTCAGGTTCAACTTCCTTCGTATGTGTATGAACTTCCTTTAGAACAAATATAGGTTTATTATAAATATATTATAGAAACATACTCATATATATCATACCATATATTTACTTATAGTCTTTTATCTCCCATTTATTAACAATTCTTTGTTAAAATCACTATTTTGGGTGATAATTTCTTTGTTTTCCATGTATGTTTTGGTTCGATAATTTCAGTTGTTTTACTTTGATCATGGTTAGATCATTTATATAATTTTAAAAATGATATAAATATCCTAAATATACAATATATATGTATTTATAGTAATCTATAAAATTTAGAGATGGAAAATGGATTACATCGTTCATGGAGATGGTAGGTCATACATACGCATGAACGTTGTTTCCATTTTTTTGAAGAATGGAACAAAAGAGATATAAATAATATATAACACTTTTTAGATTCATTAATATTTTGTATATATCACATTTATTAATTAAATATATCCTTATTACCATCCATGTAAAGCGTTAGTGAAAAACGAGTCGCATCGCTTCGTGAGGCGGTAGCCCACCGTACACACGAGTGACATTATCGTATCCCATGTAGAATTAAAAATAAGAACATATATGTGATATAATAATAAAATATGTGTAATAATATTATATATATCATATATATTCATTTAATTTATCCTTATTACCATCCAATTAAAATGGAAAAGGAAAAAAAACACATCACATCGATTCGTGAGGCGGTAGCCCGCCGATACATGAGCGACACTATTGTTTTCCAAATGGTTGGAAGGTAATAAATTATATTTGATATAGTAATTAAAAAAGTATAATAATTTCATAAATATAATATAAATATGTTAAATCTATCATTATATCCAACTGTGATAGGGGATGATGGAAAATGAATTATATCGATTTGTGATGCGGTAATTTACCGTACACACGATCAGTAGTTTTGTTTCCCATTTGATGGGAGTGGATGTGGATATAGGTAATTAATTTAACATAATAACATCTTAGTATATTTAATATACTTATATTATTATATAACCATGTTTTAATAATATTTTAAAGATGTGGAAGAATAAACAAAATAAAAAACGTTCATTTAAGAACGTTGCCTCTTCTTCGGAAAACTTTTTTAGTGTTGCACCAAAAACCTTACTAGGATGGATTTATGATAAAAAAAATTAATTTGGAATGTTTTAAGGTATTAAATAAATATATTTGTTCAGGTATTTTCCAAACCAAAGGTATTTGGTAGTGTTAATGGGAGGGGAGAGGGGTGTCCTTTTATAAGTGAGGGAGAGGACACACTTGAAATTTTGGAAAAGAAAAAGTGATACCCATATTTTTTCATTCCAAAAGCCTCAAAATTGAGTCATTATTAAAATATAGAAAATATAAGTTAAAACTACAACCATTAAATACAATTTATACAATTTTGGGTCATTTTTAACCCTTAACTTTTAGTTTGACCCCCTGATAAACCTGTTTTAACCCTGACCATGGTAAATAAATTTTACGGATTTTAATACTCATTGAGACCAAAAATTAAGTTAAATTTATTATATAATATAAATTATACTCATTAAAAATATGGAATTCATTTTTTCAAATTAAATTCATACAATTTGAATAATTAAATTTAAAACTAAACACACAAACGCGTCGAAAAAACGGTTTTTCCAAAAAAAATATTTCAAAAGTTTAAAAAGTTGTTATATCATAGTTCAATATGAAATTTGTTCCAATGACATAAATTATTTAAATTTTAATATAATTAAACTAATTTTACTTTAAAAACAATATTAAAAAATAATTTAACTTTGTAAATAATTTAAATGAAAATGTGGTTTTCAATAAAAATAGTATTTTTCACTATTCATCAAAAAAAATTAATCTTTTCAGAAAATTCGCAAAATTTAAAAAAAATATAATTTTGAAATGTATATTTCAAAAATAAAGTTTATTTTGTAAAATAAATTTTTTAAAATTTTTAAACATTAATTTAAATTATGTATGAAAATCATGATTAAACCGCCTTTTAGAAAAATATAGTTTTTCAAAAAATATTTCTTTTTCTTTCAAATGATTATTATTTTATTTATAATAAATAAATAACCATTAAATTTATTCTATACATGTGTAAACCATATAATTTTCATAATTTATTTTTTCCTACCCAAACAGGCCAACTTAACAGTTGGGTTATAATGGTTAGGTTGAAATGATAATATTTTAATAGAGTATCACATTTTATTTAAACCCAGTGTTTCATGAATCTCAAGCTATCAAAGATATTGAATTTATTTAAAACAAAATATATCGTAAAGTCTCTAGGTGTTAATTTCTCTTCTAAACTTGGTTTTGTGTTCTATATATGTTATTGAACATGATTTTCCTCTTAATATTTTTGGGAATTACATTATACCCTCAAATAAATTTTATCCTCACAATTTAATCTTGATCTCAAAAATCAAGCCTTTGACATTTCAAAATTTCTTTATTGGAAACTCATTTTGTAAAATGGTTTAATAAAACTTCCTCTTGATAAGAGAGAAATGGAAGGACCAATTTTGTCTAGAATAACACATTACTGGGTTTTTTCAAGTAGAAAAAAATGGTGGGAAGTGAAGATATAGAAATGGAAGAAAATCTCAAATAATTATGGATAATGATTTAGAACATTTATTATAATAAAGTTAATAACCTAGAAAATTTAATGACCATAAATCCATAAATCTTCAATGAGTTAAAAGACCATTTTATTTATTAGAAATGAAGGTACTAGGATGAAATTTTTGTTTTAAGATATTTTTTAAGTGTTGAGGAATTTCTTTACCATCTAAACTGAGAATATAAGAAAATATAATTAATTGATATATTTCAATTTCATAGGCATAATTTCATCTTTTTATTGTACTTCGATCAATTCTCACTTCATTACTTACTCTAATAAATGAATATACAAAAATGAATTTTTATGCATGAAGTGCTAAAATTAACTCTTAATGGATCATAAAAAAGAAAGAAAATCCATTCCTCTTGTCTCTAGATATCTTATAAGTCCAAAATGGTTATCACAAGTTATCCAATAATAAATTAATTTCAAAAACCTTAACAATAACCCCAAAGGTCAACCTAATTCATTTTATAAATATTACCCTTAAGACTCTTCCAAAATATATCGATCCAAATTCAAATTCCAAAAATGTAGAAGGAATGTCACTAAATTTTCAAAATAAACTTGACATTAGATTCCCCAAACAATATAATGTATTCCTTAATGTCACTTTTCTTAGTCATTGGTATCATTCAACGTATATCTTCAAATCCTTATAGAAAAACTTATGTAGTACAATCCTTATCGCTACTAGAAATCCTACCTATATCAACGCATATATACCAATGGTTTATACAAACTATTGGTATAGGTCCCCTTTCCCAATGGTTTTTCTAAAACCATTGGGAAAGGTTAGTTTGACACCACTTTTCCCAACGGTTTTCTAAAAGAGTTGGGAGAGGGTCCACTTTTCCCAATAGTTTTCCTAAAACCATTTGGAAAGGGTACTTTGAGACCACTTTTCACAACGGTTTTCCTAAAGTATTGGGAAAGGGTCTACTTTTCCCAAAAGTTTTGGAAAAGTAATATGAGACCAATTTTCCTAATGGTTTTCCCAAACCGTTGGGAAAGGGTCCACTTTTCCCAACGGTTTTTTCCAAACTGTTGGGAAAGGGTACTTTAACACCACTTTTCCCAACGGTTTGCCCAAACCGTTGGGAAAGGGTCCAATTTTCCCAACGGTTTCAACGGTTTTCCCAAACAATTGGGAAAGGGTACTTTGAGACCACTTTTCCCAATAGTTTGGGAAAACTGTTGGGAAAGGGTGGGTACCAATCCCAACCGTTCTCAAAACCATTGGGAAAGGTCTATCCCAACGGTTTTGAGAACCGTTGGGATAGGTACCCTTATTTTTTATGAATTATTCTATTGAATATATATAGAAATTAAATTACAATGCATGTGGGATTTTCTCACAACCCTTTTTATCAAAGTGGTAATAGCTCCTTGTCTCCATCTCTCTTAATTCAAACAGTCAAGTGATAGTAGCCTTACCTTTATAACTAACTAATTCCCTATATGTTCTTCTATATCAAAAAGAACCTAGACAACTGATGGTATTCATTCAACCCTCATTAACTAAAATAGCTTCAACACCTGCGAACCAGTGAGCTTCTCTTATCATGATCACCATTCAGTAGCTTCATCTTCAATAAACTCGGTCTCAATTTAACTGAATCTCTTCACTTAGCCTCGACTACTACTACTTCACATGCGATCAATATCCAGAACACATTGATGAAATCTTCTCCACCTATATACACCTGACAATATAAATAGTCTCAATAGTCTCAATATGCTTGAGTTCATTAGCTTCCAATTCTGACCCATATGCACTTCAATGTTGCTACTCAAACTAATAACATGAAGCCTACTGCAAACTCCTAGTTAAATTGACTAAACTTCATTGGATAATTTATTCTAGCACCTAGAATGCTGTCTTCAGAAGTCATAGTGATCAAAAATGATGAGGTCCCCTTTATCTTTAAAGTTATGCCCTACAGAAATACATTTCAAGCAACAAACAAAAAACCAAATTGTATCACAATTCATTGGTTGGTCTTGAGCGTCGTGTGATTTCTTCAACCACTATTTTTTTTCTTACTGATTCACCTATATCCAAGATTTGAACAGTCTTTTTGTTGAAATAGTGAGTTCTCTAGACCCAATTATGCAGTAATTTTGAATACTAGATCATGTATATAGTTAGTTATGCATGATGTCATCTTACCATTATAGTGTAGACTTTTCTGCATCCACTATTATAATGGTAATGTCCAAAGATTAATTGTCACATCGAGTGGTTATAGAAGCTCCCAAGATATAATTAGAACCACTAGATACTATGACATTAATATTAAATATATGTTCTATAGTCTAGCTATATCTTACTAATTGAACACATCGGATGTTTGACTATCAGGTACTGGGGGCTCATAAGCATTTGTTGGAACCAGATAATGCATATATGTAATTCACCGAATGCTTCCATACATGTTCCTAGAGCATAGCTCATTCCTCAAGATTTGATTTTACTAGTCGTGGAGCCCGAATGAAGTTATGGATCAGAAGTTATGGCCATTTGAAGTCAGGCTGTTGGAAATGGTCATCCAGAATGATTTTGGGGCAAAGTATGGCTTTATGCTCAAGAATTTAAATCTTTCATGCAAGAATGGATATTTTTCATGCAATAATGGAATCTTGCGTGTAAAAGTAAAATCTTTCATGAAACATTCCACGCAAACCTTTTACACATCCAATGAGATGTCATCTTCCGCCCAGGCCACCCGAAAAACATCTAAGGAAGGTGCGTTCAAGTTTTGAGAGGTGCGCGCAAGATTATAATCTCCATGAAAGATTCTTCTACACCTAATGTGATGTCAAACGCCCCATTGTGCACGTACCCACCATAGGGTGTTCATAAGATCAGTTCCATGGATAGAATCTTGCGTGCAAGCACTCATGGGTTTGCCTATAAATACAAGTGCAGCCCCCACCCCTCGGGGGAGGTCTCCAGGGGACGGCTTCCGCTCTACTACGTGTAAGACTGCCTCTTCCGGACCCACGCAGAAGAATAGAACCCTCCATGTGAGATCTTTCACAAAAGGTCTCATATGGGTCCACTTTCGCGTGGTCCCATAGTGGTTTGATCCTCACTTGACATATTTTCTGCCTAAGTCATGTGCGCATAAGATTCCATGCTTGCGCGTAAAACTTCCAATCTTGCATGAAAGAATTCAATCTTGAACGCAAGACTTCAATATTGCATGCAAGAATTCAATCTTGTGTGTAACATCACCAAGGTGCTGAATCTTACATGCACCTATGCCGAACAGTCCAATCTTGCATGCACCCCATCCTTTGCGTAGGCCATATTACGCGCAACAGTGCCCAGGCCAGCGCCTGCTGGTCTGTATTGTGGGGGCTACTATCTAATACCTTCACTACCGTCACTAAACCCCATGAAAAATATTGAGTCACACCATGAACTTTTTAGGTCAGGACGTCGGAAATTTCCATTACGCCCTTATGTGCAGTCGCCTTCCACCTATGGGATACAATGATTTGAGATACTCCTCCGCACACCATGAAACACCTTGATTCAGCTTATTTCTCTTGGTCTATTTCTCATGTCGTGAGTTGAGATTCTCATCATCAATCCCCCTGAGTACCTTGAGTTGAACCATTTCTCAAGTAACCCATCCACACCCCATCACCTGACTTTTATACCAGGTTGAACCAGAAAGGGCCGCCCTTGCGTAAGTCCCAACACCAACCATTTATAGGCGCCTTATGCCTAAAATTCATCTCTACATGATTATAAATTGGATCATTTCCTATATGAAAAGTATAGGATGCCTCTTTCCTCATACAAGAGATGTCTTTTTCCCCAAGCATAAGATGCCAACAGTCCTCTCTACATGACTATGAACTGTAGTACACCCAATTTTCCAAATATAGGATGCCTCTTATTCCAAAAAAGAGATTTATTATGCGCCAAGCATAAGATGAAAACAGTCTTCTCTACAAGACTATAAACTGTAGAATTCCCTATATGAAAAGTATAGGATGCCTCTTGTTCCAAACAAGAGATTCCTTATGCGCCAAGAATAAGGTGCCAATAGTCCTCTCTACATGACTATAAACTGTAGAATTCCTTATATGAAAAGTATAGGATTCCTTTTTCCCTATACAAGAGATACTTTCTACGCCAAGAATAAGATGCCAATAGTCCTCTCTATATGACTATAAACTATAGTACACCCTATGTTCCAAACATAGGATGCCTCTTGTTCCAAACAAGAGATTCCTTATGCGCCAAGCATAAGATGCCAACAGTCCTCTCTACATGACTATAAACTGTAGAATTCCCTATATGACAAGTATAGGATGCCTCTTGTTCTAAACAAGATATTCCTTATGCTCCAAGTATAAGATGACAATAGTTCTCTCTATATGACTTTAAACTGTATCATTATCTATATGACAAGTATAGAATGCCTCTTGCCCCATACAAGAGATGCCTTATGTGCCAAGCATAAGATGTCAACAGTCCTCTCTACATGACTTTAAATTGTATCATGTCCTATCATTCAATAATAGGATGCCTCTTATTACAAATAAGAGATTACTTATGTGACAAGTATAATATTCCTCATGCCATGATTGTAGTGGCATAATTTCAAGATCGTTGGAATCCGTTCAAATATTCCATCACTCCACCTCACGCTTTGTGTGTCCTTAATTCGAATCTTCATCCTCTTCCATGTCTGAAGGGACCCCCTAACAGCCTGATCCCATGCCGCATCAACTCACCTACCATCTTGGGCCAACACCCCGGAAGAATTTGGACGACACTTCGATTCAGGTCTTGTGTTTCGAATACGGTCAATAGTTGACCCTTGTTTGTTTATTCTCATTTCAGTCTAACACGATATGGATGTTATGTTTCAAACACAGTCAACAGTTATCCTCCATCACCACGCCGCCCTCATTGCATTCTGAATTTCGGGCATGTGATTCACACTTTTTATCTCACTTTGTTCAGAGTGATTCCAATGCCCTTGGCATTATCCCGCTTGTGCACTAGCGCATAAGTGTAGACCTCAATTATGTGCCTCAACCCACCAGCTAGTTGAGATACCCTCATGACCAGACATGAGGAAGACACTTGAGCAGCTTCCTTGTGTAAGCCCCATTCACCATTGTCGCTCCATAGTGGCACCCGGGTAGCTACCTTGCATAAGCCCCATTCACCATTGCAGCTTCATAGCGGCACCCAGGCAGCTTCCTTGTGTAAGCCCCATTCACCATTACTGCTCCATAGCGGCACCCAGGCAGGTTCCTTGCGTAAACCCCATTCACTATTGCCGCTCTATAGAGGCACCCGGGCAACTTCCATGTGTAAGCCCCGTTCACCATTGCTTCTCTATAGCGACACTCAGGCAGCTTCATTGCTTAAGCCACATTCACCATTGTCGCTCCATAGTGGCACCTGGGCAGTTTCCTTGCATAATCCCCATTCACCATTGCCGCTCCATAGCAGCACTCAAGAAGCTTCCTTGTGTAATCTCCATTCACCATTATTGCTCCCTAGCAGCACCTGGGAAACTTCCTTGCATAAGTTCCATTCACCATTGTTGCTTCATAGCGGCACCCGGGCAGCTTTCTTATGTAAGCCCCATTCACCATTATCACTCCATAGCGGCACCCAGACAGCTTTCTTGCGTAAGCCCCATTCTCCATCGCCGCTCCATAGTGGCACTCTGGAAACTTCCTTGTGTATGCCCCATCCACTATTGTCACTCCATAGAGGAACCTGAGTAGCTTCCTTGCATAAGCCTCATTCACCATTGTTGCTCCATAGCGGCACCCGATCAGTTTCCTTGTGTAAGACCCATTCACCACCTTCATGGATTCACCTTTGCATCGTGATTGTAGGGCCTTGCTACCTATTGTTTCTCACACTAAGCATGACTCACGTGGGCTTAGAGTAATCATTGACCATGACATCCTCTCTAGGAATCCTAGAGTTTAATCCCCAAACACCATCCCGAACTACGGGGACTTTGATCCTTACCAAGGCAAGGTATGTAGGAAGCCTCTTAGAGATTCAAGCCCAACAACCATTGGTCCCGACTCCCTTCACGTCGGTTCACCACACCATCTAAACTATGTGTACATTGATCCTTGCCAAAGAAAGGTATGTAGGAAGCCTTCCTGAGGTTCAATACTACCATCCATTGGTCCCGAACACCTTCACGTCTGTTCACCAACCCATTCTGAACTACGTGGACTTTGATCCTTGCCAAGGCAAGGTACGTAGGAATCCTCCCTGAGGTTCAATCCCACCATCCATTAGTCCAGACCACCTTCACATGGGTTCACCAACCCCTTCTGAAATACGTGTACTTTGATCCTTTCCAAGGCAACATACGTAGGAAGCCTCCTTGAGGTTCAATCCTAACATCTATTGGTTAGGACCCCTTTCACATTGGTTCCCACCATTCTGAACTACGTGGACTTTGATCCTTGCTAAGGAAAGGTATGTAGAAAGCCTCTCTAAGGTTCAATCCCAATAACCATTGGTCCTGACCCCCTTCACGTCGTCTCACCAACACCATCCTAAACTACGTTTACTTTGATCCATGTATCCTAGGCATAGTACGTAGGAAGCCTCCCTAAGGTTCAAGACCAACACCCATCAGTCTCGACCACTTCATGTTGGTCTACCCTCGTCCTTCACGACATTAAACTGTATTCCCCCTTTTCATCATGCATGATTCTTAACAGTACTCATTATAACTACATGGGCTTTGATACCTGTCTTCTAGATAGAGTAAGTAGGAAGACACCCTAAGGTTCATCCCCATTCAGAAGTAATCCATTTTCAACCCCATTCAGCGGTAAGATGTTTTCAACCTCATTCGGCAGTAAACTGTTGAATTCCCCAATCGATGGTAAGTCATCGTCAGATGAACTACATGAACTTTGATTCCCTGGCACAGGGATACGTAGGAAGCCTCCCTGAGGTTCAATCCCATCACTCATATCTCATCCTGATCTATCCCTCAATCCCACATGTTTTGGGAAGATCATGCCCCAACCTGGAGGTTCTATTTCCTCTGGATCCCATCCATGCTTCCATTCTCACGGGTCACCTCCTCAGGTGTCCCATCATCCCACCGAACTACGCATAATTTGATTCCCTACCATGGGGATAAATAGAAAGTCTCTTCAAGGCTCAATACAAACATCACTGTTGTCCTCATGTCGGTTCCATCTCATTCCCCCTTCACTTCATTCAACTCTCCATCATCCATCCTGATTCTCACCCAAGCCGCCCCATCCCGATGAGATCATGACATGCACCATTGTCACTCCATAGCGGCACCTGGGCATCTAACCATGCATAAGCCCCACAACATCCATAACCATCCTCCCAATAGTATCCCTCTTGCGATGGGCCACTTTCCATGCATAATCCCTAGCATGTATATGGATCGTTGTCCTTTGTGTACACCCTAATTCATCACCCCTTTGAACTTCCTAGGTTTTGATCCATGTCGTCTATACAGGGTATGTAGGAAACCACCATGAGGTTCAATCCCAGCCAATGGTAAAACTTGGTGTAACCCCATTCTGGGATGCACACTCCCTAATATGCCATCAGTGGTGTCTAGATCTACCTTCACAGTGTGACATATTCCCTTTATGGTACACACCATCATGGGTCTTCTCTTATTGAGTGTCATGATCCATCCACCTGGAAAACACTCTTGGCGCTCCCTCCTAGGGATGTACCAATATGATCCATCTCTATTGGATGTTCTGATCACTCGCATACCATCTCCACAAGATGTTAAACTTGTGTCCTACCTCATGTTAAACATGAGATGCGAGAGGAAAACCTCGAAAGATATTCCTTTGGTGTAACCGTATCTGCAAGACGTTAACCTCACGACATATCCCATGCTATGCATGGGAAGCTGAGGAAAACCTCAGAGACATGCCTTCAGTATAAGATACCCCACGACTAATTTTGGATTCCTCGGGTTCTGCACCCTTGAGATCCCCTCTTATGAGGAATAATACAGGTTCCCCAATGTCCATGCATCCAGATATGCCCCGAAATTCCTGATGTTACCGCCTACTCTGACCAAAGATTGCTACCATATCAAGACTCCATGGAATGTCCTGATGGAATCAGTGTAATTAACCGGCATCCACAACAATATGGCACTAAGAATGAGATTCAGGAACAACGTCTTAATCTATAAGGGAGACCCAGAATAGATGACGAGTTCCGAGGAAGAATCCACGGAAGGAGGAACTGACATCTCATAATCCTGTTTTGATCAAAGAGAAAACATCACTGAATAAGTGACGAATGTCACCTGCCTTTCGAAAGTAGGAATACGGGGAAAAATTCAATGTGTCATCGTTGTCCTCAAACAGATGGATGTGTGTCCCCAGCGAAAGCGTTAGAAACAACATTGAGACTTCTTCTCATGAAGTTCGCACTTGGTGATCCCTAGTAGTGGGATCATGAGGACAGACCCTCCAATAGTAACACCATATGTTTTGAGTTTTATTGGTCATTCCTATCTACATACATGTTTATTGGTCTCCTGAATTGAGACCATTACTAATGTGTGCCATTTGATTGCGTACTTTGATGCAAGGCAAAAATCATGGTATTGAAATTGTGGTGAGGTAGCTTATGTTGGGTACGTCGCTAGTGGTATGACTTTGGTTGAATGATCAAGAAAAGATTTTTTGCTTCCAAGTTCAGGAAGTTGTATATCTCAGGCCCGGTTGATCAGGATGGTGCTACCTTCATAAGTCTTTGGCCAAAGCAGTACAAAGGTAAATTCATCTCGATAGATCAACAAATAATAAAGAAAGAAAAGGGTGATGAAGCAAGTGTGTGTCCTTCTTTATGAGATATTTAATGACAAAGAGATTATAGTACACAATCAGTTTTTGTAGGTTGGTTGTCATTGATATGACAATCCTTATCTCTTTAGGGGCCATGATGGGTTTCTAGACTCTGCACTTGGTCTTTGGATTTTATTCACTCCTATCGAGATAATAGCTTAGAGGGTCACACATAATAGCATATTCAAGAATCCTCCCTATTTAGTCAAATAGGTATATGGAAATAGTGGGCCCCACCACAGTGTCCAAGTGTTGTTTAAGTTTTCAATCACTAAAAGAATTAAGTAAATTCATTAATATTCAAGTTATTAATATTTGAGATTGAATTTATTTAATGTATTTACAAGTTTAGTAAATACGAGAAAATATTAATCGAACGAATATTATTTTAATATTCAAGGTTTGTTTAGTATTAAGTAGGACAGCGAGTTGAGTTGAATGGATCAGGTTCTATTATGTAACATATTTTATATATATTACAAGTATGTGATAAAATAATAAATAATATTGACACAGTTTAGTTCGTTGAAATTATTTATTTAGTGGATGTTGAAATAAATGGGGGTCGGGGAACCCTACCGGGTATTTATAAACTCCACTAGAAATATAGAAGGAGGCTCTCTTTCATGGCTGGATAATCACTATTCATTCATTCCATGGAATAAAATCCATAGAATTTCTCTCCTCCCGCTCTCTAGAGATAGAATCTCTCGATCCAAGAAGTTTGGATCAAGATCTCCCTCAAGCATCGAAGGCATCTCGATGCGGTGATCTTCATGATGTTGAAATCATCATTGGATCTCCATGCTAGAACCTGGAATTTGACGATCAATGCTCCCGCAGGTTTTTGAAGTGCGTATGGATGATCTAGAGGGTTCCTGCTTTGGATCCTTCGAGCAACGATCACCATCGACAAGTTGAAGTTGATCGCATCTTCAGATTTTAAATGGGTACGTTTTTAATTTTTATTTTGTGCTCCTTATAATTTACGAAAGATCCTCGGACCTTTCTGATGCTTGGATTGTCGATGAAGACAATTTTTGTCACCCTACAGACAAAAATTTTAAAATCCCTAGCCCATCGGCTTCTGCTGCAGGCCCCAGAACCTTTCAGTGGTGTCAGAGTGATCGCAAAAATTTTCTGAGACAAATAAAATTAATTTTCATAAAATTAAGTAAAGGGTTCAAAGATGGTCCCAATGGTTCATACCGCATGGAAATCTGATGTTGAATGACCAAGTTATGGTCAGTTTATTTTTTTGGATTGGATCGAATATGCGATTTGATCTTGGGTTCTATATTTTTATTTCATCCAGCAGAACCGATCAAGTTTAGATCAGTTCAACGGATATAATTCAAATTGTTCAAATTATAATTTTTACAATAATTTTGTTTTTTTCATAATAATTATTTTATTATTAAAATAATGTAATAATACAAAATTATTATTTTATTATAATAATTATTTTATTATTTAATTTTAAAGGATGAAAATTAGCATTTAGAATATATGGGGAGACCTTGACTCCATTAACAAAAAAAAGATAAAGAAGACATCAAAAGGGAGGGATAAAAACTTAAAAAATAATAATAATTAAAAAATGAGGCTTGACCTTTAAAAGAAGAAGAGGAAGACTTAAAAAAATGGGAACAAGTGGGGGTGGGCCGATGCATGGAGAAAGAAAAAGAAAAAAACTTTTCAGGGGGTCCGTGCAGACCCCCTCTTCTCCCACGGCACAACCCTAGAGGCTTTGTGGGCCACCTCTACACTAGGCCTCCTCTCTCGAGGTCGCCACCCAACCCGCCACGACTATAACTACACAGCCGCACTCCTTGGGATGGAAAGCTCCAGCAGGCTGCTGCCTTCTCCCACCGAAGGCACGTCGTGCACCAGGCCTGGTCTTCACCACCCTCCACACCGTCGGCCCTCCCAGAAACTCACCTTATGTCCTGCAACAAAGTCCCCACCGAGCTCGTGACACACCGCCTCATACCAGGTCTCCTAGCCTGTACCTCATGCTCCTCCTGGCTGTCGACTCCCATTTAGGCTTCACCCAAATGTCACTGGACCGCTCGGCCTTCCCCTCTTCGATCTACCGGTAAGCTGCATGCTGGCGCACCCTCCCCGCTCGTGACAGCCAGCAAACCCGAATGTTGCCCGGCCTCAACAGGTCATCGTTGGCCGATCCCCTCAAGGTGCACCTCCCACCTGGCAGAGGCTACCGCCCTCTTCATATGTCGTAGAAGGAGAGTAGCAATAGGAATATGCAGCCCTCAGCCCGCACTTGGCCCACCTCCACCATCACTTCCGGTCACCGGCCTCCTCACACACCGCGGCCAACGCCAAAGAAGGGTGCCCCCCCCCTTATGTTGTCTGTCACCAAAACAAGAATTTGGCCTCCACCTCCCGGGTTACCCAAGAAGCCAGCTTCTGACCACCCCTCTTGTCGGACTGGGCCGCACCGGACAGACCCGACCAGAACCTCAGCCCTGTCGGATTACGTCTAAATCAGGAGGTACACCATTATTTTGTCTGCAAGATTTTTACGCATAGAAAATTTGGCCCTAAAGCAGTCCAGGCAGAACTTACCAACTCGGAACGGGTTTGGTTGGATTGGTCCAGCCTAGTTTGGCCCTGCACGGCCTGGCATGGCCCTGTGCGGGTTTGGCCCGACCCGCACAGGCCATGCAATGTTATTTCGGAGACCGACCAATTTAAATTAATAAAAAAATAATTAATTTAATTAATTTAATTTTAGTATATAAATTAAATTAATTAGAATTAATTTTGGTTAATTATTTTAATACTCGAGGATATAAATTAATTTAATTTTTCAATTAAATTAAATTAATTAATTAATTTAATTTTGGCATGAAAATTAAATTAATTAGTGGACTAATAATTAATTAAATTATTTTAATTTATTAAATTCATTTAATTTAATTTTGGTAACCCTCATACTTATTTAATGCATTTTGATTTTATCATGCATTATTTACCCGCCTGCTGGTCTTGAGCACTGACCTTTGTATGTCTGCATTTAATTATTTATTTAATTATTTATTTAATTATTTATTTAATTATTTATTTAATTATTTATTTAATTATTTATTTAATTTTTTTGATGTTTGTAATTAATTAAATAGACGATATGCGCATCATCTTTCTTTTTTAGTTAAAATGTATAAGGACATGTGTGTCCAATTCATCTAGTGTACAATTTTATCCCTGGTCCCCTTCACCTGTGTGTGAGTACTTTTTTACTTTGGATAAATATGATGAACAATGTCGACCCCGCTATGATGAGGCAATGTTCGATGTCCAAGACGATGTAATCCAACACGTGGATCCTACCAAGATGAGGCAGTACTCCAAGACGTGACGTAAACCCCACCAAGTCAAGGCAATACTCCAGAAGAGAAGTGAACATACAAGACAGGGGAAAGCTGCAATATGAGTCAAGCTTCGACTCAAGTATGATTCCCTTAGGTCATTTAGATGCTCATGACTAGTTGGGTAATAGTTTACCTTTATAAATTTATTTATTATCTTATGCATTTTAGAACAGCGGGAAAATACATAAAATAATAAATAATAAAATGCATAAAGAAGCAGCGTATGTTTTTCTATTAAAGTTCAGTTATGAGTGTGACAACATAGATGAAAAGGTTTAATAGAAATGTATTACATTCTTCGAGAGAAAAACACAAAACCCTAAAAGTAATATTAAGTCATTACGGCCATCCATCATTCAAATTTTAACAAAACCGGGTGTTTGGGGTGCTCGTCATGTCATAGTTGAGGGTGTCTCTTACTACTGAGGAGTTATTATTAGGATGGTGGGTTGAATTAACTAAAATTTCAGTAAATAAATAGTCATATCTATCTTTTTGTAATTTTAGAGGTAAGAGTTGAGTAAATCAAGAAATGATTTTTGAAGTTGGGACTTCACTCAACAGATCAAGGAACTATGAGTTAATGCGGTTGGTTAGCCAAAAGAATTACTTGGACCCTCCAAGTAGTGGCATAGTCATAGATTCTAGACTATAAGGGAGGTTTGAGGATCCTTTCCACTAGAATACTCAAGAGTATTCTGATTCTAGTATAGAGGGTTCCTAGAATTCGAAAAAATAATGGGAGATATTTAATGATTAAATTAATCAGTAATGTCACATTTGGTAATCAATATTAAAAGTACAATCTGCTAAAGTTTATTTTGTAGAAAAATGGAAATTAATACCACAATAAAACTGTCATAAATATTAGACAAAGTTAATGTCTAAACTAAGAACAAATTTCCAAAGTGTAGTGTAGGCGCTCGCGCACGTTACTACTATATCGGAAATTCAATGTGCTTGTGTCCCAACCTATTAAGCCACCTCAGGAAGTGAGGGTGTAAAATTGCTTACAGGAGACTCATGAATTAAGTATATGATGGTTCTTTCATTATGATATCATTAAATTATGATGTTATTTGCGGTTCTTACATTATGACATAGATGACGTTACATGTAGTCTCATCTCCAAGAAGTTTCCAAGGAAAAATCGAAGCAATATTTGAATGTGATGATTGCACTTGCTTTGTGTAAAGTGAAAGAAATATCACAATCTTTCATTTCATCCCATTTGTATACCTTTTACACCCAATTACTCTAGTTTCATTTAAGGATACAAACGAATGGTATAGATTAAGCGCTTCATTACCTTTATGGTAACATTTTCAAAGTAATAATAATATTAAAAGAAAGTACTATCTTTTGTTCTTATGGAAAATGAATTGAATAAAAAGGTTAAATGGCCTATGGAAAGTTATTCCAAATGAATTTTCGTGATGTCCTTCAAAGAAAAGAGGATGGTTATTTAACATAAGGTTATTTTCATCACATATTGAAATAAATTTATGGAAGTTAAAAACGCAATGAAATGAAATACAAGAATCAATTACCCGCTTCTCATTCAGGAATATTCATCAATATAAATTAATGTTTATAACATACTTATTGGGTATTGAGTACAATAAGTCAATAACATATGTTTATTTAAATACAGTAACCAAGTAAGTATAAGAAAATTATAAGAAGTAAAGTGTAATCTCCAAGCAGCTGAGAAAGGGTGATTCCTAAGTTTGTGGTGAGAAGCACATAACTTCTATTTTTCAAGTGATTGATTCAAATTGAAAAAGTTGTTGAGTATAACCAAAAAAATTATCTCATTTTTCCATTTGGTCATAATGAGACATTATTCCATGTTTTGGAATGAATGTTGTTTTTGGTAACATACTCAACAAATAGTTCAGACATACTTGAATAAAATGAAATACGTGATGAATATAAAATGTAAGACCTACCCAGTTGTAGAAATATGATTATTTGTCAAGTAAAACTAAAATTGGATGTCAATAAAATACCTAGTATGGTATTTAGGCTTAGAATATCTAAACACCTTTAGTATTATTAACATCCTTAGTTTAGACAAAGAAACCTTTAGAAATAAAGGTATGCCACAAAGCTTCTGAGGTTAGTTCAATAAGAGAGTGTGAACTATTCCAAAGAAATATAGAGGTAAATATACTTCATAAGATTCCTTTAAGTCATTAAGGAATGTAATAGTGAATTACATTCATGGTCAAAAGATATGAGTTGCTTCAGATAGGCATGCCAAAGAATATCTTGACCAAGCAATCATCGATCATGATAATGTAGCATGGAGAAATTCCTAAATGCATGTTACCTTATCTACATCACCGTATTGATGTTCATAAGGAGGATCGATGATACAGTCTTACATGATTACATTGATCAAAAAAATGTAGCATGGAAAAATTTCTAAATGCACATTTTATACATCAAAGTTATGATGTATAGAGTATCAATATTGCAAGTTGTAGAAACTTCCATTATATTTCAAATATGTGATTAGAAAATAATGGCGTAAACCCATAACCAATATGCCAACTAAAATGATAGATGGATATCATATGAGTCATATTATAATGAAAATCCATTAAGTCATAAGACATGTGTTAGGATGCAAGGTGTTTGTTAAGAACAAACAAACAAACTAGCATCAAGCTAACTGCATGGTGCATCTAAGTAAATATCCTAATAGTTTCTTAGGATATTACATAAATCTCTAAGATAGAAAATATGTAGTCAAGTATTAGACTACATTTCTATATAAGGGTGCACATCTCTATTATAGATAGTGGGAGTTTAATTGACTTGAACTTAGTCAATGTTTGAGATGCACAAATGGTTGGAATAAGAATAAGATACACAAGTACAAGTGGAATAGGCATTATCTAGTGACACATACTACATAGGAAGAATGAAACCACAGTGATGGTTTTGTATTCACTGCGGCCGGTGATACATTATTCATTAAGAATAATAAATCCTACAAGTAAGCAGTATATGGAAATAAGCTAAGATTGACAAGATAAATTAAAATTCAATAATGGATTTCATGTATTAAATTGAAAAGGGGCTTATAAATTGAATACTACGGTGGATATTCAAATGAAATGATACATGGATGGTACAAGCCTAGTACCAATAAGGATTGATTGGTTATACTAAGTCGATATGCCTAAATATATTAGAATTTTACTTTTCATAGATAACTTTTAAGATCATTCAATTGTTCATTGCATGTCAAGATCATCTTTCATGGAAGGTGTCTATTCGACGTAACCAGAAAGGGATGATGACCCCACCAAATGCCAATGAAGGTTTCAAGTTACTAAAATCCAGTTCAGGATTAAAGTAAGCAACAAGATCTTAAAGCATTCATTTTTATTAAATCTTTTCCTTGTTTCTACTAAAGTTTAGTGGGAGCACCAACGTTTTCAAGAGAAATATGTTTGGAAACATATGGAAAACAGGTCTTGGTCTTATAGTTAGTTAAGACCAGAATAAAAGTAATTCTCTAGTGATTGACTTAAAATAGCAACCTAATTTCTAAGGAACAGGATCTTCTGAGGTATATCCATAGGTTTCTTGTTCTTAGTCAATCGTACGTATAGTGACATTGTATTGAAAAATACAATTTGGAACAATTCAAGTTCAGAATTGTTGCTAATGTCACATGGCTTAATATCTCTAGGTTGACATGTTTGGAACATGGGAAGAGATTAATGTTGTGAATTGAGTTCCATACGCTTCAGTGGTGGATAAATCATATATGCCATAATATGTACAATAATTGATGTTGCCAGGATATACTTTATAGTAGGAAAATATCAATTATATTCAGGAGCACTGAAAGTGAATCAATCAGAACTATCATCTTGTACTTTGATAAGTACAAATGATATGTGCCTGGAATATGGATAAGAAGGTATACAAGTTTTTGTGGGACATAAACTAGTAATCCTTATATCAATTTGATCAAGTATCGCAGTTAGTCTAAGGCGATGATTGAGTCAAGCTCATAAAATCCAGTGGTAGCTATATCTACAAATACTGAGTATGTTGCATCTTCTAAGGTAACTAAGAAGCAGTTATCAATTGCAATGATTTGTTCCAATTCTTGGATTCACAATTAGTGAGAAACATATTATCATAAAGAAAATTATGATATTCTTTCTAGACAATTTTTCATGTTATGAAAATGTAAAAAAAGTGATATACTCAGGGATACCTTATCTTGAGAAGTTTTTCTCAAGGAGATGAGGTCACATACAATAGATATGCCACACACAAAAAATGTGGCAGGCCCAGCAGTTAAATCCATTACTCAGTAGAATCATGATTTTATCATGTGAGTAGCTAACAAGTTTGGTTAGCAAGTTGGCTCTAGTGAAAGTGGGAGTGTTGAAATAGTGGGTTCCCTAGACCTAACTATGCGGTATTTTTTATTACTAGATCATGTGTACAGTTAATTGTGCATGATTTCATCTTACCATTATAATGTAGAATTTTCTGTGTCCACTATAATAATGGTAATGTCCAAAGATTAATTTTCATATCGAGAGGTTATAGAAGATCCCAAGCTATAATGAGAAACTCGAGATACTATGACATTAATCTTAAATATATGTTCTATAGTCTAGATACATCTTACTGACTGGACACAGGGGATGTTTAACTATCAGGTGATGGGGGATCATAAGCATTGATACTTCTTCTCATGAAGTTCGCACTTGGTGATCACTAGTAATGGGATCATGAGGACAGACCCGCCAATACGAACACCACATGTTTTGAGTGTCATTGGTCGTTCCTATCTACAGATGTGTGTATTAGTCTCCTGACTTGAGACCATTAACAATGTGTGTCATTTGATTGCATAATTTTATGCAAGGCGAAAACCATGGTATTGAAATCGTGGATAGGTAGATTGTGTTGGGTGTGTCGTTGGTGGTATGACTTTGTTTGAATAATCAAGAAATGATTTGTCACTTCCAAGTTCAGGAAGTTGTATATCTCAGGTTTGGTTGATCAGGATGGTGTTTCCTTCATAAGTCTTCATCCAAATAAGTACAAAGGTAAATCCATCTGGATAGATCAACAAATAATAAATCAAGAAAAGGGCAATGACACAAGTGTGCGTCCTGCTTTATGAGATATTTAATGACAAATATATTATAGTACACAATCAGTGTTCGTAGGTTGGTTGTTGTTGCTATGAAAATCCTTATCTCTTTAGGTTCCATGATGGGTTACTAGGCTCCACTCTTGGTCTGTGGATTTTATTCACTGTTATCAAGATAAGGACTTATAAGGTCACACACAATAGAATATTCAAGAATCCACCCTATTTAGTCAAATAGGTATATGAACATAGTGGGCCCCACCACGGGGTCCAAGTGTTGTCCAAGTTTTCGATCACTAAAAGAATTAAATAAATTCATTAATATTCAAGTTATGAATATTGATTGAATTTATTTAATGTATTTACAAGTTTAGTAAATATGATAAAATATTAATTGAACGAATATTATTTTAATATTCAAGGTTTGTTTAATATTAAGTGGGACAGCGAGTCAAGTTGAATGGATCGGGTTTTATCACGTGACATATTTTATATATATTAAAAGTATGTGATAAAATAATAAATAATATTGACACAGTTTAGTTCCTCAAAATTATTTATTTAGTGGGAGTTAAAATAAACGAGGGCCAGGGAACCCTACTAAGTATTTATCAAATCCACTATAAATATAGTAGGAGGCTCTCTTTCATGGCTGGCTAATCACTATTCATTCATTCCATGGAATGAAATCTGGAGAATCTCTCTCCTCCCACTCTCTATAGCAAGAATCACTCAATCCAACAAGTTTAGATCAAGATCTCCCTCAAGAATCGAAGGCATCTCGATGCGGTGATCGTCGGGATGTCGAAACCATCATCAGATCTTCGTGCTAGCACCCAGAATTTCACAATCGATTCTCCCACGGGTTTTTGAAGCTCGTGTGGACAATCTAGGGGGTTTCTTATTTGGATCCTTTGAGCAATGATCCTCATCTACGAGTTGTAGTCTACCGCAGCTTCTGATTTGAAATGGGTACATTTTCAATTTTTATTTTGTGCTCCTTATAATTTACGTGAGATACTCAGACCTTTATGGGGATCGGATCATTGGTGATGACAAGTTCCGTCATCCTGCTGATGAAAGTTTTAAAATCCTTGACCCACCGACTTCTGTTACAGGACCCGGAACCTTTCACTTCTTCGTATTATTAAACTTGGTTTATTCTTCAAGATGGGTGTTCTCCTTCGCAAAAACAGTTTTTCCAGATCATGGGTCACCCTCATCAATGGTGAACAATCTTCTACAATCAGCATTGATCACGTTCCACTTTTCATTATTCTTTGGATTCTGAATCCCTGTTTTGTATCTCAATAGTTATCCATTGATGAGAATTCTTAATCCTTGGTTCGGTTGGACTTTTTAATAGTAAAATAACTTAGGTTGATCTCATTTGATATATGGAGTTAACTTCATGTATTTCAAAGTAAAGGAACTCTACTTCAACTGCCTGGGCGAGCAATGAACTCTACATCAACTCATTATAGCGATTTTCACAGAAAAAAATGAACTATACGCTCATAGCTATTATGAACTCTATGTGAGCTTCCCAAAAACTCTACACACAAAGATTGTATAAGACTTGGGCAAAGTATGGAAACTCAACATTATTTTGGAAACTCTATACTATAATAAAAATGAACTCTATGTGAGTATAGGTACTCTATATGGATTTGGGGACATTTCAAAATTAAAAATTATGCTTCACAACAAAAATTGTATGGAATTAAACCTACAAGCAGAATCAAAACTTAGTAAATATTTTTGAGACACAAATAAAACTTCAAATGTTTTCAATTTTTTAAGATAATTTTAAATTTTTTTGAGCAAGGATTATCAAAAAAATCATGATACTAAAAAATTTAATGAAAATTCCACCACGGATCACTAAAATTTTTTTCTAAAAATATATAGAAAATAAAATTAAATAATATTTAATTTGTTTAGAACCAAAAACTATCATTTTAATTAAAAAATTGAAAGAATTATATTTTCAACCCAAGATGATCAAGAATCAATTATTTAACATTTAATGCCAAATTTTTCAACAAAAATATAATTATATCTTAAAATTTAAGTGGTAAACATGAATTTAAAATTAACCAACATCTAATTCCCCCAAGAATTGTTTGTACTCAAGAAATCAATGTATCAAATTCAATGAAAGAAAATTAATCATAAAAATGAAAGATTTTCATTTCCAAAAGAAAAGATGATTTTCATAAATGATTTCACCCATGAAATTTCTCAAGTATGATTGATCTCTTAAAAGAAATGGTTTTGGTCAAAAGATGGTATCTACTATTATAACGATGATTGAATTTCAAAATTTTGAAAGGATTTATGCCAACTTAACTTTACATTCAATTACTTCTATAATATTCTATTTTTCTCCATGGTGAATAGACACACATAATTATCACAGAATAATTAGACACAACCTAATGGATGGTGAGTTTAATAATTTACAAGGAAGAATAATTAACCCATCCATCGGTTTTATCTTAAAGGATAAAAATCAAAACCTAAGATTAGGAGTACATTTTCAGCTTAGTTGAGTAAAAATCTTATTATTTTAGAACCAACTTAAAATTAAAATATTGTTAATCAAATTTTTACTTAAAGTTTGTATTTTAAAGAGAGAGAAAGAAGATTTTACTTGACTGATTTTATGGTCGAATAAAAAATATTAATCGCTCAAGGTGCAAAAATAATTTTAATTTCAAGAAAAATTCGCAACCACAAAAAATTATAAATGGAGCTTGAAAAATGTCAAATTCAAAAAAAATGAGGGGTATTTTTTATGTGAGCTATATTGAAATACAGTTTATTATATCATATTTTACACTCAATATAAAAAAATTATCATCATGCAAATTGATGTTCCAGTTATTTATTGTATTATATTTTGGGAACAGATACATGGTTTTAAAGTAGAATGTATTCTAACACTTGAAGCTTTAAAAATAATTTTCAATGAGTCCTTAAATAAACAGCATTCACTGATAGTAATCATAGCATACAAAGAAATTGGAAGAGATGGCGGTAACCATTAGAAAGTTTTAGTGATTCCAGCATGTAAATAACAGTTCCAAACATTTTCTTTTAAGAATTTAGTTCCTGAAAACAATATAATATTTTAGCCTAAAATGAGCAAGAATAAGAGAATAATTATAGAAAAAACTCCCCTAGTTTAGAAGCTCTAATTATTTAAGTACATAAAATGTACTCCTCTTATTTCCCCTTTGAAAATAGTTCCTGGTTACCAAATTCTAGCTCCTATAAAAGTAAACAGATTAACATAATATTTTATAATTATAATTTTATAATAAAGTGAAACTATAGTTTGAGTTTAGGGGAGGGTAATTCAAAAAAATTCTCTAAATGATCTTAAATTATACTTTTCGGGTGCTTGGACAGCAGGCTCAGATTTCCTCTAAACTATAGGGAAACATAAAAATTAAAGTTCCCAATGATTACAAACAGAGAAAGATAATATAAGGTACAACAGTAAATGAAAAAGGGAATTTTTCAAATTCAAAAATAAATGAATCACATAGAACAAAGAATCATTTTATTATTATTCAAAACTCAAGAAACAAAAAAAACACACAAGAATGACCATGAATTGTCTCCCAAGAAGCACTGAGTTTTAAGTATTTAGTTAAACTTGATGAAAGTTTAGTTTTCAAATTCATAATGGAAATCAAACCCTTTAGATACCCATAAATATAATGTTTGATCCTCTAAACATTAACCAAAAATGGTTTGTTCACGTCTCATATAAGTTCCACATCTCCACTAACCCCCTTTAGATTGTACAAGTCTAGAACATTTGGACTTTAACTTTCTAGGAAATAGTTTAAGTCTGGAATTGAAAAATAAATTTTTTTTACCATCCTTAAGGTTTCTATTTTGAATGATAAAATCATAAAAATACTTTGTTCTTTCTTCGTAAAACCTAGCATTTTTATAATATTCTCTCCTAATATCTTCTAACTTCAACAATATTCTTTCACCAATAGATTTAAAATTAAATTTCAATGCCTTGATATCCCAAAAAGACTTGTTTTGAAGCTCTATAGGTAAATGGAATGATTTACCAAAGAGAATACTATAAAGATACATACCTATGGAGAGTTTAAATGAATTCCTATAGGCCCACAAGAACTCATCCAACTTCAATGACCAATCCTTCCAAGAGTAAAAGATTGTTTTCTCTAAATTATATTTTAATTATCTGTTATAAATTTTATCTTGTTCACTAGACTATGAATGGTAATTGGTTCTAGTTTTATGCACACACTCATAATTCTCCGTTATGGATTTGAATTTTAAGTTCTTGAAATGGGTTTCATTATCTGTGATGACGACTTTGGGAACTTCAAATATAGAAAATATATTCTTTGTAATGAATTTCACAAAAGTATTATCTTAATTATTAGAAAATTTCATTGCCTCTATCCACTTAGTAACATGATCAATAAATACAATAATTTACCCAATCCCATTAAAATATAGAAATGTTCTCATAAAATCTAATTCCCAAACATAAAAAAATTTCAACCACTAAAATTTATTTTGGTGGCAGTTCTTCCTCCTATCTACATTGCCTAAATTTTTACATTTATAACAACCAACCACAAGACTCCGAGAATCCTAAAAATGTGTAGGCCAATATAAACCCTTTTGAAGCACTTTTTGAGTTGTCCTCTTGTAACCTCCCGGATATGGAATTCACTAAATGGTGCCTCGTACCTGGTTGACCACATGGAATCAAGTGCATTTCCTCAAACACCAGAGGCTTCCGACTAGCAGCAAGGGCCTAGGGTGTGATAGTGGGGAAACTATTCCCTCATTAGAAAAGTGTAACACAATAGAATAAATAATAACAATAGAGGAAGTAGTAAACAACATGCAATTGAAGTAAACAATGGAAGACTGAAAGGTAAAGATAACTAGAAGGTATATAATATCAAAATGATGCAGCATGTCACATGTTCTAAGAAATAAGAAAAAACAGGATGCACTGCTGTCAAGTATAATACAGTACTAAGGTATAACAATACAAAAAGAAACAAAGTAGCATCATAAGCCTTGGCTTGGTCCCATGCTCGCCTGCTCCTAATAAGTAATCAAGTACCTATATAATGAGTCTTTCCCATATTGACACCTGCAGCAATATAGTCAGTTTGGGCCCAAAAACCAGACTCAAACAGAGTGTGAGAAATAAATCTCAGTAGCCAACCACCAAAGGTCTATGCCAATCTATTAGTGAGTATATGCAGTAGTGGTGTATAATAATGAAAATATTAAACTAGGAAGTACTCAAAAGTAAAATATCCTACAAGTATTGTTCCATTTATATCATTCATGTTCATTATGAAATTAAATTAAATTGAATCATAAGTTCTTGGAATCCATCCCCGACCAGTCAATCCCATATTCAAGTAAACACAACAAATAACTCAACAGGCTATCTAAATTGTAAGATGACAAATCAATCTAATTTTGTGCTTTATCGTGGTAGATGCATCATAAGTCATTTTAATAGTCAAACCTCAGTTAAAAACCTTTCCCTCCGGAAATCCATTGACATAACCAATCCTTTACCATAGGAAATTTCTCACAGGCATAATAGAATGTAGCCCACAGGCACACAAAACTTTTCCCACAGACATAGAAAATCTCTTCCCACAGACAGAATAATTACACAGGTCCAAGACCGGCATATATGCAATTCACATTGGTAAGAATTTAATTAACCAATTCATTTAAAACTAACCATAATGGGGAAAATAGAGGTACAACCATGGTTATCCTAATCCAAAAGGCCCAACAACAGTTATCCAAGGGAAACGCACCTGTGGGGTGTCCCTTAATCAAAACCAGCAGTCTCAATATGCTTCAATTCATATAATTAATCACCTAACCATCCTTAGGCATTAAAACAGATCAAGTTCTCAACAAACTAACACCCCAAACATGGGATCACGACACAATGACACATATAAACAACTTCACATTAAGAAATTAGCACGAGACCACCTACCTCATCATAGTACGACTCTCCTCGTCCAGCCTCTACTTCCAATTCAAGCTAGAATGGTATAGATCTACAAAACAAGGATATTCAATCATACTTAAATAACTTAGTCGAGAACAAAAATCACCAAGAATGGCTCAAGAGTAATTGATATCTTACTGATTGGGTTCAAACAAGACCAACGGTGATTGATTCAGAGTTCGGATGATCAACTGGAAAGAGGTTGAAGTTTTGATGCTCCTCTTGAGTTCTCCCAGTGATCCCACTATCCAATCTTCTGAATAGAGAGTTTACTTCCTCTATTAAGTGAAAAACAAAAAATACATGTCATGTAAGTAAATATACACAGTGTGTATATCATTTAAATGTTCATTCGGTGGCTGAATTCCACTGACTTACTTGCTAAGGCCTACTAACATGACTACACGACGTGTACTAGTAAGTACACGGCATGTAGTTAGTTTTTTCTCTTTTACTTGCTTAAATGACTAAAAACCATGTATTTCCATCATACACGGCCAAACTACACAGCATTTATGTAGTAGTTATGATATCCTGCCTTTTTATTACATAACTTTTCAACAAACATAAGATCTTTAAAGTCTAGTGTCAAGGAAATCAGGAACAAAATATAAGAAAACAACATAAAAATTATTCTAATCCACTTTTAAGGATTCATCACAAGTTCATCCTAAGTAAAATTACTACATCTCATAATCTGGAGACATACATCAAAGGAAAGGGTGAGCAAAAGGCCCAGTAAAGAAAATAACGGAAACAGTTTACATGTGAACTTGAACAATATCAATAAGAACATGAAGATAAAGAGGCATATAATAATAATAATAACTTGAAAATTTGGATACAACATTTAATTCATACATTCAAGAATATATCACTGAGTTCCATCCCCAAGGTGTCATAAAATTTACCAAGGTTATTCAGTAAGGTATCGTGAAACTTGTTATCACTAGAGATTAAAATCTTTACCCAATGCATTAGAGCGCTATCAGGTCTCACCCTTAATATGTATTTATTTTCATGTGATCTACATAGATCATAATCAAACATTTCATAAATAACCCAAATAGAATAAAATAAATGGCTTTCATGTCAAAATCGTGACGTTTAAAAAGTGCTTAAAAATAAGATCATTATGTCATCTATAACCCATGGAAAGGGAGTGAGGGTTGTAGGATCGAAATAATGATGTAGATGCTCAATATACAAGAGGGGGGGTGAATTGTACACTTTAAAAAATTCCTTTGGAACTTTTAAAGATAGTTATGAATAACTATGTTTTCCTTAAGCAAAGGAAAGGGCTAAGTTTAACAAAGTTAAACTAAGAAAATTCACAACACCTCTAACACCGAATGCAAACTTAGAAAGAGATTCCAAAAGTAGGTTCCGGAAATATGGTTCTGGAAGTTGAAACTTAACAAAAGATTACAATATGAGATTCTACCTTAAAGCGTATAGAATCTAAATGAAACAGAGTACAAGTAAGGAAGTATAAGAAAGTTATAATTTCCTTATAATACAAAATGCAGCGGAATATAAACAAGTAGTAGAACTACTAGTAACAAGATATAAGTCTTTTAACCCAAAGAGAAGGGTATCCAACAACCTTGGATAAAGGTATCTTGATTTATACTTTCAAGAAAGTCTGTCTTACCCACACCAGGGTAAGCCCTCGATACAAAGATCAGAGTCTCTGTCTTTCTATCCCCACAAGCCCTCAACTTCAAGGTAGTTGGAAACCTCTGTCTTCCTCAGCAAGGAAGCCCTCGAACTTCAAGGTAGTCGGCACATCTGTCTTCCTATCCCTGGAAGTCCTCGAATGTAATCACCAACATTCGGAGTCGCACAAAGCTTTGAGAGTTAATAAGAGTCTCTCTCTCTAGAAATCACTTCAAGCATGTAATCACATAAGTTGAAGATCAGTCAGCCTTTTTGCAGCCAGCAGCAGCAATGAGCTCTTTCAAATGAGATCCTATTTATAGGAAAATTTCCAACAGTCAGCTCCTTCTTACAACGGTCATATTTTCCATGAAATTCAGAAGGACCTGTACACGTGTAACTCAACCAACGGTTAATAAGAAACAGAATAGACGACATCGTTTTATAACAAACTTTGTATAACTGAAAGTACGACATCATTTTGGAATGAATCAAATGTAAGTAAAGACTAATTAATAGTTTGGAGTGTTAAGAAAGTCAAAGTTTCGAATTCTAACCAAAAAGAAGTTCGGAGTCTATGTTAAGAAATATTCGGATTCTATTTTATAGGAAATCAGAGTCTGGTTTCATCAGAAATCAGATTCTAAATCTGTAGAGTTTGGAGTCGAACTTCTTAAGAGTTCGGAGTTGAACTGCTTAAAAGTTCGGAGTCAAACTTCTAAAGAGTTCGGAGTCGAACTTCTAAAGAGTTCGGAGTCGAACTTCTTAAGAGTTCGGAGTCAAACTTCTTAAGAGTTCGGAGTCGAACTTCTAAAGAGTTCGGAGTCGAACTTCTAAAGAGTTCGGAGTCGAACTTCTTAAGAGTTTGGAGTCGAACTTCTAAAGAGTTCGGAGTCGAACTTCTAAATAGTTCGGAGTCGAACTTCTAAGGAGTTCGGAGTCGAACTTCTAAAGAGTTCGGAGTCGAACTTCTAAGGAGTTCAGAGTCGAACTTCTAAAGAGTTCGGAGTCGAACTTCTTAAGAGTTAGAATTAGATCTGCTTTAGAGTTTGGAGTCCAGAATTAAGATTAAAACTATATTACAGATCACATCCAAGATTCGGATCCTAAAAATAGAATACTCCAACTTTTCATTATAAGGCTCTGACAATTTGGTTGTGATTCCAGTTTTTGATTTTAAGGGAAAAAAATGGCTAAGTATAAGAAAATCTAGGTTAAGGTAAATTTCCTTAAGGAAGTAAATTTTCCTTATTTGAGTAATAATAATATTTACTTAAGTATAAGGTGTTTGTGATTTTCAAAACAATAAGGAATGGAAAAGTCATAAGGAAAACCTTATTGACTCAACAATCTCCCCCTTTTTGGAAAGAACAAACATCCTTTTTGAAAAAGTATATAAGGATTTTGAAAATTTTCATTAGAATATTTAAAACTTATCTCCCTTCGTTCATGGATAGAAGTGAATACAACTAACTCCCCCTTAGGCATTTAAAATCTAAGGATTGTATTCTGGGTTTCCGGAGTAGAGTTTTCATTATTGTAAGAATGAATCAAAACGTAGTGGGAAACTCCCCCTTTCCTTAAGGATATTTCTCTCCGAAATTTTTCTTTTCTCCTCCTCAGGAATAGTTCTTTTTTCTTTCTCCCCCTTTCTGATTTTCAAAAATAATTGAAGGGAATGGAAAACAAATTATGCTACCTGAAACATTAGTATACAACAAGAGAAAAACTGAACAAATAATCATTTCATTAGAGTTGTGGTAAAAAAAAATTACAAGGAAAGACAACTACAACAAAAGATCGGAGTGGGTTCATTTGTCTTCCTTTTCCTTTGGAATAAGTTGCTTCAACAAGGCTTTGAGTTTCTTCAGGTCTCTTTGGTCTTCCTCTCGTTGCCTCTCTAAGGCTTTTATCTTTTCTTCTTGGGCTTTTAACATCTGTGCTTGATCCTCCAAGGCTTCTTTTTGCAAATTCAATAACTCATCCTGCTTCTGCATCCTCTGCTAAAACTCAATCTGGAAATCTCTTTCAAATTTCCAATTCTGAGATACTGAGTTAAGCTTTCTATTCAGATCCCTGACCTGTTGATTCCGGACATTTTGTTCCTGGGTCAACTTCTCAGAAATTTCAGTAACCTTTTTGTCTTCCATTCCAAAAGCACTTTGAACATCAGCCTAAAAATTTTCAAAGTGTACTAAATCTTTGTCCACTCTCTTAGACCATTTGGTTACTTTACTACAAGATTTCCTATACACGTCATAATCGATCAGAAAACTTTTCTGTTCAGCTTCCAACTTCACAAACTTATCCATTACCATGGATAAGGAATCCGATTTTTGATTCATAGATTGTTGCAGCAACTGGAATCTAGAATCTATAGTTGGAAGAATTGGTATTGTGTCCACCAGCTTTTTCAGAGATTGAACCACAAAATCATGCCCATGGGATGATGATTCCGAATCAGAGACTTCTTTTTGAGATTCCTCTTCTTCAACTGGCATCGGCTTCCTTCTAGAGGTACCACCAACCTCTTTCTTTCTAATGATATCTTTAATAGGTGTCTCCATTAAAGTTTTCTTGCCTTTATCGGATTTCGTAATGGATTGCACATTTGGAGAAACTTCCTCAGATTAAGAAACTTGAACAATCTGGTCTTCATCTAGTTGTTGTCTTTCTTGTCCTTCTTCAAGATAGTTCCTTTGATAGGATTCTTCTTCATCAAACAGCTCATTCTCTTCTTCTTCCTCTTGGTGTTGCTTGCCGGCTTCCTCATCTCCCTTCCCTGGAGATACTATTTTTCCGGATTCAGCCTTATAATCCTGAAATTTTTTGATCAAGGTATCTAGATCTTCACTCTCCTCCTCTTCTTCTTCTTCTTCCTCTACTTGTTCTACTTCTTACTCAACAGCTTCAGCACCTTGTTTCTCAGCTTCTACAGTAGGTTCTTTACCCTTTTTCTTTTCCGGAGTGACAAAACTTTTTGCTGGTGTTTCTGGTAAAGATGGTTCGACTCCGAAAGTTTCCGGAACTGGAAGCCTTTCAGAAGCCAACTCTATACCTTTTAGCAACGATTGTACTAGTTCAGCTTCAGTCATCTTCTTCCTCAACTTATTTTCCTTTGTTTGTCTTTCCAAATCCTCAGCAACCTTTTCTTTTAAAGCCTTAGCCTCAGTAGGGTCGAGTCCGAATTGAAGATCCCCTTCCTTCCTCATTTCCTTATCTTTCCTCCATTTTGCTGCTACTTCATCTGTATAGATTTTCTTCTTCTTCGGTTTGGGTGGTGCAGATTCAGTTTCCTTCGGCTGAGGAAATTCTTCATCAGTAACTACTTCCTTAGACTTTCTCTTCTTCCTTTTCTTTTTTAAAGGTTCCGGAGATTGTGTTTCTTTTTCAGCTGCTTCAAATTCTTCCACGGATAGGGGGTAAAATTCTCCAGATTCACTAGAAAATCCCATCTTCATTCTCTTAAGCGTATCATTACTGACAAGCATAAGCTTGCAATTCCGGATCTTTGATTTGTAGGAAACTTTGAAAGATTCTAAGCATCGAAAAATCAACTTTGATAATAAGGATGGATACATTATAATCTGAGCTCTCAGATTTCCTTCTTTGATATTCTTGATCGTAACCAAGACATGCCTTATCAGATTTATCTTTCTTAGATTTACCAAAAAATCTAAGACATAGATATCACTCTTCTTCAGATTGTCTTTATCTCCTCTTCTCGGAACCAGAAAACCTTGCACCCATAGTTGTAGTATTCTATTATTCAGAGTGAGCCGAGCAATCTTTGTAGTTGAATCATCCTTGATCCCAAGACACTGCAGTGCTTTTTCCTTTACGAAACTTCCTTGCACATCCGGAATTTTGTGAGAGAAAAATTCAGCTTCTCCCTCATATGCTATACCAACCAGGCTTGCTTCCTTAGTGTAAGAAAGTTTATAAGTCTTTCCATAAGACTTAAAAGAAAATTTTTCTCTGCCATCTTCCACTAGGAAGGAAACAGACTCATAAAATTCTATCAACAAATCAGTGTAAATCGGATCCTGTTTATCTGACTTGGCTATGCAGACGTCTTCCCATCCATTTAGTCTAATAATTTTCGAAATAATAGAATCAAGCTTATAAAAATCCGGATGAACTAACCTTTCTCTATAAACTAACCACTTTTAAATTGGTTTCGTAGTTGACATATCTTGTGAAGTTGCTTCAATAGACATTCGGAGTGAAGTAAACTGTAGGATTCAGATCAGCTTCACAAGGTTCGGAACCGGCCTTAAGAGGAGCATCAGGGCTTCGAGACGCAAAAGCTTGAAAACCGATGTGGGACGAGTCTCGGGACCCCCTTTTTATAGGCAAAGAAAATGACCGTTGGTCTTCCAATGATCATCCAATGGTTGAAAATAATTTGATCTGATCTGACGGTTGAGAATAACCCCGGAAAAAAAATGACTCCGATCTTTTGAGGTTTTTTTTTTAAAAAAAAAATCGGAATTGAGGCAAAACTAGAATCCGAACTAAACAATGAAGATACTAGTAAGCAAAATTTGATTATAAAACTATAAATATGGAAATCATAACTTACGGATTGAAAATAAATATTATTTGAAATTGGTAATATTCTTCCTAAAAAAACTTTATTACAAAAAGTCTAAAAAAACATTATGAAAAGCCCAGTCCGAAAATCTTCATTCTGATAATTTTCAGTACGATAATTCCATTCCGGAAGTTTTTAATAAAAAAATCCAATCCGGAAAATTTCAATTCCGGAAATTTCCATTCCGGAAATCTTAGTTCTGAAAAGTTTGAAAACAATATTTGAAAAATATTTTGTTATTCTAACAAACAAATGTACTCCCCCTATGAAAAGGAGTTTATTACTATAAGGAGACTTTTTCAACAGAAGGTTAATTAAGAAGGATTACCTTACGGTTATCATCCCTAACTTCTGTTTAATGTATTCAAATCTATCAGAAGGCAAATATTTTGTGAAAATATCAGCAAGTTGATCTTGTGTTCCAATAAATTGAAGAATGATAACTCCTTTGATTGTGTGATCCCTAAGAAAGTGATGCCTAATATCTATGTGTTTTGCACGGGAGTGATGTGCAGGATTCTTACTTAGGGCAATGGCACTTGTGTTATCACACAAAATTTGAGTTTTAGTAAAACTCAAGCCATAGTCTGTGAGTGTGTGTTGCATCCACAACACTTGAGCACAACAACTTCCAGCTGCTACATATTCAGCTTCAGCAGTGGAGAGTGCTATAGAATGTTGCTTCTTGCAGGACCAAGAAACTAGTGAATCTCCTAAGAAATGACAAGTTCTAGATGTACTTTTTCTATCCATTCTACATCCACCAAAGTCAGCATCAGAAAAGCTTTTTAGAACAAAATCATTTCCAGAAGTATAAAATAATCCTAGATCCATGGTTCCCTTAAGGTAGTGAAAAATTATTTTTACAACCTTTAAGTGAGATTCCTTAGGATTGGATTGATATCTTGCACATAAGCATACTGAAAACATTAAGTCTGGTCAACTAGCTGTTAAGTAAAGTAAACTTCCTATTATACCTCTAAAAGATGTTTGATCTACTGGTTTCCCAGCTTCATCAAGATCTAAAGAGTTTGAGGTACCAATAGGAGTACTTATGCTCTTAGTATTATCATAACCATACTTTTTAAGAAGATCTTTAATATACTTATGTTGAGATATGTAGGTTCCTTCTCATTTTTGAGAAATTTGAAAACCAAGGAAAAATGTTAACTCACCCATCATACTCATTTCAAACTCATATTTTATTAGACTTGCAAAAGAGTCGGTCAAATATTGCTGAGTTGAACCAAATATGATGTCATGAACATAAATTTGAACAATCAAAACATTTTTCTTATCTTTCTTTATAAAAAGAGTTGGATCTGCATTTCCCTTAACATAGTTATTTTGAAGCAAAAATCCAGTGAGTCTATCATACCATGCTCGTGGGGCTTGTTTAAGACCATACAAAGCATTGGTAAGTCTAAAAACATGATCAGGATGTTTTGTATCTTCAAATCCAGGAGGTTGTTCAACAAAAACTTCCTCTTGAACATAACTGTTAAGAAAAGCACATTTCACATCCACTTGGAAAAGTTTGAAATTAAAGAATGCAGCAAAGGCAAGTAGAATACAGATAGATTCAAGTCTAGCTACTGGAGCATAAGTTTCTTCATAGTCTATTCCCTCTTGCTGATTATAGCATTTAGCAACAATTCTAGCTTTATTTCTTACTATGACTCCATTTTCATCACATTTATTTCTGAAAACCCATTTTACTCCAATAACAGAAGTTTCCTTAGGTCTTTCAACCAAGGTCCAGACTTTATTCATTTAAAATTCATTTAGTTCATCTTGCATGGCTTTGATCCAATCATCATCACCTAAAGCTTCATCAGTGCTTTTTGGTTCTAATTGGGAAAGAAATGCTAGATGTTCTAGTTCATTTCTTAAGGAACTTCTAGTCCTTACTGGTTGATTTACATCACCAATGATACTATCACTGGGATGATTCTTAAGAAACACCTGATTTGGGTTTTGTAAAACCTGTTCATCAACATAGGGTAGAAAATCTTCTGGGGTAAATGTTTCAGAAGTATCTTCTTAAACAATTTCCTTATCAGAAGGTTCTTCTATCAAAGGTTGACAATCAGTTTTTGAAAACACATCTGAGGATGTAGGTAGGGAAGGTTTAAAAACAAAAGGATCTGACTCATCAAATTTTACATGTACTGTTTCTTCAACAGTGCAAGTATTTTTATTAAAAACTCTATAAGCCTTAGAGGTTGTGGAATATCCTAAGAAAATCCCTTCATCAGATTTTGGTGAGAATTTATGTAAGTTATCTTTAGTATTCAAAATGAATAACTTTCAACCAAAAACCTTGAAGTAGGATAGTCTTGGTTTTCTACCATTCTATAACTCATAAGGAGTTTTATTAAGAAAAGGTCTAATCAAAACTCGATTTATAGTATAGCAAGCAGTACTTACAGCTTCAGCCCAAAAATGTCTAGAAATAGAATATTCACTCAACATGGTTCTAGTTATCTCTTGAAGAATTCTATTTCTTCTTTCAACTACACCATTCTGTTGAGGAGTTCTAGGTGCTGAAAAATTGTGAGTAATACCTTTCTTACTACAAAAAGTTTCAAAATCAGAATTTTGAAATTCTCCTCCATGATCACTATGAATAGTTTTCAATGGAAGGTTTTTCTCATTTTTAACTTGAGCTCTAAAACTTTTGAAATATGAAAAAGCTTCAGACTTCTTTTCTAGAAAATAAACCCAAGTAAATCTAGTGTAATCATCAACTAGAAAAAACACATAGTATTTGCCTCCAATACTTCCAGTTTGTGTTGGACCAAAAAGATCCATGTGCACTAACTGTAATGCATTGGTTGTTGAGACTTCACCGATTGATTTAAAACTAGATTTATTTTGTTTTCCATATTGACAAGGATCACAAACTTTAGAAGAATCAAATATAAGCTCTGGTAGATCCTTAACTAGTTTCTTCTTATAGAGTTTACATAGGTTCCTAAGGTTGCAGTGACCTAGTCTTCTATGCCATAACCAGGAGTGATCTTCCATAGCAATAAGGCAAGGTAAATCTTGGATTCTGTGGTCTTCTAAGTTTAGAGTGTAAAAATTCTCTTGCCTATTGGCTGAGAGAATAAATTCTTCCTTGGAATTGTGAACTAAGCACTTATCATTCCTAAAATTCACAAGGTAACCTTCATCACATAACTGACTTATGCTAATGAGGTTGTGCTTAAGACCTTTAACAAAAAGAACATTTGAAATCAAGGTTTTACAAAGAAGAACAATATTACCAATACCAACAATCTCTCCCTTAGCATTATCTCCGAAAGTTACCTTTCCTCCTTTCGTTTTGATAATCTTTTCAAAATAGCTTTTGTTACTAGTCATGTGCCGGGAACATCCACTATCCATGTACCATGTATTGTTGCTGGTACTCTCTTTATTTTCCTGAAATCAAGAAGAAAATTAGACTTTCGGAATCCAAACTTGTTTGGATCCAAGATTTCCAGATAATAAAATTTTAGGAACCCACATCTTCTTAGAGAAGTAAGCTTTGTGAAATCCTAGAGATTGGGTTTGTTTAAGGAACAATTCTTTGCCCAGTGACCACCACATTGACACTTGGTACAAAATGGGGCACTTTGAGGAACAAAATAATTGTTACTAAAAATTGGTTTTGCATGGGTATAACCAAATCCGGATTTATTTCTTAAAGGTCATATTTGGGAATACATTTTATCAAAATTCTCCTTACCATGGGTAAAGTTTGATAAACACTTCTTTAAGGAAAAAATTTCGGACTTGAGTTTTACAACCAAGTTTTTATCCTCAAAATCATTAGTTTTAGAACTAGAGCTAGTCTCAAAGACATTTTTATTAGAAATTACTTTTTCTAATTCTTTAGAAAGTTTTTTCTTCTCAGAACTTACTTCCTCAAGATTCTTTGAAATACTTTCAAAATCAGTATTTTTCTTATCAAGATCTTTAGAAATATCTGATATCTCTTTTGTAAGAATATAATTCCTAGAGTTTGCCTTATCAAGTTTCTTATTGAGTTTGGAATTCTCAATTTCAAGAAGTTCAGAAAACCTAGAGACTTATTCATAAGTAGGTAAAGTATTTTCCTCATCAGAAGATGATTTTCTCATCAGAAGAGTTATAATAATTACTATCATTGGAATTTAAAGAAACATTGGTCAATGATTCAGAATTTCGTACCTTAGCCATAAAACAATGATTATCAATAGGAAATCTGGCTATAAGACCAAGATTCTTCTGTCCTGAAGATTCATAATCAGAAGATTCATCTGAAGAGTCACCACCACTTACACTCCAGGTGTCATTGGCTTTCAAAACTTTCTTAGCTTTAGCTTTATAATATTTCTTTCTGTTCCTGTCTGAATGCCTTTCTTTTCTTTCTTTCTTTTTGATCATAGGGCAATCTGGTCTAATATGTCCAGCTCTCTTGCATTCATAACAAGTAACTTCTCCATCTTTTCTATCTTTCCTTTTTCTTATACTTTGATTAGAAATTTCTCTGGCCAGCTATCTTGTTCATCCTTCAAGCAAGATTTGCTAGTTCATTTTCCGAGACTTCACTCTCACTAGATTCGGATTGGAAAATAACTTTCTTAGACTTGGATCTGGTTACTCTCTCAGGAGTCTTAGATTTCATCTGATTTGATGTTGTAGTAAAAGGAACAGTACCATTTCCATTCTTCTTCTTGATATTGTCTGCGTCTCTCTTCATTCTGGTTTCATGTTGTAGAAGAGTTCCAAAAAGCTCATCAAGAGAGATCTGAGTGACCTTCTTGTTTTCATCTATAGCTGTTCTCTTGGATTCCCACTCATTGGGCATAATATCAATTATTTTATCCACAAAAGCTTCATCATCTAAACCTTTCTCTCCCATAGATTGTAGGCTGTTGACTATAGTCATGAATCTCTATTGAACTTTACAGATTGGTTCTCCATAAGGAAAATTGAAGCCATGATATTCAGCTCTAAGCATTGCTCTTCTAGTCTCAATCACTTTAGAAGTCCCAAAGTGTGTAACCTCTAACTTCTTCCAGATACAGTTAGCTGCTTCACAAGAAGAAATTTGGCTATATATATTTCTAGTCATTGAACAAAGTAAAGTATTGTGTACCTTATAGTTAAGTTGATATTCTTGCTTTTCCTGGTTAGTAAAAGTTCTAACTTCCTTGTCAGGAATTTTATAATCACCAGTAAGCATAACAAAATTATCCACTCCAGTGTTGATAACAAAAGTCTTCATTCGAACCAACGTTAATTCTTTCCATACTAGAACAACCCTTGGCACACAAATTTGTTAGTAGAAAAAGTTCGGAAACACAAAGTTCAGAATGTTAAAGTTCGAAATGTCAAAGTTCGCAAGAAAAACTTATTCGTAAGTATAAGTATTTCAGAAACCTCCTCTGATACCAATTGTAGGATCGAAATAATGATGTAGATGCTCAATATACAAGAGGGGGGTGAATTGTACACTTTAAAAAATTCCTTTGGAACTTTTAAAGATAGTTATGAATAACTATGTTTTCCTTAAGCAAAGGAAAGGGCTAAGTTTAACAAAGTTAAACTAAGCAAATTCACAACACCTCTAACACCGAATGCAAACTTGGAAAGAGATTCCAAAAGTAGGTTCCGGAAATATGGTTCCAGAAGTTGAAACTTAACAAAAGATTACAATATGAGATTCTACCTTAAAGCGTATAGAATCTATATGAAACATAGTACAAGTAAGGAAGTATAAGAAAGTTATACTTTCCTTATAATACAAAATGCAGCGGAATATAAACAAGTAGTAGAACTACTAGTAACAAGATATAAGTCTTTTAACCCAAAGAGAAGGGTATCCAACAACCTTGGATAAAGGTCCCTTGATTTATACTTTCAAGCAAGTCTGTCTTACCGACACCAGGGTAAGCCCTCGATACAAATATCGGAGTCTCTGTCTTGCTATCCCCGCAAGCCCTCAACTTCAAGGTAGTTAGAAACCTCTGTCTTCCTTAGCAAGGAAGCCCTCGAACTTCAAGGTAGTCAGCACCTCTGTCTTCCTATCCCTGGAAGTCCTCGAATGTAATCACCAACACTCGGAGTCGCATGAAGCTTTGAGAGTTAATAAGAGCCTATCTCTATAGAAATCACTTCAAGCATGTAATCACATGAGTCGAAGATCAGTCAGCCTTTTTGCAGCCAGCAACAGCAATGAGCTCTTTCAAATGAGCTCTTATTTATAGGCAAATTTCCAACGGTCGGCTCCTTCTTCCAATGGTCATATTTTCCATGAAATTCAGAAGGACCTGTACACGTGTAACTCAACCAACGGTTAATAAGAAACATAATAGATGACATCGTTTTATAACAAACTTTGTATAACTGAAAGTACGACATCGTTTTGGAATGAAGAAAATGTAAGTAAAGACTAATTAATAGTTCGGATTGTTAAGCAAGTCAAAGGTTCGGAGTCTATCCAAAAAGAAGTTCGGAGTCTATGTTAAGAAATATTCTGATTCTATTTTATAGGAAATCAGAGTCTGGTTTCATCAGAAATCGGATTCTAAATCTGTAGAGTTCGGAGTCGAACTTCTTAAGAGTTCGGAGTCGAACTGCTTAAAAGTTCGGAGTCAAACTTCTAAAGAGTTCGGAGTCGAACTTCTAAAGAGTTCGGAGTCGAAATTTTTAAGAGTTCGGAGTCAAACTTCTTAAGAGTTCGGAGTCGAACTTCTAAAGAGTTCGTAGTCGAACTTCTAAAGAGTTCGGAGTCAAACTTCTTAAGAGTTCGGAGTCGAACTTCTAAAGAGTTCGGAGTCGAACTTCTAAAGAGTTCGGAGTTGAACTTCTAAGGAGTTCGGAGTCGAACTTCTAAAGAGTTCGGAGTCGAACTTCTAAGGAGTTCGGAGTCAAACTTCTAAAGAGTTCGGAGTCAAACTTCTTAAGAGTTCGAATTAGATCTTCTTCAGAGTTTGGAGTCCAGAATTCGGATTAAAACTATATTACAGATCACATCCAAGATTCGGATCCTAAAAACAGAATACTCCAACTTTTCATTATAAGGCTCCAACAATTTGGTTGTGATTCTGGTTTTTGATTTTAAGGGAAAAAAATGGCTAAGTATAAGAAAATCTAGGTTAAGGTAAATTTCCTTAAGGAAGTAAATTTTCCTTATTTGAGTAATAATAATATTTACTTAAGTATAAGGTGTTTGTGATTTTCAAAACAAGAGGGAATGGAAAAGTCATAAGGAAAACCTTATTGACTCAACAAGGGTTATATGTATGTCAATTCCATAATCAAATATATCAATTTTATGTCTTGATGAATACCTCTATAAATGAAAATAGATTTGGGTATTCATGTAAATAAAAAAAGATAATTTCTTGAGAAAAAGAGAGATATTTTGAGATGAAAATTCTATATCATAATGGCTATATAACATGGTTTTAGAAAACATTAAAAAGAGATGTGACAAGGGTCACCCACTAATAAATAACTCATAATACATTATAGGGACATAATACAATTTAAATAATATCATGGTATGGATTTTTAAATGACATACCACATGAAAAAGAAACTTGAAAAAAAAGATGTGATTTCTTTTACAAAAATTTGGTAGCCTAATGGCGTCACTTAAAAATTTAGAAAATCAGTTGATGAGAGATGAATGGGTCTATAGTAAATTGGAAATGAAATGTACAGTAGTAAAGATATAGAAGAACAATTCCACACATAATAAAATGAAACTAGAAGACATAACATAAAGGAAGTCCTGACTAAAAAGATGAAGGTGAAAGGTTCCCTTACAAAGATCATTTTGTAAATAACATAGATCGATTATGTGTATTCACTATAAATACACAAAAATAAAGTATAAATACAAGATATAACATAAAAATTTATTTATCACAAAATCATAGCATGACATAATCAAGAAGTATAGGATCAACCCAAAGAATGGAAATTGGGTTAAGAAGTTCCCTTACCTTGAAGAGTAACTTCAAAAGCTTCATGGTTGGGACCTTGAGGGGTTTGAGGGCACCTTGGGAGGGCAACTTGGGAGGTAAAGAGACAATAGATTCATTGAGGATGAATTTTTAATTAAATTAATGTAATAATGAGTTGGTATTTATAGAAAAATTGAGGAAATATTTTATTAATTTCCAAGGGAAACCTCATCGGTGGTATTTGCAAAACCATGGGTTTTCCCATGGTATTTGCCCATGGTATTGGCCACTTGGGACACCTCATAAAATATATTACAATTAAAAAGTCGACCAGAATTATTACATCATGATTACATCATTAATGGTGTCATTAAACACATCGAAACTCAAAACAGTATTTTTACTATTCACTAAAAACTCAATTGTTTTAGAAAAATTCCAAAAAATAACCTTAACCATTTTTTGACATTTAGAATCCAAAAGTGAACACCATTTTATAAAAATTAATTTAATTTTAAATTAAATAAATAAATAAAATACTAATACTTGACTAATAATTTCTAAAACATTTATTTACTTATACTATGATATAATTATATCAAATTACCACTTAAGACGACTAAAACATATTTATACCTCCCTAGGTGATTATACTATGTCATTAGTAAAAATACCATTCATAAGGGTAAATTACTATTCCAAAAGGTAAAGTTACTATTCACCAAAAAAATTATTTTGATCTTATTGAACAACATTTTTCACCCTGATTACAACCATGTATGTCTGATTTTCAAAAATCATTTCACAGAAAAAGTTATTTAATAATAAAAAGTTTTTATAATATTCATTAAAAACACTATTCATAAAATACTATTCATCAAAAAAACACTATTCATAAAACACTATTCATCAAATTGAAACTTCTTAGAAAATTTATAAAAATTCATCCTAGGTTAATTTTGACATTTGAAATTCCAAAATGATGTTTATTTTACCATAATAATTCTCTATGTATGAGAAATATTTGAAAAGTATAATTTTTACTTCTAAAATCAATTTATAAATTTTTTCTTAATTAAACATATACTTTATTAAGAAAATCTATTCCAAAAACAGGATTATGAAATAACAATTTTATTTATACAAAAGGATTTACACAAAGTAACTACGGCCTTGTTACATAGCCCATTATAAGACATGCATAGGACCTCAGTGTAAGGTGTGCTATGGTGATAGAATCTTGGAGAGGCTCAGACAACATTGCCCGAGTGATGATTTTTATCAGCTTGAACTTCTCTCGTAGGCGATTCTGTTCAAGCTTCACATGTTGAATCTCATCTTGGGCTTGGTCCAGAGTAAAGCCTAGTGACATAACCTCCATCCCAAGCTTCGATAGATGTGTTTCGTACGTCCCGAGTCTACTGGATGAGGTCATCGACTCCCCTTTCTGTATTAATTAACCATGATCACTTGTATTTATAAACAATAATCATAACGTTAAGAGTTTAGTTTCCAACGGTCATATTGACCAACGGTCATATAACAGTCGAAACCGAGTGGTCTTATTTTAATTATACTCACTTCATTAATTAAAAGATATAATTTTGTTGGGTACAAAATAAAATAACACAAAATTTTAGGAAACAAAAAATATTCAAAAGTTCAGGTCATTACATTTTTCCCCCGTTAAGAAATTTCATCCCCATAATTTTAAATCGTACCCTAAAAAGAGAAAAGGTGTGGGTACTTCTGCCTCATAGACTCCTCTAGTTCCCACATGGCTTCTTCACATTTGTAGTTCCTCCACAACACCATAACAAGGTGGGTTGTCTTATTGTGTAGAACCTTTTCCCTACAATCCAATATCTCCACTGGCTGCTCCTCGTAAGAGAGGTCATGTTCCAGTTGTACCGCCTCTTGATTTAGTACATGTGAAGGGTCTGGTATGTACTTCCTCAAAAGTGATACGTGGAAGACATCATGAACTTGTGCAAGATTTTGGGGAAGTGAAAGCTGATAGGCCACTACTCCTACAGGATTTAGGATTTCATAGGGGTCAATGTACCTAGGGATGAGCTTCTCATTCTTCCCAAACCTCATGAAACTCTTCCAAGGTAAAATTCGAAGAAATATTTTGTCACCAACATCAAACTCAAAGTACCTTCGATGGTTTTTGGCATACCTCTTTTGCCGACTCCGAGTAGCCTTAATGTGTTTCTGGATGGCATGGACCTTTTCTGTCATCTCTTGCACAAGATAAGGTCCAAGAAGATTTCTCTCACTAGCTTAATCCCAACAAGTATGGGTTCTACATCGCTTCCCATATAGAGCTTCATAGGGTGTCATTTTAATGCTCAAGTGGAAGCTGTTGTTGTAAGAGAACTCAACTAAAGGGAGATGTTGATCCCATCCACCTTTAAATTCCATTTAGCATGTTCCCAGTATATCCTCGAGTGTTTGAATAATCCTTTTAGATTGGATATCAGTTTGGGGGTGATAGGCCATACTGAAATTCAATTCGGTGCTCAGGGCATGTTGAAGACTTCTCCATAATTTTGATGTGAACATTGGATCATGATCAGATACGATATAAAGTGGAACTCCATGCAACCTTACCACTTCCTTCACATAAATCCTGGAAAGTTGATCAAGAGAGAAATCTTCCTGAATGGAGATAAAATGGGAATTCTTTGTGAGATGATCCTTAATAACCCATATCACATTGTTTGCTTTGGAAGTTCTCAGGAGACCAGTGACAAAGTCCATTGTGATATTTTCCCACTTCCATGCTAGTATGGGTAGTGGTTTTAATACCCATTTAGGAATTTTTCGCTCTACCTTCACTTGGTGACATACTAGGTGCCTTTTAGTATAGTCATCAATCTCCCTTTTTATATTTTATCCCACTAATAATGATCACAAAGGTCCCTATACATTTTCATTCTTCCAGGATGTATAGAGAAAGTAGAGATATGAGATTCATCCATCAGCTCCTTATTTATTTCCAGAAAAGATGGAACACATAGTATTGTATGAAATTTCAATACACCTTCTTGATCAATATTTAACTTAGGAAACATTCCATCCTTTACAGCCTCATACTTCTTCTATAACAAAGGATCTTATTTCTGAGCTTTCTTAATCTTCTCTAATAATGACAGTAGAGAAATCATTTGGGTTAGGTTTGATGATGTCCCTTCTCTTATAATTCTCATGTACATATTTATTATGTCATTGATTAAAGGATCTCTTTGAATCCTCATCATGGAAAGAAAAACTAGTTCTTCCCTGCTTAATACATCAGCTACTTTCTTTCCTCCAATAACATCGTTTACTAACTGGAATTAAAAAGCAAAAAAACAATGTGAAAAATAATTTTTTGTACTAGTTCCATTTAATTTACCCAACTAATTTGTCTCATGAGACCTATCGATGCATCAAGGGGATATATAATTTCAATCTCCACTAATCACTTAATAATTCCAATGCATTCCTCATATGAAATAAGTAAAACATAATCAACATAAACATTCATATTGAAAAACTAACATATGAAATGTTAATACTTACCCCAATAAATAATCATAAACCATATAGATTAATATGGTGAATGGTAACAAAATAGTAAATCCATGATAAAAATTATCATAAATCATCTAGATAAATAATAAGGATGATTTCATTACAACATATACCCAGTAGAGCATAAGTAGAATAAGGTTTATTTTCATTGATGAATTGCAATTCCATGAAAAGATCCTTAAAAACATTCTTGATGAAAATAACAAATGCACTTTTAAACCCGGTTTTAAAAACTAAAAGTTCACAAAACATTTTGAAAATGACCATAAAAACTTGTAAAATAAGCTTTAAAACATTTATTGGTCATGTTGGTGATAAATTTTGTACATGTAATATGATTTAAAAAACATTCCTTTCACACTATTATAAAAAGGAAAAAAAGTACCTCATTCAAAAAACAATAAGAAGATTATTTTTAAACTATTTTTTAAAATGGAAATCATGAGTAAAAATTTCTTTAAAAATTTATTTGGAGATTGTTAAAAACATTTTTGAAAATATTTTAAAAAAAAATGGTTTTTGAAGAAAATGGATTTTTAACAAAAGAGAGAAATGGAGTCCGCTTTTCTTAAAAACATTTTCTCGATCATTTTAAGTAACAAAGAGAGAGAAAATGATACAATTAATTGAAAAATTTATTAATAAATATATTATGAGGAAATATAATGGTTTCAAGATAAAAATACTAAATAATTCCCCCAATGGAGACTTAAACATAAATAATCTTGAATAATGATGAGATTGTGAAATAAACCCTTACCACTTTGGTAACTTTTGAATCATAATAACCATGAAAGAAATAAATTTAAATTAAACTTTAAATATTAGTAAGAGAAATATATTCATGATGTGAAATATCAAAATGGATAGTATATACACCACACAAAGGAATAAGTGGTGAATATGGAATATGTCTCATGGAAGTAAAAGTGTGACAAGAAACTCTTACCTCAGGTTCAACTTCCTTCATATGTGTATGAACTTCCTATTGAATAAATATAGATTTATTATAAATATATTATAGAACCATACTCATATATATCATACCATATATTTACTTATTGTCTTTTATCACCCATTTATTAACAATTCTTTGTTAAAATCACTATTTTGGGTGATAATTTCTTTGTTTTCCATGTATGTTTTGGTTTGATAATTTCAGTTGTTTTACTTTGATCATGGTTACATAATTTATATAATGTTAAAAATGATATAAATATCCTAAATATACAATATATATGTATTTAGAGCAATCTATAAAAGTTAGAGATGGAAAATGGATTACATCGTTCATGGAGATGGTAGGTCATACATACGCATGAACATTATTTCCATTTTTTTTTGAAGAATGGAACAAAAGAAATATAAATAATATATAACCCTTTTTAAATTCATAAATATGTTTTATATATCACATGTATTAATTAAATATATCCTTATTACCTTCTATGTAAAATGTTAGTGAAAAACGAGTCACATCGCTTCGTGAGGCGGTAGCCCGCCGTACACACGAGTGACGTTATCGTATCCCCTGTAGAACTAAAAATAAGAACATATATGTGATATAATAATAAAAATGTTATAATTATATTACAAATATTATATATATTCATTTAATTTGTCCTTATTACCATCCAAGTAAAATGGAAAAGGAAAAAACACATCACATTGATTCGTGAGGCGGTAGCCCGCCCTATACATGAGCGACACTATTGTTTTCCAAATTGTTGGAAGGTAATAAATTATATGTGATATAGTAATTAAAATATTATAATAATTTAATTAATATCATATAAATATGTTAAATATATCATTATATCCAACTGTGATAGGTGATGATGGAAAATGAATTATATCAATTTGTGATGCGGTAATCTACCGTACACATGATCAGTAGTTTTGTTTCCCATTTGATCAGAGTGGATGTGGATATAGGTAATGACCTTAACATAATTACATATTAGTATATTTAATATACTTATATTATTATATAATCATGTTTTAATAATATTTTAAATAGTTGGAAGAATAAACAAAATAAAAAACGCTCGTTTAAGAACGTTGCCTCTTCTTCGGAAAACTTTTTTAGGGTTGCACCAAAAACATTCCTAGGATAAATTTATGATAAAAAAAAGTCCTTTGGGATGTTGTAACGGATTTAATAAATATATTTTTCAGGTATTTTCCAAACCAAAGGTATTTGGTAGTTTTAATGGGAGCATAGAGTGGTGTCCTTTTATAAGTGAGGGAGAGGACACACTTGAAATTTTGGAAAAGAAAAAGTGATACCCTTGTTTTTTTCATTCCAAAAACCTCCAAATTGATTTATTATAAAAATATAGAAAATATAAGGTAAACATACAGCCATGAAATAGAATTTATACAATTTTGGGTCATTTTTAACCCTTATATTTTATTTTGACCCCCTGATAAACTTGTTTTAACCCTAACTATGGTAAATAAATTTTACTGTTTTTAATATTCATTGAGAACAAAAATTAAGTTAACTTTATTATATGATATAAATTATAATAATTCAATATATGGAATTCATTTTTCCAAATTCAATTCATACAATTGGAAGAATTCAATTTAAAACTAAACACACAAACGCGTCAAAAAAATGGTTTTTCCAAAAAAAAATAAAAAGTTTAAAAAGTTATTATATCATAGTTCAATATGAAATTTGTTCCAATGACATATATTATTTAAATTTTAATATAATTAAACTAATTTTACTTTAAAAAACAAATTTAAAAATAATTTAACTTTGTAAATAATTTAAATGAAAATGTGGTTTTTAATAAAAATAGTATTTTTTACTATTCATCAAAAAAATTAATCTTTTCATAAAATTCTCAAAAATTCAATAAAATATAATTTTGACATGTATATTTCAAAAATTAAGTTTATTTCTTAAAATAAATTTTTTAAAATTGGTAAATATTAATTTAAATTATGTGTGCAAACCATGGCTAAACTGCCTTTTAGAAAAATATAGTTTTTCAAAAAACATTTCTTTTTCTTTCAAATGATTATTATTTTATTTCTAATAAATAAATAACCATTAAATTTATTCTATACATGTGTAAACCATATAATTTTCATAATTTATTTTTTCCTACCCAAACACGCCAACTTAACAGTTGGGTTATAATGGTTAGGTTGAAATAATAATATTTTAAGAGAGTATCGCATTTTATTTAATCCCAGTGTTTCATGCATCTCAAGCTATAATAGAGATTGAATTTATTTAAAACAAAATATATCGTGAAGTATCTAGGTGTTAATTTCTCTTCTAAACTTGGTTTTTTTCCATATATGTTATTGAACATGATGTTACTCTTAATATTTTTGGGCATTACATTATACCCTCAAATAAATTTTGTAATCATAATTTAATCTTGATCTCAATAATCAAGCATTCAACATTTGAAAATTTCTTTATTGGAAACTCAATTTGTAAAATGGTTTAATAAAACTTCCTCTTGATAAGAGAGAAATGGAAGGACGAATTTTGTCTAGAATAACACATTAATGGGTTTTTTCAAGAAGAAAAAAATGGTGGGAAGTGAAGATATAGAAATGGAAGAAAATATCAAATAATTATGGAGAATGATTGAGAAAATTTATTATAATAAATTGAATTACCTAGAAAATTTAATGACCATAAATCCATAAATCTACAATGAGTTAAAATACTATTTTATTTATTAGAAATAAAGGTAGTAGGATAACATTTTTGTTTTAAAATATTTTTTTAAGTGTTGAGGAATTTCTGTACCATCTAAACTGAGAATATAAGAAAATATACTTACTTGATATATTTCTATTTCATAGGAACAATTTCATCTTTTGATTATGCTTCGATCAATTCTCACTTCATTTCATACTCTAATAAATGAATATACAAAAATGAATTTTTATGCATGAAGCACTAAAATTAACTCTTAATGGATCATAAAAAGAATGAAAATTCATTCCTCCTGTCTCTAGATATCTTATAAGGACAAAATTGTTATCACAAGTTAACTGATAATACAT